>OW569397.1:75833297-76433297 GCA_937620795.1 Thecophora atra
TGCGTGAATGCCTTTCACTGTCTGTCAGTCTGTCTAAATTCAGAACTCAAAGCGATTAAGAAATGTCTTAGGTTGGAATCGTCTAGGAGTCACTTTCGTTGGCCTCCCAAAGACACGCCCCTACTTTCTCCCCCTTTACCTATGCACCACTTTTCATAGCCTTGCTTATGTTACTTTCCAACCGAGAGTCTTCCACGAAAGGAGCGCGGGGAGCGGAGGATACACAGCGCTCTGGTTCCGGCATTGAAATTAACACGAGAACTCAGAGGCTCCACGCTCTGTAGTTGGCTGTGTGTGAGCGCCTATGCATGTGTGTGTTTGGAGCATTTCTGCTGCAGCTTAAGCGGAGCTGCGCTGAGTTATCACACTGAAGTGTCAAGCGTGCTTAACCCGCTTTCAGAGCGGTGCTTGACACTAGTTTGCGGCAATATTTGCTCTCGTCCTCGTCCTCTCACACACTCATGAGCCACACAGCCACACATAGCGGCACTTCATTCATTTCTCTTTCCGTCGTGCCTACTTTTGTGTGCCTCGGTGTTGATCCGTCCTCGCCGCTGCCACGGATTCTTTTTTAACTACTCTTTAGCGTTATTTCAACTACTATTTTAGCGCTTTCTGAGATTTCGAACAGAAGCCATAGCTCGAACCATTCCCCATTCCATTGCATTGCTTTGTAGCAAAAATACTGTTAAACTTTTTGTTGTATGCTTAAAGCAGCCGCCCGAAACGAGGTGCTTTGAGCAAGTGACCGTGCAGGCGGCTTCGTCGGTGGCAGCGGTGATGGCAGCGGCTCTTTCGAGCGCCAAATTGTAGTAGATTAGTTGAGGAGGGGAAATCGCCTTGAGGGTTCGCTTGAGGCAGGCGAGAGTTGGTCGAGGGCCGTCGGTTAGCTTCTTGTGTGTCTTTCTGGGTGAGTACAAGAGGATGAAAATGGGTGTGAGTATGTTTTGAGTGTCTTGAAGTAGAAAATTTCTTTTGCATTTACATAACCCAACTTTTCCTGATTCTTTTTTTGGTTTTTAATGATTTTTCTGTGTTGCTGTTGGTGCTGAGAAATTCTTCGTCTTTTTGTTCTTATTGTAGCGCTTTTTACTGTTGTTGTTGTTAGTCAAGCGTCCATTTTTATGGCCAGGAAATATATAGGAAAATATAGAAAATCCGGTAGAGGAATTTCAAAGAAAAAGGCGGAGAACTAAAGGATAATGCCACTTTACTGAGTGGGTAAAATGTGACCGAAAGGAAGAGGACGAAAGGGAAGAAAACGAAGAAGGGGAAAGGAGAATATTGAAGATATGGAAACACACATCTGCTACACTAGACATCTTCCCTCTGAGTAAAAAGGCCAAAGAAGGTCACGTAAGACGGAGCGACGTCATGATTACCCCTCCGCCCCTTTTATCTATACTCCTCTTTTAAGTAGCTTTGCAACGAGCCAACTGCAATTTTTCTGTGTATTTGTTTATAATGTTCACATACACATGCATATTATTTATGTATGTGTTTACAGAAAGAACAAAGAGGAAATTTTAGTTGTTTTATTTTGCTATTTTTTTTATTGTTGTTGTTGTTGTTTCTGTGGCGTGTTATGTCGCCGCCATTCGTAGTTTGTTGACATATTTTCTTGTTCTTGTTCTTGTTATTGCTTATGGTGCACTTAAATTGGCTTGTTGCAAACGTTGTTGCTGTTATTGTCATTATTTGTCGTCTTTTTTCCTCTTCATTGTAACTTTTATTATCTTTTTTTTTATTGTAAAAATGCCTCGACTAGCATAAAACTCGATCACATGTTCTAAAGTACCGCACACAGTCTCAAAACACACACATTGAATTAAAATAGAACAAAGAAAAGATTTGAGCCAACTTGGCGGAAAGTATTGCATATTTTTAAAGCGATTCGAAAGTCTTCTTGCCGTCGCATTCAATTCTGTCCGAATTATTTAATTAAAATCTGCAGTGAATAGAAACCGTCAGCTTTCGCCTCTCCCTCCTCCTCTCCTCCAAGCCGCACCAATGAATATTAAAATAATAATTACACTTTGAAATTTCTGCAAAATGTTGCTCTATGAAAATAAGCCAAAAATTTCCTTGTGGTGCGGCATTAAAAATCGCACAAACTCGTCGTTATCCCGAGTGGTTGTTGGACAAGACATCGGAAAGAGGCGAAGACGAAGGAAAGAACGAAAGTTGTGATTACGATGATGAGTATTATTATTATTATTTATACTATAAAGATTGGGACGATGAAAAGGAGGGAGTCGTAGCAGGGGCAATTTTAAATATCATTTTTCGGTGGATTAAATAAAGCCGCAGTTGAATCGAGGGCGTCAACAACGAACACCAACGCAAACCAGAGATGAAACTTGTCTAAACCAACAACACGAAAACCATTTGAAAATCTTTCTGCATCAAAAATAAGTATTAATAAAAATTCTTTGGCAATAAAACAGAAACGAAAGCAAAATGCAAATTTCATTGCTTTTTTAAGGCGGACCAACAGAAGCGGCTGCTATGGTTTCCGTTAGTTTCAATATTCCACTGTTGACTAATTTGTTTCTAGTTTCGCTTTTGTTGTAATTCTTTTCTTGGTAACTATCATTTTCCAGATTACAGATTCTGGTATCAAAACCTGATAAAATTCTTCGTCTTTCCTGCAGTTATTTTTATTCATTTTCATTTCCAAGAGATTCTTGTGACTGTCCAATTCTATGGATGCTTGTCTAGTTCAAGGAGTTGTATCTCCTTTTTTCTATAATCTGAAGCGATACTACCCGATATACCATCATTTTTCGTTACCTCATTCACGCGAGTAACAGTTGACCTACTGAAGGAGATCAGATTTGCTACGCTACTTCTTGGTAGTATTATAATTCATTCCCTTTTTAGTAATTCTTGTTTGTTGTTGTGGACATTCTTTTTGCCTTTCCCTCCTTACGAAAGGAAGAATAATTAATTTTCACTTTCATTCTTCCTGCACTATAAGAAGAACTTCACCCTTCTTTTTCGCCTGCTCTGCAACGATTTCTTCCTGCTTTCAATTTCATTTCTTGACATGACTTTTAATTGATATTTAATGTAATTTGGTTGTTTTCTGTTTGCATCTTTCTTTCTCCTTCGCTGACATCATTTAATACAACAAACAATCGCATTTCTGTTGATTAAAGCCACCGATGTTCATCTTTGGACACAGAAGCAGTTGTTTCACGATCCCAGTACAAGTTTTTTGTCAGCAAAAATCATTGGGAAGAAGTATTAAAGTGTCGGTGAAGTACCAAACACACTGAAGACATTACAGCGCAGGTGAAAGCTCTTTAAGTGCGCTTAAATCCAAATTAACAGGAATATAAAGCCTTTTTTATTTTGATCTATTGCTTTTTATTTGATACGTTTTTCAACTGTTTAAAAAAGGAATGCAGACAGTTATTTCGGTGATTCACGTTTTGTTATTTTTTGTATTTGTTTCCTTTGAATTCGTTCTTATTTATTTTTTTTTAAATCAGCATTGGAATTTATGTACTATTATTTATTTATTTATTAAGTGTGTGCCTTTTAAGTCCGACTGCGGCCATTTTTCACATGCACAGGACTTTCGAAATTCATCAGCTGTCACCTATGAAAAAATTTTTAAATGAAAACAAAGAAATATTTACACGAAAAAAGAACAACACAAACAGAAAAAATAATAACGTTCAAAAATACATAAAGTTTTTCCAATTTTCATTTTTCTTTTTTATTAAATCATTTCATGTATTTAAAGAGATGTGAATATTTAATACTTAAAAAACACTTTAAATTAAACGCAAATAAAATAATTCGATTTCGAAGAATGTCAAATCCAAAAAGTATGCTTCATTTATTTGCCCCAAACTCAATTTCGCCGCTTTTAAGGGAAGCCGCTCTGAAAAGATACACTTTCAAATAGAGACTCGTTTAAATGATGATTAAAGGAAGAGAGAAAGAGGTATTGAAAGCAAGCGTGTGTTAGAGAGATAGAGAGAGAGAGAGAGAGAGAGAGAGAGAGAGAGAGAGAGAAAGAAAGAGAGGATATACGTAATGTTCGATACTATGTTCTCATTTCGCAGTTTATTTATTTACATGTTGTTTTATTCGTAACTTTAGCAACGCAATTATCCTTTTCCATTATCGTTTTTTATTTATTCACCTCTCGACTCCGCAACAGCTGTCATTATGACAGACAGCCGTCGGTAGCATTAAAAATGGCGTGGGTGGAAACAGCAAAGCACAAAAGCGAGAGAAAAGTTAATAAACATTAACTGACGCACGCAACGAACGCAATCGACGCCATCTTGAGTTGTTTGTCAATATTTGCGAGCTTTCAGATTTGGACAGATTCCACACTCAAGAGATAAGTGAAAAATCAGAGAGGAACGAAGCAGACGACGAACGTGCAACACATGAAATGAACTCATGTTTGTAGGCGATGGGGAAATTAAACAGACATTTTTCAATAGAAAAAACATTCAGTTTAATATATGTAAATTTAAAAAACAATAAAAGGTTGTAAATTTAAGGATCAAATATTTTAATAATTATAAAATTAAATATTAAAATAAATTAAATTAAAAATTAAATTAATTAATGTTGTTCAAAATCAAAATCGTTTAAAATCCGTCTCGAATTGAAGTTCAAAAATATTCAGTTTAAAGTAAGAAAATTTCATTTGAAGTTTTCAATTGTATTTTAGAATTTGAATTTGTTAAATTTATTTTTAAAATGTGGATCACAGAATCACAGGGCAACCTTCAATCCTTTGCCTGCGGTAATGTAACAACTGAAAACTGTAATAATACTGAATAATACATAAAATACTTCTTAATGACATTTTGTTCATGAAGGAAATAGAGAAAATTGAATCATAGAACAAAATAAAGAGGATTGAAAATTTATTATCCAAATATAAAGAACTCAAAGCACAATTTACAGTCCTTCGCAGTCAAAATGTCCTCTTCTTTGCGATATTGTCCGCTGAACTTGTCGTTATTATTGAGCAACTCCTTTGCCATTTCCTTTTCCTTCGCTTAGTTTATTTTTGCTCTGCCGCTTTTATCCTCTGTTTCTTTTGCAAATCTTCTATTTCATTTGTGCTGGCTTTTGTTTCTTTATCCGATCCGCTTGCATTTCATTTTTATTATTATGACTGTTGATTAAATTCGCCACAAAATGGAATCCGAAAAAGAGGAGAGAAGCATCTAAACATCCGCGTTGCTGCTATAATCAATGGCGTCCCCTTCACCGACGGTTCACCTTTCCACGGCCGTCAACGTGGATTGCCGGGCGCTTGGCTGAGGATTTGGCTGGCAGACCGACTCACTGACTACTCGAAAAATGTCATTACAGCGACGAAAATGAAGATAAGCTGCTTATCGCCGCTTTAGAAGCAGTTGGCAACGCTCGGCTTGGCTCAATGTTGACTTGCACCAGAATTTTATCAAAGGATACAATGTATTTTGGCAGCACTGGCTGCTGAATGGGAGGAACCGAATATGCAAGGAAGAGGACGACAAAAAATGAATAGAAACAGCAACAATTCAACTGAAGATCCTTAGATCTGTGACTACTTTGTTGAATATTAACTAAACATGAGCGATGTGTATGTGTGTGTGTATGTGTGTGTGTGTGTTCCATGTGGGTGAATTCCTCGCTCTCTCTGTTCTCTTGCCACGTTCGCTTTTATTTCCGTTATAAAAATGTAAATACTTTGAGCTGAAATTCAAGTTGAATATTTTCATGACTAAGTTTAAGTGTTTTTATCTTTTTTATGATTATCCTTCTGTCTCTTTTCTTCTTTTCTCTTACTGTTCTCCTCGTCTCATTTGAAGCGAAAAGTATTTGCAGCATATTTACATTTGCAACAAAGTTTTTCGAGAAACAGTCTGAAGTATCATAAAATAAAGAAACTCTATTCTATTTTCTATCATATTGTGTTTCCCTTTAGTTATATACATTTATTTATATACATATATATGTAGCAGAGGACTGAACACTATTCATGAATAGTCAAAACTATTTGTTAGTATTTCATTCTTGATTGTTAATCGCAATCGCTCTTTAGCGAATAGTGAATAGCGAATACTTCACAGGATCATTTCTGTAGTAAAATATTATTTAGAATAAGTAGAAAAAATTAAGATTGCTCCCAGTGACATCAGAAACTTGATAAAATTAAAAAGGTCACAGCTTTGATTAATGCTTTTTCGAGGTAATATTAAATCTCTTTCGAACTTTCGAACGTTTTAAATCGAAAACTTTACTCATTTTACTCATCTCTTCTTCCTCTCTCTCTCTCGCTTTGACTCTCGTTGCAGGCTTTCTCCTCGAAGGAGTCACGCCCTCGGCCCCACCGGATGTCCCTCCAAGGAACCCAACAATGAATCGCATGAATAACGGTCGTTTAGTCGCTGGCAACCCGAATGATTTAGGTGTCGATTTTGAGCCGTCGTGTTTGGTGCGCACGCCATCTGGCAACGTCTACATTCCTAGCGGTAATTTGAGTAAGTACACAGCCCATCGTAAACCGTTATACAGTGTTGTAGCTCTCTCCCTCACGCTCTCTCTCTCTTCAATAACAAATGAAGTGTGCGCTGTTTTGGCGCAAACGGGAAAAGTTTCGACTTTTAATTGCAACGAGAGTACAAAGCATCTGAAATAGCGAAGCGTATATTATTTACTAAGTGTTTTATGAATGCCAAGGAGAAGAAGAAAAAGAGGCAGCGAGAAGGAGAAGGAATGAGAAACTGTTGAAACTTGCGAAGAAGTTTTAATGAGTTGCAAGTCTTTCGCAGTTGCTGCTGCTGAATTGAGTTAAATTGAGTTGTGCTGAGCTGAGCTGAGCTACAAAACATCTAGGTGAAGGTTTTCGCTGCACTGAGAGTGAGCGAGAGGGAAGACACAGCGTTGCATCGACGTGACAGCGATGGGTCCCTAGAATCCATGTTCAGCGGGTGATTTAATCGTTTGAAGGAGTTGCAAGAGGCTAGAAAACTTATCAATACTGAATTAATGCGAAAATGTTTACAATTGCAGCTTAAAATGTGTGACAAAGATGCAAGATACGAAAATAGAAATAGAAATAGACAAAGAAAAATCGACGACTTCCTTTGTGTCATTATAAATAAACAATATCTGGAAAAACTATAAAAAAAAACATGGAAAACGCTAAATAAAAACTAAATTCTCTGCTGTTCTTATGTAAGTCAACATTTCGAAAAACCAGGGCGACAATGACAATAAAAGTAACAACAACAACAACATTATAATAAAATATTAAAAGAAACTTTTAGCGCACATGCGACACATATTCACACATTCATAAAGTAACAACGACGAGAAAACCATTAAAATTGTTAAATTCTTCAGTAAGGCGAAGAAAGTGTTACGTAAAGAACTAAACAGAGCGAGAGAGAGGGAGAGAGAGACCAATTTCATACCCACAATTTACAGTTTCCTCAAGCAGGAATAATGAAAGCTTTTTGCTGTTTCCATAAGAATTCTACTTGGATACTTCATTGCGTCTGTTACTCGTTCGCATCGAATGAAATCGAACAAAAGAAGTTTTCAGCACATAACGAAAATGAAAGCATGCAAAAACGAACCAGAAAACTATTAATCGATTGTTATGAACGATGATGATGATGATGATGATTTGCTTATTCTTGCTCTCCACTTGTTCTAGATCTCGTTTTTAGCGCTCATTCCGTTTCCTTCTCATTACGCACTCGAGGAGTAAACAACAGCCTTAGGAGCGACAGAAAAAAGTCTTCTTTAAATGAATTCTTTTCTTGATAAAAAAGAAAAAATGAAAATTATAATGTTATATGAGAAAAAGCTCAATAAAATTTAAATCGCATTTTAGAAAATTGCATCGCGAGTTATGAATATGAACAAAGTTGCACACTTTTAGGATCGCCCTTTTTAAAATGAAATTAAACCTTTTTTTAACCGTGATTTTTCAACATTATAAATAAAAATAATTTAATTGACAAACAAACATTAAAATTCGGATTCTTGCAGACAGATTTCGGCTTAAGAATTATAATAATAATATTTCTGTGGCAATAAATCGCAAAGATTTCATGTCATCCTCAAAGTATGCGTTATATTTTTGTGTATTTCCGGGATTTTTAGGATTTGATGAGAGTTTCGCATTTAAAATTGCACTTCGTAGTTGGACTGCATCAAAAGCCGACTCTTTTTTCATTAGAATGCATTTCCAGTTTTTCCTGAAAGCATTCATATTTCTTTTTTTCGACTATTTTTTACAGCGAAGTTTTTTCATATCAATTTAACAGTGAATAACTCGAAGCACTCATCAAATTGTTTGCTCTCTTTGAACTTGCAAAAAGCCATACAAATTGTTGCAAATACATGTGTGTGTGTGTTTCCGTTATTTTGCTTTGTTTTGGTAGTTTTTTTCTTATTCAATATACATTTTCACAACAAACACACACACACACACATGGTGCTATAGGGGAAACCTGCAGCGAAAAATGAAATTTCCTTTTTTATTTTTAAAGATATGTAAAGCATAACTTTAGGCGAGGCCGATCGCGCAGCTGAACAATTAAAGCGCTAAAATAAATATGGAAATTTAAACAAAAAATAACAACAATTGAAACACAAAATTACAAAAAAAACGAATATTTATTTTATGAGTCTGTGACTTTTTTATTGAAATTCCGTCAAGTTTGTCAATTGAGATTTTTGCATGAAAAATCTGATGTTATTTTCACTACAGTCCCTCTTCTCCTATCCCTTCCCTCTCTCCTCATATCCTTCTCTTCTCATCACCTCTTTTTGCATAATTTTATTTGCGTTTTTTTCGCATGACTGCAGAAAACTGCAGGCTTTTAATTCAATGTTTGTTGTCATTGATATTTGCGTTGTTGTTGTTTGTGTTGCTTCTGTTTTTATAGAGTTTCCTGTTTATTTACTCTTGTGTTTCGTATTTAAAAATTTCCAATTTTCTGCATATTTTAGAAGCATTTTTAAACGAGCAAATAAACAATTGAAAATTTGTTTTATCGTTATTAATTATTGTTTATATTATCGAACAAAAGAAGAATAAATTAGCGACGTTGACAACAAAAACCAGAAAATTCTTTATAAATAAAATTAATAGAAATTCAAATAAATGTAATTTTGAATTTAACTTTAATAAATTAAATAATTAAACTTATGTGTAAATTTATTCGACTTCAATTTTATTTGAATTTTATATAAAAATTCTTTAAATTTTAATTTACTTCAATTTTTTTAATTCAAAAACCTGCTAAAAAAAATTACTTTCTTAGGAATTTCCTTTCTTTCAATGATTTTGATTTGTTTTGTATGAAAATAACACGTTTTTTTCTATTTCCACTGCTTCTCTGCCTCTTCTTAATCCGTTCTTCCTGCTGTCGTCTGTTTGTTGGTGCAACAAAACATAATTATGCAATCTGCTCGTTGCGCTGCTGTTTTTCCACTTCGTACACATGTTAATAATACCCCTCCTCCTCCCCCTCGTCTACCCCTCGTCCTCATCCAGCCGTCAGCCATCAGCCATCGTCATCGTCATCGTCGTAATTTTCCTTCAAGTGGTCTTTTCTCAATGCGTTTCCTTACTTAATTCTCATTTCTTGCTCCTTTTCGCTTCCTTTTTCCCTCTTATTTATTTTATGCAGTTGAAGTACGTGCGAGCATTTCAAGTTCATAATTATAACAAGATTCAAGCGTTAAAAGAAGAGAGGAAGGAGCGGGGAAAGGGCGTGTGTGCATGTGTGTGAGTTTTCTTTCAGCGCTTTCCATGCATGCTTCTGCACACATTGACACTTAAGCATCTTTATAAGAAAATGAAAACCCTGAAAAAAGAAGGAAAATAAAAAGCGACTATAAAAAAATTCATTTTCATTACATCACCATTTTTAATTTATTTTATGCAGCGCATCAAAAGCAAAGAACAAGCAAACGAAAAGCAAAATAGGGATAGAGAGAGAGGAGGGAAAGAGGAAATTGAAAATAAAAACGAAAAAATACACAAAATAAAGTAGCAAAAGAACAAGAAGAAAGAAACAAAATGGCGCATTCATTAATTTTCCTCATCATCATTATCAACCTTGGATAGCTTCCAGTGCAATTAAGAAGCGGCTGTTGTTGTTGTTGTTGTTGTTGTTGCTTCTTTTCCCATTGTTTGTTTACATTCTGTGTTGTTGTTGTTCTCCTTCTTCTTCTCATTGCTCGTTCCTTTCTTTTCAATTCCTTTACTTTCCTCACTTCGGCTGCTGTTGCTGATGAGGTGAATAAAGAGGTGAGGTGAGAAAATGTGTTGAAAAAGAGCACAACTCAAAATGGCGTCAAAGCATATTGCGGAAAATATATCTTTTAATTAACATATTAATGCAGCAGGAAAACGGAAGCGGAAATGTAACAGGAACACAAAAACATTCAACTCGAATATAAGTGTGATTGTGAATGAATACGTTGAAGCGGCTTTTGTGTGTGTGTGTGTGTGTGTGTGTGTGTGATTGTGTTCTTGTGTGTTTGTGTGTGTGTGTGTGTGTGTGTGTGTGTGTATGTGTGTATTTGGGCTTTGTTTGTACTGCTACAGATGCCTCGTTGCACTTTTATTTGAACCATCCTCGATGTATGCAACGCTTTATTTAATTATGTAAATGCAAATTTTCAAAATTTATGCTGTGCAAAATTTAAGTCGAGTGACAAATTCCGCGTCTCCTTCACACACCGAAACCTTCACTATATCAGCATCTCCTCCAGGGCCACGTTTTCATCATTACAAATGGTGGCATCACAGATGAATAACTGCAACCAGCAGCAACAAAAGCAACAAAGAGATCAAAAGTAACGGTTTTCGCCAACATACGTCATAATTAAGAATAGTTTTCCACGACTGCTTGAATAATTCATTGCATACATTTAGGAATGCGCTGTAATTATAATGAGCAGTGTTTTTATGTGAACATAAAGAAAAGAAATAATATTTTTACTATTATTTGCACATCTAATCTGCTTTCTCTTAAATTTTTTGGAACTTTAAATGATTTAATTCAAATTCGTTGCCAGCAAAAAATCACTTCCTTTAATCATTTGTTCTTCGGTTTTGTTTTAAGCTTTGTTGATGTTATTATTAATTATTATTACTTCATTTATTGGTTGTATATTAAAGTCTTATGTCTGTTTTTTAATAAAAGCTCCTAAAAAATCGAGTGCAGCGAAAATAATAACGCAGCCAACTTAACGAGCATAAAATGCAATTTTATTTGCAGCCGAAAAACCAAAAGAAACACGAGAAGTACATAAATAAAATACTAAAAATGATACTCAAAAATATTCAATAAAAAAAGATTAAAAAACTCGTGCGCGGAGCATAAATTATGAGCTACACAAACACATTTACACACGCACGCAGACACTTTAAAATAACTCTCATGATGCTTTATCATGGCTGCCATGCGATGCAGACTGCGACGTGCATTTAAATGTGCCCGAAAGCATGCTACACATTGGCTCCTTCTCTGTCTAAAAATAGCCGCGAAAAGTGTTAAGCAAATAAAACAAATTAATAACATTAATAATGGCCAAGAGCAACTTTGACTCTAGTCGAGTCAGCTGAACGCAAAAACACAGCAGCACATAATGGGAAAGGGACTGAGAGGCAGGCAGATCGGACCCACAAATTCACCGTCGCTTCTCCCGATCTGATTTGAAGCACGCTTTCCTTTGGAATTCTTTTTGTAAAGAACCAATCACGGAAATCAAGCTGCAGTAAAATATATATTCATTTAATGAAGCTTTGATATAGAACAACAATATTTATAGAATAAACAAAGTTTATTTAACAAAAACTATCAAATTATGGTTCCCATCAACTTCGCAGATCTCCATTGACCCATTTTAGTTCTGTTTAAAAGTATGCAACGCTTGTCGTTGTGTTAAAATTAAAATTCAGATTTATAGCGAACAATATGTGTCAAGCCACCCTGTTTTAGATAGCAGCGTGAACTGTTTATTTGCGTCGACCGAATAAATCATGCTTAAAACTTATTTTGTCAATTTATAAAACTTTGCCAAGCGCCAGCCCGGGCCCCTCCGCGGGTGAAAAATCCCGACCAATCCCGATAAAAGGGAGCCAGGATTAAGAAGGAGGAGAAGGCAGAGGAGGAGAGGAGGAGAGGAGGGAGCTGAAGACGTCTCAGGCGCTCAACCCATGCTAATGAAGAGACAACGTATTGTCACAGTCCATAAATTATGCACCATTTCCTGGCCTTCACCTCCTCCACATTCAGCGAAGCTTCTATCCGCACCCGGGAATCTTCTCCCCCAACTCATTCTGACGCCTCCCCCGCTTCTCTCTCGTCCTCTCCTCCCCTCCATTCTGCGGAAGTGTTTCGTCATACTCAAGTAAAGCAAGAAAACGAAATACCAAAAAAGGACAAAGCATCGACGGGAAGCAAACCTACTTAACAATGTATATGTGTGCGTGTGTGTGGGTATTATTATGCATGTTTGTTTGTTTGTGTTGCTGACATCTTAATATATGCAAACAATGTGGGCCACTGGAAGAAAAAAGAGCGAAAAAGCGTTGAGGGAACGGAGCCCACTTTGACAAAACTATTTATAAATTTAAACAACGAAAGAGTTGCCAACTTGTTACAAAAATCAGCGACGAAGCGACGAAAATAACGGAAAATTTATCATGGCTGAAATGTTGACCCTCTTCAACAGAGCAGCGTTTTAGGCGTTCCTTTTTATTTAAGGGATGCTTCGTGCCAAAAAAATCCTGAACTCGATTTGAAGCCAAATTATTTTAACCATTATTCAAGCCATTATTTAAAAGGTTCTCCAGAGGAGGAGGCTGCGGCTGAGGGGAAAATCTGCAAATGGGGAATATGAAAATACGTAAAAAGCAAACAGCGGCTCCAACAGCGGTTTCCTTATCAGCAACATTTTCATGTTTGTGTTGAGATAACGAAAAATATGCGAAAAAACCCACACATACCAACAAAACACTCACACACACACACATGCATCACTTTTTCTCCTTCTCACTTACAGAACTTTTGTCGCGTTTCGCTGCTTTTTAGCAAGAAATTTTGTCACTCGCTCCAAAAGCCACGAACAAAAATTGGTTAAAAACAAGAAGAGAAAATTATACGCAGTCTGTTTTGCAGCTTTTCTACTTTTGGGAGAGTTTTTCTGGTCTTTTTTCGTTTTCGAAACTGTTTTGTTCACTGAAATTTATTTAAAACATTTGTTTTGCTCTTCAAGCGACGCTGGAAAAGATAAATTTGACACACAGAGGAAGCAGACAATGGTTAAAAGGAGAGAAGAGAACCACAGAAAGTATAAGAACACATTTTTGCCCTTTCTGCGCTCAAACGACTCGCAAAAGGCGCAATTATTGTTTCACTCACAAAAGGCGTATTTTGATTGAATATAAAAAAACTTTAAGCGAAATTCTGTCGCTTTAAAATTTCACTGTTTTCTGTTTAGGATTCTGTTTCATAATCTCCATTTATTTATGGTTGTAGGCTTGAAACACGCAACAGGGAATTTAGTGGAATTTTATTGCCAACGGAGGACAAAAATCCAATTAATTTCGGGCGAAAAATTCGACAAAAGCTTTCAGTATTTCAGGATAAAGAAATTTCTAGTATGGGAAAAATAAACAACACTTAAAATTTACACAATTGATTATAAAAACATAAATAAATAATCGTTAATAAAACAATTGACTAATTACTAAATTACTTAAGAGTAATTTAAAAATTAGAAATTAAAATCTTGTCATTAAATTGTGTATTTACTGAATAACATCAATGAAAACTTTGTCCTTTAAATAAACGCTGATTTATTTAGCGCATCAAATTAATGATCAAATTAAAGGTTAAAGTTTTTCCCCTTCGAACACTCCGACGATTGTAAATTCCTTTCTACTTGCTCCTTTCTTGCCACTGTTTCTGTTCGTCCTGTGAGGAACTTTCAAGAGTTTCCAGGAAGCTTTAAAATGCTACAGAAGCCAATGAATAATAAACACGTCTGAACACGCACAAAGGCACACAGACAACACTCACGTTTGCATTTGAACGTAGTTATTTTTGACATTCGTAATTGATAGACCGCAACGACGATGACGATATCTCGTTATTTGCCTCAATTTGATACGCTTACGTTTAACCTTTAATGACTCACGTTCAACGTCTCGGGTTGTCAACCCCAAACGAATCTTTTTCTTGCTTTTGTTGTTGTTAGTTTTGCCATCTTGGCACTGAATAAATACGAAATAAATGAATAAAATTATAAAGAAATAAATACTTTAATTTTAAATTATCGCGCTATTATTTTTATTGTCTTTACTTTTATTTTCATCATCATTAAATCATTCACGAAATTGAAGAATGAATAAAGAACCGAATAAATTAAGAATTCGATTAAATGAGCGAACGATGCGATTAAATGATTCAACGATTCGATTAAATCAACGCGTTCAAAATCAAAAAAAAGAAATCATGTATTTTGCAATCGAAATAAATTTATGAAATTTGTGAAATTTGTGATTGAACATTGGACTCTGGATTTTTCTGTAGCTCCATTCTGTTCTTTGCTCCTTTCTTTGCTTCCGTTGCTTCTTAAACTGCAACCCAAAATGCGAAAAGTCAATAATTTAAATTAAATTAAAACTCGAGCAGAGTTAATTTAGAAAGAAACAAACGATCGGCCTCAAATAAAGTGCACAAGAAAAACGAAGCACCCACGGATTTTGTATAAAATTCGCACTTAAATTTCTGCAAATTTTGGAAGCTGGCATTAGTTCGATACTCCCCTAAAAGTATGCAGTAAAAATATATATCGATTGCTTGTTTCGTGTTGTTTTCGCAACTATTCTTTTATATTTATGCATTTCCTTTCAGTGAAATTGTTTTCAGCAATCCTAAAACTATGCAGCACACCATAAATTGATTGGAGATGAATAACCAACATTTTGCTACATCGCTTTGCTGCATTTCAACGCTGCAGTCCTTTCCAATTCCGTGCAAATCTCCGAAGATTTGTGCAAATTGTCGTGGTTTGGCTCACAAATCACTTAAGCGCACGACGTAAGGCGTTAACGTACCATTGACGCTGGAAGGCAGACCAACAGACGTACAAACTTCGCCTGCTTCGCTTCGTAAGTTTCACTTTACGTGGTTCCCTAGACTGGAGACGAACAAGAAACAGCAACAAAAGTTCGAAATGCTGCAATATTAACAATGAAATTCCGCCGAGAATGAAACGTGAGATCAACTTACGTTGCGTTACGCTACGCTACGTTGTGTGGCTTTATTTATGCTCAATGCAATGGTAATAAAAAAAGAAAAGCTGAGAAACGACGCGATTCGCTCAACTTTAAGAAGAGAACGAAATAAATATGAAATTTCTGCATACGAAGGAAACCATCAGCCATCTTCTCTCTCCGCTCCTCGTCCTCCTCCTCCTTCTACTCCTTCTCATCGTCCTTCATCCATCACTTCTTTGAAGCTAAAGTAGATGTTGCAAAAGAAGTAAGCAAAGAGAAACAAATAAACATAAAAGGCAAAGAACAAGCAGTGAGATGGGGCTTGGGGATTGATAGAAAATAGGGTCGCAGGAAACCGATGACTCCGATATATTCGCATAAATAGACACTCAAAGGAAACTCACAGTTTCCGGTGAAATTTTGTGTATCTGCAACAAGAAGCAAACTAAGCAAAACGCAACAAGGACAACGGCGACCGCTTTTACTACCTTTTTTATTACTTCTCCATTTACATCTGCATCTTCTTCTTCTCCGTCTTACTCTTCTTCTTCGTCTTACTACTACTACTATTTTCGTCCATAAAAAATTAAGTATGAAAACGTAGACGTTCATTCAAAAGAAGCAGTTGAAATGAATCAGGGTTGATTTATTATCCACACAAGCCACACGTCACAGATAATCGTAAAAGGCGAAGACTCAGAAAGAGCAAGAAGGGGAGGGGCGGCGGCGGCGATGGGTGTGGTATGAACAGTGAAGAATCGGCCAGAAACCAAAGAATGAAGAACAACCGCCATGGCAAAATCGTTCGAATGCTGCTTGTGTCTGCGCCGAAGTCTCTGTCTCTGCTTTTGCATTTGGCTTTGCCTGTATTTTCTCTGCTTATCACTTTGCTGTAACCTCTGCTGCTGTTATTTCTGCTGCTTCTGCTGCTGGTGTTGTTTCCAGCGAAGCACGTAGAAGAAAATCTTCACAGCTCTCGACTTCTCCGATTTGGCAAGGACCGTTAGAGGGAGCGACGCCATAACCAAAGCAAAGGAAACGTAACGTCGGTCACGTCACGAAATAACGTGCTAGCAATCAATGTTCTACGGGGATTTCGCCGCAGGCCGCGCTTCACGAATTTAGCGAAAGACGGCAACGACTTAAAAAGGAGTTGAACGAAAGCGCTGAGGCACATGAACGGATGAATGAATGAGCGTGTGTACGGACGAATGAATGAGCCATGATGCTGATGTATTGGAAGATATGTAGAGTGGCGCAACGGCGAATGATTGCTGCAATGATAGAAGCCAAAAAGGTTGAAAAAGCAGCTGCTCCAAACTTCAAATAACTTAAGAAACGCTGAACAAATAAAAGAAGAAAAATATCGTTGAATAAAACTAGAAAAGAACGGAAGAGAAGCTGAAAATACCACAATAAAAAAGGATATAAATTATGTAGAAATGTACTAGAAATACCTTCAAATTGCATATCTTTAGGCACTTTTAAAAATTCAATTCTTTTGAATATTATAATTTTGCATCGACATTATTCTGAATATTTTTAATGGAAATACAAATCAAAAAAGCATGTAAAATTAGGAATTTTAATTACAATTTTAGAGAAAAATACATTTAATTTTTTTTTCTTTCGTCCATCTTCCGTAGAATTTTCGATTGTTCCTATCATCCTCCATCTTTGCTTTTGCATTTCTTTCCCTTTTAGTTGCTAGTTTTTTAATTTTTCCAATTTAAAATACAACTAGTAAAGGTGTTGTCTACAGCCGGGCTGTAGCCGAAATACCCTACACCTTAAAGCTGCATATATACTCGTATATATATTTAGAAGTGGTGTGATATAATATACTCGTATATATATATACAATATATATATTATATATCTAATAATAAATATACAATATATATATAGTAATAATAATAATAAAAAAAAAAAAAATTTTAAAGTGGGCGGATCACGCCCATATTTGGCATATTAACTAGAAGCATTAGTCTAAACCTACATATAAAATTTTCTTGTCTTCTCTCAAAAAGTGATGCTGATATGGGCTTTTTTAACAGGCAAAACAGAGGTACCTGCACTCTCGATATAAAAAGTAGGCGTGATCCTTGGGCGATTTTGCCCATTTTCAATACGAAACACCCCAACATAGCAACGAATATTTTTGCCAAATTTCATTTTGAAATCTTAATCCGTTCTCCTGTGATCGTGATTTCAACGGACAGACAGACAGACAGACAGACGGACAGACATCGTTATTTCAATTTCGGTGGTGATGCTGATCAAGAATATATATACTTTTCCATACCTATCTTGTCTAGTTCTATGCGTTACACACTCCGGTAGAAAGTGAATATACCCTCAACCTTAAGGTGTAGGGTATAAAAACACATTCATGCAAAAAGTTTTTCCATCGACGTTAATTTCTATTAAAGGAAAATCATTGCATACTTTTCAGCAGCACCATAAATCCTGCATTTTTTGCCTACTTTTCATGTATTTTGGAATTAAAAATTCGCAAACCGTCATAAATCACGTTTAAATTGTGTCCTTCTCCTCCGCCTCCGCCTCCTCCTCCTCCTCCTCCTCTCCCCTAACCGTCAGTCAGTCTAAGCTGCCACTCAGCGCAATCTTTTCATTGCCATCGCATTTACAATTACTGCACGCACAGTCAATTTATTTCGTTTGCCAAAATCCTAAATTCTCGAGGATTCCCAGGTGAATAGCAAATCAAAAATACAGAAGTACAGAAGCAGAGAAGCAAAGAAAAATTGAGCCACACACAGACACTCGCTCACAGACGGCGCGAAAGAGAGCCACAGAAACAGAAATGGAAGCCTGACCGAACCCAAAAAACAGAAACACACCCAAGCAATCAGTTAAATGGTTGTTGAACTGGCGCCAGAGCAGCACAGAGCAGCACAACGCACCCCAACGCAGCTCTCAGTAGCGCCACAAGCAGTAACTTCATCAAGCTTCGTCCCCGGCCGTCTGTCAGCCGCCCCAGCGACTCCGGCCACTTCAACTTCGAATGGGTCGGTCGAAAACGATAGCTAACGATAAGCAATGATATTCTTCTATTCTTCTTTTCGCTTTTTTCCCTTCCCTTTTTGGAGGTTTCTTAACTTTTCTGATTGGAAAAGGTTGCTTGTGTTTCTACGTTTGAAAATTCGCTCTAAAATGTATTTCAACAGTTTAAATTATTGTTGAAAAACAGGTTAATAATTAATTTCTTTTATTTATTATTATCATTATAATTAGTTTTCTTTTTTATCACATTTTATTCATGAATTCAGCTTCCATGTTCATTCATTAAATCGTGGAAAACTGAAATTTACTGAATTTGTCAAAGTTGCCAGCGGCACGAACAACTTCAGGAACTGATTTTGATTTTAATTTGAGGCGAGAATCTGACGCAGAAACTCATAAATCAAATCATTTTATGCGGCACACACACACTCAGCCTGTTTTACTACTACTACATCGAAAATTTCATTCATTTAAAGTACTAGAAAAAAGATTTAGTGCCGAAATCTGAATAAATTATTTGATGGAAAGTTCTCGCTTCTAACAAAGTTTTAAATGATTAGCATATAAATTAATTGCCTTCACGCACTCCACCGCCCACACCTTAACCCCTCCCCTCTTCCTTTCCATAACTGTTTCTGTCTGTAGACTCTTTACTAATTTCTGCTCCGAAAGCTTCGCATTGCTTCTGATTCTGATTACAGGTTTTTCCCCCGCTTTTTCCTTCTCCGTAATCACTCCTCTTCTTCTTCTCGATTCCCTTTCTGGTTACCGTTGAGCCAGATTAATTATCATCGTTTAATAAGCTTTAAATTCGCATCCGTCGCTGTGCGGGATTATCAAAAATTGCCGCGAGCGTCACTTGATCAGGTTTCTAATAGAATATTTTTTGGAGATTTCGAAGAGGATGATGGGAAAGGAAGATGTTGAGACCGAGGGGGAAAGAAACCTAAAAACGAAAGCGATGAAGGAAACAGCAGAAGAAGCTTACGAAGAATGAAAACATTCCTAAAAAAAATTAATATTTAATTTTTTGGTTATTAAATTTAATTCCATTGAATTAACGTTATTTAAATTTAGGAAGTTTTTTTTCACTTTTCTTCTGAAATTACCTTAAACCCAGAAAAAAATCAATAAAAACTCTAAAGTTAAAAATTAGAAAATTTTAAAGTTTTAGGAATTTAATTTTCGTGATGAAGTTTAAATTAAAATTGGACTTTATTCAGCCTTATTGTTAACAACGTTCTCGGTTTATATAATTCAAATACAAAATAAATAAAAGAAAAAATAAAATAAAATACAATAAATTTCGACACTTACTTTTAAACATCGAACTTTTAAATTAAGAACTGTTTTTCTGGAGCTGGAGGTATTTTGTTGTGCTTCTTTTTATTTTTTATTTTATTTCATTTTTTGCTGTCAGTTTAAAGCACATCCTAGCGATCGCATTAAACCGCAAAATCCATTATTAACAGCTGCTTTTATATTCCTAATTTTAGTAGCATACCATAAGGTGCAATATAGGTGCTCTCCCACCCTGCTTTGCTGTCTTCCTTTCCGACTTGCCATCAATATTTCATTCTTCGCTGCTGAAGTCAGCGCAAATTAACGATTTATGTTCACATTAAATTTTTGCTCTTGAAAATGTTAATTTATAATTTTTCAAATAATTTCAAAACCGATGAAATTTAAACGATAAATTAAATATTTCCATTTCAAATATATCTTTGTCAACTTCCTCTCAATATTAGCGTAATAAAGTATTTATTATTCCTACAGTCTTCTCTAAAAAGCAGTGAATTTTCACAAAATTCCTTAAAAAATTATTTTAAATAAATTAATTATTGGAGAAGATAAAAAATAGTATTCATATTTTTGCAAATAATTTTTATTTTAAACTCAACTTGTAACTTGAAGTATTCACCAACTGCAGTTAATATCTACATGGCCTTGTGAATGTATATGAAATATGTCCCTGTATGCGAACACACAATGAAACGGCGAAAATAAATAAAGCGATGGGAAAATACCTCGTATCATCTTCTGTGTTGCTTTTCCATATGCAGAGATGCAGAGCTGGAAATACTCAATTATACTGTACGCAAAAGCACTAATGTGCAATTATATGAACACAAACGCCGTCTGCAGTCAGACACATCCTCAACCATGTCCACCGACGCATCTTTACTGCTCGCGAATTCCACACTAACGGGGTTTGAAATTAATTAAAATTAATGCGCTTCGCATACGTGGCGATTAAATTTTTAAATTCTTTTTATAAAATCTTACTAAAGACTTAATAAATGCGAAATTAACAGCAAAATTGACAAGAATTTTATATACAGTCGAACTTCTCTATAGTGAACTTCTATACAATGAAGCACTCTTTATTATGAATTTTTTTCAAGTAAACTGCTTTTTCGTTCAATTTCTGGTCTTTTTTGATCTCTGTATAATGAATTTCTATACAGTGAATATTTCTATACAATGAACAAGTTTTACAGTTGCAATCTCAAAATTCATACGTTTTTGCCTCCTTATAATGAATTTTTTCAAATAATTTTCCGTTGGCTATAATAGTAACACTGTATTCCGATGGAAAAGTAAATTTTATATGGGCATCCCCGAAATTTGCAAATGACAAATGCAAATGAAAAAGATAAAAAATGATAATCACTAACAATTAAGACACCTGCATTGAGTTATTTGCATTAAGTAAAACAAACAGTGTAAAAATGCCGCAGCGAAATAGTCTCTCTATAGAAAATAATTGTTGATTATTAATAAAGTTGAAGAAGGTGGAGCAAAAAATAAAGATTTTGGTAAACAATTTAGAATTCTGCCTACCACTTTTGTGGAGATGAAAAATTATGTACCTAATAAAGTTTTCGAGTCTCTTAATTTATTAGAAGCTTTCATTGAATCACAAAAATGGAAAAGTGTAATCAAAACTGAAATTACTGATTACTTAAAATAAAAATTTAAAAAAGTATTAGTTTTTCTATATAATGAAATTTCTATATAATGAAGTAATTTTGTGGTCCCTTCGACTTCACTATAGGGAAGTTCGACTGTAATTTGAATGATGTTATTCAAGTAGATTTAATTCATAGATCGATTCATATATTTATTCAGAAACCTTCTTCTGCGCGTTCACTTCTATTGTTTAATAAGATTATGGTAATTTATTTGGAATTTAAGTAAAATTAACTCAAATTTTAATTTAAAGTTAACTAATCTAAATATGATTTATATATTTTCATAAGTTGTGGCTTTTTATTTTACATTTGTTTCTATATTAATAGTGGGTCTAGTATTTTATACGATCTCAATTTAATTCCAAAATAAAATACTCCTAAAACTGACTCCTTTTTTGTGTGGAGTCAATTAAACATTTACACTAGAGAATTTCAAATAAAATCTGGGAATAATAATTGGCCATTGCTGTTGGTGTTATTATATAGATCAATATATATTGGTGGTATATTGAAAAATAATCAAACTATTACAAAAATAAATGTTCAATAAAATCAGAATTCAAATAAATATTTCAATTAATTTTAATCCATTCGCAATCCAAAAATTTATTAAAAAATAATGCAAATAAGAAATCGAATAAATTATAATTAATAGAATTTTGCTCTAGGAACAAACGTCTGCGTGTTTTCCAATAAAATGTATTCTATTAAATAGGAGCAATTAAGTCTAAACTGAACAGAAACAAACAAAAAAAAATTTAATATTATTAACAAGGCAAATTTTAAAAACAAAAAAGACCCATTAAAATATTCAATTATGATTACTAAATAAAAAACGCTAACAGCTTTGAATCTCCCGAAACACTTTAATTAATGAAATTAATATAAAACACCGAAAATCATTGCTTCGGAAAATTATGTAGCAAAAACCTGCTCATCAATAAATATTAATAAAAAAATAAATGCAGAAAAAAACATTGTTTAAATGGAGAAAAAGAAAAACCCACAAGAAGAAGCATAAATAACCATAAATAAAGTTAATGCGTTTTAATTGAATACTAAAATATGTCCATCACGATAAATATCAGGCAAAAAATAAATTTCTATTGAAGACTACATAAAAATGCATTAAAAACATGAAACATTTTATAGATAAAACGCATCAATAAACATTAACAAGTGAATAGAAAGAAAAACCTCAAATAAATGGATAAAATATGAAAAATTACACACGTTTATATAAAATTTGTATCCGAAAAAATAAACATATGGAGGCCACAGCAAATATAAAAAAAACAACAAACAAAAAGGCAAAAAATCAAATCGATAAACGTCAATTAAAATTATTCAAAATAAACTTCAAAATAACAGATCACTTTTTGCTATATTTTTCTTTTTTTTTGCTACTTTTTCTGTATTTGATTTTTATGCAGTTTTTCGATGCACTGATGCGGGCTTTAATTACAATATGTGGTCATGTTGTTGTTGTTGTTATTACCATTTGTTTTTTGATGTAAATTGAACGTTTACATTTGAATTTATCAGTTAAATTCTCGGTTCATTAAATAAATCGTTCAATTTCTTTGTTTGCTCTTCGCTTTTCAACGTTTCGCCTTTTTTTACACTTTGTTTAAATGCGGAATAGAATAAAAAATAAAAAAAAATGATAAATCCTACATCAATAATTGGTACAGGTGTATTTAATTTGCGGTTTAACGTGAATTTCTGTTGTGACAGTGACAACGTCGACACTTCGTGATGGCATAATTAAAATTCTCATAATGCCGAATATTTCACGCTTCAAAATTTAATAAAACGCAATAAAATAACCCGAAAAACTAACAAAAAACAAAGGAATTCATCGATTTTCAGATAAAAGCAATTAATTTAATTTTTGTTTAAAAAAAACACTTTGCCAATTTATATTCTCTATGTTTTTTGTTGTGAAATATTCGCTTCCATTGCTTTTGTTTTTTATTGATGATTATTCTGCTGCTGCTGATTCGGTTGCTGTTTTCATACCCTTCATCGATTTGCTGTCCCAACGACTGCCAATAAACATAAATTTCATGTTTATCGAATTCATTAATCTCTGTGCAGAGACTTTTGCTCCCATCACCCACTCGTGCTGTCTCCCTTGCACATTCCCTCCTTTCGGCACTTCTTAATTTTGTTACTTTTCCCAGTTTGACTTAATTTTCCGTTCTCTACGTTGAAGCTTCATTATTTTCGAACTGTTTTATTCCACAACAAAGCAAATTCGAATCTCAACTGCAATAAAAATTATCTCTGATGAGTTTTTCGGATCTATTTTCACAGTATTCCCTCGATGAGCTTTGATTGCGGGCGCTGGTGAAGGGAGGCTCCTCAAAAGCTGCACCCACTGAAAATGGGTCCTTCAGTTAATGGTTTTATAACTGCTCCTTCTTCGTGTACCTCCTCCGATTTCGCCTCTTCACCCTTCTGAACCTTCCTCTGCTGTTTCTCCTCCTGGAAATAATTTAGAGCTCAATTATTAAGGAACCGAACGGAGCAGAGTCGAGTTTGTACTCTATTCCACTTCGGCTCCCCTTCAACCACTTCCAATTCTTGCAGTCGCCTATTCTCGGTAGACTTTTCTCCCTCCGCCCGCTCAGTCGTCGTCAGTGCTCCGTGGACATGGCGCTTTCCTTCGCAGACCTTCTTTCAAATTGCTTTTATTTACTCTTGTGTGTATGACCTTGTAGAAAATAGTAATGTTAAGTAATACGAACGAACTCCTTCGATTTCCTTGCAATGGCGCTGAATTTAGCGCCAACAAAAATGGCCGCTCCTTTGTCCCTAACCTCAAAGCGAATTCATATCCATGGAACATAGTGTAATATATTCTAGCAAATCATTTTCCATTCTAAATATAAACTTGACTTTTGAATTTGCCCCTCTTCTTATTTTCCCTTTTCTTATGCTTTCGACGTTAATAAAAGTCATTTTGCGATTGTGAGAGCTTTTAGCACGCCATTTTTAGGAGCGGAAAACAGAGTGAAGTCTTCTCTGTGTTGGTTCGTGTGTGTATGTTTAAAGGAGGGAAAAAGGCTGGCAAAAAGAGAAGAAACTTTTATTTAATTAAGCCGAAGAAAATTCAACTCGATTTCACGAGATTAGATTTTTTGTCTTTGATTTTTCTGTCCCCGAAAAAGTTGCCGAAGGTCACCGGAACTCATCGAAAATTTCGAATAAAAGTTGAAAAACATTTGATTTAATATTTAGTCAAGCGCTTTAGGATTTATTTGACGTATTTTTAGCTAATTTTGCAGGTTAATAGAATCAATATTCTATTTTTACCTATTTAATTATTATATAATTTTCAACTTTTATCCTCATTAAGATTCCGGAACCAAGCTTTAAGCGAGTTTTAAAAAAAACTTATTACATTCTTTGGTTTTCTTTTCTATTCCTATTTTCTTCGTCTCATAAAATTTAATTAATAAATGGGGAAACGACAAAGGCATTAATCACTTGCCTCGTTATGTCAGGTGTTTGTCCCTAAACGGATTCCAGCTCCACTCCAATCACTCCCTCGACTTCTCCCTCGTCGCTCCAAGCTTCTCCCTCTTCAAAATTGTATTTAACGCTCTTTATTTTCAGCACTTAAAACTTATTTTTTACTATCCTGGCAGCAGCTGTTGAGGAAAGCAAAAATAATTACAAATAACAGTTTGAAGCAATAACAAGAACCACAAAAACAAAACGAAGCTAAAAGCAATAAAACAAAGAAAATTTCTCAATTAAAGGCAAATGAATGCGACTAGAAATTCACTTGATTTCTTGGTCCATCTTTGTAAAAAACTAAACCTCAGTTAAACGATACCAAATGATGAAGAATCCTTAACGATATTCTTTAAAAAGCCTGCGCAATTTTAGTACATTGATTATTTCTTTTTTCTTAAAATCTGTGAAGTAAATGAAGTGCGCTTTGCTCATATTTCAAGAGTAGATAAATATTTCTATTATTTTTACAACCGCGAATAACTAAAAAGAACAAAAATCAAACTAAAACTAAAAGTAAAATGCAAACCAAAGCAAAAATCGATGAACACGATTTTCAGCGCCGCTGAAACATCAGCTTTTTTGATAAAGGAGAAGCTTTTAAAGGAAACATCAGCAGTTTTTTCGTTGTTTGCAGCGAGTTTAAAGTCTAATTGACTTCGCAGAGCAGTCAGCACGATGGACTGATAGACAGACAGACGACAGACGTGAGGCAACCGCAGCAATTCCACTCGAAATATGATATCAATCTGGCAACTCTGTACAGCGAAGAGGTGCACACAAGCACATGATGAATGGACTTGCAGGCGGACAGAGGAACAGACAAAGGAAAGGACTTCAAATCGAGCGCTTGCTGGAGATTTTTTCGTTCAAAGGCTTAAAAAATCTGAAAGGCCAACGGAGCACTCCAAAAGACGGGCGAGCAGACAGATGAGTAGACAGACAGCAGGTCAGGCAGTCAGTCAGCGTGAACAAAGCGACGGACAGAAGGAAGAGATCGCGAGCAGACGGACGAGCAAATAAAACGAGTGGACGGATGAATGAGTGCAGGACAGACGGACCTCGGGACGAACTGTTAACGCGAGAAAGGCTAACCTCCAGCTTTTGTCCAACGCAAGCCAACAACGGCGACCAGCTCAGCCGGGCGTCGCCTCCGCTGTTGACCGCTCTGTCCGGGTGGTCGTCGTCGGCGGCGTGGCTACCTTCGTTTCATCGGAAGTTTCTCGATATTTCGGCCGATATCATCGCCGGAGTTCTCCAGAAATATTAAAATGCAGCGCGCAGCTCTTAAAATGATTGCTCGCAATGCCAACGAGTGAAGGAAAGCACCAGCAAAAAGTCTCTGACCGGGAGAAGGGTGCAGGGAAGTCTCATTCACAAAGCAGATTTGACATTTCTGATTGCGTGTCAGCGTTGCCAAGTTCCATGGCCAAAAAATAAACTGTTTTGTTTCTGTTGTTGGTTTTCTTTCATTCACCTTAATTATTATTTGTATTTTATGCCTTTATTTGTGGGATTGTTCTAAAGAAAACCCTTTTTTGGTCTGAATTTGGATTTTAAATGCTTTTAGGGTAAAGTGTAATAATATAAAAAGGAAATCCTTTATTTTATTTTTCTACGTGGGACAAGATTTTTCCTTTATTAAAAAGGAATTTTCTATTTTCGCAAAGTCTCTGTTTGTTTCTGGCTCCTCAGCTTTTCTAAACAAAATCTTGCTGTTATTTTTGAACGGGTTTTTGCTATTCTAAAAGAAGTAGTAAATAATTATAACAGTTGATGAATTTAATCGAATTGTTAATTTGTTAGTTAATATTAACAAATAGAGCAGAAACAATAACAACAGCAGCTCTTTCGATGAGTTCAAATTAAGTGACGTGCTTAAATGTGTTTGACATTGGGTGCACCTGTAAATATGCACTTGTATGTGTGTCCGTATTGTCTTCTTTAGGATGTGTGTGTATCCATTAATTTCACCATTCACCAAATATCGTTGTTTTTTGTTGCTTTTCCCTGCTTCTCTGTTTGCTTATGCCCAAATTGATTGATTGATGATTATAAATTGCTGAAAATAGACCCAATTTCAAACGTTTAGTCCTTTCAATATGTATTCGAATGTGCATTATTTACATAAGGATTCTGTTTGTTTGCATCTAACGGTACATTGATAATGACACATTCACATTGCGTACATTCGTGCAAACGCATCTATTATAAACAAGTGTCAAATCATATTTGTCCATCACCGAAAAGCGATGATGATGATTGCGTTGGTGGTTATTATAAAAATGGTAAACATCATCAGAACTCTGCTCTTTATCGAGCTGCTTGAAGATGTAGGGTTTCCAATCATTTCCCGAATTAAACTTCGATTGAAGACGTCTCTCGCTCTTGCACTTGAAATTATTATGACTTTTCCCTCGTTCCGAAGTAGTTTGAAATGCATCGACGAAATTAGTATCGATGATTATCAAAGATTTTCGCTTTATTCAATTAAATATAACAAAATCAATTTCACTCTTCCCCATTTTCCTTGTCCTCTTCGTCCAGCAGTTGCACTTTATGATCCGTTATCAGCGGCTGCTGTTGCTCCTTTTCTCTCATCTTTAACATTTATTTAAATGCAAATAAGCGATGTTGTAATTTTCTTTAAATGCTCTTTGTTGCGCCTTCTCTTTCGGTCGTTGAGCGTTTATTTTGGCAATTATCCGTTGTAATTGTGGCTGCGCATTTGCATACATTTAATAATCATAGAGTAGAAATAACTTTGCATATGTTAAATGAGTTATAATTTATTCTTACGCTTTGATTTATTAATGCTCATTGCGCGATGTGGAAAATGAGTGATTGTAGTGTTTGTTTCGAGTTGTTTTAATTGGCTTTAAATTAGCATTTCGACTCCGAACTTTTTGGCGCTTGCATTAAAGTCAAACAGTTTTCTTTTTCCCATTACAACGACAAGAATTCTTGAGAAGAATATTTTCCGTATTGAATGATTCAACACACAACGAAATATGTTTTAAATTTCCTCTTTTGACGGAAATGAAATAAAAATTCTTTACTCTAGTTGACGGCGACACAGAGACACACTAACACATACATATTTATGCATGTATTTCTCAGGCAGGCTTCATTCCAGAAACCAGACCCACTGAAACGCATTGATCAATTCTTTGATTTCCTGATAATTCAACAAAAATCGTAATTCACAAAACCATCATCAGGCATTCAATCGAATACGTCGCCTTCCCCTCCCTTCAATTCGCCGCCTTCCCCTTCATGTGAATGGGAAAATCTTCTCTGTGGTTCTGCTGTTGGTTCCTGGGCGAGGGTAGGGAAAAGGGAGGGTTACGCGGGTGCCGAAACAAGAAACGAAATTGTGGAAAATACAAGTTTTTGGAAATTGAAGCAATGATTATGATTTACGAGCGCCATGCAAACGCAAATACAGAAACGCAGACTCATTTCAATGAACACACACTTGCGACGGAAACACACAGACACACACATGCACACTCAGCCTAACACTTCGCCATTCACTTATCGAATATGCTTTGTAGACTTTGCGAAGTGCGAAGGAAATTAGAACAATTCCTGAAGCTGGATGGGGAAGTTTTTGGGGCATTAAATTGTGAAATGTCGATGCTTGTAATTCCTTCACACGGACAACAAGATGCACAAACACTCGGCCAAACAACCCACACACACACGAACACACAGAGCGACTGATAGAATAACGTATGGATAAATAGAAGGATGTGTGATTGATGGAATTGTCGGTGAAGAGGTCGAGAAGAGGGCGAAGGACAGCTCAAAATTAGATGTGTTCGACTTTGATGTATGCATTTGCGTTAAACGAAATTTCCCCACAACAAAAATCAACAGAAACATGCACAAATACAAACACACGTACTCGCATTCATATGAATGTATTTACTCAATTCGCATCTGCAAATTACTCGGTGTCTGTCTCGGATTTCGAATCGGCTTTGGATTTGCAATTGCAAATTCTACAAATATTATTATCGCCGATTGTGCGAAATGCTAAAGTGCTGCTGCTGATGTCGATCAACGAACACACACAAGAGCGAGGGGAATCCATTGGAAGGACCTCTTCGATGCATCGACGTCTGTCGAAATTAGAAACTTCAGCTTGATTTTGAGTTTGACTTCAGGTTCGAAATCGAATTTCAGCTACGCTTCAAGAAGTTCAACCAATAAACGGCAGCTTTGATGGAATTATGCAACATTAAATTGCTTGCTTAATAAATTTATCGATTGCAAATGCAACACGAATAATCAACATTGTAAAGAGCGTGATAATTGAAAAGATTTTGGCTTTATTTGACTTTATTTTAGGGCAGGACAACAACGACTGAAAGCACATTTATCGACAAAAATTCGTTTTACTTAAACGTAATAACAAAAACAATTACAATATGAATTGCTCTAAATGCAAATACTTTATAAGAATTAAATAAACCAACAATAATAATATTAATTACAACAAATTAACATAAATTTTAAATAATCATAAATAACAATTTCTCGTTTATAATAGTTCTTTATTCTTTTTAAAAATGCTGCTAATTATTTCAATCTGTTTTGATTGAGAATTGAGAGCAAAATTTAAGGCGGAGTTTTTAAGAAAAATATAAAAAATTAACACTAACGATTTTGCATATTTAATAGCATTATTTTAAACACAGAAAATATCGAAATATTATTTAAAATCAATTCGAAATACTGAAGGGAATCTGAAGCGAAATTAAACTCCAAGAAACAACTTAAAAGGTTTTCGATTGACGCAACTAAAATAACACTTTATAATTTATTATCATAAAATTAATAAAATGCAGCTCGTTTTCTGAAAATCCTTTAACAAATAAACTTGAGACTCTTTGGATGAAAGCCTTTGACGTCAAAGAAGTTTTAAATGACACAATAGAAAATCCAAACAAGCGCGTTGTTTGTGTCGACCGGGCAGTGAGAAGAAGAGGAGCTCCTTCCGGTTAAAAACACGATCTCGGCCTGCAAAAGTGACTAATCTTAAAGGGTTTAAGGAACCCTTTGAAGTGGCTTGTAACGAACCACTTGAAGCTTCAAAATTTAGCTTCAAGATTAAGCCTCAGCTTTTATTAGAGGAGTGATGGCAGAGGAGATCGCGCAGTGAATGTTCTTCGGCCTACGGAGGGGAAGGAAGACATAAGGGAGTTGTTCGTTCGGTGTCAGTGTCACCGTGTTGGCTGCTTCTGTATCAAGACAAACAATCGCCTGGCTTTTAATGAGCTTTGGTTGTAATGCCAAAGATACTCACTTGAAGGCGCTTGGAGAGTCTCCTGTAAAGAGTTCCTAGGTCCCAGAAGAAGTCGGAGGACACAGCAGAGAAAGGAGAATATCAAAGGCTGCTAAAGGAGGAGATACGAAGATTGGTAGAGCAACAGACGAAAAGCTTCAAAGGACAAATTGTATCACAGTCTTCAGTTGGCTCAGTTGTGGTCCTGTCCTTTCCGTTGTTGTTGCTGTTTTCGTTGTCCTTCTTGTACATCGTTTGGTATTTCTTTTGTTCTCTTATTCTCCTCTCTTCTCTTCTTATTATTATCACTGCACTAGTTACATTTTTGATAACTATTGTGTTTGTAAAGTAAAGGATAATGAAACCCAAAGCAAATAAAAACAAAAGTTACAAGGAAAGGAAAGAAAGCGGAAGCAAGTCTTCATTCCTGTCCTCTATCATCTTCCCTTTCCCTTCCTCTTCCTCTTCCTCTGTTTATCTCTCACTGTTTCTCCTCATTCATTGTAAGCTTTAAAAACTTAAATATTGACACAGTTTTCTGGCCTTCAGCCGGCTGCAGTGGGGCGGAAAACAATTAATTTTTGAAGAGGTTTCTGACGGCTAGGCGAGGAGTGGATGAAGGACGGCCGCCGGAAGCAAGGGACAGCCTTTGCTCTAGACAGAGAAGGCGAATGAGGACGGATGAAGAAAGGACAAACCGCTTGCTTTAAATAGTTTGCTCTTGGCACAAATTGTAATACAAAACCATGCAAAATGCACTTTATTTTCAGACGGAAATACATGCATCCATTGTGCAATTGATTGTGCAAAACACATTTATTGCGGAAAATATGCTTCTCCTTTCGCAACGAATTGGAAAACAAGTGAAAACTTGAAATAAAACATTTAATTTCAAATTTCGTATTAAATAATAAAATTAATGAATTATTTCCAATCATTTACAAATAAATAAATAATGGATATTGACACAATTGAAATAAATATTGAGGTTTAATTAATGACTTCTTTACAATAAATGAATTTCTTCTCCTTCTTTCAGTTTATTTAAACTGACGAAAAATGAAAATTAGCGGAGTGAAAAGGAGTGTGAAAAGAAAGTCAATTACTAAGAAGAAAATAAAGTTGACAGTCGCAAGAAAATTAATTAAAATTGACTTCTGCATTTCAACAGTTTTCAGTGATGTAAAGAAAGGAAAATGAGTATAAAATAGAGAGGAAAGAAGACGAAGGGGATTTGAAGGACAACGGAAACGAATTGAAGTAATCAATTGTAATCAATTTCTTCATTTATTTTCTGTTATATTTTGAGTTTTCCTGTTGTTGTTTTCATTAACAAGGAGAAAAAGTCAATTAAATTCATTTCGATTTGATTGCTTTTTAAAAGAAAATTACATAAAAAACCCACACAATAAAAATGTCATATGTTGGCAGCACATGAAAAATAATGTAGCATAAATATAGGATGAACTTTCGCTTTCCATTGCATCAAAAAGCATTTATTTCAAACTAAAATTAACTTAATTAAAGTCGAATTCAAGCCGAAAAAAAGTGGAATTATTTTAATTATGTCGAAAACTTGAGAAAGCAAAAATGAAGACCCACAGAAAAATCGTCAAAAATGAAATCAAGGAAATAAAAATAACTATAAAACTTCGATTTCAACGAATTAAAATTGATTCGTTCAATTGATAGCTTAATGGGGAAATAAAAATTATAAATAGAGGAAAGAAACGGAGAAAAGAAACCAGAGACGATAAAAAAACAGAAAAATAAAATCAAATTAAATACATAACCATAAAAATAAGAAAACTATTCAAAAGAGACGAAGAAATTACAAAAAAAACCAAAATACAACAAAAAAACTAAGGAAACTATAAAAAATAAATAAAAATAGACAAAAATAAAAAGAAATACCAATCAAATCCCTATCAAACTTTTGCTGCGCTGCTCTGAGTTTTGCTGCATGATTTTGGGCAGAGTTTTTCCTTTCTCGCTGCAGTTAAACTTCGTCGTTAGATTTTCGCTGCTCACAAAATTACTTAATCGCAAACACACGAATGTGCAGCAGTGTGTGTGTGTTTCTATCTTTGCGCTTGTACCTTAACTCATCTCTCTACACTCGCATCGTATCAATTGTCCATGAACTCAGCTCGCAATCGAGTTTGTTAAACGCGCTTAATTGCAATTAAATAACATTTCAATAAACTTTTTCCCCAGCTGAATGATTGTGTGTGTGTGTGTGCCTTCTTTTCCTGTGTTTGTGTATGTGAGCAAAAATTGTTCTAATGAAAAGCTGGTGTTTTTATGGATAAAGATTGAGTAGAAAAAGTTTGCCGTAAATCAAATTCAGAGCTTTTCACTGAGTTCAATCCACCTCCTCCTTTATCCGATCTTTTCCCCTCCCCCTCCCCTAAAATTATGCTTTATCTGATGGTGGAATTTTGTGAAATTTAGATATTTGAAAAGAAGTTGAAAGGAAGTTGTGCAAAACTAGTTTTCGAGCTATTTTTGCTTTTTGCTCTACTTTCCTCTGCTCGGTGCAGTCGTTCGTTCGTGCTGCCGGCGTTGGCAGTAATTATGACAGCTGTCAAAGTTTAATGGGTGACATTTGTTCCCTCACATTTCGCTGCTTCTCGTTCGTTTTCGGATGGTAAAAGTTTCAAATAAAAGAAATAATTACGCTCTAATGTTGCAAATTTGATTTGTTTTAATTCCTCGAAAATTCGGCGAAAAGAGAAGGGAAATAATGGCACAGAAGAGAGAAAGCGAAGGCAAATGTTTAAGGCGCCATGAAAAATATTGGTTGAAATCAAGAAATGAATTTAAAGAAAATAAAAAAATAAATAAAAATTTTCGATTATGCTGAATTTTTAGTTTTCTTAATTTTATAATTTATATTATTAATTATTCATCAATCATTTGTGTGAAGGAACTTTCTCTGTTTTGCTAAAATAATTATTTATGTTTTTAATAATAGTTCTTATTTTCGTTCCCTTCTTTCTTTTGGCAGTAATTTCGAATAATTATTCGTGTGGAAAGCGAATCAAACTTGATTTTACACTCGAGTGAGTGCAAAATAAAATGTTGCTCTTTTATGTGCGTGTGTGTGGTTTTATTTGGCTGTGGATGCGTTTGTGGATTCACGAGGCTGTTTTTGTATTTTGACTGCGTAGAAGCAGAGATGCGAAAGTCGCAATTCACTGGGATCCCATGAAAATTCGTGTTACTTTAATAATGCACAAACGATGAACGTGTAAAGATTTTCCTCAACAACAATTTTAATTATAAAATCAATTTATTGAAAGCACTTTAAATGAAGTTACTTTTTGCATATTTCATTGTCAATAAAAATGTTGAAATTTTCCATAAACAATTCCAACTTTAAAAATATATTCAATGTGAATAAAATAAAAGCTACAGGAAAATCAATATTAATTTACTTTTGCTGAATTTTATATTCATTTTTTCCTTTTTTAAATGTATTATTCAACAGTTTATAATTTGATTTAAAACAGGGAAAACAATTAAAAGAAAAAAGAATACTGTAAATTTACAAATTACAATTCTTTTCGAAGAGAATATTTAAACATTTAAAGAAGTTTCAGTCGACTTTTAGCAGACTCGAAATGCCCAATTTTCCGTAATTAAATTCACAGAACGTAAAACAAATGTTTCGCTTTTATTCACCTTCTTAAGTTTATTTTATGTGCTCGTCAAATCATCGGACTCGTAAAAACCTTCCGTAAAATCGTCCTTTCGCCGGCGGATCCTTCGCGTTCGTCATCCAACGCATGACGCATTCCCAGCATGACTTTTACTTTGGATTAAAATGTTTGCTGTTGCGAAAGCTGTAACTTTTCCTTATCGACTTCTTTGCCATCTTCTTCTATTTTCCTTTCTTCTTAGCGTTTGGTTTTTTCCGTGATCTCCACATAAAAACTAAAACTTCTTCATCCTCGTCGCCGTCTTCTGCTTCAAAGTTTCTGCATGATTTGCCGAATAATGCTGACTTTGTAAACTACGCGTATGTATATCGATGACATTCGAAGGAAGGACTGAAGGCGGTTGAGGGATCGCCGGAGTGGGGCATAATAAAGGACCATCCGCCATAAATAACGAATGACACGCGTAACACGGAAAAAAGCAAGGACTGATTTCGAAAAAAGATGAAACACATAAGCGCCGTATATAGTCGTTTATATAAAACTATTTGCATTTTATTTAAATTGCGAACTGAAGCCAATCAAGGAGCGGCAATTCTGCGCACTTTTGTGGTGTTGGCGGAAGTGTGGGGGGAAGAGGGAGCGGGGAGTGTGATGGAGCATGTATCTCGAGATGGCAGACAGACAGGCAACCGGATGACGAACAAACAGGCTGCAAAAATTGTGTAGACATTCGAATTCGCTTCAAACTTGACAAAAAGAGGGAACAAGTTGATGCATGATTCAGGAAAAATACGCAATGGACGAATGGCAATGGAAACAAGGATATTAAATTTAGTGCAAAAATAAAAACATGATTTTTGCATTAAATTATAAATTGTGGAAGGAATTAAAAAAAGCAAATGCTTTCATTGCAATTGAATGAAAGACCTCAGCAATCAAAGGCCCTCAGACCGCTGACAATCCTCCAACTCGGTAGGTGATCCCTTCCTTAAACTAAGCAGGAATTTATATTTGTCTGCCACAGCACGAATACATCTCCATTCCTTCTGATGTCGCCTACAACGAACGCTTCATTGATGTGCGCCGTCCAAAAAGAAATCATGTGAAAATTTGCCCTTCGATCAAGGTTGAGTTTTTGCTATTTATTTGTCAGCAGACGACGAAGGGCGCAACGCATCGTGACGTCGTATAGCGTCGGTTGTTGGGTCGTTTGAGGGGAACTTCGAGTGTGAATGGGGACGTGGATGAGTCGAGTGCGAATGAAGAATGTGGTTGTCATTGCTTTGGTGCAGATAACGGCTTCGATTTATTTGCTTTGATGGTATTTTATCAAGCTACAAACACACACATTCAAACACATTTCCAAGCGTGCGTCTGTGTGTATATTTAGAAAATGTATGTATTAATTTATATGCATTTAATAATCAAAATTGATTGAAAACTTGAGATTTAGCGACATTTATTTTTTGAAATGTTGTAAAGCTGTTTACAAATTCGTTTAAGTAATGAATTTCTCCCAGTTTTATTTATACATTTTATTCTTTTATTTATAATTTCTCGCCTTTCTCTTTTTGCAGATATTAACAAAGGATCACCCATCGATTACAAAAGCGGCTCCGCCTGCTCCACGCCCACGAAAGACACTCTCAAAGGTTACGAACGCAGCACGCAGGGCTGCATGGGGCCAGTGCTGCCACCACGCAGCAGTGTGATGCCCGGCATTCAGGCGCATCACTACTCCGCCCCGATGAACTTCCGCAAGGATCTGGCGGCGCGTTGCTCCGCGAAATGCGTGGCCATCGTCTCCATATCCGTCTTCGTCACGCTCTGTGCGCTGTTGATCTTCCTAACAGGTAATTGGGACGGGAGAAGGACTCGAAACAGAAACACAGACACACTCGAAACACGACAACGATGAACGATTAATTTCAAGTGATAATATAAATTCAAAATAATTCTCTTCTTACGCTTCTCCCTGCTTCTTTGCTACTGCAGGCTTTGGCGTTCTTCACTGGTCGCCCTCCGCCCCCTGCACGGTCCTGGTCGGCAACGAGGCTTCCGAGGTGACGGCCGCTAAGAGCACCAACACCGACCTCTCCAACCTCCACGACACGGCGCTCCGTTCGAAGACGGGCCAAGCGATAACGGTGACTGCTGCTTCGGCGGCATCGGCAACGTCGTCGGCGGCATCGGCATCAGCGCCGGCCGCGGCCTCCTCAGCATCATCACTGGCAGCGGCAGCCTCACCCTCGTCAGCCTTCCAATCGACGTCGGCCTCTTCGGTGGCGCTGGGCGCCTCCTCGCCACCCTCGTCGTCGCAGTCCGTCTCTCTTGCCAACGGCAATAATGGAGGTAATTATAGCCAAGTTTTAATTATTTTTAAATGAGTTTCGCGCGCACTCGAATAAATTCCGAGCGCCAGACACGACAAGCGAAGCGCAAAAGCAACGCACGAAAAAAGACGATTTAAGAACACAACAAAATCCACAACAACAACAACAATAAGCAAATCGAAATCACAAAACCATTATGAAAAGGAGAATAAAAGAACCAAAATAAATGAAAAGTACTGAAAAGAATAGAAAGATTCGCGAACAATTGGAAAAATAGCTTAAAATAAGGAAAAAAAATTCATTTTCATGGAGTGCAGCACAAGAAGAAGAGGAAGAAGGGGAGAAACAATGAAAGTGTTTTTAGTTATCAATTATTTCGTTTACATTTATAAATGCAATGATTAATAAATAATGTTTTTCGAAGTAAATCGAAGAGTTCTCAAACTCTATTTTTATGTTTTTAAAAATGTAATTTTTTAAAATAGCCAAAAAATTCTCTGCTCTTCTTCTTTTGGTGAGAGGAACAAATATCAAAATTTTCGTAAATTTACTGCTCTGTGAAGGAAGCATTCATATCCTTCTCCCTTTTTTCCATTGCCAAGTTTCACAAACAGCCCGAAGCTATTTTATAGACTTCTTTTGATTCTTTTTTCTATAATCGGGCTTCGTCCTGTGCTGCACTCCACTCCACTTCACCCCATTCAGAGCCGACAGACTCTTCGTCACTCTCACTGCCAATCGACGTGCGGAAGGAAGTCATTATAAACGTTACGTCAAACAAATGTCAATGTCTCCAGCCGCTTCGCATGCAAATGTCGAAAACGCGGCAGCAACCGTGAATCACACAAATGTTTAATGCATAGAATAAAACCTTTCGAGTTGAAGGACTGACTGAAGAAAAGGGATAGGAAAAAGTCCCCGACCTGATTTTGAACCAATCAAAGCAACCAACCCAATTCCAGCCCAACCCCGACCCAAACCCAAATCCAATCCTGAACCAAAGCATTACGTGAAATTAAATTACGAACATTTGTAGCGTTAAGCGAGTGATTGAATTTCTCCCTCCGAACCACGCATTGGTTTTTTTATCTGGTAATTAAAGAAAAGTAATTTCCTGAAACATATCCCAAATAAACCGAATTATATAAATTATTATTGCCCAACGAAATCTTACGTGTATCGTTACGTTACGCTACGTTAGAAGCCGCCACTACGCAACAGCTGTCAAAAGAAATGTCAAGGAAAGCCGAAGCGTTTAGAGGAGAATCAACTTTTAAACAGCGAGTGGAGGAAGACGAAGGAAGACGCGGACGACGATTTCGTCGAAGTTTATCAAAATCTGAAACTTTCATCGACTTAATTACGGAAAAAGAAAGTGAAAAGCTAAAAGGAAATCTCATCGGAGAACCTGTGGCAGCGGCTGGGAATGGAGCAGGTGGGGCGAGCGCGGAAGCCGCGATGGAGGTGGATCTGGGGCGAAATTTCGCATTTATTACGACGACAAAGCCAAAGACAATGACAGCGACAATGACGACAGACAGCAGCAGTAATAGAAGCAACAGCAGCAACACTGCAACCTTTAATGTTGGCAAAAGTAATTATGATTTCGTCGAGGATGGCGAAACTCTGAAAATCAATAACGTATTAAATCTCAATCAGAGCAATGATGACAAAGAAATGTCGCTGGTTGAGGAGATGGCGTCGTCGACAATAAGCAGGACGACAACGGCAACGGTAGAAGCATTGGAGCAGCAACAGCCACGGCAGATAACCGATGACGAGGAGAAAACAGGGACGAAGCAGGAGCAGAAGAAACTAGCGGAACTTTTGTCAAAGAACGCCGCGCAGGATATTGATTATGAAGTAGAAGATTGCAAGGATTTGAAAGATTATGTTGATGAGGGAGCAGCCTCCGTTGCTGCATCTGATGAAGCATCCACGGCTGCGGCTGTTCCCTCTGCGGAAAGTAATAAGATGGAACTTTTAATACCCATCATCGACAACCACAACAACCACGCGACAGAAACAACAACTGCGAGCCAAGTTTCCACTGAAGCACTTCACGTTGGCTCCATTGAAACTGATACTGATGACGCCGGAGACGATGCACCGAATCATGACTTCGATGCCAGAGTGACAGGAGCCTCAATTAAATTCGAAACTTTTGCAAATACTAACGATCGAAATATCAGTGACGATTCGGCTCCGGCGGAAACTATAACGAAAAACCACCCCATTCTAAAGACAAAAAGATTTGCTGCTGACAATCCATTAAACAACGATTCACGCCACGCAAATGCAACCGAAAAAATCGCTATCAAATCACTCAAGAGTAACGATGGAAAAAATCAGAACATGTTGCCATCGAAACCGAAAGAAAGTGAAGTGATTTTTAATTATAGTGATGATGACGATGGTGCAGATATCGATGATAGCCTTGATGACGGCATCGACAGGAGCACAGTCGAAGCCAGCGAATCCAAAGACCAGAAACCTCAAAATAATTACAAAGATGCTGCCGCTGAGTCATTAGAGAGAAGAAGTGACATGTTAACCACTTCTTCAATGGAGGATGGTATTGGATCTACGAAGCCTAACGATGGTGATGTCGATGCTGCTGAAACTCCCGCTTGGCTGCCAGAAACCCTCGATGACTTCGCAGAACAGGAGGAAGTGAATATTTCTATGGCTGATGACGAAGCCAGAAACAAAGCAGTTGACAGCATTAAAAGTGCTAATGAGACGTTTACGCACAGTAATGATAAGAATCAACGTGTCGCTAATGAAGATGAAGTGAAAAACTCCTCCGTTCGAAATCATTTTGTGAATATAAATACGTCCGACATCACCACTACTAATGGCGAAATAAGAAAAAGCACATCCCCCGAACCGGACTTGGGCGTTGACGAGGAACTAGGAAAGGTCGAAGAAGACGCAGCAACAAATGCCGACGATATACAAATCAATATCAATGACGATAGCCGCAACGACAGCGATAATAGCAGTAAACGGTTAATAGCAGGCAGTTATGATGACAGCAGCTCCTCAACCGCAATCACGGCGCAGACGGAGTGGGCAATGACCACCAGCAACGGCTACATCCCGGACAACAGCGAGAAACTTGATAAATCCAAATTGAATGACCGTCATAAGCACGAACCGATGGCCACACTGGAAGGAGATAACAAGCTGGCAGCACTGCCAGAGCGACAAATGATTAAGATAAATGAGCGCAGCAGCGAGACGAGCGAAAGTCAGACGGAAATGCAAACTAGTGAAATAGACAAACGAAGCAGCAACAACGACGACGACCGTGACGATGACGGCGATGACGATGGTGACGGTGACGGTGACGGCGACGGCAGCTCTGATGACACTGCTCTTGATGAGTTAATGTTCAACGACGGTTTAATACCATTAAAAAGCGTCGCTAGTTCCGTGCAGCATAATTATGCGGCGGATTTGCCGGCGCTGGTCGACGACATTGACATCGTTAAACTGGAAGATAAGCCGAGCACCGAAGAAGAACTCTACAAAACCGTTGAGCAGAAGCGATTCAAAACTCCGTCCGCTGGCAAAATTTCGAAAACGATGACGACGACAACAATCAAAACTTTTAATAAGCCGCTAACGGAGCAGCAGCAAGAAAATGAAGTCGTCAAATCCAATGAGTTCCGCAAGGAGAGTGGCGAAAACCCCTTGCTCCTTCATCCATTCAAGCCGATTGTCAGCGAATCGTACGATTCGCCCGGGAAACGCATTCTCGTCAACCTCACGATCGCCACCGACGATGGCAGCGGCTCCATTTACACACTGCACGTGGCTGTACCCACCCACCCCGATCAACCGGGCCAGAAGCTCGAGCAGATTCTGACCCATGAAGTGCACCCCGTTGAACCGAGTCCCGCGCGCAGCCCCGTCACCTCCAGTCCATACTGCGTGCCGGAACCACCGCCGCCCATTCCCGCGTGTCCCTGCTTGTGTCCACCTGCCTTCACTACAGGACCCGAGGTTTCGCAAAATGTTACCCTCAGACCCACTCAACCGCCATCAACGTTACGTGCATCCAAACCTAGTGACCTCGACCCATACGCCTTCGATATCACAGAAAGTTCTTTGCTCGAGAAGAGTGACGAGTTTCCGTCCAACACTTCGACGACTGCTACTGAATCCGCTGCTAGTATTAATTCCGCTGCCTCATTTCACAATGTTTCTGCAAACACTACTAACAATTTCAGTGATGGTGTTGGTCAGCATGAAGCATGCCCCGATGTTATGCCTATTTTAATACTCGAAGGTGAATTTCGCATTACAAGAATAACTGAACTCACAGATCCACCGATCTGATAACAGCAAATGTACAGAACACGCAACTAACAACTGTACAAACAAGCTTAAGAATGGCTTTATGTAGATATAAAACTGCTAGGAACTAACTGATGCGCATAACAGTGCACCCACGATAACATAAACTAATCGAAAAGAAATGATCGCAAAATTAAGCTTATGAAGAATAATTTGAGAATAAAAAAGCATAATTAGTGAATGAAATTAACTGAAATGACTCAAATGCAGGGGAGACAAAGCAAAATATATTACATCAATTAACAGTGGCGAAATTAGATAAATGAGTTCTATAAAGTATTGGTCACATTATAGAATAATTCATTGAATGAAATGTGAATTAGTTTTTGTACCTTTTTGAATTCTCAGGTTATCGTGGCTGCATTGTGTATATCTTAAACATAATATTAATATAACACTTAAATTAAAATAATATCTGTACAATATTTCACTGAAAAACCAACTAACATAGCATATATTGCATTCATAACATCAGATTAAATTTTCATACTAACTATAATCTAAAAACTACACCCACTTATGAAGGAGGTCTTTAAAAAAGTACTTTAAACTTGGATTTCATGTGACGAGAATACTCAGTGAAACTTCAAGACAATGCAACTTCGAAGCGTCTTTAGTTTTCTCCAAGGATAATTTTTTTGCTACTATATATAGTATAACTTCACATTCTTACAAAATATAAATACATAAGTAAAACTATATTTCTATTCATATAAATTTTAAATAGATAAATAATAACAATAAATAAAAAAAAAACTTGCTTGGTTGCTTACACTTCTATTTCAATTACATTATAATTAATATTATCCTGTATTCTGTACTATAAAAGAAAATTATTTATAATATTTAAAATACAAATTAAAATAAAATATGACATTCTATACGTATAGTAAGAAATGTCCATTAAAATACTATTATATATACTAATTATGCATGATATGTCATTCTGCATTATAACACATAATAAGTTAATTTTTTTACATTGGATTATTAATGCATATACATTAATATACTATAACATACGTATAACTAAATCTCATTCTAGGGAATAATGACAACAGTCATATTAAATTAACAGAATACTAAACGGGATATTTCGTCCTCCTTTTCATTATTTATATTACTATAATGGACATTTGTGATCATCATATCTACCTTCATTCCCAGCTTAGATATCATTCGATCTGCTCCGAAGTATTACAATTGCGAAAACTCTTTATATTTTTCAATTTAAATAGTACAACATTTGTATATGAAACGAAATCACTCCTTTAATTCACTTAATTCATATATTATTGCTATTAAATAAGTATTTGACTTAATGTACTAACGCAAGCCGAAAAACTTTCGTTCTTTTCTCTCCCCTCCAAATATTCAACAATCCTATTCGTGGCTCTACTCCATTCTTCCTTCCATCCTTGTCAATCTCAACTCCTGTCATCCAAAACGAACAAACAATTATAGGTGCTCGCACTTTTCCCGCACGAAGTTTTCCACCAGATGGCACCACATTCGGACAAATCACGCTCGGCCAAAAACTCACCAAAGAGATCCAACCGTACAGTTACTGGAACATGCAATTCTATCAGTCGGAACCGGCGTACGTTAAGTTCGACTACTCGATACCGCGCGGTGCTTCGATCGGGGTCTACGGTCGCCGAAATGCGTTGCCAACGCACACCCAATACCATTTCAAGGAAGTTCTAAGTGGATTCACCGCGAGCAGCCGGACAGCGCGAGCAACGCATGTAAGTGTGAATAGCTTTGTTATAATAGGGATCCTTTGTAATATCTATGGTTGTTGTAGGGAATTTAGTCATATATGTAGTTTGGGTTTATTTTAATTGGTTAGTATTATTGGTTATCACTAACTGAGGTATCGTCTGTGTTTGGTATCTAACAAATCTTAAATAACACACCTCGTCTGAATGCTTAACTAATGTTACTTGTTTTTATCTCTTTTCACCCAAAATTTCACTCATTCCCGTTCCATTCATCGACGCCATCTCCAATCAAACCAACACTTCACATTTACATTCATTAACGACCTTCTTGGACGATTGTCGACTGCTCACTCTTCGCTCGGTACAGTTGTCGATAACACGCGAGGTCACTCGTTACATGGAACCCGGCCACTGGTTTGTTTCACTCTACAACGACGACGGCGACGCTCAGGAGGTCACCTTCTACGCAGCCATCGCAGAAGACATGACTCAAAACTGCCCCAACGGCTGTTCCGGCAACGGTCAGTGCCTACTCGGCCACTGCCAGTGCAACCCCGGCTTCGGCGGCGATGACTGCAGCGAGAGCGTGTGCCCGGTACTCTGCTCCCAACATGGCGAATACATTAACGGGGAGTGCATTTGTAACCCCGGCTGGAAAGGGAAGGAGTGTTCGCTGCGGCACGATGAATGCGAAGTGGCCGATTGCAGTGGCCATGGACATTGCCTCAGTGGCAAGTGTCAATGCATGCGTGGCTACAAAGGGAAATTCTGCGAAGAAGGTAAAGATCGGTTAGAGATGAGGGAGGAATCCCTACACAGAATTACTCGCGGAACTAAACGTTATGTTTCGTTGAAACCATTCTACGATTCCTTATCCAAAATTACTACTATTAGTTCAATCTTCTTTAAACTTTTTCTTTAACCTTTTCCAGTTGACTGTCCACATCCCAACTGCTCCGGTCATGGCTTCTGTGCTGACGGCAATTGCATTTGTCGCAAGGGCTGGAAAGGTGTCGATTGCGCAACCATGGACCAGGACGCGCTCCAGTGTCTGCCTGATTGTTCGGGACACGGGAACTTCGACTTGGACACGCAGACCTGCAGCTGTGAGTCGAAGTGGAGTGGCGACGACTGCTCGAAGGAGTTGTGTGATCTCGACTGTGGTCAGCATGGGCGCTGCGTGGGCGACTCCTGTGCCTGCGACCCTGACTGGGGCGGTGACTTCTGCAACACCAAACTCTGCGATACGCGCTGCAACGAACACGGGCAGTGCAAGAACGGTACTTGCCTCTGCGTTACCGGTTGGAACGGTAAGCACTGTACGATCGAGGGATGCCCGAACAGCTGCTCGGCTCATGGTCAGTGCCGAGTGAGCGGCGAGGGTCAATGGGAGTGTCGCTGTTACGAGGGCTGGGATGGACCTGATTGTGGTATAGCTCTGGAACTGAACTGCGGCGACAGCAAGGATAACGATAAAGGTAAGTAGAAGAACGCATGAGAACGCGCTTGAGGAAACCTTAAAATTGCTGGTTTTTCTTTTCATTTAGATGGCTTGGTTGATTGTGAGGATCCTGAATGCTGTGCCAGCCATGTCTGCAAAACTTCCCAGCTGTGTGTCTCCGCCCCGAAGCCCATTGACGTTCTTTTGCGGAAGCAGCCGCCAGCAATCACAGCCTCGTTCTTCGAACGCATGAAATTCTTGATCGACGAGAGCAGTTTACAAAACTACGCCAAGCTGGAGACTTTCAATGAAAGGTATGATCTTCATTTACCGCTTCCTTACTACCTCATAAGTTTATATTATTTTTTTTTTTTTTTTGTAATTAAATACAAATAGTTTCGAAGGAAGAATATTTGATAATTCGATTGGCCTTTTATGAGTTTCTAAAATTGAATAAAAATCGAAGATATATTATAGTTTTCAAAATGTGATGTAAGGTTTTTATAATTTACCTATACAAATTAACATTATATTATAATTTAAGTTATTGTGGCCATGTCTTCACTTGTCCTAACCTACCAAACAAAACAGTCCTCTTCCGTGATTAACGATGTAAATATACACCCAAAAACCGTCCTCTGTGTAAACGTTACCTATGGTCCGCTCCTAAACCTAACCTAGTACAAAAGAATGAAACTAAAAGAACAAGTTTATGTTTAGAAGCGCCGAAGGCTTCGGCAATTGCAGTGTAATGGAAATACACAATTCAAGGCTGGTAACACTGCCACAGCAATTGTATTGTCTGTCCCTCTTTCTAAATTTTTTAAAAGAAGGTCTTCGGGTTATTTGGTAGTAGAAATTCTACTCCCTTTGTATTAAAAATTAATTACTACAATTCATTAAGTAAAATCGCTAATTCTAAAATTTTTTCTTCCATCTTTTTCTTCTACACGCGTTCTACTAATAAAAAAAAAATTACTGCAAATACCGCTATCATTACTACCACTACTACTACTACTACTACTACTACTACTACCACTACTACTACTACTGCTACTGCTACTACTACTACTACTTCACAAATACATTTTCGTCAAAATTTGTGTCATTTCCGCGCGTCTTTTAACAAAACTAACAGCGTTTTTTGGAATTATTTCAATGCAAGGTAAGCAAACAAGCAACTACTAAGCAACTAATCAAACTACCACTATTTTCAAAAGCTACTACTTATCTTAATAAGCATAATAAGCATTTATGGTTGTCTGGTGAACATCTAACATTTTATATAATTTCTGTGTCTTTCGTATATTTTTCGTTCTCGTTAATAGTCTCTCATAACATAATCACTTAATAGCAGTTGATTTTTTAAAAGTAGACCTAGTAACTCTTTCAATAAAACACATATTAATTATTAAATCTTTGTATTACTCTTTCAAGCTTTTATTACTTTTTTTTTTTTACTTTTCATAAATAAATATTTTATTACACCATTCTAAGCAACCTTTCACCGAAGTACGTACATAAATGAGCATAATACTTTGTTTTTCACCAGAAAAGGAAATAGGTTTTTCTTACAGTTTTGGGTTTCACTCGTCGAGACCTGATATTTTAAAGAACTACCAGCTGAAATACTCGTACCTCATGTGTTAGATAATATTTTTAGTTTTGTGCGTGTGAATTTTTATAACTTTTCATTTAGTTACATTTATCTGTATTTCATTCGTATTTTAATGTTAATGTTGATATAAGATAATTACAATATTGTCTGAAATCTGATGAAAAGTGATGAGAATCTGTTCCAAACTCTGATAAATACTTGCATAAATAAATATTTATTATAATAATACTTTCAATTGAGCATTTGTAAAACCTCAACATGAACCTCTGTTCAGCTGAAAAGATCCTCATCACTTTAATCCACTTTTTCGTAGCTTACGTTTTTATGCTTAATATAGTATATATCCATGTTACATACATATGTTTGTAGCAGATTATGAAATTTGTTTACTTGTACTTCTATTTTTACTCTATATACATAGCTATTTATCTATTGTACTGTTCCATCCGATTTTTTAACACTTTATAACAGTTTGCTCTAATGGGATACATCTATTTATTTCTGTTTCTTTCTCCCAATTTAGTCGTTCGGCTGTCATACGTGGACGCGTCGTCACATCACTGGGTATGGGCCTGGTTGGTGTCCGGGTGTCGACCACAACATTGCTCGAGGGCTTCACTCTTACTCGTGATGACGGTTGGTTTGACTTGATGGTCAATGGAGGTGGTGCGGTAACTCTTCAATTCGGCCGATCTCCTTTCCGCCCGCAGTCTCGCATTGTCCAGGTTCCCTGGAACGAAGTGGTGATTATCGATGTGGTAACGATGTCCATGTCCGAAGAGAAATCCTTGACGACAATCGCTCACACATGCTTCTCCCACGATTACGATGTCATGAAACCAGTTGTCTTGGCTTCGTGGAAACACGGCTTTCAAGGAGCCTGTCCCGACCGCAGCGCTATACTGGCTGAATCGCAGGTGATACAGGAGTCATTGCAGATTCCCGGAACTGGCCTGAACCTAGTATATCACTCCTCGCGGGCTGCAGGCTATCTCTCAACCATTAAACTCCAATTGACCCCCGATCAAATACCGGAATCCTTGCATCTCATTCATCTCCGAATCACCATCGAAGGCATTCTGTTCGAACGAGTTTTCGAAGCAGATCCGGGCATCAAGTTCACCTATGCATGGAATCGTCTTAACATCTACCGTCAGCGTGTGTATGGCGTCACTACAGCTGTTGTAAAGGTGGGCTATCAGTATACCGACTGCAAGGACACAATCTGGGACATACAGACAACAAAGCTTTCCGGCCATGACATGTCGATTTCGGAAGTCGGTGGCTGGAACCTCGACATACATCACCGCTACAATTTCCACGAGGGTATTTTGCAGAAAGGCGACGGTTCCAACATATACCTTAAGCAGAAACCACGCGTTATTCTCACCACCATGGGCGATGGCCATCAGCGTCCACTTGATTGCAACGACTGCGAAGGACTGGCCATTAAACAACGACTCTTGGCTCCAGTCGCATTGGCAGCTTCTCCGGATGGTAGCTTATATGTTGGCGACTTCAACTACATACGTCGTATCATGACCGACGGTACCATACGCACTGTGGTGAAACTAAATGCCACACGAGTATCCTACCGGTACCACATGGCCCTGAGTCCACTGGATGGCACACTTTACATATCCGACCCAGAATCACATCAGATCATACGCGTGCATGACACCAACGACTTCTCACAACCAGAGAAAAATTGGGAACCAATTGTTGGATCCGGCGAGCGTTGCTTACCAGGCGACGAGGCTCACTGTGGAGATGGAGCTCTGGCTAAGGATGCCAAGCTTGCTTATCCTAAAGGCATTGCTATATCCAGTGAAAACACTCTCTACTTCGCCGATGGAACCAACATTCGCATGGTTGACCGAGATGGCATCGTCACTACCATAATTGGCAATCACATGCACAAGTCCCATTGGAAGCCCATTCCTTGCGAGGGCACCTTAAAGTTGGAGGAAATGCACCTGCGATGGCCTACCGAATTATCTGTTAATCCTCTGGACAACACTTTGCATATTATCGACGATCACATGATCCTGCGCATGACTCCAGATGGGCGCGTGCGCGTCATATCCGGGCGTCCTCTACACTGCGCCGCTGCTACAACTGCCTACGATACAGACTTGGCTACTCACGCGACGCTTGTCATGCCGCAGTCCATTGCCTTCGGTCCAATGGGCAACTTGTACGTCGCAGAGAGTGATTCGCAACGCATCAACCGAGTACGTGTTATTGGGACTGATGGACGCATATCGTCCTTCGCCGGAGCAGAGTCGAAGTGCAACTGTTTAGAACGCGGCTGCGATTGCTTTGAATCTGATCATTATCTGGCCACCAGCGCTAAATTCAACACCATTGCTGCATTAGCTGTCACACCCGATGGACACGTTCATATCGCCGACCAAGCAAACTATCGCATCCGATCCGTAATGTCCAGTATACCCGAAGCGAGCCCATCACGCGAGTACGAAATCTTCGCACCCGATATGCAGGAAATCTACATCTTCAATCGTTTTGGACAACACGTTTCGACGCGTAACATCCTTACAGGTGAAACAACCTATGTTTTCACTTACAATGTAAATACATCCAACGGCAAACTGAGCACTGTCACTGACGCTGCTGGAAACAAAGTGTTCCTGCTGCGCGATTACACATCCCAAGTGAACTCCATTGAGAACACGAAAGGTCAAAAGTGCCGTCTGCGCATGACACGTATGAAGATGCTGCATGAGTTGAGTACTCCAGACAACTACAACGTTACATTCGAGTATCATGGTCCCACGGGTCTACTTAAAACAAAGTTGGACTCAACAGGACGCTCATATGTTTACAACTATGATGAATTCGGCCGTCTGACCTCAGCTGTCACTCCCACGGGACGCGTCATCGATCTCACTTTCGATCTGAGTGTCAAAGGAGCTCAAGTGAAGGTTTCTGAGAACGCCCAGAAAGAGATTTCAATGCTAATCCAGGGTTCGTCGGTCATCGTGCGAAATGGTCAGGCGGAATCACGAACCAGAGTTGACATGGATGGATCTACCACATCTCTCACGCCCTGGGGACACACGCTGCAAATGGAGGTAGTGCCGTATGCTATACTAGCAGAAGTCAATCCGCTGATAGGCGAAAGCTATCCTGTACCTGCTAAGCAACGCACCGAAATTGCCGGAGACCTAGCGAATCGCTTTGAATGGCGCTACTTCGTGCGTCGCCTGCAGCAAGGAAAGCAGAGCAAGAGCCAACGGCCGGTCACTCAAGTAGGACGCAAGCTGCGCGTCAACGGCGACAACGTTTTAACGTTAGAATACGACAGAGACACACAATCGGTTGTGGTGTTCGTTGACGACAAGCAGGAACTACTTAATGTTACGTATGATCGGACAGCTCGCCCCGTTAGCTTCCGCCCACAGTCTGGCGATTACGCAGACGTCGACTTAGAATATGATCGATTCGGACGCCTTGTCAGCTGGAAGTGGGGTGTATTGCAAGAAGCCTACACGTTTGATCGTAATGGCCGTTTAAATGAGATCAAATATGGGGACGGCACGTCCATGGTTTATGCTTTCAAAGACATGTTTGGCTCACTGCCCCTTAAAGTTACCACTCCAAGACGTTCGGACTACTTGCTGCAGTATGATGACGCCGGCGCTCTGCAAAGTCTGACCACTCCACGAGGACATATTCACTCCTTCTCTCTGCAGACGTCACTAGGCTTTTTCAAATATCAATACTTTTCTCCGATAAACCGTCATCCCTTCGAAATACTGTACAATGACGAAGGACAAATATTGGCCAAGATACACCCGCATCAGGCAGGGAAAGTAGCCTTTGTGCATGACACATCCGGCCGCCTGGAAACCATTCTTGCTGGTCTCTCAAGCACTCACTACACATATCAGGACACTACAAGCCTTGTTAAATCTGTTGAGGTGCAAGAACCTGGCTTCGAGCTTCGTCGCGAATTTAAATACCACGCCGGTATATTAAAGGATGAAAAATTGAAGTTTGGCTCCAAAAACTCACTGGCTTCCGTGCACTACAAGTATTCATACGATGGCAACGCTCGCCTCAGCGGTATTGAAATGGCTATCGACGACAAAGAGATGCCAACGACGCGCTGCAAATACGGCCAGAATCTAGGCCAACTTGATGTTGTACAGGATCTCAAGATCACACGCAACGCCTTCAATCGCACCGTTGTCCAGGACTCAGCGAAACAGTTCTTCACTATCACCGACTTTGATCAGCATGGACGTGTTAAGAGCGTGCTGATGAATATAAAAAGCTTTGATGTTTTCCGCCTCGAGCTCGACTACGATCTTCGCAACCGCATCAAGTCACAAAAGACCACCTTCGGGCGCTCCACGTCATTCGACAAGATCAACTACAATGCCGATGGTCATGTCATCGAGGTCGTGGGCACCAACAACTGGAAGTACCAGTACGATGAGAACGGCAACACGGTGGGCGTCATAGATCAAGGTGATAAAACCAATCTTGGCTACGATATTGGTGATCGTGTAATACAAGTTGGCGACGTCGAATTTAATAACTACGATGCTCGTGGCTATGTAGTCCGTCGTGGGGAGCAAAAGTACCGCTACAACAATCGCGGCCAGCTAATACACGCTTTCGAGCGCGAGCGCTTCCAGAGTTGGTACTACTATGATGACAGGGGCCGTCTAGTGGCCTGGCATGACAGCAAGGGCAACGTCACCCAGTATTATTACGCTAATCCACAAACACCCAATCTGCTAACGCACATGCATTTCCCTAAGTTAAGCAAGACGTTGAAGTTCTTTTACGACGATCGCAAGATGTTGATTGCCATCGAAAATGCCGAACAACGGTTCTACGTAGCAACCGATCAGAACGGCTCGCCGCTAGCCTTTTTCGATTTGAACGGCGGCATTATCAAGGAAATTAAACGGACACCCTTCGGTCGTATCATCAAGGACACCAACCCGGAGTTCTTTGTTCCCGTCGACTTTCACGGGGGTCTGCTGGATCCGCACACGAAGCTGGTCTACACTGAAGGGCGCATCTACGACAGCACCGTTGGCCAATGGATGACGCCGCTCTGGGAGACGCTAGCCACGGAAATGTCTCATCCTACGGATGTTTTCATCTATCGCTATCACAGCAACGATCCCATCAATCCTAGCAAACCGCAAAACTACATGATTGACCTGGAGTCTTGGCTGGATCTTTTCGGTTATGATCTTTCAAAGATACAGAGCTCGAAATACACCACGGACTCGCAGTACAAGCCACAGGCATCCATTAAATCAAACACTTTGGCACCAGACTTCGGAGTTATCTCAGGACTGGAATGCATCGTGGATAAGACGAATCAGAAGTTTAGCGACTTCGACTTCGTGCCCAAACCACTGCTCAAAGTGGAACCAAAGACACGGAATTTGCTGCCGCGTATCAGTTATAGGCGTGGCGTTTTTGGGGAAGGTGTTCTGCTGTCACGCATTGCGGGACGTGCCATGGTCAGCGTGGTCGACGGCTCGAACAGCGTGGTGCAGGATGTAGTTTCTTCGGTTTTCAACAACTCGTATTTCCTTGACCTGCACTTCAGCATACACGACCAGGACGTCTTCTATTTCGTCAAGGACAACGTGTTGAAGCTGCGCGACGATAACGAAGAGCTCCGCCGTTTGGGTGGCATGTTCAACATCTCAACGCACGAGATCACGGATCACGGCGGAGCAGCAGCCAAGGAATTACGGCTACATGGGCCCGATGCGGTAGTGATCATCAAATATGGTGTTGACCCTGAACAGGAACGACATCGCATCCTCAAGCACGCACACAAGCGAGCCGTGGAGCGCGCCTGGGAGCTGGAGAAGCAGCTGGTAGCGGCCGGTTTCCAGGGACGCGGCGACTGGTCCGAAGAGGAGAAGGAGGAACTGGTGTCACATGGCGATGTCGACGGTTGGATTGGCATCGATATCCACAGCATTCACAAGTACCCACAGCTAGCGGACGACCCCGGCAACGTCGCCTTCCAACGGGACGCGAAGCGAAAGCGTAGGAAAACCGGAAGCAGCCACCGCGTGCAAAGAGCAAGACGGCAACAGAAGCTGATCGATATGAGTGCGTGAAGTAATGAGACGGAAGAAGATGGCGAAGAAGACGGTGAAGATGTTGACGACTACGAAAAAATCTCACCGCTAGCGAAGAATCTCCAAAGCAAAATAGAAGATGGAAACGAAGATGATGGAGACAGAAACAGGCACGCAACAGAGAACGAAGAAGACGACTACAACTACAACCACAACAGAAACCAAACAAACGAAGACGATTTTTATTATGATCGATAGATTTGCAAACCGAAAGGAAGAAACAACAAACAATTCAAAGAAAGCTCTCAAAGAGAAGATCCCGTGAAAACCGTTAAGCGCAAAGGCTTGGCACAGGCGAAGAGAAGTAAATGTATTTTTAATGCTTAAGTGAGTAAGAAAGGAAATTTCGAAAACTATTCAAAGAAAAAACTTAGATTAAACAATAGCAGTAAAAAATTAAATAAAATAGATTGATAAGACACTTGCTAAAGTAACTGGCAAGTTTTAAAGAAATGTGAAAATTGTTGGCGCCGCCAGAGACGCGGTTACTTCTCATGGAAATGAAAGTTTCCCAATGAAATGGCGGATGTTTTGTGCTATAGTTTTGTATAAAATATAAAATTATGAAAAAGAATACATGTAAAAAATCAATAATACATCAATTAATATAATTAAGCAGAAAAGAGAAAAAAGTGTATTTTGTATGATTGATACAACAATAAAAAAACACAAAGGTTTATAAGAAAATTAAAAGGGGAAAAAGAAAAATAAAAATAAATAATTCAAATAAAAGTAAATAAATAATTTGAAACACAATGTAATATAAAATACTAAATTTATCGATAATGTAGTTGTGTGTAACTAAAATGTTATGTAGAGGAGCCAGAGAAGGACAAAGACTCGAAAGAGCGAGAGAAAGAGGGAAAATCTCTACGAAATGGAAAATTTAGATGTTGTATTTCGACAAAAAATACATATCTGAAATTATAATTTTGATATAAAACAGAATTAATTTTCCTTAATTAAATTGAATTATGATTTCTTCTTGGATTCATATTTGAAGTCGGAATATTTTACAACACAGAAAATCTTTTTAATTCTGCTGAAGTTCTCTCTTCTCTCTCACTCACTCTCTGTCCGTTTCATTTGTTCTACGTTTGTGTTTCTGTCTTCATCACATCTTCGTCTCTTCAGCATTTCATATTTCATATTTTTCAATAGCCGTCAATCATATTTTTAATAGCAATTTCTGAAAAAATTAAACTTTCAAAAACATAAAAAATAATAAATAATTAATCAACATAAAATAACGTCAAGAAAATCTTTTCTATTAACTACTCAACTTCAAGTTCATTTTTTATCTTTTAAATATATTTTTTTTAAGCATAAATGAAAAATTAAAAATTGTGATATATATTTCTATATAAACTACATAAAATGAAAAATGCTGCAAAAGTTCTGCAGACGAAAATAAGAAAAAAGTAAATAATTTTCATGTTTCTTTGTTTGAGTTTAAAACAAAAGAACAAAAAACGCATTTTATTACGTAAAACGAATATTCAGCATTTAAAGCAGAATTAAGAACTAAGAAAAAACATGCAATACATAGAAGCAAAGTAAAATAAAATAAAAATTATTTTAAGGGAAAAACTCAAAGTTAAGATTAAAAAATAGTATTTATAAAAACGCCATCTGTAAAAATTATTAGAATTTTTCATGTAATTAAATAAGTTCCAAGTTATTTTAGTTTATGTTATTTTAGTAATTAAAAGCTCAACAATTGATTTTAATTGAATAAATAACAAAAGGGAATTATGATATTAATTAAAATACAGTCATCAGTAATTAAAAATATCGAATCTCGAAAATTTCATTGTTAATTGTAGCCATTTAATCAGCCAGTTTTCTGTTTACGAAAATCTTTTTGTTTTTGTCAAACAATAATTAAAATATACTCACTTTTACTTCACTTGTGAAAAAACCTTGTAAAATACTTACTCATTTACGTAGCGCTTAAGTATAACTATAAATATCACTGTAACAACCAAGGAAACAAACTGAAATCTATAAATAAATAAATTAGCAGCTTTTTAGCGGGTGTAGAGTAGCAACGACAGGAAGCGATCCACAGAAGGACGCCGAGGAGTAGAACGTAGTGTATATTGTGTTAGAAATTTTACTAAATAAGGTTAAGTAAAAATTACTTAAAAATAGGTCTAATAAAATCCAACTTAAAACACAACAATAAAGAAACATTTAAATGGATACCAAAAAAAAGAGAATGTAATAAAATTAAATTAACCATCAACTTGAAAATGGATGCATTTAATAATTTGCATTTAATTTAATTTGCACTATAAAAATGCCATTAATTGTTGAAAGGGAAGTTAAATTACAGTGCTTAAAGTCGCATATTGAAAAACGCAATAAAATCATTTGCAGTTTTGTGGTTTTTACTGTACACCAAATTAATAACAATCATAAAAATACTAAAAAAAAAACGGCAAAACATGACTGATAACAAAAGGAAAAATGTTCCATAAAATTAAAATGATTTGAAATATTTAAAGTAAAGAATTTTCGTGTCTTTTTCGCTTTTAAATTAGCAACAAATCACTTTTAATTTCGTTTTAGTTTGACTGTAAATCGCAATGCAAAAGACAGAAAAAAAACAATAAAATGGCTAAAAACAATAGCAAAAATATAATGATTAATAGATTTAATGAAAGCAAAAACCTTAAACGTAAATATAATCAATAAACAGGATAAGGAAAAAATGTATTGAAAAGCATAAAATTGTGAAGTTTTTATCATTGTGTGTCGATGTGTATTTGTATTTGTAATGCATCAAAACATATGCATTGAAAAATCCACAATAAAAAGCAGCAAATAAAAGGAAAATCCAAAAAATGTCTTAAAATTATATAAACAAGAAAACGAATAATTAAAAAACCCTTTAAAAAATTCCAATATGCATACATAAATATAAAATCTCACACACATGCATACATAACATTCAAATACAAACATGAAACTATCTCGATACATACATACAAACATACATCATTACATACATACATACATCCATGCATGAATACGATAGATACGTAGAGTATACAATTAAATATAAAACAGAACAGAAAATGGAGATCATAATAAATAAAATAAAAAAGCTAAAGTGTAGTAAAGAAAGCATTTAATTTTAAGATGTAAATTTTCTCTGCAAAAGGGAAAAGAAGATGATGAAACACGTTGCACAAACGCAATAAATAAAACACAAAAACATGTATTAAACTTGCAATGTAAAAGCAAAAGAAAGAATCAAATAATAGGCAAATAATGTAATTATGGTTATTATCCTAATTTTATTTAATTTTATTATTATTATTATTACTACTATTATAAAATTGATTATCATTAAAAATATTATTACAATTATTACGATTATTACGTAATAATATAATATTTAAAATACATTAAAAAACCAACCGAAAATGACAGAAGAGAACAAAATCAATAAAGCAACAAAAAAATATTAAAAAATCAAAACCAAAAATTGTTTTCTTTTTCCTGTGGGTTATATTATAACTTGGTTATATTTTACACCTTTAACTTTATGATTTTTGCTTCGATTAGAGCAATTTGTGGCCGCCACACGTAGAAAACCACTTGAAGCAGAAAGTAATTAACCAAGAAGAAGAAATAATAGTCACAACTTTGATAAAGGATTCTATAATTTGAGGCAGCAATTAAACCACAAAGAGTCTATTGAGTCTACTCAAACCCAAACCCACTGCAAATAAATAAATTATTTGTTTCACTTCATAACTTCATCCAAAAGGTAACAAAATATGTACGCAACACATTTAAAAATATTGCAAAACTTTTAATTTGATAGGTTTTTATAATAATAAAAAAGACAATAAAAAAAACAGCTTAATTTGTTTATTTATTTTAACGTTTTTAAAAGTAAGTATGGACATAACATCAGATTTTCCATAAAACTGAGCCAAAATTCCGGGTTTTTTTAAAAATCTTTGGTTGTAAACCGTCTTAGATTCAAATAACTGAACGAAAGAGTGTATGAATTTTAACTAGCTAACTAACTAACAAAATTCAGTACGAATTTACGAACCTTCCAATGAAAGTAGCTGTTTCGTTGTAAGCGAGTAGCCACAATTTTGTGTACTCTTTGTGAATACACGCATACTCACTTACGCTTGGTATGAACTTTGTGAAGAAAACCAGACGACGACGAAGTTTGAACAGTTTTTAGCATTCTCAGAAAATACCAGGCGATCAGAATATGAAAGACCAACGTTTTCTCCGCTCTAATTCTTTAAAGGCAGCAGCCATCTTGATTTCATCTTCTTCCAGGCGCCATCATCTTATTTCTTTTTTTGCATGGTGAGAATGAAAAGGAAGATTTGCTTTCACAAAATATTGCGCATGTGTGTTTGCCTGCGGAGAGTTATGATCGCCTGGTAATCTAACTTCATTTTCGCTGTTCCTTTCCACGAAACAATTTTTCATCTTCGTGTTTTCATCTCGCATTAATGGGGGAACAAGAACGAGTTCAGGAGAAATCTAACCGTTGAAAACTTCTATTCACTCTCTCCAAGCTATAAATGCAAACGAAGTGAGATGATGCCGCCTGAGAGAAATAAAAGTAAGATGGCTTCCGACTTTCTGAAGAATTAGGGTGGAGAAACCGTTGATCTGTTTTATTCTGCTCTCCTGGTATTTTACACTCTTATTTCGTGGTACACAGAATTTGTTCAGCAAGATCGTTCAGTTATTTCACTTCTAGTGTAAGCTCACTTGTATTTCAGATGTATGCCTATGAATTCAGTTGTCTTATCCGTAAGACTACTCGAAATCTGAATAGTACAGTTCCGTAGCAATGAATTTTGCGTACTTTTTTCCAATACTCTTTTGCAATTTCTGGTGTCATTGCATCTATCGCTTGAAGTTTATTACTATGAATCGTGTAGGCATTCACATGAGTACATGAGTACTATATCCGAAATGAAACTTTTATGGAAAATTTACGTAGACTCTTTGTATATATGTAATAAGATTCTTAAAAGGAATACCTACTTTTGCAATTTAAGAAAGGATTTCCCGTTGTTACTTCTGCCAGTAGAAAACTAGATCGGATGATCGTATCCGGAACGACTGTGCTTCCAATGACCTCATTCTTACCACTCTCCTGTTCTTTTATTACTGTTTACTCAGTATTTTTTTAACTCAGTGCACTCAGTTTTAAGTGAATCGTCCAAGTAGTTTTTTGAAAGGTGTAGTGAAGAAGTTGGGCATTGAAAATTCCTACTGTTGGTGCGTATGTTGCTTGGGACAGAGTAAAAGGAGTAAAATACCAACCTAGTGGGATCCATAACGTAACCACAGGCAGCAGATACTTGCTATTTCATACTTGTGGTCAGTCATTATATTAACATCCAGTTCTTTATTGAAATACCAGCAGCACTATTCTAGGTTTACACATCCAAATATTCATGGCAATGCCAATAACATCTAAACAAGATCACAATAAAACTCTTCACCTTTTTATAATGTTAGTTTATTACTTTTGAATAATGACGTATCGCAAAATATCCACGAAATTCCTATTCCAAATATAGAAGAAATACCGCTGAAATTCATATCAATGCGCACTGTAATTGCTGGGAAGCACCCCGCCTGTGATGTCAATCCAACATGTTTGATCGATAGGCTTCAAAATCATGTCAGAATATATAAAAGAAATTTAGCATTTTTGACAAAAATTCAAAATTCCAAAATTGCGAAATCTATGTGAAAAAGTCGTTCATAGCACAGTTTGGCCAATATAATCTCAGTAGAGAGAGCCACTTCAAAATTTTAGTAAAGCCTTTAGCCTTAAGACATGGCCAAAAAAGGAGGACAGCAACAATTGCAAGCTGACATCACCAACGACGAGGAGCTCGAGAAATTCATAGATCGACCGGGTCTGTTGGGTGAGTTCTTTGGAGCTTTGCTGATGCCCTGTCCTCAATCACTATCTACCTCAATCAGTACTGGACGTTTACTCTGAATGGTGTGGACCTTGCCAAGGAATGGTTGGCAGTTTGAGGAAAATCAAGCTGGAGATCGGTGACAATTTGAGTCTGGCGATTGTAAGTTCAAGGATTACCGAATGCTGGCGAAGAGATATCGAGGAGGATAGAAAGCAAAAGAAAGAGATGTTTGTGTTGAACGATTTTTATTTTTCAGTGTAAAGCAGATACGATTACGCCCTTTAAACGCTTTGCGAAGAAAAGCGAGCCGACCTGGCTGTTTGTAGTCGTAAGTAGCTGAAATAGACATTTAAAGAAGACTCTATTTTATCCTGGTTTCTTTTTGCAGAAAGGCAAAGTCACCAACCTGATGTTTGGGACGAATGTTCCGAAGCTTATGAGGACCATAAACAATGAAATAAATATTCTGCTCACCAAAACTGCTCGAACCTACTACGACCTGAGTGAGCCGCTGCCGGAGGAGGTTGAAAGAACGCGCAAAAAGGAGAGCGCCATAGCAGAGGCGGCCAATATTGAACTGGCTGAAAAGACTAAGAAGAGGCACGACTACTTGAACTACGTGACTGATACGATTATGGAAAATCTGCCTGATGTCGGTGTGACGATGTTCGGTCCGCAAGTAAACCGCGATATGTATAAGAAGATTCTAGAACCGGCGGAGCGTCTCAAGATCCAGTGCAAGGATCGGCGAGTGGTCGTTATTTCGATAAACGATTTCGAAGTGATCAATTACGCTTGCAAGAATCCACTGGACCCGGAAATCATTGAGCAGCTGGACAATAAAGAGATAATGATGTGCTACTGGAAGATGCCAGATGGAAGCCATGTGGGCGTCAGCGAAATGATGCAGACGTACGCCAATGAGTTGACGAAAACGGAAACGGTGAAAGGTGAAGATGGTGAAGAATACGTCACACAGCCGATTATATCGCCCTTGACTGTCAAGTACGAGGTGGAGCTACAAGGTAAGGATTGATTCTATAAGTTACCAGCTCAATTAAGTCCATATTCGAAATTCTATCTGCCAACAGAAGGAGAAGAGTGGGTGGAAGAGGAGGAACCTGAAGTGGTCGTCGATCGGAAATCAATGCGGAAGACAGTGGAAGGTGCCGAAGAAGGCGAGGATAATGAAGAAGAAGGCGAAGGGGCTGAAGCTTCAGAGGAACCACTAATGCCACCAATGCCTGACCTAGATCTGGACTTTAATTTCGACGAAGATGTTGCTGATGCACCGGACACGGCCGTAGAAGAGCCACCAAAGAAACGTACACGCATGAAGTCAATAAAGTTTCCGGCCGTGTGGGTGCCCAACAATAATCGTACCCATGCCGCTCTCGTCTACGTCTACTTCCGCACGCAGACGACGGCCTTCTTACCGCCGGACCCGATACCGGAGCCGCCGCACGTCATAATGGCTTTCGATGCATACAAAAAGCGCGATCTGATCAGTTTAGCCGATCGCCACAAGGACGATGTACCGCTCTACGGCTTCTTCACTAGCGACGATGTCGAGGAGGCTGAATTCATTGCCAGCTCAGACTTCGTTTATGCCACGAAGCCGCACACGCCGTAAGATCAGTGAGATATAGCCATATAAACACATTAATCACAAGAATCCTTATTTTTTCTAGAACCGACAAGATTATCTTCAAAGTTGACAAGAAAACTTCCAACACTATGCTCTCTATGGCCACATATGGACCTAGTTATGTCAGTCCTGATACTGTTGTCGGTAAAGAGGAGGCTCTCAAATTGTTCCCGCCAGATTTCAAGCCCGCTTTCCAAGAGCGGGCAGATTTCGAGGCGGTAGCCGAAAGGCAAAAGTCGATAAAGGGCAGAAAGACGGCTGAAAAGGTAGATTTCGCCGGCAGCATGAGAAAAGGTTCTTCAGTTCAAAGGCCTACATTGGCCAAAGAGACCGAAGCGGCTGAAACTCAAGATGACGAGAAGGAAGGCGAGGGCGAGGGCGATGGCGAAGGTGAAGAAGAGGGCGAATGGGAAGGCGAATGGGAAGGCGATTTCGAAGGTGATGATGAAGAGAAAGCCGTAGAGAAAGGCGAGGAAGTAGCAGAAGCGGAAGCTGCTACAGCTAAGGCTGAAGAGCCTCCAGCTGAAGTACCAGCGGAAAAGCCACCATCCACCAGCGAAGAACCAGCGCCAGCGGAGGCGACAGCGCCCGCTGAGGCGACAGCGCCAGCGCCAACGGATGCAACAGCGCCAGCGACGGAGGCGGCTGAGGAACCAGCACCTGCTGCGTCAATCGCACAGTAAAAATTATAAGTATTAATATTGTAAAAGAATTTTAAATAAAAGAAATTAATAAATTTCTAAAACCTGAACAAAGACTTTACATAGAGGCGTCAATAATTAAAATAGTGAAAATGCTACTAAAGATAATTATAATAATTTTGAAGCGGTTCTTATTTCATAATAAAGATCTTACATACACAACATTACATATTTTCACGCTGGTTCCCTTATCAGTCCTCTGCAGTCCTACGAACCATCGCATCATCAATCGCAAAATGCGCGCCCGAACTAATGTAAGTATTCTAGCGTTAGCCGCGGACACGGCTGCTATATTTTCGTCTCGGCTTCCCACACGTACACTAACACTTGGGGGAACCTTTCAGTAAAGATGCGAATGAGCAACATTGAGAACATTGTTTTGGAAAGAGCAGTACAAGCAACGAAGGCCTTCGACAATGAATAGTACATAAATACTTTAATAACAACTAATTGCATCATACCATACTGTAAAATTCATAACATAATTGAAGAATGTAACTTATCTCAACTAAATGCCTTAAATAAACACTCAAGTAATTAACTTATGTAAGATATACACTACGCTAAAAAGGTAATGAAAACTTAAACTAGTATCTGAATAAAATTTTAGAAAATGTTTACAATACAAAATTAAAACCTAGCCTAGTATTTTTACAGTTTGTACAATTGCATTTTGTTTGCATCTTTATACTAAAATATAAATATTTCGTATGAAATCTTCTTTTCAATTGAAGTAATCCCTTCGGCTAAAGCTTAACACACGCAGGAAGCCATTTTCAAAGCCACATGCCACCAACTCCTGCGATCCAACGTTGAGATTACAACTCAAGCAATTGATGCGCATGTGGCGAACAGCGTGGTGCGGCGGAACACGTTCTTTCCTTGTATAAGCTGCAGAAACCTTTGACGACACCTGTAAGCAATGAAACAACAGTGTCATTAAAAGAATATGTCTCTACTGCATTGGCTGCTTAAAAGCTACAAATGTTACCGCAGTTATGGGCTGAAACACCAACCCGTATTCGTTTTTGTTATCCGCTTCGAACATATGGAAGTGGCTAATTGTCTTGTCACTGCGTTTCGGCAACTCCGAGCCATCCAAACATTTCATGTCCAATGTCGACACGGCCTTCCACACCGCTGTCGTCTTGTGGACCATCTCGTAGTAAAGCTCACGCATGCCATGGAACCATATTTCACCATTTTCAGTGCTGCTTACAGAGATGCTCTGCCACGGATTGTAGCGGACTTGAGTGACGCCGCAGACCATTTGATGGATCTTAGATTGACCAAAGTTTACGTACATTGCACTGCGCAATAATGTGCACTCGGCATCTAGATTAAACGAGATTTAATGTACAAATTAATAACGTAAACATACGATAAGAATGGATAAAAAAACACATTATTTTACGCATAATTTTTTCCTCTTGAAATCAGTTTGTCTCTTGATTTTGACCGGCAATCAGAAAGCTAACGTTTTCAATTCAAACTTAACACTCAGATCAAACATAGATAAGAGCAAATCTTTTTAGCCTTGTTGTTTGGCGATATGTTTCCGAGACTTTTTAAGTTTGTTTTCCTCGAATTAAAGTTACTGATATTTACTATTTGGCGTAGCACCATCCATGGCCAAGCAGAAACCTTCCCACATTACTGGCCAGTCTAGCGACGTTGCGATATTCCTGGACAGTTGATCGTACATTATCAAGGGATTGGTTACATCGCGCAAATCATAAACAACCAATTTACGAGCATTGGAGAAAACTACAAGCCAGCGCAATCCTGTTGTGTCATAGTGCAGCGCCATGTCTGCAATTGAAAGGGGAAAATTGGTTGCCAAACATTCGCAATAATCTCAGCATACATACCACGCACGCAGCGCTCGCCCATGAAGAAATAGTTAACGGGTACAAAGTGCCTCACCGAATTCACCATAAAAGCATTTATGTTCTCATTTTCATCAGCGTTTATATCCCAAACACTTACGAAGCCGTTTGTGTAGCCAGCTACTATATGATTATGTCCACGTGCCTTCGAAAATAACCAAGAAGATTAAAAGAAACGTTAAATATTGAAGCAAAATTATTATATTTTTTGTTAGGTTCTCTGTACTAAGCTTGTACTAATTGCAAACTAATATCGGATTATAAAGTACCTCGGACCACTTAATACAAGTGCACTGAACGGTTTTTCGCAAAGTCTCGTCGTCTTCATGCTTATCTGCCTCAATCAAATCCAAAGTGAGAACAAACGCAGGCTGCAGATCCACCACCCTTAAATGCTGCAGCGGGTTCGCCTCCTCTCCTTTATCAAACGGCGTCTCTACTCTTAAAGGCAAGGAATAGATTCGAATGTCACTTGCTGCTGTACCTACAGCTAATAAACCCAAACGATTCGCTGCTGGCGCATAACCTCCGCTTGGCAGGAAACCCAAACAATGCACCGGTCCATTCGGTATCCGTAAACCGTAATGTAACTGCATTTTTTTCGCTGTGGCTTTCATGTTAATTTCGTAAATGAGAATGAGAGTGTCCGAAATTTTGGGATTCACCGTGCGAGTGAATTTGTCGACATGTTTGCGATAAGCAATAGCCAGAAATTGCGGCGATTCAGCTTCTCTTGGCAATGGCGCCCAAGCAATTGCTTTGATAGGAGCGCCAATAAAAGTAATATTATCGTCTGCGCATAACCATGTCGAAATACAGAGATTTAATAAAATTAAGGAAAAATTACAATAAATCTATAAAATAATACTTTTATCAGAGGTGGTCTCAAAGCGGGACAACTGCATCCATTCCAAAAGCTCCGGCATGCCGAAGGTGGTATTTATTTTACGCGATTTTGACAGGGCGAACTTCATCGAATTTTCTTGACACGGTAAAATCTTGCAGCTATCACCACTTTGTAACTCGCGCAGTGTGTAGATTGCGTTTCCATAATTAAAGAGTATATCATCGGAATAGTTTTGTTCGATACTGCAAGTTCAAAAAGAAAATGAATGCAAGGAGAATGAAATACAGTCGATTTAAATTAACCAAAGAAAAGTATCAAAATAAACAAAAATAATAATTAATAAGGTAAATTTTATAATATTAACTGGCGAAATTAACTAGTGTATTATAATATTTACCATTTTTAATGCTTGGCATTTTATTTAGATAGAACGAGTTCGTGATTGTGAGGGATTACTTACAATTGCTGCCACTTTTTGATGACATTTGACTGCGTATGAGGTGAGCGTGGCGGATATACTGAAAATCATATTGAAAACTTAATTCGTATTGCTTCTAATTGTTTTCTAATTAGACATACATGGCTTCTTATTGGTCTGTAGTAGCGGCATTGAACTGTGCTTGTCGCCTCTCCTCCGTTTCTTCTTCTTATTCGATTTTGCTTTACTCCCTTCATTGTTTCCCTCGGTCATAACTTCATCCTCATTCGAGTTGACTCCAGAGGAGCACTCCTCCGACGAAGATTCACTGTCAAGTTGGCAATCAGAACCGTCGGCTTCAAAGTCGCGCACCTGCCGATTTGGTGCATGTAGCGTTTTCACGTGATTCAACGCTAATACGTGAGTTTTGAAAACTTTCACCGTCTTGCATAAAGTGCATTGATAGCCAGATTTCGTCATTGAAGAACATTGCCTTATATGTTTTTCCATTTCATCGAAGTCTAAACACGTGAATCTGCACAATTTTTGGGGACAAAAGGCTTTACCGGAATTTTCTAGGTCATGCAAATATCTTTGGCGATAGTCATCAATGCAAATCGGAGGATGATGTTTAACGTACTGCCATTGCGAGTATATCAATTATACAACCAACTAAAATTTATATTTCGAAACAAACCTTTTCCGGTAGAAAGTCCATTTCCGCAGTTGATAGCAATTCTTGGCCTATGGCTTTTAATTTCGACTCTGCTCTACAAATAGAAAAAAATTGTACATTACAGAAAAACTAAACGCCACACAAAAATGCCTCCTACTTCATCAAAGACCGTCGCTTAATGCGTCCAACGTTGTTTAGCACTTCCTCGGCATTGGTCGCTACCGCTGGCATTGAATCCTGGGTTGTATTGCTATCGGAACGGGCCGAACAGGTGCGTATATGCGTCACATATGACAAGCGCGAGTATGAATTTTTACACAATGGACACTCGACACGATTTTTTTGCTGCTCCTCAGCCGAAAAGCCACAAGTCTCCAAATGCAGGAGCAGTCCTAAGGCAGAGCGGTACGGACGATCACAGATCCGACAATTGAGGGCCTTCACCTTTGTATCCTTGTAATAGTTAACCATCGTATTCAGGACATTAGAACGCACACTCAGATTCTAAACAGATAAAAAAATTAATGAATGATAACGTTGCACTTCCAGAAAACATACCAACTCAGTTTGTCCTTGTATCCAGCCAATGCCGTAGTGTTGACCTAAGTGAGGCTTAAATTTTGTGCTGCCCACATTTGCCAAGCAGAGTCCACATTTAACACTACCCGCTTCAGCTTCTCCAGCTGATTCTGTGAGTGGCTCATCAGTGTCCAATTGGGCACGTGAACGTACCAAAAGCAAGCGTGGGTTAAACACACTTTGAGAGTCTTCCGTACTTTTCAAAACAGGTAATGTTGACTTCCTTCCGGGTTTTTTTCGAGCAGTGGTAATAGGTGTTAATAAGGACACGTCTGTTTTTTTACTTTGTGATTGGCTGAGGTCAGAGTTTGAAATACCTGATTCCGGGATTAAATCTGACACAGTATTGTTCTCATTCTCCAGCATTTGTGTAGCTTCTGTGCTTGTTTCTGTAGTAGCGGCTGTAACCTTAGGCTTTCGTCCACGTTTTCCTGTACTTTGCCTGCTCCTCGATGTAGTGTTGTTTGTTGAATTGAGTGTTACTTCATTCGCTGCGCCACTCTGCGATGCCGTCTCAGTCTTCACTGGTGTTGAGGCGCAAAGAATTGTATCTTTGGAGAAATTCTTAGGTTTTCTGCCTCTCTTTTTGGGTAGCGTTTCATCGAGCGATGTATCACTTAGCATGCTACGAGAAGTATCTTTTCTTTCGTCAGTATTTTTTGTAATTGATACCGTAGAAACTTTTGGTTTACGTCCACGTCTTTTGGGCAGTAAAGTTTCATTATCTGCAATGGTTTTCTCACAAATATCTCCAGCTACTGTGTTCCCACTAGCAGCGATTGTTCGGCTGTGGTTTCGTTTTCTGAATTTTGTAGATGATGTCTTTGCAGAAGTAGAGCATTCTTCTTCAGGGGAAGAGTTGTTGTTTAGAGGTGTCAATTCAGTTTCGATACTGCTTCCTGCAATATCCTGAGTTTCTCCCCGAAAATTCGAACATCTACTAGAACCCAAAACAGTATCTGGATTGATCCGAATAATTTGTTGAGCGTTTTTTTCTTCGTCCGGATATAGGTCGATTTTTTTTAAAGACTTCTTTTTGCTACTACTACGATTGAGCTCATCAATGGCGCCATATTTTTCCTGGTGAATTGATGTCTGCTCATTGTTATCGTCGTCATCATGCGCTGGTAACGTGTTATCCGTCTCCAAGCACTTTTGTTGCTGTGTCAGCTCCCAGCGCTTCTTCAGGGGCATTATTCTCAAAGGAACGTTTGTGGCATATTTATATGCGACTGCTTTTGAACCTGGAGGTTGTCCAGCTTTTCCCGTAGTTAGCCAATGTTTTATATTGCCAACAGTGGGTTTAGAAATTTGTCGGCTACATTTCCCAACTTCCGCGATGGAGTTCTCGTCCCTATCTTCACATTCCTCCTCATGGCATCTCTCAGTTATCATTGAAATCAATCTGTTTAAATTTTCTTCCAAGTCGCTATCGTTCTGTAATGACTCATCAAAGCCATGAAACTCGACGCTATCAGCATCAGAATATCTTCTAAAAGCTGTTGCTGTTGGCATTTCACAATTTTTTTCATCCGAATCCAAATTATTTTTTGTCAGCCGCTTGTTCTTTATGTCATCAAGTGTATGCCGAAGTCGTTTAAGATTTGATTTAACTTTTGTTATTTCTTTTAAGCTGTCCTCGTTCCCGGTTTCGTCATAGTAAGTCGAATCTTCTCCAAGAACACTGTATTCTGTTTGTGCGTACTCCCTTTCCTCAGTTTGGTCACTAATCGTTCCCGCTGTTGGCTGTTTATGTTCAGGAAAGGGATTTCCACCAACGCTTGCTGTTGATGCTCTTTTAACTTCGGCAGAATCTGATTGTGAAGCGCGTACAACAGTGGACTCTGAGAGTTTTTCTTGATCTCCGTTATGTCCAAGTTTTTGCTGCTCATTAATATTATGTTCTTGTTGTCTTTTCTCTTGGATTTTATTTCCAGTTTTAGCTTTCTTCGTAATGTTTTCAGTAGGAGGACGCTCATCACTTGTTTCAAAGCTCCTTTTCCGTTTGCTTCCTTTATGTTCCCATCTAGTTTCCGCTGATTGATCATATTTTTCGTGTCTTGTTCCTCGGTTTCCTTCCCACGAACCAACTAGCTCTGTGATTTCAGCCATTTTAGCCTTTTCTACAGAATCATCTAGCTTTGTTTCATTAATAAACAATTCGTTATTTATAGATTCAGTTTCCGTTAATGTTTTCTTAGAATCGACCCCATAGATGGCGGATTTGGATTCTGTTTCTGATGTCTTTCTGTTCTTTGCTTCTGCAGTGTTTAATTTATGTTGAACGTCTTTTGGTATTTCCTGTGAAGTCTCTTCAGCCACTGATATTTCTCTGCTTATCGTTACCGTAGTCTGCTGAATCGTTGATTTTTGAGTAATAATGGATGCTATTTGATCATTTTGAGACAACAGCTCTTTTTCTTTCAATAATGTGTTTGTCCCTTTTTCTACACTAGTTTCTCTAGTATTGTCTTTACTCAATTCTTCTAAACATTTATATTCTTGTTGAAAAACATTTTGTTTATCCATTTTAGAGTCTTTTTCGGGCGCAGCATCCTTTGACTGTGCTTGAAGTGGATAATCCGGAGCTGAGATTACTTCCAAAGTCTTATCGGAATCGTTCTTATTGGGAGATTGCAAAAGTGAAACTAATATTTTAGCAGCTTCGGTTTCTTTTTGTCTTTGTTCTGTTGAATTCAAGGTTTGCCATTGTTTACAGTTTCCGTCGACTTTTTCTGAATTCGTATCTGAAGATCGAATAGAATCAATGGTTTTAAACGGTTTTTCGGAGGGATGTGTTCCCTCCGTTGCAGTTTCTTTAGCTACCATCTGACCAACGTTAACTTGATCTAAATTTTCTACAAATGTTGAGGATAGATTCGTTGAAAACTCAGTATAATCTTGCGGTCTATCGTTCTCTCGACTGATAATTCGTGTCTCAGCGGCGTTATCTTTATTGTCCAGTGGTTTCTCAAGCTCAAAAATCTTCGGTTTTCTGTTCGTAGGTTTGCCACTTGTACTGATTTCGTTTTCAACATCGTCCGGCTTTGATATTTGTTCAATCGTTCTTTCTTGTTCGTTACTTATGTGACTTTTGTTAGATTCGCCTGATTTCTCTTCACCTACTTTTGTCGTATTTTCCTCTTTTTCTCGAATACTTTTAGCAGCAACATTTTGTTTACGTTGGACCAAGTTAATTTTGCCTTTTTTAAACCTCGACATACGTTTTTCATCGACGTCGCTCTTCAAGTTGTTTCCTTTATTCGCTCCGATATATTCTTTGTTTTCTGGTTGTGACATTTCATTTATTGCTTCTTTCGCTGTATTGGTATTCCCAGAAGATTGCCTTTTTTCTCCTGTGACGTTTGACGAAGTAGTTACTTCCTGATTAGAGGCAGCAGATTCTTCCTCACAAGACACATCCTTCGGCCTGAGCTGATGCTCTTCATTTGGATCATTCTTCTGTGCAGCGCTGATGTCTTTCTCACGACTTTCAGCTTTGCACAAGTTTCGTTTCTTGTTGTCCAACATCAATATTTGCTCAGGGCATATTTCACTTCCAATATCATGTTTGTCCGGAGATCTTCTTAAATTTGCTGTAATTTTTCCGGCTTCTCCATACAGAACTTTGTTTACGGTTTTTGTCGATGGCGATTTACAGTCGTAGGATTGCAAATTATCCAATATATCATTTTTTTTCTCCGCCGAGTGTTCAACAAATCCTACTCTTTCTTCGTGTTCAACCTTAGCCGTGTCTATTAAAGGTTTAGCAAACATCGCTTTCTTATTTGCCATCTGATCACATTTCAAAGCTTCACTTTTTTCGGTTTCGGCATTGGTCCCACATTCTGCAGTACATTTTGCGCCAGTATCATTAGTAAAAATATGCGATAGTAACTTTGTTGCATCGATTTCATTTTTATCAGGATGAGTTTCTGTAGCAACAGCATCCTTCCTTTTAAGCGATTTATTAGTGGGCTCCGGTTTCGTAGACATTATAGAGCAGTCCGTTGAAAGAGAACAGTTCAACTCTCTCTCAGCTGTTGAAAGGTTTTGCATAGAACTTTCGTTAAATTTTGTTGATAATGCAAGTTCAGCAATAAAATCAACAGCGGACAGCAGAGATGAGTCGCTACAGGGTTCGTTTATAATGCACACCGAAGGTACTTTTCTGTTCGCACGACTGTTGATCATAACTTTTGTAGGTTCTGTGTGAGCTTTCTTATCAACGACAGCGTTTGCAACGCGTTCACAGTTACTTTTCATTATGCTGGATTGGGCTACTTCCAAATCGCTTTTCTTTGTATTCTCTATGACCTGCGTTTCTTTAGGTTCAGTAACAATTTCCATAAACTCGAGTTTTTCTTCTAGGTGCTCCGGAGCAAGCGGTTCTGAAAGACTTCCCGCCTGCGGCACCACTTGTACGCTTGTTGAATCGATAGAGCTTTTTTCTTCAACCTGTGATTCGTTTAGAGAAACAGATTGAAAACTATTAGTCACTTGTGGAGGTTCACTATTTTCAGGTGTCATTTGCTCCAACAAATCGCTGTCCAGAGCCATAAATTCTGAAGAATTCCGAGACGGTGCTTCCAGGGATGCTGAACCGACCTTGATTATAAGGTGCTTATCGGGGATCTGTAAATGATCAACAGTTTATTATATTTTTAAGACAAAAAAATCTGCTTTATATTTACTTAGAAGTTTCTTACCTTTGGGGAAAATTCAATAATTGAACCAACTTTGGGTATTGCTTTCGATAAATTCAAAGACGATGGCGTTTGTGTGTTGTTAATATTTTCTGTTGCAACCTGATCATTATTTAGTAGGGAAGACATTTCAGTAGTACAACCAGACGAGGGTACTTCTGTGGACGATGGTGGGGTTTGCAAAGATTTCGCCTTTAGTATCGCGGTGTTTGTATCTCCAAGTCTCAGAGGCGAAGACTGCTGAAGCACCGTGTGTTTCTCCCCATTTGCTACTTTGCCAATGCTGTTAATCTTAGCAGCCTCTCTTGAGATTATGGGATTCACAGTCGAAGTAGCATTCAACTTATTTCTCCGAATGCCTTCAAGTTTCTCTTTAGCCTGCATTTTTATATGTTTTGCAAGTTCAGCAATTTTTTCTTTGGACATCTTCAATTTGTCTGCTGCTACGATAAACTTTTTGGGTTGCATTGGATTTACAAAAACACGTGTCTGTTGGGGATCCGTACTAACAGTAGTGCCAATGGCCGGCAACAAACCGTCTTGATGAAAGACTTCTTCTTTTTTGACTTGATTCGGCGGCAGCGATTGAGGCGATTCTGCTGTCAATGTGTCCAATTCCGATTTTGGTTCTAATTTTGGTTTGGGCAGACGAAAAAGCGTCAAATCGATTTTTTCATCCTTTGTAAGAACCTTGTCTTCCAATACGATGAGATTATTTGCGTTTAGCTTCGTTGGGTACCCACAATGGTCCACATCAGCCGCTGTTACGTGACTACGAGGAGTCTGCAATGGAAGCGTTTTTCTTAACGTTGTAATTCTCGATAGCGGAGTTGCACTTGGCAACGAAATAGAGGGGACGGCCGCAGCGGTTGTCAGTGAAGATACTTGCGGAAAATTGGATGAACGTTCCGGACGTGATACTAGTTTTGGGCCACTTTTAGTCCGTGAGCGTATTGAAGCTTTTGGAATAACATCGTCGTCAGAGCTCTGAGACGATGAGGTGAAAGCAGCCGGCAGCTTCTTTTTCACAGTTCCTTCTGATTGTTCAGACAAATATTGTTCACGTTGTTCTCTCTGCTTTTGCTGCAGCTGTTGCTTCTTTTCTTGAAGGAATTGCTGAATTTGTTGTTGCTTCATTATTTTCTGCAAAATATGTTGCTGACGTTGCGAGTGATGCGGCTGTAGGTTATATTCTTTATGTTTTTGTTGAGATGGAGTACAATTGGAGGGTCCTTGAAGGTTTTGTGCATCTACTTTTTCACTTTCAACTTTTAGAAATTCTTCATCGCCGAATTCTTGCAAATATTGCTTTGTATCAAGCGCCCACGGTTTTTCTTCAACATTTTTATTTTTTCTTTTCTCAACTGCTTTTCCCATCTCTGAAGAGAGTGTCTTAATTCTATAAGTAGTTGTTGTTTCAGAATATCTAGGCAGACAAGGCTCCAATGTAACGTCTTCTTCAAGTTTAATAGCAGTTGACTTGTTTCGTTGTTCTGTGGTATGTTTGTTTTTCGCTTTACTTACTTTAAGTGAACCTTGTTTCTGCAACAAAGACTCGTTAGTTGTTTTTGAGCTTGGAAAATTTTCAAATGGTCCACATCCAGCGGCGTTGTTTTCCGGGGATTTTACGGTGCAACTTTCGTAGCTGAAGTCCGAAAGCTTCGAAATCTCTTTTGAGTTAATAAGCATTGGCTGTATTGGTGCTCCGACAGCCTTTGGATGAGCGGGTAGTTTTTTTACACCCTGTGAGTCTGTTTCTATTTTTACTATTTTAAACGTTTTTGGTAATATAGTGGGAATTTCCCGCGATCCAGTTTTCAAACCGGGTTTCTCTTCTACTGAGGATTTAACGTATGTTTTGATTGGTAATTTTGTGACCAGCTTCTGGTTCAATATTTTTTTTGCATGCTGCAATCGCTCTACTGGCGACAAGGAATTCATATTTTCTGATACTTCAATTTTTACGTTTGTTGTAGTTGGATGCTGCTGATGTTTAAATGCAATATCAGATGTAGAAGCTGCAAGGTTTCAGAAAGAAATTTCGAAATGAAATAATTTAATGCAATTTAAATGAATAATGTAATAATTATAGCATATGTGAAGAAATAAAAATTAAATAAAAATTTATGTATTTATTTATTTTAAATGCAAAATTACAATCACAGCGTACAGAAAGAGGCCATAAGACCTTATAAGTATCGTACTAAGAAGCATGACCAAGGCAAAAAAAACAGAAGATAAGATTGGAGTTCAAAAACTAATATAATAGTTAGAATTAAAATACAGGGTTAGATAAAAAAGCAGTCTACACAACATTCACAAGACATGGAAGACCCAAGCCAAAAGGCTGGAGAGCTCAATGGCTATCCAAGCAGAAGAGAATGTACAGGTCCCGTTTACTACTACAAAAGAAGAAATCTGAAGGCTGGTTGGGGGGAGTCCATTCCATAATCTGATGCCCCTCACATGGCTACACCGTTCCCGAACAAGAGTGCGTACAGTCGGAGAGAAAAATATCAAAGTACGACACGAGCGGCAGGAAACCAGTTTGTTGAATAGATATGCAGCAGTGCGAAATCTGATCTTGAAATCTTCATTTAAAACATAAACAGGAGCAATCATAAGTCCAATAAACATTGCAGATAAAATTTATAAAAAATCAATACCGCGTGATTACAAAAAAAGCAATCACGAATCTTTTAAATTAGTTTTTGCGTTCTTGCTTCCAATTGATGATTTAATCTAATCCAAAAGGTCAACATATAGTTCAAAATCATAAACGGCATTTTATTTATTTATTCCTCTTATGTGAATTTTATAATAAATTAAGAATTAAACGAAAGAAACAGAGATTTTTTACTATCGCATATTGAAAGCACGTGGGATTCGAACCATACCCTTCTTTCTTCAGAGCTAACGACCGCATCTTCAGGCCACAATTAAATGCCATTAACGTGACAAAATGTATCATAAGAGAAAACAACTGTTTTTAAGCTTTCAAAAAAAAAAAATTAATTGGTAATAACTAATAAATCGCAACTACTTACCTGTAATTTCTTCCTCATGCTTTTGGCTGCTTTTTGGTAAAATTTTCATTACCAATTTATTTCTACTCTGAGCTTTTTTTAGGCCAATACTACCTACCTCAGCAATCTTCTTGTCCAAAGAATTATTCATTTTACCACTAACTGCCAAAAAATCTTATTAATATAATTAACAAAACTTTCTGAAGTTAAGGGGAGGATTCCCAATCATTAAAAAATTTACATAGTTATTTACTGCACATTTTGTTTCACAAAGAAAAACCTTTTTTGGGCACAATATAATTAATATAAACTATTTAGTAGTTATATTTGTTGCTACAGAGCAATTCAATTTGATATAATTCAGTAAATCCGCACAATAACTATATTGTTACTAGCACGCCCTTTTTCAATAAGGTGAGTATGATCAGGTTTCAAGTCGGAATGTTCAACAAAAAAACCTTTTTAATTCATCACCCAGCGTAGCTTGACCCACAAATATTTACAGAGCAATAAAAGAAATGACGAAAATATCCCGAAATGACTTCATTATTTTATATAATTTTTAATTAATTCAGCTTATTCAGCTCATAAATAATAATATTCCGTCGCGAACACACAACACAAAGAAAAAAAATTAGTTAAAACTGAATTGGCAGCACCGCAGTCATCACTGACATACCACGCAGTTGCGTTTGTCACAGATGCGCTACTTTCCAGATTCGTTCACTGCGAAAAAAACCAAAAACAGCACTTTCCACGAAACAGCAAAATTTTGAACGAACATTTGTTTCCAGCAAGCACCATCTAGGAGCGAGTAGAAAATTTGACTTTGCGATTAGATTTAAAAGCATTTAAATGGAAAACTTTTTTGTTATTACAAACAAATCTTAAAAAACTGAATAAGTATTCAAGAATTTCATTTTTTAGTAATTAAGGAGCAAGTGTACCTTAGCTGTATCTCTATATTTTTTTTTCTTTTTATCCGCTTTTTTAGCATCATTAATATTTTGTACTTGTACGATTTTTTTACACACCACAACGTCAAAAGACAACTCCTCAATGAGAACCACAGAACTTTTTCGGGGTAGAGTCAGGTTGGTAAGGGAAAGACGATGGCGTACTCCGGCGAAGGGTACGTATACCATACGTATACCACCGATAATGCATATTTAATAATCAATAGTGAATTAATTCAAGTTCCGCAATCTGCAAGTGTAGATTTTTTTCACTTTATAACATTGTAAATAATTTAAACTTTATCTCGTCCTACGATATTGCTAATAAACTCGCCAAATAATTCTCCTACGTCTCTGCTGACCATACTTTCGCTCCTAAATTTCTTTCCTTAAAATCTTCGCTTCCATATGACTACTTAAGCCTCCCCTCCTCTCGCCAAGCACTAACAAATGATTCATCCATTTTACTAAGTTTAATTATGTTCTTTGCTTCGTGATGGGCAAAACACCCGGCATATTTCATTTAAGTATCTATCCAGAGTATTGGAAAACCACTGCTATTGTACCCATTTTAAAGCCTAACAAAGCTGCGGGCGAATTAAACACCTATATGGGTAAGACTCTTGAAAAAATAAGAGCCAATAGATCACTACGAATCGAAGGCATTGTCCAACAGAAATCACGTCTCGCCGCTTGCGATTGATTTTCAGAAAGCTTTTGATCGCATTGGCTTACAACTTATAAAATGGCAAGTCGGAATTTTAAAATTTTGCAAAAGAAAATTTATTTATAATAATTATACATTTGAACATTGTTCCTATCTTAGACATAGTTTAATTCCTAAATTAAATATAATTAAGTTACTTTCGTCTAAAAGCTGCTTCACAGAGCACTGTTTTTAGTACAAATTGACTATGGTCTCCCTATCTACGAAAATTGCACAAAAAACAACCTGCAATTACTTGCGGGCTCTTACCACAAGACTATATCCAAAAGCCTCATAACCTTCCCCATAATTCCTACAAAAAATATTCAACCGGTAACCTTCACTTTCGGATAGTTTCGGATGCAACCCAAAAACTTATTTCCAAACTGATGCTGGCCTCCAATCCCATTTTAATCAAGGATCTATAGAGTCGCGTAAGCGAACTCCTAAGAAACAGATATGCGACAGATTTGCCTAGATTCCCGTTATACCTTTAAACCCCACAAAGAAAAACTATGACATATACCCACAGTGGACACTACATTAATCCTCCTGAATCAAACTGAAAGGATTTGATCCAATACTCCAAAAAGTTCACTCCCACTGACGTTTTTCAAAAATTATATCTCCGCATAACAAATAATTTCAAAGCGGATAGATGGGCTTTACTCTTTTCCGATGGATCCAAAACCAAGAACACCACTTCATTTGCCGTTTTTCACGAGGAAGGCAGGCCTATCTCTTTGTTTTTTACATTTTTTGTTCTTGTCTTCACATCGGAAGTCGTTGCACTTGCAACATGCAATTAACTACGCGAAAGTCAACTCAGGAGAGTACTTTACAGTACAGACAGCCAATCATGTATTAGCTCAATGAAATCATTACTTTACAGAAACCATATTATACACTCACTAAGAAACAACCTTATATCAAGCAATCTTCGTATTAATATAATGTGGATTCCTGGTCATTCCGGAATTGATGGTAACATTCTTGCTGACAACGTTGCTAAAAATGTCAACCAAACACCATCGTTCAAATGTCCTACTTTTGGAACTAAGGATATTTTCTTAACTATCAGACTTTGAAACTCATTACCTTTGGCTTTGAGACGGATTCAGGGGCTGTTTCAGACGTGCAGTTGTTGCATTTTTTCAGCTGTTTAAACATTGGCTCAATACTTCTATTATTTATTTTCTTCTAAGGAGTTATAATTTTTTACAGTCTCTACTTGTTAATCTTACTTATTACTATTAAGAATCACATTGTTTTTTAGTTTTTAAGCTTGTATATAATTTTCGCTTTGTTATGTATATAATCATTGATTGTACTATAAAAGACTTAAGTCTTGGTGTACCATACTAAACAGAATAAATTAAATTGAAATTGATATTCCCCGATTCAATCAGAGTACGCGCACATCTTCTGACCTCGAAGGCTGGCTGTCCTACATCGACCACTACAGCAACATCAATCCTCAACACTTCAATTGACCCTATAAATTTACCTCACGCTGCAATTTACACATGAGCATTTGCTGAAAGGTCGTCTCTCCTATTCCTGCCCTTTGTGCAACGAACCGGCGTCGAATCACCACATTGTTAACAACTGCTCTTCGCTTAATACCTTAAGGAGCCTTCATTTCTCCAGCTGCAACCCGACGAAATCTCTAAAAAACATCTCTAGACGCAATATCTTATCTGCATATAATTCTCTTCAACACGCTAGTCTTTTAAATTCTACTTAATTTATATGTACGTATAATAATGACCCAGTCGATAGCCTTAGTTGCTAGTACTGTTTTGCAAATTGATTATGCCGTAATTTATTACTTCTTTAGCGTTATTAAGTAATAAATGCATAAATTTAAACATACGAAGCCTTTCTGCCATTCAGTTTTGTTTTAGCCCTAGGATTTTTTATCTCCGTCGAGTGTTCAACAAATACTCCTCTTTCTCCGTTTTCAGGCTTAACCGTGTCTATTAAAAGCTCAACAAACTTCGCTTTCTTATTTGCCAGCTGATCACATTTGAAGCTTAATTTTTTCATAATCATGTAAAAATTACGTAAAAAAAAAATAGAATACCATGGGTAAAAATTTGCAATAGCAACTTCACTTGCATCAATTTTACTTTTATCGGGCTGAGTTTGTTTAGCAACAGCTTCCTTCGTTTTAAGCGAATTATTAGCGGGCTCCGGTTTTGTAGTCATTAGAGAGCAGTCCGTTGAAAGAGAACAGTTCAACTCTCTCTCAGCTGTTGAAAGGTTTTGCATAGAACTTTCGTTAAATTTTGTTGATAATGCAAGTTCAGCAATAAAATCGACAGCGGACAGCAGAGATGAGTCGCTACAGGGTTCGTTTATGATGCACACCGAAGGTACTTTTCTGTTCGCACGACTGTTGATCATAACTTTTGTAGGTTCTGTGTGAGCTTTCTTATCAACGACAGCGTTTGTAACGCGTTCACAGTTACTTTTCATTATGCTGCATTGGGCTACTTCCAAATCGCTTTTCTTTGTATTCTCTATGACCTTCGTTTCTTTAGGTTCAGTAACAATTTCCATAAACTCGAGTGTTTCTTCTAGGACCTCCAGAGCAAGCGGTTCTGAAATACTTCCCGCCTGTGGCACCACTTGTACGCTTGTTGAATCGATAGAGCTTTTTTCTTCAACCTGTGATTAGTTTAGAGAAACAGATTGAAAACTATTAGTCACTTGTGGAGGTTCACTATTTTCAGGTGTCATTTGCTCCAGCAAATCGCTGTCCAGAGCCATAAATTCTGAAGAATTCCGAGATGGTGTTTCCAGGGATGCTGAACCGACCTTGATTATAAGGTGCTTATCGGGGATCTGTAAAGGATCAACAGTTTATTATATTTTTAAGACAAAAAAAATGTACTTTATATTTACTTAGAAGTTTCTTACCTTTGGGGAAAATTCAATAATTGAACCAACTTTGGGTATTGCTTTCGATGAATTCAAAGAAGATGGCGTTTGTGTGTTGTTAATATTTTCTGTTGCAACCTGATCATTATTTAGTAGGGAAGACAATTCAGTAGTACCACCAGACGAGGGTATTTCTGTGGACGATTGTTGCAAAGATATGGGCTTTAGTACCGCGGTGTTTGTATCTCCAAGTCTCAGAGGCGAAGACTGCTGAAGCACTGTGTGTTTCTCACCGTTTGCTACTTTGCCAATGTTATCAATCTTAGCAGCGTCTCTTGAGATTATAGGATTCATAGTCGAACTAGCATACAACTTATTTTATTCTTATCTTTCCTAATGCACTTCAGGGTCTCTTTAGCCTATAGTTTTATCTGTTTTGCTATTCAGCAATTTTTTCTTTGCATGCGAACAACCGGACGAACGTACTGGACGTGATACTAGTTTTAGCGAGACTTTAGTCCGTGAGCGTATTGAAGCTTTTGGAATAACATCGTCGTCAGAACTCTGAGACGCTAAAATGAAAGCAGCCGGCAGCTTCGTTTTCACAGTTCCTTCTGATTGTTCAGACAAATATTGTTCACGTTGTTCTCTTTGCTTTTGCTGCAGCTGTTGCTTCTTTTCTTGAAGGAACTGCTGAATTTGTTGTTGCTTCATTATTTTCTGCAAAATACATATGTTGCTGACGTTGCGAGTGATGCGGCTGTAGGTTATATTCTTTATGTTTTTGTTGAGATGGAGTACAATTGGAGGGTCCTTGAAGGTTTTGTGCATCTACTTTTTCACTTTCAACTTTTAGAAATTCTTCGTCGCCGAATTCTTGCAAATATTGCTTTGTATCAAGCGCCCACGGTTTTTCTTCAACATTTTTATTTTTTCTTTTCTCAACTGCTTTTCCCATCTCTGAAGAGAGCGTCTTAATTCTATAAGTAGTTGTTGTTTCAGAATATCGAGGCAGACAAGGCTCCAATGTAACGTCTTCTTCAAGTTTAATGGCAGTTGACTTGTTTCGTTGTTCTGTGGTATGGTCGTTTTTCGCTTTACTTACTTTAAGTGAACCTTGTTTCTGCAACAAAGACTCGTTAGTTGTTTTTGAGCTTGGAAAATTTTCAAATGATCCACATTCATCACCGCTAAAAGTAGCAATGGAGGATTTAACTGAGGAACTGAGGATTTAACGTATGTTTTGATTGGTAATTTTGTGACCAGCTTCTGGTTCAATATTTTTTTTGCATGCTGCAATCGCTCTACTGGCGACAAGGAATTCATATTTTCTGAAACTTCAAGTCTTACGTTTATGGTAGTTGGATGCTGCTGCTGCTGTTTAAATGTAATATCAGATGTAGAAGCTGCAAGGTTTCACACAGAAATACCGAAATGTAATGTAGCATGTGTTTAGTAATAGAAATTAAGTTAAAATTGAAATCAAGTTATTAAGAGAATACAGTGTGATTAAGAAAAACAAACAAGAATGATTTAAATAGGTTTTTTGTTCTTGCTTCCAATTCATGGCTCAATCTACTCCAAAAAGTCAACATAGAAATCGTAAAGTGCATCACGTTAGTAATTGCTATTATGTGAATTCTAATGTAATGTAAGAATTAAACGTGAGAAACACAGATCTTTTGAAAACACATGGGATTCGAACAATACCGCACTTCCTTGCCCGAACCCCGCAAACAATATATCAACACAGCTAATATTTACATCTTCATGCCACATTAAATGCCATTCACGTGGCAAAATAATTTAGGAGGACGATCCTAAATTATCAATTTCAATTTCAATTCGCTTTATTGAGACTTATTTCTTTTAATGATAATGTACACAAGCTTAGAAATAGATGACATGTTAATTGTTAGTCTATAATGTATTGACTAAGGCATAATGTTTTACACGTATGTAGAAAAAGTAATCTGTACTCTCAGTGAGATCCTAAATTATCAAAAATATATGATACTTAGTTATTTGATGCACATTTTAGTGCATAAAAAACAAGTTTTGCCAGAACATGATTTTATCAACTATATTGCCACTTGCGCGCTCTTTTTCAATAAGGTGAGTATAAACTGAATTGGCAGCACAGCAGTCATCAATGAAAAAGCGCTACTTTCCAGATTCGATCATTAAGAAAAAACCAATAACAGCACTTTCGACGCTATTTTAGCAAAATTTAGTACGAACATGCGTTTTTAGCAAGCGCCATCTACAAATGAGTAGAAATTTTTAAATGTATATTGTACATCGTTGCAATCTCATTGCACGCTAAATGTGTGCTTGATAAATATTTAATAAATTCAACTAATTTTTATTTTAAATTGCAATTTAATTCATTTCATTTTAATTTACTTAATTTCTATTTTTAAGTAATTAATATCATAGCATATTGGCCTTTTTTTTTGCTTATTAGTTTATGTTAAATAAATATTTCCACGTATCTAGGTTTTTGTTTTTTTTTTACTTTTATTACTCCGATTAACATATATTGGTCCATTCATATTTTCTATGTGGAGGGTTTTAAGGTAAAACTTTTAACACCATATTCAAAAAAAATTTAAAAATAAATTTCATAAACACTCAATTATCCCAAGTTCCGCAATCTGCAATAGTAGTTTTTTCACTCTATAACATTGTAAATAATTTAAGAATACCAATTCCCAAGAAATTTTATTGTGAGAAAAAAAAAAATAACCGCGTGGCCTTGGTTAAGGATTTATGGTCGTTTGAAGTTCAAGACCATTCTAATTTTGAAGAGCGATATGTTAATGTATATCATTATAAAGTATTTTCGATCTATCTTTTAAGTATTTGTTTTTTTTTTTTTTTTTTTTTTTTTTTGTAAGCCACTATTCTAAGAGATACTTTAGTTTAAATTAATTTAATTGAGTTGAAAACCATATAAATTGTTAAAAGTATAACGTAATGATTTCTTGAATTACGACTGTACTTATCGAAATGTTCAATATTAGTGGTAAGTGCTCAAATTGTGTAGTGTTCATATATGTACACTTATTATTATTATTTATTTATTACAAAAATATCTGATGTGGCCAACACATGACTTCCTTGTATGACGGCAATTGTATGGTTTTATTTCAAGAGTGGTTGATATATTTTATTTATATTTTAAAATTGAAGTTTTAAAAATTTTAAATATTTTTACTTCCATAATGAAAAAAATTTCATAGGCTTCTCTTAATTTAAATAGTAGTAAGTAAAAACAAGGAAGTACAAATTAGTTTCCACACAGCTTTAACTATCAATCGTAGTAATTTTGATTTCCCTGTTTAGTTCTGTAAGGGTACAACCAATTTTTGTAAAAGATATAGCAGCATAACATTCATTTATCATTATCATTTATGTAATTCGGATAATGCATGCTTCGTGTTCCTTTGGCGAAGAGTCCTTTTGGTGCGAACCATCATTAAAATTGGAGCTACAAAATTGTGTCTTATGTAAGGCCCAATATACTTTCTAGGAGTGTTTGTTTTTGAGTAATGTATGAAATTTGAAAAAAAGTATATGAGAAGTGTCCTTTTCGCGCAGCCGATTGCATCCAAAAAGGGAGGTGCACAACTAGGTCTTATAAGAGTCTCAAATACCAAATTTCAAGTTTCTACGATTCTCCGTTTTTAAGTTTTTGAGGATACGTACATACGTACAGACGTACAGACGTACATACGTACAGACGTACATACGTACAGACGTACATACGTACATACGTACATACGTACACACGTCACGACCAAACTAGTCAAAATGGACTCCGCGATGGTCAAAATGTGTGTTACCATCAAAATCTCAATATCGAAATTTTTCATGATTACAATACTTTCTTGTATTTACTACGTATACAAGGAAGTAAAAAAGTACAAAAAAAAAGATACCTTATATATTGTACATTAACTGCGTAATTATATCACAAATATATCCCTTAATTAAAAGAAGCAAGTTAAATTAACAAGGAGAAGAGTAGGGGAAAAAAGGACGGGAAAAGGAAAGATTCTATATGTGCCCCATAGGTGTTCTTTAAGCCACTTACTTCACATCACCACTTCTAATACAAATCTACTGCAACTCCCTACACTTGTATTGATATGAAAAATTGTTATATTTTAAAATGACAATCGCGCGATTTTGCATAAAAATTTTACGCCTACGGCCCCTTTTTTAAAATATGTACATTCATGGTTTTTAGACTGATTCAAGAGGAAAATATCACTCCACCAAAATGAATATGCGCTTTTGGTAGGGCATTTCTAAGAATTGGTAGTTTATTTGTAAGGTATTCATATTAAATACAATAAATTTATAAAAATTACCAAGTATCTTTGCTTTACAGTCCTGCAATAGTTACACATAATTTCACCTTCAAAAGACACATGAATGACCTTTAAAAGCTTAAAATCAAAAATGCCGACCACGCCCCTCACACAAGCTCCTAATTTTCAAGAGTAACGGTAGAAAATAACGGTACAAGAACACACCAAAAATAGTCCAAATCCCGTTACACACATTTGTTGCGTTAAAATTCCCTTTTACAGCCTAAACACAGGACAGAACAGCAGTTGGAAACAATATGGAATAGAAACTCTTCGGACATGTTAAAAGATTTTCAGCGGAACGATTGGAAACATTTCCTCGCGAAAAGTTTTATTTAATAGCTAAATGAAAAAATAACTGCATATGAGCTCTAAATGCAATAGATACCCGAATCTTAAGAAAATCCGTACTGCCGGGAAAGCGTAAAAAATTACAGTTCTAATTTGTCAATTTTCGGAAATTGATTTCTAATGACAACACAATTCAACTCAAATCAGTATCATATGTACATATGAAATACAATCGAAATTAAAGGCAGCTCTTGACAATCTTCTTGCAGCATTCCCATATTGTTATGTATGTATATAATTATGAGATTATGAAATAATTTTGAGTTAAGTGAGCAACTTTCTGTAAGAAAATAAAAGAATTAAAAACATCAACAATAAAAATTTTTAAAAGCAATTAATTCCATCGCGACGCCGTCATTTCTTTACTACAATATTTTCTACTGACGTCCATTCAAAATTTTTCTTTTTTAAAATAAATCAATTTTCAGTGAAAATTACATACATATTTCTAAATTGAAATTTCTGTAATCTTCGATGAAACAAATCATTCGGTTGTTGAACGTAAATTGAATAACAGACACCTATCATAACCAGCACGGACTTTCGTGGATATTAATTTGAGTTTTGATTTGCATTTTCGCAAACTTCCTTGGTGTAGTTGAAGCAGCAAAAACAAAACTTTGTGAGTGTTTGAAATAACTAAATAAACATTGAAAAAGCTATTATTAATAGACTATTAAACGTTCACTAATATTCTTAGTAGGATATCAAAATTTAGTGTTGAAAAATAATATGGTTTACTTCTGTTTAATATGAAACCATACTCGCATGTAGAACTGACAATTATGGGATTAGGTGAACACTTGGTGTGTTAATGAGAGCCACACAAGAATTACTAGTAGATTCTAGCCTTCGTATTTCAGTTGCTCACCTTGCTGTTGTATAAGTAATAATTATCATAAGTTTTGCAAGGCGTTATTACATCCTACCGTAAAAGTGTGCAAAAGACTTCACTTTTCATGAAAAAATAGTTTGTGCTCCAGCCAAGCACGTTTTCACATCACTTTTGCATCGTGCGAATACAATTTCGAAAAGTTTGCTACCTTGAAATATTTCAGTTAAACAGGCGATATGATGTGTTCTTGAACTAAAAAAATGATTCATATGCTGAGAATATTATAAAGAAATAATTCGTCTATTTTATAGAAATAAATTTGATTTGATTTGATCAGATGTTAAATATAAAAGTCTATGAGTAGTACAAATAACGGATGGCCTTTAAAACATACATGTGCAATAGGTTATTATTTATATTTTTGCTTATTAAATAACGATATCTATTTTTTTTTTCAGTAAACTACCCTCTGAAAACACGACGTCGAAAAAAACGATTCCAGGAAATCTTTAATTATTACTCGTATCTGCAAAAAGTAGCAAAGGAACAACGCGAATCCAAGTCAATTCAAAATTCATTACGCTTCTCTTCACATCAAATGTCTGGAACAATACCTAATAGTTCTGCAGTACGTGCTCTTGCACTCGAATATAAATCTTTGCAAGAAGAACCTGTTGAGGGCTTCCGCGTAAAACTTCAAAGTGAATCGAATCTATTCGAATGGGAGGTGGCAATATTTGGACCACCTGACACACTATATCAGGGTGGTTATTTCAAGGCGCATATGAAGTTTCCAAATGACTATCCATACTCACCGCCTTCCATACGATTTCTCACAAAAGTCTGGCATCCGAACGTGTACGAGAACGGCGACTTGTGTATTTCTATACTCCATCCTCCCGTAGATGATCCTCAGAGTGGTGAGTTACCTTGCGAACGATGGAATCCAACGCAGAATGTACGCACTATCCTGTTGTCCGTAATTTCGCTGCTTAACGAACCAAATACCTATTCACCAGCGAATGTCGACGCGTCAGTGATGTACCGCAGGTGGAGGGACTCACAGGTGAGTGAACGAAAAAACCACATAAAGAACAGATTTATAAGGATGAAAGCGAAATATATTCACAAACTTTCATTAGTTTTCGATATATTTTGATGATTATTCATATCCACAATTTTTTTATCAATTAAATGTTTTATTATTAGGGTAAAGATAACGAATATCCGAACATTATACGAAAGCAGGCCTTGGCGGCCAATGCTGACGCCAAAAAAGAGGGTATTGTAGTCCCCATGACTCTGGAAGATTACTGTATTAAACCAGTTCGAAAATCAGCAGCCGAACCTGCTCTCGACAGTAATTTTTACGACGACGACTTTGATCTTGAGACGGAAGATGATTTGCCAACTGATGATGAAGATGACGATGGAGCTTATGAAGAGGACGACGTCGATGAATACAAAAATCATGACAAAAAGAATGCTAAGAAGAATAGTACACCAAATGACGAATCTGCTGACGATAGTGGTAAGGGCGAAACATCGTAATCGTTCACAAAAACACTACAAAATATGCAAGGGTTGTGCTTTTCTCCAACAACCTTCAACCATCACAAAACGCAGAGGCCGAGGAAGGAACTATTTTGTGTATGTTGTTTTGGACAGTAGCATTTCAGAGGGAATAAAAACAGATGGGATTAAGGTGTCTATTTTGGAGTATAAATACTAATATTTTATTAACCAGAAATCGTGCGAATTGTCACTAAATAGAAAAATTCAAAAACACTTAATCTCACATAACAGAATGGGATTAAGCAAAAAAATTTTGAGCTCCAATGTGTAAAGTTTCAGTCACAAAATTTGTATGTAAATAAAGATCGTACCAAAAAAAAAAAACAAACAAAATTTTGCCATAGATCTAGTAGTCTCAGTTGTAAAAGTATATATATTTTTAAAGCCAAAAGCTCCTACAATAGTAAACTGTAAAATTGCATACACTTTTTCTTCAGTCGTCACATAACAAGTCAATAATTAGCTCCCTTTGTTGGAAAGCTCAATTATTTTCTCAGTCAAAGCGAAAACCAGTTTATGTAATATATAAATATCAAGCTATATCCTTGTCTGTATACATGTATCCCAACTGTACTGTATTTTAAGATATAAAAGTTTAATCTCGACGATCAATTTTACTCAACAAAAAAATTTGGTGAAACTTTCTTTGGAAACAGAAAAAAAAACCGTTTTAGGCCAGAGTATTTTTCCATTTATAAATCGACCATAGTTCAAGAAATAAAAATAATAAATTATCAATAAATTCGACGGTAACGAAGCTCTCAAGTGCTTAAATGGCTACACTGAAATTATGAATCTTAGTAAATACTTTTATTGCATTTTCTCCTAAATAGTCGCATGCCATTTACGTGAATTCAATACTTTAAATTATATTGCAATCGATTCGTTGGAAAACTGTTGTTCGTCTAGGCCTTGCTTTATATTTAAAACTGGGATATTTATTTAAAGTTATTGCCTAAGAAATTTTATGTTTTTTTTTTTTGCTGCAGATATGCAAATTAAATTATTTAATACTACTCTAGATGAAATTGTTACTTTTAATTTACCAAGCGTATTTATTGTCACTTATTGCCGATTAAGAATATTTAACTACATATTTGCTACGATGTTTATTAATTTCAAATATACACTAAAAAAAGAACTAAAAAATATGATTTCGACGTAATTATTGAATACAAAATAAAAAATTTCAATTTTAATGCTAACAATATTTTGCAAAAAAATTATAAAATTAAAAGAATGAAAAACATAATATTTTTTTAAGCCTAGAATTAAGAAAACAACTACAATAAAATGTCTTGAAATATATATATATTAAAACAAAATTATTTAGGAAAAATAAATAATCACCATCTACAATTCTTCTGAAATTTAAGAAACCAAATTTTAAAAGTTTTAACTTTAAACTAGTGGATAATTTATACACGTGTATGTATATTAAAAACAACAAGATATTTTGTAAAATTTTATTCGTTTATAACTATTGCAATTCATTCATCTTTAAGATGTACATATATACGAAGCAAAGATTTATATAATGTAACAGAGGAAAAAATGCGAAAAATAACAAAAATTTTATGCATTGCATTTTTTTTTTCAGTAGTAGTAGTAGTTCAAATCATGTGGAGCGAAAGTGATGAAGAATACCTTAGGTGTTTCTAGTCCTCCTTGAAATGATTTATCATGATGACCCAGCGATCGAGAAATATTTCACCTCTACTATTTAACGAATATTCGACCAATAAAAATTGTCCTGTTAATTAAATTTTAGAAACTTTAATTATAATGCATGACACAATATTTATTGCATCTACTTACCACGCTCTATGCAACGAATATAGTTATGAATTAATGAATGTACTTCATTAATAATTTCACCAACAAAGCTTAAGCTTTTCACCAACAAAGCTTAAGCAGAGGTTTTCGTTAGCTTTCCTAGCAACATGTTGAATAACAATGTTTCGGTTCTATTTAGTAATAAAAACTTTCGTTTTACAAGACAAATTTGCTGCAATATAAATTTTGCATTTTCTTTATTCTTCTTCTAGACATCTTGTAAATATTATTAGTTTAACTTATGAAAATAACATTACTCGATTACAATTTACATTCAAATAGCAGAACTAACAGCAGCAATCAGACGTGAAAGGTAAATAAAAAATATCACTTATTTTCCCAAATGATGAGACTTCTAGAAGTTGATACATTGAATCAACTGAAAAGGAGCTGACTACATGGCATCGAAATGGAAACGATGCGCCTCTTGCAGTTTCTCTTGTTTATCTTCTCGTTTTTCCTTTATATATAATACCAATATAATCAGAACGATTACCATACATGTACCTCCTAAGGCTACTACGCTCATTAGAATCAGCTTTGAGGGTGTCACAAAGAGTTGAGCCTTCCATCGTTGCGGCTCTTCTACTGGTTTAGGAACCACAATAATTTGAGAATTCGGTATCAACTGCGTCCATGTGCGATATTTATTGGCTAAGCCTACTGTAAGCGAATCGACGAAATTCGGCGTTCGCCCGAGACCGAATATTGTGTAAGGCAACTGCAGAGCGAAGTATGAAGATTGCGGTAATTGAACACTTGAGCCGCGTTGTATATCACCATCTTGCGTGGTCGTCGAGTAGGTAATTCGTGGGCCCGGTAAATTCGTACCGTAAGTGCGTTTCTTTCGACCAAGTGCCGTCCGCTGAGTGGGGTTCTTCTTGTTGATGAGACCAGTTAAAACGATTACTTTTACAAAGTTGGCGTCGTAGTCTAAGGTGTTGCGAAAAGCGCGAGGACGATTTTTGCCACTCTTTGTCCTCTCAATTAGTATGACATCGAGAACACCTGAAGAAAACTTTGTACATATAATAAAACAGACTTGAGATAAAAAAATAAACAACTCACCATCTTGGTAAAAATCGTAAAATGCTCCGGCCACTGTGTTATTGCCCATAGGGTACAAGGCGTTCCATTTAACCTCAAATGTACGTTTCAATGGCTTGCTGCACGTCTTGCATGGCACATTTTCAAGCAAAAAGGTTTGCATGCGTCGCTGTCCGCTAATGGTTTGCAAAGTGACTATCAAATCCGGATATCCATCCATATTGTAATCACCTCCTCGCGCGGTTATCGTCTTCAGATACACATCATTCTCAATAGGCTTTACGAAGCCCCACAAAACACCTTGGGGATCCTTAAAATTGACATGAGCATCACGGAAGTTGTTACCGTCATGCACTAAAATAGTTGAATTCCTGCAGTCTTTCTGAATGCACACGGGCTGTATAATATTCTCAGTTCCTTCCAGCTCGAAGTCTAGGAAAATAGCTTGACCGATGGTATAATCATTAGCGCCAATTATATAAATGTCGATGGTGTGGTTAAAGGTGAAGCCTTCATTACTACGGCCGTGCCAGATCTCATAAGTTTTGTTGGTTTGTACAAAGAGGTCTGCGGTGAAATCGCTGTTTAAATCTAAGTATGCATTGGCATTAGGTATCGAAATGTCAGTAGAGTTTGATTCTCCGTCAGAGTTTGATTCTCCGTCAGGTGGTGCTTGGGGTATTTCATGTGGAGGTTCGCGAGAGTTTTTAAATATCCAAAAAGTGCGCTCATTGCTCTCATTCACACCGTACAAATCGATAATCATGTCCCAATTGTAATCTATAGCCAGAGGTTCGCCTTTAGTTTTCAATACTGGTAAATCAGTTTCCTTAGAGCAGTTCAGCAGCACGTCAGACCCTCCCCAATTTATGTGCACGGCGTAGATATCCTTTTTCGCTGCACGTTTGGGTCGTAGTGTAACAAGCACATCCATTAAAGCGTCACCATCAAAGTCACCAGGTACAACGCTGGTTATATCATTGTTTTCATAAACGCAAGAAGGTCCCAAACGCAGTAGTGGTTCCGTTTCAGCACCTAACATATTAATAATATATGTATAAATATCTGTATGGACACGAAGACGGTTGAAACTATTTTACATACCGTAGAGTATTTGCAGAGTAGTACTTTGATTCCTAATAATAAACACATCGGTCAGTTCGTCTGAGTTAAAATCACCAAAAGCTGCTACTATGCCCTCTTCTATGTCACCAAAGACTTGATCGCTGATGTCGCTACTAGAACAAGGGTGCAACAAGAGTACTATGGCAATTGTGGCTGCTAATAACACTTGGGCTATTTCCATTTTATTCATATTGAATTTATTTCCTATATAAAATATTTATCATGGCTTTCTAGACAATCCAAGGAAGGTCGCTAATTGGTTTTCTTTTCAATTCAATTAAAAATTTCAGCACTGAATCGAAGTTTATTTATGAAAACAGAAAATAATTTTTTTTACACACTTCCGAATTCGAAATTCGGTCCCAATTCCATTGGAAAAGTCAATAAAATCAGCATTTGCAAAAAGTGGTGTCCATCCCCCTCCACTCATGAGGAATGTGGTTATTAAAATGTTGTATCACAAGGCTGAGAGAAAGAGATAAGAGTAAGTCTAAGTGGAGTTGTTGCTATCACTATCACTAGTGTTGCCATGATTTTTTAAATTGGCATTGTTTTAAAATAAAAATTTCTAGATCGGCCAAGGATAATATGATATGAACATATGAAGACGACGTATTGTGAATCGAAATAAATTTAAATAACACAAATAATTGTACATAAAATTTATTCAAAGTTAAAGGTGCAGTTTTTTTAAGATGTGGCCATGTCGAAAATAATACTCTTTCTGGTTTAAAATACACATTAGTATTAAGTTGGTTTTTTAATAAAAAAAACAATTATCTATTTTATATATTGACCAATTATTTACAATTGGGCATTTTATTTTTGTAGATAGAGACATGTTTTATGTTTCTTGTCTGCTGCATTTAATGTAAGATCCAAAACTTTGTTTTAAAAGAACTGTAATATTTTTAAAACCAACTTGGAGTAGTTTATGCAATTCCAGCGCTAATTTGCAATTTGAAAAAAATTCAGAATTCAGAATTAACGCATTATTTAAATTTATTTGAGATTATTAGAGGCTATGCAAATTTTACAGTTGAAAATGTATCTTGTCTCCTGTTGCTTCGGCTGTAATGCTTAAGTCTTTAAAGCTACAATTTCGAAAAATCCCGTCTTTGTGTTTACTGGTAAATAGATAATATTCTTATTTACATTACATTTTTTCTAGGCGGGGCTATACCAGACTAAAATATATACGTTTTACCGATTTTGTATTATTTAAACCCAAAAAATTTCTTCTAAATTAGTTCTATCAAAATTTTATCAAAGCGTGATTATCAAACTAATTTAGAAGAAATATTTGTAATTTAATTTGTAAATTACAATTGTACAATTGTAATTTTGTAAATGTTTTTATATAGTATGTATATATATATATATTCGTTGTTGCAGACTCAAAGGAAGTTTTAAACATTTCCCAGCCATGATGAAGGAGTAACGAGTTCTTTCAAGATAATTTGTTTACTACACGACAATTTGTGCCGAAATGACGTTGTCTGCAACACCTATAAATTTATTAGGCCGATGTCACACTGCAATCATTTGACCGACTACGGGAAATTTTTTGTGAAGGAGAAAGAGAAATAGCAATAGTGTGGGACTAAGACAGCATAGAAAGTATAGCGATCAAATTTGAGCGCATAGCTTCCCAGCGCTCATCGCTCAAAAAAAATACAGGAATGCAAAATAATTATAAATATGAAAAAAGTACGGTGCTAAAAATGACTACTTTTGTAGTGTTCTTAAAAATTTCATGCGGAGATGTAGTCATAGCGCAGAATTAGCTACGGCTAAAAAAAAGAATTAAAATTCAACATTGATTTTTACAGAGCGAATTAATCACAGAGCAAATCAATGTTAGTTAAAAAAGTTAAAATAAAATATTGTGTATTAATATACAATTTTGTTGTCCTGTTGTTTTATTAATAGACTGCGACTGATTGTTTATTTAGTCAAAAATTGCGAATATTCTTCCGTTATGGAAGAAGATAAAAAAACTATTTTCGCAACTAATTTAAAAGCCAACGATTGCTATGTGCAATATCAATATTTTTATTGATAGCAAAAATACTCTTCTAAAGAGTACTGAAATTATATACGTAATTTGGTACTCATATTTACTGCAAGGAACACTTTTCAATGCGGTCAATTGAGTGCTCGTGTGACATAGTACCGCTCATTTGACCGAGAGGGAACAATAACTGTGCTTTGAGCGTAGGGCAAATGATTGCAATGTGATATCCGCCTTACAGAGGAAGTTGCTAGTTCATACCAACGTGTGAGTAAAAACATCAACACGATTGATTTTACTATTCATAAACTAAGCGACGATTGTTTTTAACACCATTTAGATATGAAATATTAATGCCGTTTATTTATTAGTGTTTGATTGTTATCCGCTTCCTAGACAAATGATTGTGAAGTGCGCTCGACTGTATTGCAGTTTTCTTATGCACTCAATTCAATTGTGCCAACAACAAAATTATAAGAATTTAAGCTTAGTGAACGATGTAATTCAGGAATATTTTATCGGTCGCAAAACAAAAATATCTGATGTGGGCAACACATAACTTCCTTGTATGACGGCAATTGTATGGTTTTATTTCAAGAGTGGTTGATATATTTTATTTATATTTTAAAATTGAAGTTTTAAAAATTTTAAATATTTTTACTTCCATAATGAAAAAAATTTCATAGGCTTCTCTTAATTTAAATAATTTAAATAGTAGTAAGTAAAAACAAGGAAGTACAAATTAGTTTCCACACAGCTTTAACTATCAATCGTAGTAATTTTGATTTCCCTGTTTAGTTCTGTAAGGGTACAACCAATTTTTGTAAAAGATATAGCAGCATAACATTAATTTATCATTATCATTTATGTAATTCGGATAATGCATGCTTCGTGTTCCTTTGGCGAAGAGTCCTTTTGGTGCGGACCATCATTAAAATTGGAGCTACAAAATTGTGTCTTATGTAAGGCCCAATATACTTTCTAGGAGTGTTTGTTTTTGAGTAATGTATGAAATTTGAAAAAAACTATATGAGAAGTGTCCTTTTCGCGCAACCGATTGCATCCAAAAAGGGAGGTGCACAACTAGGTCTTATAAGAGTCTCAAATACCAAATTTCAAGTTTCTACGATTCTCCGTTTTTAAGTTATTGAGGATACGTACATACGTACAGACGTACATACGTACAGACGTACATACGTACAGACGTACATACGTACATACTTACAGATGTACATACGTACATACGTACAGACGTACATACGTACATACGTACACACGTACACACGTCACGACCAAACTAGTCAAAATGGACTCCGCGATGGTCAAAATGTGTGTTACCATCAAAATCTCAATATCGAAATTTTTCATGATTACAATACTTTCTTGTATTTACTACGTATACAAGGAAGTAAAAACGACCATTTCAGCGAAACTTCATAACAATATTTATTTATTAATTTAAAAAACTAATTTTCAAATTAAAAATAATTCTGTCTTTTTATAAGTAAATGTTTTATGATTCTTAACGAAAGTTCTTCGAAAGTAGATCTTTTTTTTCAAAAATGAAGTTCTTTTCTTGCATTCAAAACGTATGATCATGACTTTTTGCTTATACAAGTTCAATGCGACGGCGTGCATTGTAATTCAAAGTATTTCACGCTTTATATAACGCGCCTCCTTTCTCCCTATCTGGTCACATTTATTTACTAATATTGAAGGAAATTCCATTACAGAAAAAAATTCCCATTACCCAAATATGAGTAAAATACATTCGAATTTAGTTAAAACGACGACAAAGGGAGCGGCATAATTGCGTCGTCCGCTTAGGACGATCCTAAACCGGTACAAAGTTGAGGTTGAGTTTACGTCGTTTAAAGCTGTTAGTGTTTTAAACGGAGTAGCTATAATCGAATTCAACTGTATGTCTTAAATTTCAATAAGAACGCAAGCGCCTAAAATTTAGGAAATTCGTAGGCCCATTTTCCTGAACATGTTGAAATGTTAATCAGTAGTCAAAACTTACGACTATTTTTGGTTGAGTGTACAATTAATACTGTGTACACATTTCAAAATAAATATTAATTGTTTAGAAAACTTATTACTCAGCAATCAGGCTTCTAATGATTTCTAAGCTAATTCATAACTAATCAAAAAGATATCAGTAAATTTAGAGATTTATAATTCAACACTTGAGTTAAGCTGATAAGGAAAAATTTTTTTAATTTCCTTTTTTAAGCGATGTAGCTTTAGCCAAGAGATAACCGAGCACAGTCCACGATAAATACATACCAACTTTATTATTTGTATACACATAGATGTCTACATATTGAAGTACTTATAAATATTTCGATGAAATATATTATTACCGACCATGAATAAAATGTTTGTCGAATTTGGTCAACAGTTGCCTGAAATACGCCAAATGAATAGGTTAATAGCCGAAATTCTATCGTGAACAGTGAAACGACATCGTTACCGATAAAACGCCTGGAAATTATATTTAATTTAAATAACTATATTAAATTAATTAAATAACACAGATAATATAAATTAAATTTTGCTAAAAACAAACAGTATTAATAATATTAATTTTAATAAAGTAACTTCAGTGTTCAATAACTAAATTATGTAGAATAAATAACCGTAAATGGGAAGCCAAACATATATTCATATTAAAAAATTTCTAAATAACTTTTAAGGGCAATATACATATTATTTAAACTGTTAAAAGTTCTTCTAAAAATAGCTCAATAAAATAAACGAAAATATTCTTTGAAGTTAATCCTCAAAGCGACCAAGATTATTAAGTTTTATTTGGAGTGCCTGTAAAGAAAATATTCTTTATTAAGAATATATTGCAAAATAAGTAAATCGGCAGACATGTGATGTAAATATGGACATTGTGAACAACGAAGGAAAAAAAACATTTTTAAATTGAGCACTCAACATGTATCTCCTCACGAAAACAACAACAATAATTTTGATATTGATTTCTTATCAACAAGCAACTGTTTTGAAAATTATCTCCGCATTGGAAACGAGTGAACTCCTCAATGATAGTGGAAAACTTATCAAAGGAAGTAACTACAATAGTAACAAGAAATATTTATTATTTTCGTATAAAAGCTACAATCGAAGTGAAAGTGATAACCGCAACAAAAGTGATATTCTTAGCAATAAACTTTTTATTAATACGCTTGATAATGATGATGATAATAAAAATTATAACTTTTATGAAACAATTCCTATTTTAAAGAAACCGCCACACAGTAAAGAAAATGAAGGAGCCAACTGGAAAAGAAAAACGGAAACGCAACGAAATAAAACATTTCATGAACTTTCTTTAGAAGAATTTCATATCAATCATACCGACAGAGAATTACCTGTTACCAACAATATAAACGCAGCTGTATTACAACCTCCTAGAGACAAAATTCTTAATAATTTTTTTGGAAAAGAAACTGAAATTACAACAATTTTGAAATTAGAAAATCCAGTATCTGATAAATACAGACATAGTATTTTTTCTTTAACAAAGCTGTTGAACGCTTTAGGAGTGGTCAAAGAGTGGAGAAATATCAAATATATGGAAGCAAGACATGAGGATAACGGTGTCGACTTCGCCATTGATAATCTTCTTATGAACTTTCAAGTGGATCGCGGAGATTCATGCCTATTGGATGTTGTAAAGAAGAGCTTGCTATCGTGGTGCTTTTCAGATGGTTCTTTACCTGTACAATACCCTTCAAGTACGTTTCTCAAAGTATACTCTGTCACGCCTTAGAAATTAAATGCAAAGACTAAATTTCATAGACACCCAACATGAAAATATATTATACATATGCATATATAACATTCTAGAGAAAATTGCAACGTTGGATCTCTCCAGGCGAAACCGCGACGACTACAACCTATCTTGCATAGCGTACGTCTATCGATATGTTGGGGATTATGATATTTTCACTTTATCGGCAGCGTACAATCATTTGCCGACGGTACCATACAAAACATTGTCCGTTGTCAACGATACGTTAATATATTTAACACTTAAAGGAAACACATTTAATACAAGCAATAACCAAATATGTACGTACATATGTATGTATGTGCTGAATATTAACATGTTAATATTCGTATACTAAATAATATATGTTATATAGTATAATATGACAGTATAGTATAATATGACAGTTTATATTACAAGTTTTTCTTGAGATTTCACAGGACCAATTATGGACAATGTACGAGGTTAGTCCCTGAAGTACCCAGCCTAAGAAAGAAAACAAAAAAATTTTGGGAAAAGATATTTTTATTTCTCTACATAGAGTCTTCTTTTAGATCAATACACATTTCCGAGCGGTGTTCAAAGCTTCGATACCATATTTATAGTGAGAATCGTCGAGCTCCTCAAAATAGCCATCAACCGCAGAATCCACCTCTTTATTGTTGGCAAATCTTTAACAACCGAGACATTTATTTAAGATTGGAAACAGGAATCCGAGGAGGCTTAATCTAGCGAATAGGGTACGGGAGGGAGCAATTGAAACTTTAACTCAATGATTTTGGCCATCGCGATAACATCACTTTTTGAAATGCCTACTATGTCTGCTAGGTCGCGCACTTTCAGTAGACGCTCACCCAATACCATTTTGTGGAGTTTCTTCACCATTTCTGGCGTGTTCACCTCATTTGGTCGAACACTGCGATGTTCGTCCTGGTAGCTCGTAGGACCTCGTTAAAACTCTGCCACCCAATATTTCACTGTTGTAAACGAAGGAGCAGACTCCTCCAGAGTAGAATCGAGCTCCCCTTTGATATTGGTTGGACTGAAGCCTTTCAAATGAAAGTATTGCATCACATAACGATGGTGATTTGTTCCTTGTTTACAAATTCACTGAGAGCGTTCCCTATTGATGCCTGCCAAAACAATACTGAACAAGGTAGCATCATCAAACATCAAACTTTGGCTTTATAAAGTTGGTACTCTCTACCATAGTCATTCTGTTCAAACAACAACCGGCATCTATACGTCACTTCGGGTACTTCTGGGACTACCCTCGTATTTCGCTTTCCGGCAATAATGCTGAATCCTCAAGATCCACTCGAAAATCATGAGAAACCGTTTGTTTTTAAAAGACTTCAAAGAAAACATGTTAATTAATGAAATATAGTTTATTTATAAATACCTATTTAATAAAAATTGTATGTAATACTTGCGTCTTCTGCTCTCTACTTCTACTGACTAGTCCCATTCGTATCACATGAAACCGCTTGGGCTACATTTCCGCCTCTGCACGAACTGCTTGAATTGGACCTCAGTGACTGTAGCATTGAATTCGTATCAAAAGCAGTATTTAGAAATCTTCCAAACTTGCGCCGACTGCTCCTCGCTCACAACAGAATGGCGAAAATTAGCACAGACACCTTCTTTCATACGCCGTTTCTCAGTCATTTGGATTTGTCTTTCATCAAAACATCCGATTCGATACTGAACCGCGTTTTTAGGAGCCACAGGAACTTATTTATATCAAAGAAGACTTTTGCAAATCTACACAATTTAAATTACCTAGATTTGTCATATACGACGTTATGGTCAAAAAATACACTGGCTTTTGAGTTTTTACCCAATAGTCTTAATTATTTGAGCCTGTGTTATACCGGTTATCAATTATCTAGCAGCCGATCGTTAAACAACACATCGCTAGTGGGACTCGACCTATCGGGCAATCGGCTCGTTTCCTATCACAACATGGCACAAGCCTTAGGAAGACTGAAAAATTCACTGAGGTATCTGCACATCGAGAAAGCTAACATAAGAAACATTAGCTGGTTGCAGTCACTGCCTAACCTTCAGAAAGTGAGTCTACGAGGGAATAGCATCGACAGCTTGTCGCCATCTGTATTCCAGAAGCTGCCGCAGCTGCTGTTTTTGGATTTAAATTCAAATAAATTGGGCAACTGGTATAAACGAGTTTTTGCTGACAACCTGTACCTACGGATGCTCAGTTTGCGCAACAACAAAATCAACATCATATCAACTGAAATGCTTGAGGATTTCCAGCATCTTATGTATCTGGATATTGGCGACAATGATTTCGTGTGCGACTGCCTGCTAAACGATATAGTCGAAACGGCTTCTGCCAATTACAAGATAGCAGAGTGCGTCATAGAGAGGCACAGCAGTTTGCAAGGACTGCCCTTCCAAACAGCTTTGGATACTTACAGGAAAGTAGCTGTTTTGAGCTCTTTGCCAGCAGGATTTATCCACTACTTGAAAAGCGCATTGCCAGTTTTAGAAAAACTATTATATGTGTTCTTAAAGAATCACATGTCGATGCAGAACTATCCTCACGAAGAGGTCACAACGTATTCAAGATGTGTGCAATTGGCAGATCAAATTCCGACGCTCGAAAAGCTTAATAGCACACGACTGCAGCTGCAACTGATCGACTACGGAGTGGAGAATTACTGGTGCTACAACGAATCGGAGCGCATACAGTTGGGACAGCTTAACTGTCAGCGGCTAAGTGTTGTCACAGAAATTGAGCAACAAATTAGCTCGTTGATAACGTGTGTACTGAGCGGAGTTGGTGGCCTCATCGGAGTAACGCTTCTATGCGTGCTTGTCTACCTATATCGCTGGCACATTCGTTACTACTACTCATCATTAAAATCAGCTGCTTTAGTCTCGTTGGCTATGAAAGAGACAAGCGACAAGTTCAATGAACTCTCCGAAACGAATCCGAATATGATATATGACATCTTTGTTAGTTACTGTCAAAATGATCGCCGATGGATAATGGAGGAGCTGCTGCCGAATATAGAGTCCGATGGCGACATTTCAATTTGTATGCACGAACGTGACTTCCAAGTAAAACAAAAATAAATTACATACATAGCTTTATCTATTCTTTCGCATATATTGTTTGTACTTAGATCGGCTTGACTATCCTGGACAATATTATATCATGCATGGACCGGTCTAAAGCGCTGATGTTAATTATTTCTACCAACTTTTTATTGAGCCACTGGTGTCAGTTCGAAATGCACTTGGCTCAGCATCGGTAAGATTGCAGTGGCCTCACATACATACATACATTCAATTATTTTTGCTCACCTTTTTTACAGCATGTTCGAAGCGAGTAAAGAACATTTAATCATTGTATTTTTGGAAGATATCCCACGGAGTAAACGACCCAAGACGTTACAGTATTTAATGGACGTGAAAACGTACATTAAATGGCCCAGAGCTAAAGGAAACAAAGAAGTAAAGTCGGAAGAGAAGAAAATGTTTTGGAAACGTATGCGGAGGTCTTTAGAAAACATTGGCATACAGCTTAGAAAAAAATAATAGTTTATTCGTAAAACTCGACCACTTTTAGATTAAAATTGTGCAATAATAATCCTTATATTAAATTAAAACTTAAAAATTAATTTATCATTTCAATTATGGAATTGTATCTTATGGATAAATGTATATACATGTATGGAGCAAACTTCATAAACGCTAAAAAAGTTGTAACCAATAGTTCATAATTTATATATCGATTATTAAATCTTACTAAACCCTAATATATTTTAGAAATATCTTCGTACTGAACTTTGTCCACCACGCGACCTTTGAGTGGGCCGCGCGATATTTCAATGGTTACACAGAAGTTACGTTCGTCTAGTTTTCTTAGAATAGCCTCACTGCCACGATAGGCTCCATTGACTACAAGCACGGATTTTTCCAAAGCTGGTATAACTGTCTCCAAGTGTTCCTGCAGATATTAATATATTCAATTAGAAGATGAATTGTCCAATATATCTTTAAACATTCGAAACCAAGACTCAATACTACTTTTCATTTTTTGTTTTGAAAAATAGGTTTATTTTTGTGTTTTAAACTCACTTGATCCGCTTTTAGTTTTTCGCCCGTCTCAATAAATTTAATCTTTCCTCTATAGTTGTCCATCACTTCCATCACCACAGCTTTTTGCTTGTAAAATTTATCGCCCAATGATTTGTCCATGAATTTAACCACAATACCCGTGTGCAGCCAATAATCCTTTCGATTCATTCGTTCCCTCTTCTTTTCTTCTTGTTTTATAATTTCATCCAATGCAGATGTTTGTCCTGTTTTAGCACTCCTTTCCCTATCAGGCTTGTTTTGCTTTGGCACTTTCGGTTTTCTAAATGGGTAAGCTTCTTGGTCCTCATCATTGTACTGCTGGTCACTTTTCTTTTCTTTTTTCGGGCGCTTTAGCAGCAAAGCTGATGTTCCCAACAAAGTTTCTGGATTAAATTTTTTCTCCAACTTTATATCTAACTTTAGTGGTTCCTCCGCATCGCGTTTCAGCTCAGTATATTTTTCGGCTTCTTCCTCATCTTCTTTACCACTGCCACCACCACCAACACGTGTTTCATGTTTAGCCTTCTCAATTTGTTTCTCGATAAACTCCAGCATACGCTCTTCGTCATCTTTATCCATTTTTACTTTTTTTTCAGCACGATTTTGAGCTTCAAGGGCTTCGGGACTACGGTCAATGTATGTGACAAACCATCCCTTTTCTGTTTCATCCGCTATTACTTGTCCCGTTCTACCCATCCATTTAACAAAATCGGACAAAGTGAGCCAGCGTGTGGCATTCATGTGCACGTGATCCTTGGCGGATATGTATTCTTGGTACACTTTGTTAGCATTCACCCGTTTGGTTCCAAAACGTCTGCGCAACAATTCCATATAGCCGTCAGAGAACTCTTTCGAAAAGTTGTGCAAAAATTTCCCGGGTGATTCGGCAAAGAGGAGCAACTGGCGCTGGTGGGACTCGCTCATGGTGTGACATTTGAAGCCATTCTCATCGCGACATTGCTTTTCACACATCTGGCAGTACCAGCGCAGCTTTTGTAAACCCTTGGCTTTCATCTTATTAGCCAAATATTTTGGCGTACCGACTTCAGCACGTCCCATTTCGATGTAACTTTTGGCTTCTTGGTAGAGAACGATGGAAGAATTCGACTTCTTTGGCAACGTACAACGATAAAATTAAAAAAAAGCGACCAGATGATAAAAAAGCGACCAGATGTTTCTTAGCTGTCAAAAAAATCTTTTGTAAACTTGCGTGAACTTAGCAACGATGTTTAGAGTGGTTTTTTTTGGATCCTATTTTTGCTCAAGACACACCTAATTTTCAAAAAATCTCTAAAAATAAACTATAAATCGGAGAATACACACTTTTTAGTAATTTTAAAGAGCATATTGTGTAATTTCTATTTTATTTATATGGAAACGATGGATATCAGTAAATCCATATTATTGAACGTATAAATAAATGACTTTGTGGAACCTAAAGTAAAACTCCATTGCTAGCATTATAAAAAATTTAAATAAAACTACGCAATATCTAATTGTATCATCACACTACAATGCATACTCTACTTTTAGCCACGTAAAAAAATTATCAAAATTTTTTTTGCAATTATCTTACGTTTTCTTATGTCATGTTAAGGCGAAGTTTTGCCATATTCCGCTATTATGTGTCACTAATCTATTTTAATTTGGTATATCTTATTATAACTTACCGAAATGTAAAGGTTATATACATACATATATCCGACCATCCTATTATGGATAATGTGTACGTTTAATTTAATAAATTTCCTTTCTAAATTTTGTATTGTTTTTATGAAAATAATGTAACAAATGGGGAAAAAGAACCACAGCTAATAACAATAGGAAAATAGAAAAAACCAATGACGTGGATTTCATATAAACTCAAATGTAGCATATTGTGAGTGAATAGTCGATATTGGTATGGAGAAAAATTTTAGGATATCTGTTATAGTATATTAATAGTGTAAATCAGTATTTGAAAAAGTGGCAGCAAATCAGCAAAAGTACTTAATATTCTGATTTCGCTGAGCTCAGAAATTCCATAACTCCAAATGCTTTTGCTTTTCTTTTTGATGTCACATTGTAGCACAAAGCGGCATTTTACCCAACAGTAGTCTGGTACATAGTATAATAACCACAGGAGGCTTACCACGCACAGACATGCCTTAAACACATAGAATATCGCGCAGCGATGTCGCTCTCTGCAAATTGTCAAAAATCAGCGCTGCTGAGGCGCGGCAGAGAACAGCTAGCATATAATAACTCACAACAATCAACAGAAGAAGAACAAGAGCAGCGACCAAAATGGAAAATTTTCCATTTTGATCGCCGTCGCTGGCAGAGGCAGCGGCGACTTGTTATTTTTTTCTTGTTTCCCATAAGACCCTATGTAATTTTGACAGTTGGCGGAGAGCGACATCGCTGCGCGATATTCTATGTGTTTAAGGCAACAGGCGGTAACAAAAGTAAATAATAAAATTGCCCTCGAATGTCGTAGTACTGGAAATGGCAGATGAACTTCGCGAATTATTGAGGAATAAATGAAAAGAAGGAGAGCCTCTCTGTGTTTATTATAATGTGGCCCGGTGCTTTACTAAAAGTACTTTTACAAAAGTATCGAAGTACTGTTTTTCAAAGTGTAGTAAAATTTCTGATCGTAGTCCGACAGCACTGGTCGCGACTACCATATTTTCTAAAATGGCGCTTTGGATAGTCGCGAGTAGGAATAGGAGTGTCGAAAAATCCTAAAATAAGTTCTAATACATTAATTAAAACAGAGAATTTGTGATTAAACCAATAAATTAAATGACTGAATATGTAAAATATTTGAAAATACAAATAAAATCTCACAAGAATCAAAAGTAAGCGTTGGGAACCTCGACGGCATTGAAAACGAAACAATAAGAAATTCTTCACGCACGGTGTACGACTTCAAGTAGGTGCTCCTCTAGGCGTGCAAACATATTGCGCCTTCGCCTAATATGCTGGTAAAATCGCGAGTGGAACTTATAATATAACATTATTTCCTAAAAGATTTTGTTTTTATCAGAGAGGTGAGTACGAAAAACCAAGATTGATATCAATCGGAAAATTCTGAAGTTTATTTCACTAAACTTTTGAAGGTTGTGTTTTTAATTTTTCTCACCGTCTGTTGTGTGAACATATTTCGATGGTTAAGTATTTTTCTATTTAAAAGAAAAGTTTGATAACTTAATTAGAGCTCGTGTTTAAAAAAAAAGTTTCCTTTGATTGCACACGTTCACCTCAACATTAAAAAAGCCTTTTTAACTTCGTATGTGGCTATTTGGTGAAAAATTTAGAACGAAGACACAATAGGTAGTAAACAAATGCTATCTGATGTTTTTTTGATTTGGTTGTTGTGGGTGTGCTGGGTTTATTGTTTTCGCTTTTTTTTTTTGCGGGTGGGGAGAGGGGGAGGGAAGCTTGGCTATATTCTCCAAATTGTTCATTTCAAGAGTGGCGCCTTATTTTTGATACTTTTTATGCATCATTTACCGTCGCCATACGCATGATGCCATTCAAAATGTTTCATACATTATTTGTATGTCACCAACATCAACTTTATGGTTATTACATATTATCTACATACAAATTTAATTCACCAATTATAAAAAAGGCGTTCTCACAACGAGAATTTAATCTTTAAATCTTACTTTTCCAGCCCTCGCCCTGTTATACAAAACCTCACTATGGATCCAAATTCTAGCCCATGGGCTTATGCATATAATCGGATCGTTCCTCCTGCCACCGCTGGTGCCACCGGCGAAGAATTCCAACATCCACATTTCGCTTCCATTACTGCAGCCGGTCAAAGTGCTCAATCACTTCTTCTTCAAGCGGCACACTCAGGTATTGCAGCCAGCTTTAATGCTGCGGCAGCCAGCGGTGGTAGTTTCGTATCTCCTTCGCCCATCAGCAGCTACAATCCTGTTATCCAACAAATCTACCATCACGCTGCGGCCAGCGTGCAACCCAAACCCGCCCACTACGCTTCGACAGCTGTAAATACACCACACCGTCACCTACAGCTACCCACCACTATGGACAAGCAACTGAGCTCCTTCCAAAATCAAACAGCGTCAGCTGTAGCCGTTTCATCAGCGGCTGCAGTGGCAGCTACCTCGAATGTGCCATCGAATTATTATGGTGAAAATTCATCGTCAAGTGGTGCTTCTCCATCGCCAACAACAGCAGCCATAACATCTACTACATTAAGTTGGAATAACCCAATGATATCGAATACGTTCTTGGCCATGCAGCAGCAGCAGCAGCAACAACAACAGCAGCAGCAACATCAGCAACAACAGCAACAACAGCAGCAACAACAATTGAATTTAGTTGCCGATAAGGTGGTGAGTAGTGCTTTTGATTCTCCCGAAAGTACGAAACTGGTGGAATCGGAATGATTTTTATTTATTTTTCAAATAATTTTACAATCTGTCGTAGTTGCATACACTTTTGTTTGCTATATTTGGATGCTTTTTAATTAGTTTTCGCACGTAAGGAAATTTACTATTATTTGTCACCAGATACTTTAAAACCTCTGTTTTAGACCTCCTCCGCAAAAGTTTAAAAATAATAGAAATAGGAATTATCTTCTTCCTCCTTCCGAGTTTTAATTAATTAAAAAAAATTAATTCCTAAAAGAACTCTTTTGTTTCCAACGAAATCCCAAGAGAAGAAAAATCAAATTTAGTCTTGTCGACTTCTACAATTTGGTCAGTTTTAATAGTGAGTTGCATGAAAACATTAAATATAACATTAAGCTTTAGATAGCCACCGCTTTCAGTATAAAAATTCCAATTAAAAATGTGATTTTATTTATGTTGCTTTGGACAAAATGATTTTGAAACTCGCGACATGAGTCTTGAATTACCTTAAAACTTTATTTTCGTGAAACTCTTTAAAGTATTTCCAAAAGTAGATCAGATTTTAAATAGTTTAAAGCTTGCTTTAGTTAGCCGCAGGCACAGTTCTTAAGGAGTACTGCAGAAATTTGGTCATTTGTATTTTTTGAATGATGACTTATATAAATTATGCATACATTTGATTTGAAATTATTAAAATTCGCGTTTTTAAATCAGCAAATAAAGCAAGAAAGTGTACAATATCAAGCGCAATCAAAAAGTTACAAATACATTATTTATCTTACGCAACTGCAACAGCAGCAGCAGCAGCAACAGGAGGAAGAAGAAGTCCAACAGCAGCAGCAGCAGCCCGAAACTGAGGGCTACTATACGATAGTTGATGGCAAATTGACGTACACATTGCCTCCAGCAGCTTTAAAACAGCTGCCACAGCAACAACACGCCTATAAAGTAGTTTCGCAAAGAAAAGTATCCAACCATCAGCAGCAGCAGCAGCAGCAGCAGCAGCAGCAGCAGCAGCATATTGTAGTCAATCACGATGCCAGCCCGGTACCTTACCCTGTGTACGCCAGCCCTGCGTTAAGCTCTGCGGGTGGGTCGCCTGCAGCAGCAGTTAGCAATCTACATTCGGGAGAAGGCTCGCCACACGTTATCGTGTATAAGTCATCGTCAACAAGCGGCGGCGGCGGTAATGAATCGCCCATTAGACGTACTATTAATGCAAGCGCTGGTTCGCCTGTACAATCCACTGTGGCCTATTCATCTGTGATACAAAGCACTTTGCAACAACAGCATCAACAACAGTTGCAGCAATCGAATTGTTGGACGACGAAAGTTGACGATGCTACCTCAAGTGGCGGCGATGTAAAGAATGTGCTCCAACTTCAAGTGAAGCAAGAGCATCAGCAGCTAGCTTATTTTGCAAATGATGATGCAGGCGAAAATCTGATCTTCAACCTTCCGCCGGGATTACAAATCAAGCAAACAATATTTGATCCGAATTCCGGGGCGGCCACGGTACTACAGCACACTGACCAACCACATTTGATCAGTAACAATGGCAACTTAATTGAAAATAACGTATACGCCAGTAGCAGTCATGAGCATCATCATCAGCAGCAGAAACTGCAGCAACACGAGCGTCAAAGGCGGCAGCATGTGGTAGCCAACATGCTCATGTCACCAACAACAGCCGCCGTGACGCCAACAGTTGCTGGGCGACATGTCCAACAAAATTCGCCCCAACATTTAGCTTCCACATCTTCAGCTTCATCGCCAAACACGCACGCCATAGCGTCACAGATTCATTTGATAGATAAGGTTTGTATTTTGTTCGTTGTTTCATTTAACTTAATTTTTTGGCAAAAAAAATTGTACACGCTTTGTTTTATAAATTATCCAATTTTGTTTTGTTTGTTGGTTTGTTTACAATTTGTTTGCTTTTCTTCTGAATTTTGAATTGAATTAGAGACAAAGTCAAAATTTAGTAGGAGATTAGGAGTTTAGTAAACTTAAGAAGTTCCTCTTTAATTAAATAAAATGGAAATCAGAATAGTTCGTTGTTTTGATTCGCGAAACGAAGTTAGTTAGCTTAGGTTTTTATCCACTCCCTCAGGCCTAAGACTTTTCGAGATATCACATACATTTTCCTTTTTTTTTCATTTGGCTATGGCTTGACTTTATTTTCCCCCATTCGCCTGCCTCTGTTTCACTTCATCCACTCATTTTGCATTTCCTTAAATCCAGCTTGAAAATATCATGATTGTATTTCATACATTCACTTCGTATTTGGTTAGCTTTTAAATTATTTATCAATTATGTATAGAAAATATTGGGTGCTTTGAAAATACAATTTATAAATGAATTATTCTTTAAGTCTTTTTTTGGTATTAATTAATTTATTTTCAGATTGCTTAAAGGGTTTGTCTTTTTCATTTTCCAGTTTTATTAACATATAACTAATTTTTTTATATATTATTTGTAATTCAGATTGTTTTCAATTATATTTAATCAATTAGTTATTTATATTTCATTTGAAATTAACATTATTTAAATTAATAAGACTAGGAAAATAAATCTTTAAGACTATTTCATTTTATTTTTTACCATTTATAAGAATCCATTGATGAACTGATTTATTTAATAATGAAAAATATTCCTCCTAACAAAGACATTCATAATAAATCGGTTCATTTTTTGCCTCTATCTTCCGCACGTTTTCATTTTTTGGTGTGTGGTCTAATTTTTTATTAAATTCACTTGTACTTTATTTAACAATATGTTTTTTCTTTAATTAATGAGTCATGTTTCATAGTTTTTTAATAATTTTTAAATCATATCTGTTTTGCTTTCGTTTTCAATAATTTTAAAAATTCCGATTTAAATGTAGAATCTTAAAAAAGCATTAAAATTTAGGGCATTATTTAATCAAACACGATCAATCATTTGAACCTGTGATGAAACACTGCGCGATGATGAGGAAGATGGGAGTAAGAAAAACTTTTAATTAATTATTGCACATTTATTGTACTATTAACTAATCATTGAATTGAAAGAAAAGTTTCATGTGGCACGTAGCAGCTCCCGTTTGTTTATAGCTGTGATATATTCAAGCCTTGATTCTTGTTTCATTATTTTGATAGCGATTTTTCATGATTATCCCGTGATTTCAGTAGATTATTTCACTTATTCTCTTTTATATTTAATTTTTATTGTTATTTGAATTATTATTATAATGTTGATGCTCTCTAGAATGCATCTTGCGGTTGCTGTATGATGTCGAATCGTAGTTTCAGTTTCCTCTGGCAAATTGCCTTAAATTCAATTGCTTTTTAATAGTAATTCATTGCTTTTAATTGTGAAATTGTTGGGTGACCAAAATCTTTGTTTTCTGATCCTTCTCGCAGTTATTACACGTTTTTAAAGAAATAGATCAACGATTTCAAGCGAAGCCTCCAGTGGCAACACAATTCATGAATTCTTTTAACTACGTAAAAGAAAACATATAGCAAAATAAACTAATTTTGTAATTATTAAAGCCAAAGTTATTTGAAATAAGGTTTCCGTAGTTTTTCAGATGTAGAGAAGCCAATACTGAATAGTTTCTAGAAAATATTGTGGGGAATATTATTCTGGTCTAAAACAAACGGCTAAAACTATAAGAAACTATGTAAAATCCAAAGTATGTTGTTTGCTGGTAGAAATTGTGCTTAAATGAGTTTCGCTTGTATATGAAAAGGTGAAAGGTCAAGGAAATTAACTATTAAAAATTTAATAATAATTTCATTTGATTAATTTGCTTATAGTTATTATTTAGAATTGTTATTGTTGCCTTAATAACATAATTTTTCTTGTTTATTTTAATTTTCTCGCAGCCGGAACCGGAACCGATCAAGCAGCAACTGCCAACGAAACCTACGAAGACGCCGCGTAAACGTCAACCAAAAAAGACGCTTGTTGCAAATGATTACACTGCGGTCAGAAGTCCACAACAGGAATCCGCACAACAGCAGCAGCACCAACATCATCAGCAACAGCAGCAGCAGCAGCAGCAACAACAGCAGCAGCAGCAGCAGCAACATACACAACAGCAACAACAATCAACTTACTACGATTTCAATAATAAATGGAACACACCGTTGAAAATGGAAAATAACTCGCCGTCGCCGGTGGCACCAACGCCTCCCATTAGCATACCCACGTATGTGAATCCGCATGTGGCGCAGCAACAGCAAACGGTTCAGCAACAGCAGCCACCACAGCAGCAACCGCAGCCGCAGCCGCAGCCGCAGCAACCTCAACAACAGCAGCCACAGCAACAAATGCCTCAACCCGCGCATCTGCAATCCTCCCAAGCACAAGCTCATCCGCATTTATCAAATCTTGCTTCATATTATCCGGCCTTTCCGCAGCAGATAGCCTCGCAATACACCGCGTGTATGCAGCAGTCAGCTGCTGCTGGCGCTATACAACACACTCTTTATAATCTGAACCAGCAGCAGCAGCAACAGCAGCAGCAGCAGCCGACGCATCCGCATCCTACACCTCAACAACACCAGCAGCAGATGCAACAGCAGCAGCAACATCCACATCTACAACAGACGCACCCACAACAGCCGCCTCCGCAGCAGGACATCCCGGCACCGCCGCAGGTTAACGAGGCTGCAAACAAGGTGATTGTGCCGAATATCGAAGAGGAACTCGATTTTCTTGCAAACGACACAGCGCCGAAGCAAGGCTACACTAGTTCACAGCCAAACAATACCAACTTCGGGATACGGAATCCAAATGCTGCAACTGTGAACAGCAGCAACGGGACTGCAAATGCATCAGTAGCCAGTTCGCAAGGCCCGTTCCATGGAGGCAATTTATCCTCGTATGCAGCTGAGAAAAAGACTGTCTGCGTCGGCACTTTGATCGGCGAGAAGAAAACGCAATTCATGGATAGCTACTTGAAGTTTCTGCAGGGCGAACGCGACGAATCTCCGCCGCCGCTGGTGAAGAGCGGCCGGAAGATCAACTACCAGAAGTCACCGGGACCGGCGAAGCGCACGAAGCAGCAAAGCGCGAACGACAGCGAACAACGGACGTCGGTGAGTGCTACAGAACAGCATCAGCAACAGCAGCAGCACCAGCAGCTGGATGGTGCTAATGTTGCAGTTGGCGATGATGGGCATAAAATCAAAATCCTTTCGCAGACTCAAATATTGCCGAAGAAGCGGCCACATGCACAGATGGCAGCAGCGGCTGCAGCTGCCGCCAACACCTCAACGACTGCGTGCTCTTTGGATGCGTCTCCAACAGCAGCGGTCGTGGGCGTGGCAGGTGGCGTGGGCGCAGCGGCATCCGTCATCCAGCATCCAGCTGAACAAGGAATGCAGCCGCAACAGTCGTTTCGTCCCTATGCACAACAAGAACAACAACAACAACAACCTCAGCAGCCACTCCAACAGCCGCAAGAAACGCACCAACAACATCAAGCGTACCCAACGCAGCAGCAGCACTGCACACAACTCAGCAACAGCAACACCAACAGCAACAGCAACGCCGACTGCGCCAGCCAAAGTCAAGGTATGTTTCTTGACCATCAAAATCCCAATAGCAACACCTCCGCTAGCGTTCCATCTAATCATCATATATTAAATTTCCTGCGGCATTGGCATTAAAAAAGTCCAAAACTCCTCGTATTTGTTGTTCATGAAAATACCGAAAAATACTGCAGCGTCCGATGAGCGAACGATTGACACACAGAAACGAACCGCTCACGACGCTGCAAAGCAAAGCAGACGACGACTCGAACAAACAGCCAACAAATGAAATAATCTCACCACACATTAAATTTTATTACTATTGTTAAGTTGCTTTCGAAGACAAAACAGGAAACTCCGAAAAAAAAGTAGAAACAGCCGAACGAAGGAGCAGAAATCAGAAAAAATAGGTTTACTTTGTGCATAATTTTATTTTATTTTTAGCGTGAAAGAGTTTTTTTTTTTGTAGTTGTTATTAGTTATTATTTCAGAAACAAATTAAATCTAAACAATGATTTCTTTCCTTCTGCTGTGTTTCTAAATTTATTGACAAATTGTTTGGATTTCCGCATTATTGTGGATATATATTAACATACAATCACTTATCCCATCAAACGGAATTGAAATTTCATTTTTCTGAATTCCAATTCGAATTTGTAATTCTCTTTTCCAATTCATTTTATTATCCTATTGGACTTCTTTGGTTGGCTTTTAGCTAAAGCATTGATTGGAGCAAATGATTCACTGCTTCATTCATTAATCATTTCCTAAGATTAAAAACTTTCAAAATTCATCAATTGAGAAAAATGTTTGAAACAATCTGTGGTTTTCTGTGTTAATATTTCGAAATTTAAATAAAAATACAATTAAATTTAAGAGTTTAAAACAAGAGAAAGCAAATAAAAGTTTAAATACTCAAAAATAATGTAATGTACATACATTTATATAAAAATTAATGGAAAATAAAGAAAATATTTTTTTAAAAAAAATCTTGTATAAAGTGTTGTACTTTTTTTGAAATTCATCTTTTTGAGAATTTCTTTTTTATTATTTTTCATTACGAATGGAATTTTTTTTGTTGTTATGTCGATATTGCAAAAGGATTTTTTCAAACTATCTTTGGATTCATTGAAAGTTTTTAAATCACAATTTTTTCTGAAAATACGATGTAAAATTCTCGAATATTAATAAAATTTAATTTGTAAGTAAAACAAAAAAAAACATGTTCTACTTTTTGAAAGTTCCTCACAAGTCGTCATTAGTAATGAAACAGTTACAATAAATACGAGCAGGATCATTCACACATCTCGCTACTCGTTACTTGCCTCTCTATGTGTTTCTCTCTCGCTCTCATCTAGAAGCTTTGTGTCTGTGTTCGTGCTTTACTTTGCCTGCTTGCCTCCCGCTTTATATTTAATACTTTTATTATTATTGAATTTGAATAAAAATTGTATTTAAATGTTTAACGAAATCGAGTCAAGAAAAGTCATCGCAATTACAATCAAAGTTCGTTTTGTCGTATCTGTCTGTCCTCATGTGCCTCCTCTTTCTTTTCTATTCTCTCTCTCTCTGTCTCTCTCTCTCTCTCTCTCTCTCTTTTCCCTCTCCTTCGTCTGTTTTAGATCCATTGCAATTACCACCGCGTCGTGAGCAATGCTTGCGAAAGGCCAAACAGAGCAGTATGCACGCCATGATGATGAGCAATTCAGCTGCTGGTCCTGCAAATGGTCCCGACGATCAATTGGCCGAACCGGATGAATTCGCCGATTCAGATACCGATCCGGTTTGGACGCCGCAGGATGACGACGTAAGTGATGATGATCTCTATGTACCTACACCATCTCAGTACTCTCACACACACATTCTCCCCCACGTCTGTGCCTCTGGTGTATGTCTCTCTCTCTCTCTTCCACTCTACCGTCCTCTCTCCTGGTGTTTTGTAAGCTTCTGCAGCTTACCTCGCATTCTCTTTGCGCTCTCACAAAGCGCTCTCCTGTCAACATAACATGGCAACAATCATTAAATACTGCAAATGTACAAAGGTTTTGCTCACATTTAATTAAAATTTCGCCAATAAATATTTATAGCGGCTCTACAAAATGATCGATAAGGGAAAAAGCCTGAATTTATCCATATACTTTCTAAAAATACGTAGTAAATAAATCTCATTACGACGTTGGAATTTATGGGCCACGTTGTTCTTTGCAAAATAATTAAATTTATTAGAGAAAAATCAAAAATCCTTATTTTCTGTAGTTATTAAATTTTATACATTAATTTTTCAGTTTTATGTGAAATATCTTTTGCGGGAAACATTTAAAGTCACTTTAAAGTTAGGTCCTTTTTAATTTGTTTACTTTTTAATTGCGTATTTAATTTGATAATTGTTATCTACGTTACTTCATCTTTCTTCTTTCTATTTAATCTTTCTCTCAACGCACTTTCATTTCTGCTAATAAATCAGTCTTCTAATAAAAGCACAATTTCACTAATTTCCATTAAACGACGCATAAAATTACTAAAATTGTGAGCGAGAGAGAGTAAATCTTGATCACTCGCCATTAACAACAAATAACCAGCCATGGAAAAACAGCAATTAACTTCCAATAAACAGTAAACAGCAATTGTAATGCAATCGCAATAAACTTTTCAGAGTGACGACGGTGGAGGCGAAGACTACAAACGTAAATCGGGCAGACGAAGTAAAGCGGCACAGCGAAAAACGAATCCTATTCAAACAAATCAACAGCAACAGAAAACGCAGCAAGCAGACGAACAGCAACAAGTCCCTCAGCAAGACCAACCACAACAACAACAACAAGCATCACAAGAAAACAATGATGAAATTGTTAGCAGCAACAACGACACTACCAGCAATTACAATTCCAATCAAGAGATTTCAAACTCTACCACCACGAATTATAATGACTCTACAGCAGCTTCCGATAATTTTAAGGTAAGCTGCAACAGCAACAATTGTTAAAATTAACTACAAACGTTAACTGCAACGATTAAAATCGTTGTTCTTATTAGCAAGCAAATCTTATTAGCAAATTTCATGCACGATTCGCAATCATTCTGAAACGAATGCTAGAAACAATCGTCACAATGTATGAGAATTCACAATGCAATCGTTTCCAACATGGCTACAATCGTAACTTTCCTTATTGGAACTCCGATTGGAACTCCTTGTTGTAGCGAATTGGGTTCGATTGTATTCGTTGCAGTTCTCTGATAAGTATGCAAACAACCAGTTGAAGCTCGGATATGAAATACAGCAGCAGCTGTCAATATTCGTTATTGGAATATGATAATCGAGAATCACGTGTTATATAATTTATATATGAATTATAATAAACCAAAAAAAAATCCCATTTATTTATAGCCAAGTGAATTTATTGTGTTACGTTCAGATTTGGTGAACGATTGGCCGACGATTTGGCAAGTTGACTCCAAGTGCATCCTTCAGAAATACGAACCCTTCTATCAAAATGGAAAAATGTTCTATCGTAACATGTCGAAGGTATTTACAATGACGCGTTATCTTTTTTAATATGATTTTTCCTACAAATGATGCTTGAATTATATTTTAGTATACGTCTTGGAATCTCGAAACGAAAAAACTGTATTTGAAAGCTCCCGTTCGCATCCAAATACAATCGCACACCGAAACAATTGTCGAATTTATGCGCTCCGAACTGTTGGCCGACGACACTGAACAATTTATCGAGAAAATCATGGAGAATTATTTATCATATCGCGATCATTTCGAAATCTACATACAGACGATGATATCACAAGTTCTGGATCCAAGCTTCTTCTCCGAGATAACGAGAGAGAAAGGTGAGGAAATATATTGTAATAAATGAAATAAACTAAATATTTAATAAATATTTAATGCAGATGAATACTTTTTGGGCAGCGTGCGTGCCATCGATGCCATCATGGTAAACTGCAAGGGCAAATTGCTCTCGATAACTCCTTGGACACATAACATTATTGCTTCGATTGAGACGTGGCCGAAGTGTCACGTCTTCACCGAGTGGGGCCAGAACAATTTAACGCAAAAGAATTGCGCCGGCTGCCATCAACCCGGCATCTCTGTGCGATTTCTACTCTTCGGACATCCGTACAACTCGAATACTATGCAAGCGATGCCCACTGATTCACGCATCACATACGAAAAGGTAATAAATTCATTCAGAATTACAATTGATTGACGTAATGATATCCGTGAATCAATTTCCTTTTTTTTTAGGATATTCTACTTTGTCGCTTTTGTGCTGCGCGTGCTGATATATTTCATAAAATTGCTCATGAAAAATATAATCTGTTCATCAACTGTTCACGTCGTGTCGCCGAGCAACAGCAGGAAAATCCTGGCAAATCATCAACAGAGATTTTAAACGATTTACTTGCTGAGCATAATTGGGTTGACGAGGTGAGTGAAGATTTAATTCAAAGGATCGAAAATCTATTCATTATTCTTTATTCTTTTAGCTTTTCCGCAACATGCGAAACTCTTGGGCTGAAGTGGAAAGTCTCGAACGTCATAAAAGATTTCACGAAGTCACACAATAACTAAATAAATTCAAAATGCGCTGAAAGCAAGAACCTATCCAACCGAAAGGAAACCATAACGACGAAAGGATTCTTTTACCATAGCTGCTGCAATACTTTATACATGAACAAAGACATATATTAAATGTATACCTAAATGACTATGAATAACATACGCAAAAATGTGAAAAAATCAGCGTAAACTATGAAACGTTACCAAGCAGAAAACGATATATACGATATATTCACAATATATATTAAGATTAAAGATTAGTTTATAGGAAACACAGAAACTGTTAGAAGCAAGTCATGATAAAAGCAAGAAGATGAACAAATATAAAATAGTTTTTTGTCCGATTATTAATAAGCAAAAATATTTTCATAAAAAGAAACAAAGTGAAATCAACAAAATTAATATTTAGCATAAAAATTTTTCTGTTTATTTCAATTGATTTATCGGATTATTTGCTATCAGCAATTTCCTATGAAGAGGGAATGAAAAAACATTTAAGGTTTTTAAGTAATCGTATTTAAAAATAAGACGAAAAAGACAATTAAGACGAAAATAATAATAATAACGTTTGTTTATTGTTTCTCATGATAAATAACAAAAAAAAAACTCTGTTTATTTTTGCTAATATTTTTTGTTATTACAAGTACAGCTTGTATTGTTTTGTAGATGTTTGTAGATTATCTCAACGTAATGTTCAACATTTATATACGATTTACACTAGTTTTTGATAGTTTTTCAAACTAACATCTCTTTTGCTGAACATTTTTATGCGATTTAAAAAAAATATTGATAAGATAAGATCTATATTGGCAGAGAACCTAATATTAAAGTTATTATGTTACATACAAAATGGTATATGCGTTAAATTAAAATCTATTCTTAATTTAAGATAGTTTTTTTTTAGTTTTAAAACAAAAATCAAATAAATTAATAAATAACAAAATAAACAATACAAACAAGGAAACAAAAATATTTTTTATTTCCTGACAATATTTAGCAATAAAGATTTAATTAAATTAAACTTTATGCTGTAATAATTAAACAAAAAAAAATAAGTAATAGAATACACAATTTTCAGTTGAAAATGTAACGACCGTCGCCTTGCTTCAATTATCATTTTATTGACCTTTTGTGTGCAATAAACGAGCCAATAAAAAAATTCACTCATGTCCAATTCTCGAAAAACCATTTCAAAAATTATTTACGATTAAAAAGTTATACAATTTTGCGTTTATCATTCAGTAATATATATGTATATATGTCATTCCTTTATCAAATCTTAAATCAAAAAAAAAAACTTTAAATCACAAAATCAAATTTTAATATGTGAATAAACAATATTTAGCTTTTTTATTTTTTATTCAAAACAAAAACGTTACTTTTTGTACGTTGAACATTAAAAAGAAATTATTTTTGTGTTTCTAATGTTTACATTAATAAATAAATGAATTGAATTTAAATATTAGTTTAAGTACGCCTACTTTCATACATAGCTATGTATGTATACATAAATTTAGGATTTATATAAAAATATGCCCAGTAATTTTACACCATAATTACAGAAAATATAAATACTTAATCGAAACAATATAAATTTAAAGTACGAAAGATAATGAAAATAAATAAAAAAATATATGAAAATTGAACTATATCCCAAATTTATTTACCATAAATTGTTCAAAGAAAAGAAAAAGCAAAAATAGATATTATTTGATAAAAGATTTGTTGACGGAGACTGTATTAAACAGTAAAATGTTGAAAAACCGCGATGGTTTTAACTTTGACATTTATGAAAGCGCAGTGAGTACAATAAGGACTTATTTCCTAAGACATCAATTCGTCCTGCACGCTTTCCACAACGTTCTCAGTTTTAAAAGGGTGTCCATATCTTTCGTAAATACACTATAGAAAATAAAAACAAATTATCATGATGATTACTACTGGACTGCGATAGGTAGTCTGCGGTTAAAATGCAATGCTTATCAGCTGACTCCTCCGTTACGGAAGCACTGATTCAGCACTGATATAATTTAATTATTGTTGTTACATATAAGAGAGCTGCCGTTGCATTGTCTTGCATTGATATTGAATTAGTGCACCAATAAAAATGCAAGGCGATTAATTTCCTTCTACTCGAAGTTAAAGAATTTACAGAAGAAGTAATATCGGCAAAGAAAAGTAAAAACATTTCTATTAAATACTTAAATAAATACTTTCTTTCTTTGAAATTTGAAAAATCGTGCAAGGGAATTGACATTTTGGCGCCACATATTTCATCCAAGAATTTCAACTTTCCATGTGTACTTGTTCTTGAGTATACGTACACACATCACGACCATGAAACTTCACCAGTGTGAATCTGCTGATTCTGGTGTTACTTGTAACCTGTTTGCAGACTTCTTCAAATTCACCTACTCATAAAGGACTTGTTTAGCCAGTAGCTTAAAGGAATTCAGCATTTCTTCTGATTGATTAATCTGCCCATATGCAGACTGTTCTCGAAGCATTGAAAGATATCAAAAATATAAGTATAACTGGGTTCCTGATGGTTTTCCATCATGTATTTTGAAATGCGGAGCTTGCTGCACCTATTACAGCATCCATTTTTCCTTGCGAAATTGTTATTTTCCAAGGGTATGGACATCTGCTTTTATAAATCATCTTCATAAAGCTGGCAATAGATGTGATATTAGTAACTATCGTGGTATTGCCAAAATTAGTGTATACATAAACTGTTTGAGAAGAAAATTACTGACAAAATCTCTTAAATGCATTAACTGCATGGACAGAAATCTAAAAAAGTGCAAACAAATATCATTTGCACGCTGTCAACGTCCTTATTGCTTTAATGACATGATTGGTGGATGTAAACTAGGCCCGTTTGAGTCTATCTTTGATCTGCGAGTAGTTCTCGATCGTAAACTACTTTTTCATAGACATATAAATCACATCTCTAGTGAAGCTCATAGTACGTTGGGATTTACTAAACGCTGGACTAAGAAGTTCAAGGATCACTATATGCCTCGCTTGAATCTCTTCAAAAGCAGTTTTTACTGTGCGCTTTGGTCATCTTCCTTGGGATGTATCTTAAAACTTACCATCTTACGAATCTCGGCTAAAATGGATAGATTATAAATCTGCAATCACTTGTTAATCGTCGTAAGACGTTGAATGCTGCCTTTGTGCTAAGTTTGCTATATGGAGCTATTTCTAGCTTGTTATGTAACACTTGTTTAAATGTACCTCATTGCACTCTTAGTTCTAGCAGTAAATCGCTGTTGACTCTGGCAATATTAAGTTTTAATAGATACCTTTTTATAAAGAAAACTAAAATGTGAGCGAGTTCAAAAAACTTTGAATTTATTGAATACATTTGTGTTTGCTTGTTTGTGTGGATTACTGAAAATTTTAAAATCGTGATTGCTAATGTTTGTTACTTATAATATGCGCCTTTATAATACCATTGATTTGTTATGATTATGAGCATAGTTGTGATATTGCAATTATAGACATTGAAGACATTGCTTAAAACAGTCGGAGTGTGTTTTAAATTATCGGGAAATCTTATGACATACATTCGTAAATCTTAAGTTTGACTTCAGATAAAATTAGCCGAAATCATTAGAATTAAATGTAATAATATAAATTATAATAAACAAGTCTTTACTATGCTTTCCTGTGTCGAATGATCATAATTTTGTAAGATGAAGACGTAGTCTTCTATGTAACTAATTATTAAATATTACTATAAACAATTGTTTAAATTTTTAGGTAAAGAAATGAATGCATTGAATATCAATCAATTCAATTGCATGTTAATTGATAAGGTCGTGCTTTAAATTGTGATGGATACAAAGAGTAGCGAGAGTAACTAAAATGGTTATTCGTGAATTTAATTGCTGCCGACAACACTGTTAGTTAGCTGTCCAGGCACCGAAAACTGCGGCCGAAAAGTGGCAAAATTGCCTGCAGGGCCACCGGCGAACGAAGTCAGTGCTGCTCCCTGAAATCCTGCGGGAAACTGGGCCATTAGTTGAGCTGCAAAAAAGATCGAGCGTATAATTAACATGTTTAAAAAAAAAATAAAGTTCTTTAATTCTGCTGCTAGCGCACCTGCATTCGAAGCATTTCCTGCAGTTGCTGCAAGACGAGACAAAATCGAACGTTCGGACATTTGTAAACGTTGTGCGACCGGCGGGATTCTTGCCAAAGTGGCTGGCAAACGCGAAACATCGCTCTTCATGTCGGACAGCAACTCCTCCAACTGATTGAGCACCTTGTGGAGGACAGCATTGGCCGGCTTGTTGCCCGCTAACGACTCCTTGCTCAGGTGCTGATGCGATTCGGCGAGACACTCGACTTCAGCGAAGCGTGCATTGAGCGACATCGCCGGGTGGGTCGGATCTTGGGCCAGGCTCAAGTAGGCAGCACGTCGCAGCTGCTCCTCGATTACCAGTGCCTGTTCGAGCAACTTGAAGCGGCGTGCCAAGAACTTATTCTTGATCTCCAAAAAGTTACCCTTGCCGACGTCCATCTTGAAAGGCTCGTTGATGATCGCGAAGCGGATGTCGTTCTGTATGTCTTGCCAGCGACCGTAGCCGTGCGTGACAATGCCGGCGAGCAGCCAGTAATCGTGACGGCGATGCCAAATCTCGTACTCGCGGCCAGGCACAGCCGCCTTCTCCTCGTTCAGCCACAGCGTGTGGAGTTCGGTGAAGCCGCCATCGGCTATGTTGAACATGAATTTCCGTTTGAGCACTTCAAGGCTTTCCTCGATTTTCGGCTTCTGGTCCTTTGGCAGAGCTGGCGCCGAATGCATGGAACTCGTCGGTTTCTCCACTTCGCCATCGTCCTTAATTATGAGCACATCATCGTCGTCATCATCAATAATAGTTGCGGGCTCCTCCTTCAGTTTCTGGTCAGCGGCTGCTGTTGCCGATTCAATCTTTACTGTTGTCGTCTTGGGTTTCGCATCGTCTGAAGCTGCTTTTGCTTCGTCTTCTTTTCGGAGAGAGGCATCAAGAGCTTCCGACTTTTCGGCTTTAACGTCGCAGCTTAAATCGGTGGCGGTGTCCCTTAACTTGTCTTCAAGCAAATGTACATCCTTTTCGTCCTTGCCTCCCTCCGCAGCAGTTTTCTCATCGTTCTCGGACGTAGTTTCCTTCTTGACCTCATCATTATCGACAGCCGCCGGTTTGTCTTTGTCGTCGCCCTTGTCCGAGGCCGGGGCCGGACTGGGGGCGGCGCTGGTTGCGGGAGTGGCGCTTGTGCTGGTTGTAGTGCTTTTATCGTCGGCGGCACCTTTGCTGGGGTTATCGTTCGTTGCAGGATCCTCCGACTTGAGCAGTCCATGCGATGATGGCAAAGCTGAACGCACTGGTTCACACGGCTTCAATATCAACTCGGGCATGCTATAGTAGCCGTTGATATGTTCGAACTCCTGCACCTTCTTGCGTATCAGCGACATGACGCCGATGCGCGTCAGCACATGTTGACGGGACAAACCTTCGCGCGGTACTCCGTCGGCGAAGGTTTCGGCGTTGTCGGCGCCCGGCTCGCAGAGGTGCCGCATGAACAATGACACGTAGGCCTTGAAGTTGCGCTCCGATTTGCCGCGCAGATCACGCACCAACCACTGCGAGTTGAAGGCGTCCTGCGGCGGCATCCCGTAGCGCATGATGGCGTTGAGGAAGCTCTTGCGCTGACGTGCGTTGAAGCCGAGCACCTCCATGTTGCCACCCACTCGCGCCAACAGCGGCGGCAATGGACGATCGTCGCGTCTATCGGGCCGTCGCCTGGCTTTGCGCCCGTCCGCCCCACCTCCGTTCTGCTCGTCGAAGTCGTCGTCTTGGGCATCTTCGTCCGAACCAGCCGAATAGTCCGAATTGTAATCGGAAGCATTATCTTGCCAATTGCCGTCGTCGCGCGTTGTGTCCGCCGCAACGACGCCGCCGTCCGTGTAATTCACCTGCTTGCGCACGCGCTTTCCTTTGCCCAACGTACGGCTGACGTCCTCCTGATGTTGCTCGTAGTGATGACGCAGCAGCTTCACCCAGTAGGCGGGATCGGAGTTCTCGGCCTCCTGCTTGATGATCTCGGTCTCCTCCTCTTCGTCCTCCTCCTTCGTGGCGTACGATGCCACTTTGAACGAAGACAGATACTCGTTGGCCCAAGACTCTTTCTCCTCGATGCCGCGGTTCGAGCGATCCAACAGTTCGGCAACTGCTTTGTCGTCATAATGGATGGCTTCCTCCTTGTCGTCTTCCTTGAAGAGCTCCTCGGTGCCGAAGCGCAGAATGTCGTCGAGCTCTTGCTTGGTGAAGTTGGCACCTTTGCCGCCCATACCCGGACGAACGACCAAATGCGTCAGCATCATCTTGCGTTTGGCCACTTGCGTGACGCGTTCCTCCACCGAGTTGCGTGTCACAAAGCGGTAAATCATTACTTTGTTCGCCTGCCCGATACGATGTGCCCGAGAAAAAGCTTGTATGTCGTTGTGCGGATTCCAGTCGGAGTCGTAGATGATGACGGTGTCAGCAGTGGCCAAATTGATGCCCAATCCGCCTGCACGTGTACTCAACAGAAAGACAAACTGCTGGGCGCCGGGCGCGTTGAACCGATCAATGGCTTCCTGGCGCAAACTGCCCGTAATGCCGCCATCAATGCGTTCGTACTTGTAGCCCTCGCCCTCTAAAAAGTCCTCCAATATGTCCAACATCTTCGTCATTTGCGAGAAGATGAGCACGCGGTGGTTCTGCTCCTTCAGCTGCTTCAACATTTTCGACAGCAACACTAACTTGCCCGCTGCCTTGGTTAACGAGTTGATTTCGTACATTCCGCCGGGTGCTGTTGGTGCCTCTTCGGCTGCGGACGGAAACAGATATGGATGATTGCAGCACTTCTTCAAATCCATCATGACGTTGATCAAGGAGCACGAATTGCCGCCGCTCTTCGAGTTCAGCGCTTCGTAGTTCTTCGTCAAAATGAATTTGTAGAATTTCTTCTGCATGGACGACAGTTCAACGCGTACAATGAACTCGGACTTGGACGGCATATTCTTGAGCACATCCGCTTTGAGGCGGCGCAGCATGTGCGGCCCCAGCATTTCATGCAGCCGTTTCACTTGCTCCTCTTTGGCAACGTCGGCGAATTCATTCTGGAAAGCGTTGAGGTCGGTGAACTTCTCCGAACTGAGGAAGTTCAGGAGATGGAAGAGCTCTTCGAGGTTATTTTGAAGCGGTGTGCCGGTCAACAGCAACTTGTAGGCAATGTTGTAGCTGTTGAGGATGCGGAAGAATTTGCTTTGGTTGCTCTTCAAGCGATGTGCCTCGTCGACAACCAGAACAGCCCAATCGATGGAGCCGAGACAAGCAGCATCGAGCGAAATCAGCTCGTAGCTGGTGAGCAAGACGTTGAACTTAAACTGGGTGGTGCGTAGGCGGGACGCCTTTCCGCCGCGTATGGCGCCTTCCTCAAATGTCAGTTCGTTCTCGCGGATGACGGCGCGCGAGTCCTTGTCGCCTACGTACGTGATGCAGTAAAAGTCTGGCGCCCACAGCTCAAACTCGCGCTCCCAATTGATGACGGTCGACAGCGGGACGGCAACCAGAAACGGACCCTTGCAGTGGCCCTCCTTGTACAGTGAATATAGAAAAGTAACCGTCTGGATGGTTTTGCCCAGGCCCATTTCGTCGGCCAGGATCGTGTCGATGCCTTGTCCCCAGGAGTAGCGCAGCCAGTTGATGCCCTCGATCTGATAGGGATGCAGCTGCATTCCGGTCTCCTCGAGGAACTGCGGCTGGCCCTCGTACTTCTTCTTCAGATCGGACGTGGGCTTCTCCGGCGGCGGAGTGTAGCGCCTGGCAGTGCGTTCATCGTCCTCCAGCTCCTTCACCTTATTCCGGCGGCCTTTTTTACCTTTCTTCGTGCGCAGTTGGACTGGCTCAGCTGTGCAGGCCATGCGCAGATCCTGGTAGTAGTCAATTGCCGGCTTCAGTCCCGGTATGTCATCGGTCTCGTCTTCCCAAGTCGACTTGTCGTAGGGCAGATCTCGCCACTTGACCAAGTACATCGTGGTGCCGTCGCGCGTGGTGCGATGGTTAATCACACGCTGCACGATCAGCCACTCGGGCTTGATGCCGTTCTTGTAGAAGCGCTCCTCCAGGTCCTTCTTGTACTCGTCGTTGTCGTCGTCCTGAATGCCGCCCTTGGCCTTGTGCCGCTGGATGCGCTGGAAGCGCGAGTCGGCCTCGTCGAGACTCTCCTCGAACTTGGGCGGCTCCTCCATGTCGTACTTGCGCTGGAAGCTGCGTATCATCAGCGGATGATGGACGTCCATCTGCACCTCGGACACCCACTCGCAGTGCCAATACGACATGTTGTGCCATTTGACGAAGTACTCGCGCATGCGTGTCTTGGTCTTCTTGGAGGTGGAGGGCTCCACGTTCGCCTCCACCCAGCGCCATGTCAAGATCTTGGCGGCCTTGTTGGCCAGCGGCGGACAGCCGCAGCGTGGGCACTTCCAGTCACCGTCGGGAATGGTGTCGAGCGGCGGATTCAAGCAGAACGTGTGATAAGCCGATGGGCAAGAGTCACAGCACAGCAGCTCGCCGCCGTCCTTGCAAACGCGGCAAAACTCTTGGTGCTCGTCGTCGTCCTCCTCCTCGACGACGCCGCCGTCAGCCTCGCAATGAGGACAGGACCATTTGCCCTCGGGGGCCTCGTCCAGCTCTGGCTCTAGGCAGACCAAGTGATATGCTCTGGGGCAAGTGTCGCACAGAATGATTTCGCCGCCCTGCTGACACACTTCGCAATAATCTTGATGCTCATGTTCGCCGTCGTCGCCGCCGCCGCCGCCGTCGGGGAAACGATTCGTCGTCTTCAACTTCTTCTTCTTTTTGAACTTGTTGCCGATCTTGGTTTTGGCTTTCTTCTTCACAACGGGCGCAGCAGCATCTTCGGCCGGCAGCTGCTCGGCCTTCTCGGCCGCCACCAACTCCTTTTCATCGGCGCTGTCGTCGGATTTCTGCAGCATTTTCTCGAATTCCAAGTCCGAATCGCGCTCGGAAGCACCGCTGACATCTTGATCCTCATCGGAGCTGCCACGTTTACGTTTGCCGAACTTGATTTTCAACGTCGGCACTTTCCCGGCCGCTCGACGTCCTTTCTTGCCACTCGAACGACCGCCGCGCTTGCGACGTGAACGCGACGAAGCCTCCTTCTCCTCCTCTTCATCCTCGTCTTCCTCCTCCTCCTCATACAAATCATCGGGCTAGCAGGCGAAAATAGAGAAGCGATGAAATGCGCGATCAAAGAAAAGAGCAAATTTTAGTTACTTACTTTTTCATTGCGTGACGAACGAGACGATCGCGCCTCCTCCGCCTCTTCACCTCCTGTGCTGCGCGCCTGTTCGTTCTGCAGATGGGGATTCACCTCGCAGAACTCGCGCCACTTGGCAGCCACCAGCATCATCAGCTTCGGCGCCGGAATCTTCGAGTTCTCCTTCTGCAGAATGGGGCGCACGTGCTGGGCGAAGAGCCTGTAAGAGACGAGCTGCTGCATTTCGCTGTCGGTGTAATTAATTTCCACATCGGTGACATTGAAAGCGGAGCAAACGTCCTCCACCGACGGCATCCCTTTGCACACAACGCAAATTATTCATTATTAATCGACAAAAAATATATTTGTTAATTGTTCTTTGACGAACCAGATGAGGATGATTCCTTCTCTTTGTTGGCTTTTTCGGTGGCATCTTTGCGCTTGCGTCCACGCTTCGTGGTTCCGTAGTCAACGTCGTCGTCATGTTGCAAAAAGTCGCTGTCATCGTCGCTTTCATTCTTCCGCCGTTTCTTCTTCTTGCGACCCTTTTCCTCGCTTTTTCTAGTTTTACGTTTCTTACCTTTCTTCTTCTTGCGATTATCTTCAGGATCGTAATCATCGTCTTCATCTTGCTGAAAAAGGTTTGAAAAGAAGAAAAAATATTATATGAATAATTTTAATAATTTTTAAGGCAATTATAAAAATTTTTTATTCAAATGAATGACTTACATTTGGCTTCAATGGTGCATCGGAGTCATTTGAAAGTTCTGCAACCTGCGCTGCTTCCTCCTGAGCTTCTTCTTCTTCTGGAAAAATGGGCAACGTTAACAAAATCATTTAATTAATAATTAGCAAAAATATTATTTTTTTCTTGTTATAAAATATGTTGCTATTTCCTTTGTGCTCTTATTCGTCTTTCTTACCTTTAAAGATTGTAATTTAAAAAAATAAATTACTGTAAAAAATCCCTCTTCGTAAATTGCCCAAACTGTCTTTTAATGACAAATGATTTTTTCCTTTTTTTTTGATATTTTTTTTACCTCTCTTTTGGATCCATAAACGTCTGTTTGTATTTCACTTTATACAACAAAAATTATGAAGCAACTAAAGAAAGTGTAATAACAAACAAAACTCTATTTTTTTTTTTATTTCAAACGGTTTTATTGAGTTTTTGTTTTTGTGTTGTTTTTTTGGGTCATTTTTTGTTGCATTTTTTTTTCACTTATTATAGTACAAACTATAATATATAACAATATCTTTTTTTCATGGATTTTTTGTTGCTGGTCTTTTTAGCGTTTTGCTCTTAGTTCATTTCTTGTCTTTAATATCTAATAATAATCATAATAATAAATGGTTTTATTTATATGTATGTACTATATCGTGTGTGATACATTATTTTTGTATATAATAATAATAATAATAAAATATTTCTTGTAATAATTATATAAAAAAAAATCAAATTAATGATAAAAATTAATCATAGAAACAATATTTTCATACACACAACTAATCATCAGTTTTTCATTTTATATGCTTGTATATATATGTATATATAATAGTAGTTTATGTAGTATATATGTATTTATAATGTAGTTCACATTTCTGAGCGATTTTCATCATAGTTTCTTCTAAACAAAAAAACAAAAAAAAAATTAAAAGCACGTATTTCATTTTTTTTTGTTCGTCTGTCTGTCTGTCTGTCTGTCAGCGTGTCTGTTTGTTTTTTCTTTGTATGTGTTGTACGATAAAGTGAATTAAATTACATTAAACAAGTTTCTTTTAAAAAAACAAAAAAAATTACATAATTATTTAATTTTTAGCTTAATTTTAGATAAAATAATAATTACAGATTTTATTTAATAATAGAGAATGCGGAAATTTCAATAATCTTGAGTAGAAAACGAGAAAAAAAACTATTATAAAATAAGTAATCATAACCACAAAAAAATCGACTTTTTAAATGAAGTATGGAATTTTTTCTGCTCCTTCTCCTTTCTCCTTTTCCGCATTCGATGTAACAATAATGGGAAATTATTATTATTATTATGTAACAATAATTTCCCATTATTGTTTTTCTCTTTGCTTGGACATTTTTCTTCAAACAAACAAAAAAAAAACAAAACAACAATTCAACAAATTGTAAAAAAAAAAACAGACAAATTGCATTCTATGAGTTGATTTTTCAGATTAATTCTCACTTTTAATATCATTTCTATCCACGTTAAATAATAAACTTAACAAAAAATCAATATATACATATTTATAATCGTTAAAAACGCTTTCATTCATTATTATTTCGTTACAATATTTTATTAAATTTTTATAATACACATAAATACATTGTTTCAGTATTTCAATACACATTTTCAACAAAAAAAAGAAAAGTCCTTTTGTTTGTGTTTGCTTTTGTCTTTTGTAAACAAGTAAAAAACCAAAACATATTTATTAAATTTTTTCATAATTCATTGCCCTTTGTTTCGTCTGTTTTCAATTTTCTTTGCAGTGTTTTTAATGTACGAATTAAGGTAAAATAAACTGTTGCCGATTATAACAGGGGATTTTTTGGCATTATTATTAACGAAACAAAACTGTATAAGTTTTTTTTATTCTATATTTTGCTCATTCACTCTTATAATCTCAAATAATTGCTGTTATAAAAAATTGAATTATTCTTAAAATACGTCTGTTTTGACAGCAGTTCGAATCTATTCATTGTTGCCGTATCGCGTCCTTCAAACGAACTTTAATTCTTAAACAAATGTGGCGAAATATTAAACAAACACAGAACTGAATTTATTATGTCGCTGCCGACGCAACACCCGCTTCAGCGACGAAATACGTTTTAATCGAGAGCAAGCAAAACAAGTGCAGTCAGCCAACGTGGCCATTTTTTGAAGGATTTCCCCTCGCTTTGTTTTATTGTTGTGGATCGTTCTGATTGGATTGAGCGATGATTGAGAGAGGAAATCGACTACGACGTGTGAATTGTTTACGAGTGCACACGATCAGCCTTTCGTCATTTATTCGGCCAAATTTACATCGACTTTGACGAGTTTTTCTCGTTTGTTTGCAATCTGCGAAATCATTCGCAATAACCAATCGTTCATTCGTTGCGTTTTTTAAAGATTCAAAATGAAATTACAGAATAGAGGACATTTTTAATTTAACTGCAATCACAAGTAATTTTTAAAACTAAAAATAAAGCTTCTCAATTTAGTTTTTTTTTCGATTTGCAAATTTTTTATTCCTCAAGTTTTTGGTTCGCAACATTTTTCAATGCCAACAAATTTAATCCACATCATTTAATTCATAAATTTATTTGCCTGATATTTCACTAATTAAAAGATAATAAATGATACCAAGGAATACAAGAAGAAAAATCAACCTCAATTTAAATTATCTCCAGTTTTAAGAATGTGATAAAACAGTTTGTCACCAAAATAACTAAAGAATACAATTTAGTAGAGAAAGAAAATAAACAATTAAAAAAAAACACACAAATTTTGGCCTTCGTCTTTTTTACTTTTTTAAAAATATAACGCTCCAAGTATTCAGTGTTTATTACTGTATTTGTGTATATATTATGTATGGAAATATGTTTTGGTCGTTTGTCTTTTGTGGTCTTTTTTAACTTTACTAGTAGAAAAACACTCGAATTTAAAGAGATATTTTTTAATTCAAGACTTTAATATGTAGTTTTACTTTTATAAAATCTTATTTACTTGCTGAAAGTCCTTTTTCGGGTCTTTATTTGTATTCGCTTCTCATTGCAACGAAACAGAGTTTCATTAACATTATTTATTAAATTATGCGCAGTAACACAAAGAATTCTGTTCTCTGTTACTGTTAAGTATAAAGTAAACAGTGTTGTAGGCGATGTTAATGCTACAGAGACTTGAAATATTCTGTTGACGTTTTACTGCTCCTTTTTTATTAATTGTGTGTTTCGCTCGTGAGAGAAAATAAATTAACAATATTGTACATTTCTTTATGTCATTTTTAATGTTATTCTTTTCACAAATAGTACTAGTTAAATGTCATTCATTTTGCTTTACAATTATTTTATTAGTTTGACTTTTGTGTAATTAATTTGTATTAATCATGTCTTAACTAGAATCAGTTTTACCCCTTCAGTTGTAATTTCTTTTGTTGCTTTTTCCTCCTCCTCCATGTAAATCTCATATTCATATCTACATATGTATGTTATTAAGTCTATGTGTGTGTGTATGTATGTTTGTATGAATTCCGTAAGCTTGCTGTGCTTAGAAATAAGCCGAAAAACTCGTGTAACTTCATTGCATTATAACAGTTAAACAGAGATTTAACTTTAAATTGAAGTCCAAATATTAATCATAATTTCTTAGTGTATAGTATAAAAAACAAATAAAAACAAAATCACCGCTGGGGAAAAATCTCATTGCTTGCTGCTTGTTAAGAAAGGAACATTATAGAAGAAGTGACTACGTTTTCTTCTCTCCCACCCACAACATCACATCCCATTTATCTTCCATTTCACACGCTTTCGAATGTATGCTTTACAACAGACGATTGCGAAAGTGTAATGCAAATGTAAACGAATGCTCTGTTAGTTAACAGAAGGATGCAACGATTAGAAGTAACGAGAAACACAAAACAACGATCGGAAAAGAGAGAAATGATATTTTCAATTCGTTGGCCACAAGCAATAATAACTAACTAACTCGGCTTTTTCATGCTTTTCAGGACGCTTATTTGAAGTTTTTAGGAGAATCTTATAAATCAATATACGTTTATTTGTTTAATTTTATGTTATCATCACAATTGCTCATATTATACATATTATTTCAGTAACGTCGGATTAGGCTCAATATTTTTGTTTAGGACTAATTTATAACGGTAATATATGGGTTGTTCTTAGCGTAAAATAAAAATAGAAGATAAAAGAAAATAGTATAAATTAAGGAATACCTTCAAAAATAAAATCGCTACAACTATAAAAAAGTATTGAAATAAATTAAAATAAGCTGAATTTAAGCGATTATTGCTTGTGACCACAGAATTTTATTGCATTGAAGAAGCGTTCAACGACACAATTGCTCTACACGGTAGCCGATGATATATCATGACACTATCTGAGTTGGGCGATAAATTCGTTATGTTATCTATAAAATATATGTGACTACTGAAATTCAAGATTACATTCGGTTCTTACAGAAACAGAAATTTCAAATAGGTAATGGTTATCGGAAAAAAGTGGAAGCAATACAATCGCCTTTTATATAACACATTTAACAAACATTTTAAAAGGTTAAAGATAATAATATACAGTCAATATTAGTTGGAGTATTGAGAAATTGATGTAAATTTTATATTTTCAATAATAATAATTGATGGAATATTATTATTATTTAAAGGAATAGGAAATTGCAAAGGACAACTATAGAGATTATAGGCAATAGTATCTACGACAAGCAATTTTTCGAAAGTTACCCCTTCGGGACGGAAGCGGTTCAATTGTATTGGATGACTAATTTTGTAGGCTTCCGAAGGAAATGCAAGTTAACAAAAACGATGACGTCTACCCCTTTACTGATTTCCATTTCAATGTTTATCTCAATCTCTTCTTCACCTAAAAACGAAGCTCAAACTAACAAAAAAAAAAAAAAACTATGAGAAAAAGTTGTCCCTGGTCTGTTCTATTTTCTGTTTAAAAAAGTATTGCAATCGCGAAAAATTTCGATATTGACCTTTTAATTGTAATATACATTTTGCCCATTACTGAGTAAATTTTGACTAGTTTAGTCGTGTCCTGTGTGGGTATTAACGTATGTACGTCTGTACCCGAAATAACTCAAAAACGGAGAGACGAAGAAAGTTGAAATTTTGTATTTGAGACTCTTATAGGGCAGCTAGCTCCCTTCTTGGATGAAATGAAGTGGCGCTAAAAGTACACCAAACACCGCTAGAAAGTAGATGTTTGGGGCTGCCATAAGATCGATCAGTTATACAAGGAAGTCCAGAGTTGGCCACATCAGATATTTTATCTTGTGTAGTAATAAATTGCACACGTGATGTTTTAAAATATGCTTGTATTAAATCAAAATAACACTTTCCAACAATGCCTTAATGCAAGCTGTTTGATATAAATTTAAATAACGAATTACAAAAGTATAAATTAAGAGTAATAAAATATAAAATTGCTCAATTTACAGATGGTTAATTAAAAAAAGGGGCTGTAAAGTCACCATTTGTGTTTTTAATTTGGACTCCACACAAAGTATTCAGGCTTATTGACTAATTATTACACAATTCTTCAACTTCTTTCATTATATATTTAATAATTAAAATATATCTATAGTTTTTAAAAATATGTTTTTGTTTTGTGTTTTTTTTTTTTGTTAATTTTGTTAAGGATTTTCCCTATTTGCTGGTTATGTTTTTTGTTATTTTTCCATTGTTGTTGTTGCTTATTAAATATATATTGTAAGTGTATGAAACAAAAGTCAATAAGAATCATTGTCACCATCGTCATCATCCACATCGTGCTGATTATCGTGCGAGCCGGCGTCGTCGTTGGAGTCATCATCGTCGTTGGAGTCTTCATCATCATCATGGTCGTCGTCGTCGTCGCCGTCATCGTTCGAAGAGTCCGATGAGTCTTCAGTATCGCTGTCTAGCGGCGGTGCCTGCGCAGGGGCATCATGACCGTTGTATTGTGGTACGTGTTGAAGGTGCAGCGGAGGTTGTGACTGGTGTATCGTTTCAGCGGCGTGATGCTGCTGCTGCTGCTGCTGATAGTGAGGCGAATTGTCGCCCACCATCGGCGATAATCGAGAGTTTCTATTCAATGCCTTGTTGCTCTGCGTTGTATCCATCATCGCTTGTGCGGCACACGAATCGCTGTCAATAGCTGACAGTTGTTGCTGCTGCTGTTGCTGGAACTGCTGCTGCTGTTGCAACTGCAACTGATGCGCCGCTGTTGCACTTGTCAAAGTCTTGTCGTAGTCCGTCACCAGCTGCTTGATGTGCGCCAACTTCTCATGCAAATAGTCGAAGCGTTGCTTCTCCCTCTGCAGCGCCTCCTCGTTGCGAATGCGTTGATATTCGGAAACAATTTGCTGCTTGATGTCGTAGTAGTCGGGACAGCCTTTGCTGGCGTTCTCCAGTCGCTCGGCGAGGCTGCGGAAACGCATGCTCACGCCTTCGATCTGCGCCAGCAACTTGCGATACTCGTCGTAGTCGCTCTCAAATTCAGTCTTGTAGTGTCGGCGTTGCTCGATGCTGGTGATGGGCGTGTAGTTGCTGAAGTCGTAGTGCTTCTTCGAGGACTGGGATGAAGTGGCCGTCGCGTACGAAGAAACTGCAGCGGCGATTTGCTGCGTTGGTGATGATTGCTGTGGCTCTTGTTGTGGCGATTGGTGCTGCTGTTGCTGTTGTTGTTGCTGTGTCTGGGGCCGCTGTGTTTCATATTGGTGATTGGAAGATGTGTGATGTGGCTGCTGTTGATAATGCTGCTGCTGCTGTTGCTGCTGGTGCTGTTGCTGAGCCATTGGAGGCGTTGGACTTCGCGGCTGCCGGGAAGCTGTTTTGCCAGTCTTTTGCTGTTGGTGATTGTATCGATTGCTGCTGCCAATATTGTTGTTCCCATAACACACATCATCTCTGGGACTGACTTGCGATTGCGTTTTAGGAGAGAATATGACACTGTTGCCCGTTTTGTATTGCTGCTGTTGCTGCGCGTAGCTGTTGCTCGGCGATTGGCGTTGATAACTGCTATTGGCACTGCTTCCCCTGCTGCTGCTGGATTTTTCGGGCACAAAACTTCCTGCGTAGGCTGTAGGAGATACTGAAGGCTTCTTCTTCATCATCAACTCCTTATTGCTACTTCGCTCTTGTTGTTGCTGTGTGAAGCTGTTGGCAAAGCGTTTCTCTTTGTTGTTGTTTAGCGTTGGATTCCTCCGACTGCTGGCGCTGTTGGTATTGTTGCCTTTACCGCTCAAACTGGCGCTACCCTGCTGCTCCACATGCGACATGAAGTCGTCAACATTTTCCAGCACGTTGTAGCTTAGGTCTGAGTTGTTTTCCTGCTCGAGGTGATTGCCGAGTGGGGAATAGGAATTTGCAGAGTTCCTGCTGATGATGTGGCCACTGGAGCTGCTATTGCCGTAATTCAGACGAGGATTACCTCCACCGGCGGTACCACTGCCGGCACCCGTTGCCATCAACGCCGCAGCGTCCTTCTTAAAGTGACTAATGCGTTGCTTCTTCGCCTGCACGCCGCACGAAATGCTGTCCTCGTATGTGTCGCGCTCCAGACTCCCCCTCTTCAAGCCATTGCCCACCAGCGGCGGCGGGCTGCCCGTGTGTGTCGACGTGGGACTTTGGCCAGACGTCGAGCTGCCCGCATCCGAACTCAGAGGTGGCGTCAAGTTTTGCGGCTTGCGGCGCTTCAGCTGCTGCACTTCCTGCTCCGTGTAGAAGGGCCAATTTTCATTGACGTCGTTCCACATCGGCCGCTTCAGGTTGTAAGTGTTATCGCGCGACAGCGTGGCGATATCCTTGAGGGTCGTGCTTATGGACAAACGGTCCTTGTCCCGCATCCCTTCGTTCGCCAGTCGGGCGTACAGCTCCGGCTTTTTGAACGGCTTCAGGGCTAATAAGTGAATAAGACGCTCGCGCAGCTTGCGCTTGGAAATATCAGGTAACTTGCCACTCCCACCGGCAGCAGAGGACTTGCTGCTACCTTGGAAGCCACTTCCGCCGCCCAGCGAGGGGCGAACACCCGCTCGAGCTCCACCGCCGAGAGACAGCCGAGCAGCCTTGTTGTTGCTCTCGGGTGGAAATCCCGACGAGTATCCATTTGAGCAGGAGGACGAGTGCGTTGTTTGGTGCAGGCCAGCAGTGAGCGCCGAAGAGAGTGACGAAGCCGTGGTGAGGGACGGCAGAATGGAGGACGTTTGGTTGTTGTAGCTGTTGCTGTTGTGTGGACTGTTGTAACGATTGCTGCTGCCCGTCGTTGTTGAACCACCCAGCAACGTTGGGTTGGGCGAACGTGACGAAGTCATATGCTTTGAGCTGTAACTGTTGCTATTACTATTACCGGCCGCGACGGCCCCATTTGAAGGCGATGAATTATTACTCGGTTTACTACGATTATTATTATTACTATTACTTAAAAAATTACTATTACTACTTGTCGCATGGTTGCTATTGCTTAAATCTCGCTGATAGCCATTGTTGTTGCTGTTGTTACCGCCGTACGAATTCCCTGTGGCCATGGTCGACGTCATAGCCGCCTTTTTCACCTTACGTCCAATATCCGTCTGATTCGGTTTAATCTCTCGTATGCATTTGCTCTTCTCGGTTTCCTCAGCGATCGCCATCTTCGTGCGCGTCGTGTCGTACACGTCGTCGTTGGCATGTATCCGCATTCGCAACGACAACGAGCCGAGCACATCGAGTTCGTTCTGCGTCTGCTGGATGCATTCCAGTGAACCCTCGACATCATCGATGGCAAAGCCGAATTTCCGGCCTTCGGCATCGTCGGGCGTCGGAAAGTGAATGACGCCCGAATTGCCGACCAGCTGAATTTTGGCACATTGGCCGCTGCCGAAGCGTTTGGCATGTTCGTTACGTTGGTACTCCTCGACGGCGCGGTAAGCTGAATCCGTAAGCTTGACGAAGATGTATTCTTTGGACTCATCGATGTAACGATTCTGGGACATACCATAGTTGCCGGATGTGAGAACTGGTGGAAGGCATTTCGATGAGGCAATGGAATTTGTCATAACGCTAACCGAACGGTAACGTTGGTTGGTTTCGGTTGCGGTTTCGGTTTCGGTTTTGACGGAGGATCTTCAATGCGAGGGAAGCGATTTTTTGTTATAGCCGTGTATATTCTATAGTAAAGTATCCCAAGTATTTGGAAGAATGGAAGTAGTCAGTTGTTAGGATGTCTTTTTTACAGTTTTCCACTGATCAATTGATGTGCGTTCGTTCACTCACGTCGCGCTTTATAACAAAATTGCACCGTGTTTACAATTCAAGATTTTCAATGGTGTATTTTTCAATGGTGTTGGCAGCTTTTAAATATCTGTCAGGAATACTTTTTACATAAGGAATTTTCATTTAAGTCTGTTCTGTTTTTCGGTCTTTCCTACTTAAAAACTGTTTATTGTACTTTTTATTGAGTAATAGTATAAACCTAGCTTTCATTTAGGTTTCACTTTAGGTTGAGTTGAGTCGGAGCTCTAAAAATGTTATATTCTTTCTGTTAAGAGCTTTTTATAGCACAAATAGTTCACATTTCGTTTTGTTAAACAGTACGAAGTTTATAAATGTTTTTTAATGTTGTTTTGTTGATTAGAAACTACAATGTTTGAAGTTTTTTGTACAACTGCTGATTTTCCAGCTGACTCACAGGCATGAGAGCAGCATCCACCTCCTGCTGCTTTGGCTCTCTCTCTCGCTCGCTCGCTCTCTCAGTTCTTTGTTAGTGTTTTAATTGAAAGACGACTTCTCAGGAATTCCACTTCCGTAAATTTGCTCTTGGTTGTCGCTTTCGTTATTTCTGTTGGTTTGTAGTTGTTGCTGCGAAATATTTACAAATTCATTCGGATTTAATCCATTTACAGCTACTGCTCGCTCTCGTTGCTTATGTCTTTCTCTCTCTCGTTTGTTCTCTTCAAATCGATCACAACTATTTTTATTACAAACTAGCAAACAAAAACAAAAACAAAAAAAGAATTAACGTAAGCGAAGTAAAGCTTTCTAATAAATATGAATTTTTTGCTCTTGTTGCCTGTTGCACGACTTTATTACGAACACAACTTGTTGATGAGCTGAAATTATTGACGATTTTTACCACAATCACCTTTTAATTGCGATGATATTTTCAACGTGAATTCTGCTTTTCTTCGTTAAATAATAATAATTTAATTAAATTGGGTTAAGGTAGGCGCATAGATGTTGCCTTAGCTGCCGTTGTTGTTGTTGTTGATGATGATTGTGCTGGTTGCAATGCTTTGTGATGGTGATTATTATTATTATTTCTACTTATGCTGCTGCTGTTGTTGTTGTTGGCACTTCTATTGCTGTTGCTGGTGCTGTCAACAAGCTATCCATTTGCGTTGTGAAGCGTTAAAATGAGACAACAGCTGTTTTGTGCTCTTTGCTAAAATCATGTGTATTTTCGCTGCTGTCGACGTATTAGTTGCTTCTTTGTTGATTCTTCGCCTGTGTCAGTTTCTTACTCACACACACACACACACACATACGCACTGAAATATGTATTTTCCTTTATGTGATCTTAATGAAATTTTTATTTTTTACAAACAACCACAAAAACGACGTTGAATTTTTGTCGTCAACCGAGTATTTTTGGTTTCTGCTTTTTTTTTCTTGTTGAATTTCTTTTTATATCAAATATTATTATATTTTGCCGTTTCGAAACTGAAATTCAATTAAAAATTCTTGCACTTTTGAAGAGCACGTATCTATTTTATTTAGCAGCAAATCGTGTTGTGGTTTTTTCGCCTGTAGTCTCCGTTGCTTGCTCTATCACACAATTGTCGAAATCGTAACCGTTTCTTTCCGCGACGAGGAAAACAAGTTACGAGGCATTCAAACGATCCAACGTTTCGTCTTGTAAATGGCCGAGCTGCTGTCGTGAGTGAGTGAGTGCGAGTGTGTGTGACTGGCCTGGAAGTATGTTAGTGCAGCCGCGCTGCGCTCTCCGACGTACAAGTGACTCAATGACTGACTGGATGGCTGAACTGATGGCTGGCTGACGGCAGGTAGAGAGAGTCGAAGTGAGCCGAGCTGCTCTGCTCCGCGCTTCGCTTCTTCCAACTACCTAATTTTTCCTCTGTTGGGGAAGACCTCGTCGTCGTCGTCGTCGTATTTGCTCGCTCAATTGTAGGTACATAAGTCGTTGTGTTGTTGTTGTTGCTGTGTTCGTCGTCGCTGTTGTCGTTTTAATAAAATAATATAAAGAGCGACGACGAATAATTAACTTTCAATTCTTCGTTTTCTGCGTTGCTTATTCGCTTGTCCGCTTTTTACTTTTGCGGTTTGCCTTTCAGTTAATCTTTTCCCTCTGTGCTTATTAAAAAGTATATTTTTCTAAATTTGATTTTATTCAATATCTGCTCAGAATTCTTCTTCGGCTTTTTGATTTCAATTTGTGTCTATTTTTTAATTCTTCTTCTTTCAACTTTTCCGATTATTACTCTAAAACAAGTAGATGAGAAAATTTCAAATGCATAGTTTAAAAACCAAAAAAAAAAGAAAAATTAAGCAAACAAGCAACTAAAAAACTTACAATTTCAATGAATTTCAGTTGCTGTTGCTGGCCGAGTGATTAATCGCTTTGTTGTTGTTGTTGTTGTTGCAATAATTTCGGGCTTTTTCTGCATCGATCCGTTGTCGTTTTGCTCTCTGACCGACAACAGGCAGGCGCTGGCACTGCTTTGCCTTTGCTTGGTTTCTGTTGTTACTTGTTGTTGTTGTTGTTGGTGCACATCAACAAAAAATAACAAGTATACGAATGGAGGTGAGACGACAGCCTTCGGTCGGACGTTTCAAAATGCACGTTCACCCCAGCTGCTACTCCACTGATGTCTTTGTTGTTGTCCAAGTGCTTCCTTTTCTTTCCTCTGCTGATCTCTTTTTGTGCTCTTAAAAATCGTAGATATGCTGCCGCAGCTGTTACGTTGTAGTTGTATTCGAAGCAAGAGCAGTTAATTCACTTCTTCGTCGTTGCTGCTGCTGCTCCTGTTGTTGTTGTTGTTCGATTGTTGTTTTAGTGAGTCCACGACGATCATCGGCGAAACCATATAACAAAGAAGTCTCTCGTTTCTTCTCGTCTACGAAATTGTTACCAAATTAGAGAAAATCTCGTTTGAAATTTGTTTTTTTTGTTTAGTTTAGTTTCTTTTTTATTTATTACTTGCGTTACGGTTATGCGAATTATTTCGAGAGAGCAAATTCATTTGCTGAGAATGGCAAGCAATCGAATCGACAGAAGTATGAGTGTGTGCGTGTGTAGCTGCTGCTTGTCAAAATTATTTTGCTATTTCGCGTTTTGCTATTGGTGATGCATGGCCTAGTTGGGCTTGATCAAGAATAACTGTGGATCTCTTTTTATTGATTGCAGAATAACGAAGAGCTTTACTCTCTCACTCTCACTCAGTCGCTCTCTTCTTTGTTGGTATTTCATACAAAGCTCTCACATTCAGATTGCGTAGTATTGGCAACGTGACTATATCATTTTATCCCGATTTAATCACACTAATAAATTGCTTGATCTTTACGTTTACTTTGATGTGTACTTATTATAATTTCGGAATTTATGAGTTGCTGGAAATTCTACCTGGAAATTTACTTGTTTATTTACTATTAAATCGCTGTCAGTCACTTTTTTCTGATTGTGTTTCCCTTCGCAGTTGTTGTTGTTGTTGTTTATATGGAATCTTTGCAGGTGTCTTTTAGCCTTTTAAGTTATTTATAACATATATGAGTATTTAAGTTGCTTTTAAAAAGAAATTTTTCACTAATTGTGTTCGGGACTGGAGGATAAATTTTATATTACAACTTTGTACTAAGGATTATCTCTTGTTTTTATTTTTCCATTTACTATTTTAATTTTTTTTTTTGTATTCACTTGTCAACAATGTTTTAAATTTATTTTAATTGTACAAAACATCAATAATCAGTGCTCAATATTAAACAAAATTCATAAACTTCAAAAGTTGTCTCCCCGAAACGCTGTTGTTGTTGTTGTTGTTGTTGATAAAAGCGATTATGAAGAGAATTTGTCTGCTCTCTGCGTTGCTGTTATTGTGTAGCGAATCGTGTTGCACTCTTCTTACCTGTAGCTAACTTTTGTTTTCGTTAAGTTTGAATGTGTCTGCTTTTGCTTTTTTTAGCTCTTTGCCGTTTTGTTTCACTCGCTGCTTACTGCGAGTGCTGCTTATATTTTTCTTTAATCAACAACTCAGAGGAGGGATAATATGAATTTTGTAGCTCTCATTTGTTGTTGTTCTTGTTGTTGTTGTTTAATTTTGATTTGACTGCTTGGCTGGCTGAGTGACTGATTGTTGTTGTTTGTGTTGCTGTTGCCTTTTCACTCTTCTGTATCTGAATTTTGCTTTGTTTTGTTGGTGGTCGGTGCTGCTGTTAATTCAAGTGTTGGTATCTGTGTCCATGCATTTGCATTTGTATTGTCTCACTTTTGTATTTTGTGTCTTTTCTGTTGCTGTTGCTGTTGCTTCTGGTTACCGTTTCGTATCTTCGTTATCTGTTCTTCGTGTTGTTGGATTTGATTATTTGTTGTTGTTTCTTTTTTTGTATGCAAATTTTCCAGCTTCCAACAATTTTTATTTGCAATTATTTTCCTTTCTTCTGCCTTCTTAATTATTATAGAACAATTAAATCGTATCCACAGACACACACACACGCACACAATCACTTGATATTGAATTTAATGTAATATTTATTAAAATAAATATGTTTTTTTTTTGTTTTTTAGTTTTTGTTTTTTATGCAAAAAATAATTTCCTGAAATTTATAATTTTTATTAAAATTTTGTTGCTTTTATTAAAAATTTTAATTTTTGTTTTAATTTTTATATTTTTTTTTGTAATTTGTTATTTATTAATTGATTATTTTTGTGTATTTAATTGCAATGAGGAAATGAAATTTCAAAAAGAAATCCGCGTTCATCCTCTCTTCTTCTTCCTCCCTCTCTTGCAACGATTTGCATTCAACGTCACGCAATTTAAATTTTTTCTTCGTTTCATCTTCGCGTTTAACTTTGCACACGTCGTTCGTCGTCGTTTTTTTTATTTGTAATTTTTTTGTTTCAACACACTTCGTTCGATGTTTTCTTTTGCCCGAAATTTTAAGGCTAATTAGATTTGCATCATGTTTTCTGCGTTTAAAGTTTAAACCAACAACGAATAAAGCCAACGAGTAAAATACAATTTAGGTAATTTGTACGCTCTTTTATGCGATGTGTTCTCGCTCGGATGCAGTGGAAAAACAAGATTAATTCGAAGAAAAACACATTAGAATCTTTTTATGGGGGAAATCCCACTTCTGCATCGGGAACTATCTACAATTTTACAACGAATTGAGGAGAGTGAATAGAAAATAGACCAAAAAAAAAAGAAATTGATCTTGGATCTGAGTTTTCAACTTGTTGATAAGGAAAAAGAAAACAGAAGAGAAAAAAAAGGATTTCACGCAGTATAAAATTTGTTCTCTCGAAACGAATGAATACACAGTATATAAATAAATTCATGCGGACCTGTTTATTAATGAAACAACACAACTTCAAAGCAAAACCCAACAAAGCAACGCAAAGGAATTAATAAAGACTGCTCAAGGCGAAAGATAATTAAAAAATAATATATTCAATTAAAGGTTAAATAAGAATGAATTCACGAAACGCTGTAATGAACTGAATGCTATTGAATATCTGCTATAATAAATAAATATTATAATAAATAAAAATAATTCACTGATATAAAAATAAAGTAAATAAAAATAAAACTATTTTTTAGCACTATTTTAATTAACAATAAAATTATATTTTTATAGTTTCTAAATAACTGTTTTTAATAACAACAAAAAAAAAACAATTTTTAATTTATTCTACAGACGAAAAAAAAAACAAAAAAATTATAAATCCAACAGCAACAATATTAAAAAGTTGTCAAGACGAGATTAATCATCATTTGAATTCTAAGCTCATCTCTTTTTCACTTTTATAAATCAATCGGCAAAAAAGGCTCAGAATCGCTCTCTTTTTCATTCTCTCTCTCACTCTCGCTCACTCACACTTTGTGGAACTTTTTATTCTGAAGGTCATCTGAAGTGAGCGTACAATCAACTTATTTTTTGTGAATTCAAAATCTGAAACAATGCATCAGTCAGTCAATCATTTAATCAAGAATCAAATAAATTTTATACGATTATGATTACTTTGAAGCATTATATACAAATATTTATTATTTCGTTTGAAGTTAGATTCCTGCAGTTGTGCAAGTATTTAAATTTTAATATAACACGTTAATTCGCCGTGAAAGATAAGCGTTTAAATGTGGATACGAATACGCAAAGTCGCTTGAGAAAGTATTAAAAGTTGAACGAATGCAAGCGACACGTCGCTGAACAAAGGGGAAATAAGCGCTTTTTCTGGTTCCTCGTAAGGACAACGTCGACACAGAGAGAGAGAGCGTGAGAGAGTCGCCTAAACGCAGTTGGAGCGGCCGGAACAAACAGCAAACACACACGCAAACACACACAAAAAGACGACAGCTCTGACGCGAGCTTAGAAATTAGCCGAATGCTGGCAGCGTAAACAGAACTTTTCCTCGTTCTTCTCCACAAGAGTGCATGTAATTTTGACAGCTGAGAAATGTGGTTGTATCCGGCCGCTCCAACTGTGTTTACACAATGTGTTCGGCCTTTACGGCTGAGGTGATTGTTTTATTTTATGTTTGGTACCAATACGAGGTGGGTTATCGCTTCTTAACCCACCACCAGCGAAGACTCCAAGGGTGGATAAATTTATGCAAGCCGTTAAATTGTGGAAAATACGCGTAGTTAGACAAGAGCTGTACAAACCACGACTCGTTATCGTATTATAAATAAATTAACATATCCTATATACATATATAATTAATACAGACTCTATTAACGGTATTATTATACATAAAAAAAAACCACGATATACAGTGCGACCTCGCAACAATTTCTTAATATTATCTACACATTTTATGCCTAGGGAATAATTTCAGGTAATCATTGAGCAACTCAATTGAATTGCATTTCTTAATCATCGATCGATTTCGATATCGATTAATGGCAAAAAAAAAGAAAAAAATAAAAATTGCATTACTCGCATTTGTATTAAACGTGGTCGCACTGTTTATTTTCGATGCAAACAAGTGTTGCAAATGAATTACTCCCTATTTTTGCAGTATTAACAATAAAATAAATATTAAAAATATTCAGAAAAGTCCTAGAAAATAGTAACAAGCTGCAACTTGTACTTTTTTAGAGATAATTTAATTAATAAAAAAATAAACAAGTAATAATCAAATGAATGAAATACAACTTGAAACCTTTCCACCGAATTTTACGTGCATGTAAATTTACATTCCGACAGCTGCTATTTTCCAAAATAATGCCCAACTGTGGAGTATCTAATAACACAATTTTCCTTTTTGTAATTTACACAGAAGTGAGAGAAGAAGCTATTAACTATTGAGATATTTATTCTAGAGTGTGTACGACGCAGCATTAAATGTACCAAAGTGTGCGCGTGTGTGTGTGTTGGTGTGTAGCAGAGGCAGAGGTAATTCAAAATTATCGTGGGTTGGCCGATGGTTGTTTTTTTTTCTTATTTTTGCTTTTTATTTTTATGTTTGCGAGCACAAACAAAACCGTTCGTTGGTTCTCTCATTCGTTCGCACTAAATTCAGCTGGGGAAAACTCAGGCAACTGTGAGGTATTTATTGGATAAATTTCAACATGTGTTTATTTAAAATTTCTCATATTGAATTCAAATTGAAATTTAATTGAAACAAGATTTGTGCGTAATTTTGAATTACTCCAAAATACGACATTTTTTAAAGTTATGAAGCGAAATATAATTTCAATCTGTTGTTTTTTAATTATTTTCATTGAGAAGCAAAGAATTTGAGCCACGAATCACACAAATCTAAATTTCTTTTTTCTAATCACAAAATTTCATTTTTTTTATCTTCTTATCTAAATTAATTTTATTTCTATTAAAACACTTTGCTCGTTGATAGTTGCTTGTCTTTAGTCTTGTTTTAAGGCTTAAACAATGTTAAGTAAAATTAAGAATTATATAAAAAAATAAAATAAAATTATTTGGTATTCGATACGATAGAAAAACATCTATTTTTAATCTTATTACATCCGTCTACGTCGATTTTGTCGCCCAGTTGATTATGTCGTCCTACGAAGCTACTGTATTTTGTATGTATAGCGCCGCAGAAGAAATATCAGTCTGAAAAAATTGATTTGGAGGAGTCGAGCGAGCAGTCGCCAAGCAATATTATTGCGGTAATATCAATGCTGTGCTTAGCACCAAAAGCAACAGCAACAGCAACACAGCGACGCACGGAGGGGGCCAGCCAACGAGGAGCAAGTGGCTTTTACACGAGCCACAGTAGTAAAATAATAATAAAACAGCCGAATGAATGCGAGTAGATAAATGAGAGTAGATCATAGCGAAGGCGGTAGCGTGCAAAGAGAGAAAAAAATTAATATATATTATTTATATAATATGTATTTTATTTAGGTTTCTTTTTATTGAAACTTTTGCAAGTTGCTTCAACATTTCGATTGGAAACAAACTTATTAACGAACGCATGGACAGACGCGTGATCGACGAAAAATCGGAAGGACGGTGGAATGCGATGCTCGGGTGCGGAGTGTGGGGGGCCGGGGACGACGACGACCAGTGAGCCGAGCTGCACAATACTTTCACTTCTTATGTCGACCCACCATCGAGTCTTCGAAGCTTGTAAGCTATGGATACATAAGTATACGTGCATTTAGATATTCACATGCATATATATAACGTATATGTAACGTGTAAATATATACTTAATGCAGAGTCGTTTGGTGATTTTGCACAATTTTTAAGTTTTCATTAATTTTAGATGAACATTTTCCATGTCAATTAATGTAAAACATTCCTAAAAAATCTTAGGAATTTCTCGTTTTACACTGATAGCAATTTACACCAATGGAGTGAAGCAAGGTATTTCCCAACGAAGGTTGGCTTTGGCAAAAGATGTCCGTCCAAGGTTGTTGTACGTTTTTTGCTACATGTTAAAACGTTGGCAGTTGTTAGCATTTTAGGACACTTAAAACATGATCAATCCATTAGAAAGCATACAAATATTTTATATACTCAATTTTGAAGTAACATTTTAAAGGTAGAAATAATTTTTATTTCTGTTGAACGCGTCGACGACGAATAGAAAACCAGCTTCGCACAAACGCACGTACCCGAACATTTGCGACGATGTCGTTTAACGATTTTTATACGCGACGAGCTCTACGGCGCAAGGGAAGGAATTAATCAAAATCCAAGTCGGAATAGAAAAAATTTCAATGCTTTGTCAGATGAACGAACTACGTGCAGCAAAGTTGGAACACGATTTATAATTCCTTACATTATATACACTTTAACTGTTGCAAGCACTCGAAAACTTTGTATTTTCACAATAAATTCAATTATTGCAAGACAATTTTCTAGATTTTAATGGAATTTTCTACAACAGTTCCCAAAGTCAGAAATCACGTCATGGCTGCCACGTCCAAGCAACAATGAATCGAAAAATATCCACTTTTTTCTATAATGCTCCATAGGAATGCGTTGGCATGTGAAACGAAGCAAAATTCGCGGAAGCAAAAGAACGTAATGCCCGTTTACGCAAGCAGATAATCACACAAGCAAGCACAGCACACCATATGCATCAAATTAATATCGAAAAGAGATAAACGTTGTTTTATGCGCTAGGTAAAGAGTGAAATAGCAGCAACGGAATGTTACAAAATGGAATGGTAATTCAACTTGTTGGTGAAATGTCAAACTTCGCACTCCGATGTTTAGTGTACATTTTACAAAAATCTATTTAAATATTGTCCATCATTGTATATTATAATATTATTAGTTTTCTAAATACTAGCAATCAATGAGAAAAATTGAAACTCAATTCAAATATACAAATAAGTCCGTACAGTTTTCTTATAGTCTGCTGGAATCGACGGCTTTTCTTTGTTCAGACAATTTTATTGCATGTGAATCGATATTTATCGAAGTTTATAATTGCTTGCTATAATAATTTGGATTATTATGGGAAGCAAAAATAGAATCGGAACACAATTAGGTAATCGTTAGATACAATCTTAAAAACAGTAATTCTTTCATTTTTTCTATACAATTAAAATAAGTATTAAATACTTAACATAGTCCTATACAAACAAATTTTCCCTTAAAATCTAATCGTCCACTTACCTATTGAAAGATTTTAGGCTACTTTACAATTGTGATTTATAAATTCTATTTTAATTGTAAAATTTTTTAGATATACAAAACTTTATAAAATGAATGTCATTTGTCAAAATTGGACAAACTTATACGCAAAAGTTTGTATAATCCCTTTTTTTAAATAAATGACTTTATAATTTGTTTGATGTGATCCAAAATATAATAATTACATCTATAAGAAGTACCTAAGCCGGTAATCGATAACACGTTTTAATTCGTTTCATTCCTTCTGAATGACATCCAGTTGTTTTTCTACTACTCATTCCACACTTAAGAAAAAGAGGGACAAATATATGCCCAAATAAATAAAATGCGAAAACATTAATGCAAAATACGAATGAAGGCCAAAAATAAAATAGAACATGCTGACATCCACAGCAAATTATATGCAAATTGCTTGTATTAAGTCTGCAATATAACAATAGTCCAAAAACTATTAAAGGAATATGTTGTATTTGCGAGGATTGATTTTGCATAACATAATTGAGCGGGAAGGCTTTCCGAATAGAGCACAAGGAAAGACTGCAACTGCAGGCAGGAACGTCGCCGTGTTTGTCTCATTCCCAATAAAGGAACGTGACCAAAATTTTTTCCAAATTTTCATTCGTAAATAAAAAATTGCAATTTAGCACTCACCTGGGAAAGCATCTTCATTTTCTTCCTCGGATGCCATTCTTTCAATTGATAGCAATCTCCGACTATATAATTCACAAAAACCGCCTAATTTAGGTTAAATTAACACAACGTATTAACAATCTAAACGTCTACCAACTAAGCGGTTTCAACAAATATGGCGGAGAATAAACGCAAAGTGAATGCTAGACGAACGTTTCGAAAAGAAACACAGAAATCGGCTGATAGAAGGCCAGACGTAGAAAGAAACACAAAATCGCTATCGCTGTTCAAAGTGATGCCACTAAATATTTAAAATTATAAAAATTAGCCACAAGCTATTTCTCTATATGATTAAAAATTAAATCTATTTTTTTTTGATTGAAATAGTAATGCACCTAAGCTAACTGATTGAAATGAAAGCAAAAAGGTCTAAATATCATGAATACAAATTATTTTAATTAAATTTATAGAGTACATATTTTACGTTTATGACTGATAACCATGAACGCTTTATCTCTAATGCTGCCAGAGATCGCTGGTATAATAATTTAAATAGACTTGAAAATGAATAACCTAAACACTGCATACTCCAAAAAACCTCACGGTCGCTTCCTCACGCGAGCAAAAAATGTTAAAAAAGTAATGAAGTCTCATAACCAACGGATATTAAAGAATCTGTTATTTTGAACTGTAAAAAGTTTTTTGTATAAAGGAAAATTGAGGCATGAATGCCATGGAAACCTGGAGAAAACTTCTAGCGAAGGCTTAAAACATTTTTACTTACTGAACATGTAACAATTTTGCCGGAAATTATACTTGAATCCACTTGAAACCTTAAACTTCTAAACTAAACTAAAACTTCTGGAAATGGAAATGTGTAAACTGTTAATGTTGCTCAGGACTAATCATTGCACAGTAATATTAAAAATAAAGAAATTGCCTTGTGTACAAATTACAAAAAGTGAATTCTATTTGTTAAGCATTTAATTGAAAAAGAACTTCAATTATTAAACATATTCTACCCCAACGACGCGATGCAACGCTGTTCTAAATTTCGATAGTTTCATTTCAGTTGTTCTTCCCTATAATTTTCTGGTTGATTCAGTCGTCGAGTATATTGGATCGCCACTTTTTGGTGAAAATTTAATTAGAACAGCTTTAAATGTGGATTTTAACTGCAGTCGTCGTTGTCAACATATAACTATTTTATTTTTACTTTTTTGGTAATTAGTTTTAAACAATTTTCTATACAAATTAATTTCGAAAAATGTCCTATTATACGCGCAAGGAAATTGATGAGCTGCACAACGACATCGCTGCGCTTGTGACGAAGTCCGTCGGCCAGGAAGATCGTACCGTTGTCAATACCATTGAAAATTGCTTACACAATGGCTATGACAATAAACGCATTGCCGACAAGCTCGCTGCTCTGCTTGACTCTAAGCGCAGTGCTCGTATATTGGACAAGCTGCAACATCACTTGGGCGATTACCGCAGCGGCACACAGAACAGCAGAAAACGGACAACTCATCATGACGATGTTGAACCAACCAAGAAGTCGCGTTTCGATGCAGGAAGCGCTAAAAATGGCGACACAGAAAATAGTAAGGAATTGCCCTCTGTAACAGCATCGTCCGCAGCAGCTACTGCATCACTGAGCTCGTCACAAATAAAGCTAATGATGGCAAATGCGCAGCGTGAAATAGAAGAACGCAAACGGGCTCTGAACAGTCTTAAGGTTAAAGATCCGCTATTGGCTTCGGTTCCTCAAATTGGGCTTCCAGTGGCCTTGGCTACGCAGGCTCTGGCCAAAAAACCTACTCCTGAAGACTCTGGAAAAGCTCGAAAAATAGCAGAACTACAGGCTCAGATACGTGCCAAACTGTCAGGTTCATTGGCCACCTTAATACCGCAATCAGCTCAAGTCCCGGATCGTCCAAAGCCTCTAATACTAGACGAGGATGGGCGTACTATCGATAAAAGCGGACGAGCTATCAACATGCCGACGCTGACGCCAACTCTCAAGGCTAACATACGCGCCAAAAAACGCGAGGTGTTTAACAAAAGTCAGGTTGCGGAGCGAAGCAGCACCCAGGAAGAGACACTAAAATTCTTCGACGATCGTATTGCACAGAAACCAATCGTGCGAAATAAACGCTCCTTACGCTTCCACGAGCCTGGGAAATTCCAACAAATGGCGGAACGCATGCGGATGAAGACGCAATTGGAAAAGCTGCAAAACGAAATATCCCAAATCGCGCGGAAAACTGGAATTAGCTCTGCCACGAAACTGGCATTGATCGCCCCGAAGCAGGACACTCCAGACGATGTGCCCAGCATGGAGTGGTGGGATTCGGTGATCTTGACCAACGATTTAAGCACCCTCAATGCTGATGGCAATATAAGCATACGACGATCAGCAATTTCCAATCTCATTGAGCACCCAACTCAAATGAAGCCTCCCAGTAAGTACGCTGGAATAATGTCTTCATTAATCGTAGTTATTTTGGTAACGAAAAAGCATATTTGAAATTGTTTCCCATTTCCAGACGAACCACTGAAACCCGTCTATTTGCCGGTGTTCCTTACTAAGAAGGAACGTAAGAAGCTACGTCGGCAAAATCGACGAGAAGCTTGGAAGGAGGAGCAGGAAAAGATACGTCTTGGTCTGGTGCCACCGCCGGAGCCGAAGTTACGCATTTCGAATCTGATGCGAGTTCTTGGTTCCGAAGCTGTTCAGGATCCGACGAAAATCGAGGCTCACGTGCGCGAGCAGATGGCGAAACGTCAGAAAGCCCATGAGGAGGCCAACAATGCACGCAAGCTTACGGCCGAACAGAAGAGCGAGAAGAAGGTGCGCAAAATAAAGGAGGACACCTCATGTGGTGTCCACGTGAGCGTCTATCGCATTCGCGAGTTGCAGGATAATGCTAGCAAAAAGTTCAAGGTAGAGACAAACGCCAAGCAACTGCACATGACCGGCACAGTGGTACTTTTCCGAGATTGTTGCGTTGTCGTAGTCGAGGGTGGTCCTAAACAGCAGAAGAAGTACAAACGGCTGATGCAGCATCGTATCAAGTGGGATGAGGATATGATACAGGGACCGGACGGGCACGACGTGCCGAATTCATGCGTCCTGGTGTGGGAAGGTACGAGCCAACGTCGACATTTTGGCGAACTTAAGTTCAAGGTGTTCCCTATGGAGAAAATGGCTCGCGAATTCTTTCAGAAACATCAAGTGGAGCATTACTGGGATTTGGCGTACTCCGGTGCTGTACTGGAAGCCTCTACTGATGCATAAATCATCCACTTTAATCACATATAAATTACGTTTAGGTTTTAGTTTATATAACGCTAACAAAAAGTAAGATTTAAACCAATTAAATTTAAAATTATATTTTTTCGGGAACAAAAATAATGTTTTATAATTCAACATCTGTCTCATCGATATGCTGCTTGACTTTTTCAACTAATACGTGCTTAACGGTATCGAGCATATTCTGATTCACTGCTAAACAATGCTCTGTTAGTTCCTGCATCCGTTCTGATGATAGGAAACCGCGCTGAAAACATTCGCTTACTTGTCCTACTTCAGACAGGCTCGCAAGCACTACAAGTCCGTGTTCTTCCTCCGCAAACTGCGTCTTTTTCGACGAAATCAAGCTTTCAACAACAGCTAACAAATGGAGGTTAATTAATATTTACATTTTTTAAAAAATCATTACCGTCTGGGTTTATGAATTCCACACCACGGTATAAGCAAACTGTCGACGCGGTTATAAGATCGTAAGTTGCTATTCCGCCCTCAGCTAACGCGGCGCCGCAACAATTAATTGCTGTACTTAGCACACATCCATCATCATCGATCACCAAAACGTTAATATCAAGCTAAAGTAGTCAGAAATGTAAAACAAAATTGGTTTGATAGGCTCAAGCTGATGGAATACCTGAAAATTTGGAAATTCATGTCTGCATATCACAGGCTGTAGCGCTTTCTTCAGCGCCACATTGAGGAAGGCTTCTTTGCGGGAAATATTTATTCTATAGTCATTGCTTGCGAATGGAGCATATTTCACATTACAAACAACTTTCCCAAGAGCTCTACAAGAAAGCAATAAGACTTTAATTCATGGATGATTCAGGTTTCTCTTTACTGTTGGTTTTTGATTTAATTTGAATGCTGCATTTTAAGTTATTTACGCACCCCTTTTTAGTCTGTTTGCTTATTTCACGTGGTGCATGCACTGTAACCATTACTTTTGTTTTACCGTATTCAATATAGGCTGATCCCTTCACCTGGGCCACGGCTGCGACCTTAAGAACTATGGAACAAATCTTTTCGATAATTGTTTGTAGTTGAGTTTCATAAGGTTCACTTACACGTTTTCCTTGGTTCCAGATTCAGACTTGAGGGTTTATCAAGTTTTTGGAATATTTCATCAGGATCCTCTGGCTCAATATATATTGTATATGGTACAGAATTTTCTGGGCACATGGATTTTCGAGCTGAGATTGGCGGAACCATTGTCATTTGTAAATATAATTAATTATAAACAAAGATTCGAAACCTGATGTATTTGCATGCTACCACAATATTTACAATTGTTCTGAAAATTTCGCCAAATCCCGGAATATATCACGGTATTTCGGTATGAATTTGGAATAATTGTAAATATGGAATATTCCAATCATGGAATGCAATCACGCAAAATTTCTATTTCTGTAGGTATTTGCTTGATTTTTTCGAGGTATTTTTTTTCAGTTATTTTTCCAATTAAGTGAAATGTGGCTTTGATATTTGCATTTTATGTGTGAATGGTGTGTGATACAGATCTTTCAGTACGATAGGAACAGATAGTTCCTGTAATTATTTAATTAAGTGCAATCGCCCAAAAATCTTTTAATAAAAAAGGGAACTTGGTCGCAGAATGTTGTCCATCCAAAAGAGTCTAAACGGCAACACTGTTTGTGTAGTATTTGGTGTTTTTTGTATTGAGTTTTTTAAATTGCTTAGACCTTTAGATATAAGAACGTTTTATTTTCCATATTAAAGTGAATTATTAAAAGCAATAAAATACAGCAATTTCCGTACTTACATTAATTTTATAAGAAAAGTAAAAAGCAGCAGAAAAATATAAATTTAAAAGAGCCAATTGAAAAAGTGAGTTAAAATTGTAGAAATCTTCGCTTTATTTAGTTATCGAAATACTAAATGATTATTGCGATTAAACTGATTCAACGTTAAAAAATGGGTGGGGACTGGTTCTGCCTACTGACGACAGATGCGACAGAAATTTAGACAACTTTGGAGTGGAGGCCGAAAAACCATTTTTTGGCTTTGTTGGTCTGCCGGAACAGATGCACGGATAAGCATTGCGATCCTTACATTAGCAAAGTAAAAGTTTTACAATTAAGAAAACTGTTTGGTAATTATGATGGCAATTGATTAAATACGAACATAAGCGCTCCGTCACACGTGCGCCGGTGATTTTTGGCCAAATGAATCATTTAACAAAAAAAGAAAATGAAAAAAAACAAATATGTTTTTAGCAAATGCTGATCGTACAGGAGTAAGCGGAGGCGATCACCGTTTTGCTAATTTTGGTATATCTTTTTCTTTAATCTAATATAAACATTTGTGGACTTCAAAAATAAAATTTCTGCAAAAAACAAAAATATTTTTGCGCTAATGTTCGGTTATGAACACAAAGAAAAAAAATTAAATTTATTAATAAGTGAATTTCTTTTATGGTTTACTAAAAAGTTTTCGAGTTAATTTTTTCATTAACAGAAAATTATAACATTTCAGCACAAATGTATTTCTTGAAATAATTTCTAATTAATTATTGATTTAAATAATTGCCATGTGTAATTTTTTTACTCTGGAAGCACTAAGCAAATAAAGAATATCCGATAAAAGGTGTTCTTGCTTAAGGCCAAGGTTCGTCGATGCAGAAAAGGGTAAATTATGAACAAAGCCAAATAAATCGATAATTAGATTATTGGTAGCAAGTATCTTTCATAGATTTTTTTTTTGTTTAATTTCTCTAATTTTTGTTGTTTGTTTTATTTGCGTTTATTTATTTTTAATTTTGTGTATGTATGGCAAATTTTATAAACTGTGTCTATTCGACTGGATTCGTGGGCGAACGTAGAATTGAATTATTTCCATTATTTACGACATGCGATAAGAAAGCATTCATATAAATATATAAAGTTGAATCAAAAATTAAGTGTTGAAAATCAATTTTACGAGTAAACTTTTTATGTTTTGTAGTAACAAAGGTTTTCTAAATGATGTCTGCCACTGATGACAACGTTGAACTGCATGATGAGGATGTTCATGATGCCAACTACCAGCCACCGCCCGTCAAGACGATCGAGGAAATCATGGCAGCTGATCAGGAGGATGAAAGCTTGCGTCGTTATAAGGAAGCCCTCCTCGGTGAAGCTCAGATCGAACAGATTATCGTTGGTTAGTTCAAAAAACACAAATAAAAGCTACATATTTCGTTCTTTATTTGGTAGTAATTCCTCTTTTTTTTTTGCAGAACCGAACGATGAACGCAAAGTGATTGTGAAGAAATTGGCTTTAGTAGTTGAGGGGCGAGAAGATATGGAATTGGATCTAACCAGCGACCTCAGCCAGCTCAAGAAGCAGGTAACAACAGAGTTTCAATAAGGAAAAGGAATTTATTTTTAAATATTTCATGTTTAATGATTGATTGAAGTTAAATTTCTAGTTTTGCAAATGATTAATCTTTTCTATATATTTTTTATCACAAAGATTAGAAAATACTTTTCATTTCAAATTAACTATGAAATATTTTTCGCCGCAGAAACAATCTGTTTACAATGCGTAATGCAACAGCTGCCTTCGTTTTCATTCATTAACATTTCTTTCGTGGCTTCTTCTTGCAGGTATTTGTAATTAAAGAAGGTGTTCAGTACAAGGTTCGCATTGATTTTATTGTGCAAAGGGAAATTGTTCATGGCCTTAAATATGTACAAAAGACGTATCGCTTGGGTGTGCCAGGTAAAAGCGAATGAATATTGGAATACAAATTAAAAATGTCGTGTTTAGCAAACCTTTTAATAGCACATAATTTAAGAATTGTACAGAAAAGAGTATTTCGTTTATGTTTTGAGTTTTTCTTCCCATTTTACACCACTTTTCGTCATTGTTTTATGAATACAATAAAATATTTTCTTTCTATTTGTAAATTTCTACAAATATTTAAACTAATTTATCGATGGCGATGGTTGAACTGAAATTAATGTTGTCAATTTGTTATTTTATTTATTTGCTGCTCCTAAAAACAAACAAACAAACAAACATCTTGGACTAATTGTTGTGTAAACTGTTAAATTACTTGAAAAATAGTTGTTGGTAAGGCTTTTCATCGCCTTTTAGTACAATAATTATAATAATATAATTAAACTTAGTTTATTTATTGACTTAAACAAGATTTGTGAAATTTATACTAACAGATTTCTCTGAAATTCCTTGAAACAGTTGATAAAATGACACACATGGTCGGCTCGTATCCGCCTAAAAAGGATATCCAATTCTATTTAACACCTCCAGAGGAGGCACCGTCTGGAATGATGGCTCGGGGAACGTACTCGGTCTCGTCGCTATTCACCGACGACGATAAACATGTGCACCTGAAATGGGACTGGACGTTTGAAATAAAAAAGGACTGGGAATAAAGCGCTGGAGCGGCAATAAAGTGTCGAAAAAGCAATCCTCTAGAAACCCCCCCCAAAAAAAACTGTGTTGTTTAAACTCCTCCATAAATTAATATTGAGCGCCATTATTAATTATTGTAATAGTTAAGAGTAAATTGAAAGCGTTTAACATTTATAAATATGTATTTTTTTAAAATTAAGATCTACAGTAACCAAATTTTATAAACACTCCGTAGCAGATATTATAAAAGTGTGAATTAAAGAAATGTTATCATATAGAATAATTATTCTGCGCCGATTCAACTTAAAGTTACCAATTTTTTATTTTGTATTTATTTAGAATTTTTCTTCTAATTCCCTCAAAATTGTTAATATTTTATATAAAGATTTTGTATATTATTCTATTACTATTACTATTTTTTTTTCTTTTATTCAATTTAATTTACAGTAAAACTTTACAAATGTTATTTTCAGATATTTTATTTTATAACAAATTTATTTTTTTACAAAATCATGTTTCGCAATAACGTCTATTATATTAATTTGTGTTTCCTCAGTTTATAAGTAATGCGCAGATGTATTAAATGATAAATAATACAATAATTAAATGAACACGAGAAGACTTGAAACACGGTACATCAAATTAATGCCTAAATCAATTAATTGATACGATATACAATCATACAAACATGAAATGTTCTAAAATTTGTAGTCAAAGTGTTTTATAAAGTGATTTTTTATTCGCTGCGTATCTTATACAAAAACAAAAAAAAAAAAATTATATACATATACAGTATTTAGTAATAAAATTAATCAAAATTGTAAAACTATAATAAAAATCAATTAATAAACAACACAAAAATTGAAGTGTTTGTATATAAACTGAGTAATGATTGAATGAAAATCATTTCAGCCAACTCTAGGAACGAGGAAACAAAAAAAAGGAAGCGCACTGTATTTTTACCTCCTCGTATACGTAGTAAAATCAAGAAAGATATTGATATATAAATGGTAATACACATTTTAACCATTCCCGAATACATTTTGACCAGTTCGTGACGTGTGTTCGTATAACTCAAAAACGGAGAGACGTAGAAAGTTGAAATTGATTACGTAATTATATTCTCTACATAATCCTAAATTGAAATTACAGTTACGTATACGACCCGATAAATACGACGACAATTGCTTAAGACGCATACGCCGTGGTTTCCATGAAACAGCTAATATAATAAGAGCTGCCCTTTTCCGTGTAAATTCCAAATTATTACTTCAGATTCACCCTGCAGTTCCACGAGAAACTACTATTGCTGAATGGTAAACAAAGGAAGCTGCGTGTGTGTGTTTGTGTGTAGAAAAAGCTTTTTGATTGCCGGCTCTCTACTATCTCTTTCTTTCTACCTTACTGATTCCGTTCGTTCGCATCGCATTCTCTTTCTTCTATAGTTTCATTCATGAGCAGCCGCTTCATAAACAAAAACACATGTGACTTGCTCTCTGTTTACTATTTTTATATGGCGAATCCACTGTTGCTCGAGCAGAACCGCGAAAGCAGCGCGGACACTGTAAATTCTCTCAACTCAACAACAGCCGTTTTTTCAGCAGATACCCTCCGAATCGTCCAACAGCGAACGATGCTGTTGTTGTTGTTGTTGCTGGCGTCGTCGTCGTCGTTGTCGCCACAGCCCTGTTCGACTTCAAAATGAATTCGTTGAGCCAGTTTGGATGGCGACGTCCTCCGCTGCAGATCGTTCGGTTTCAGTTCGTTGCGCGTTTAAATGTGAAATCGGCTGCTCTATGATTTGAAATAATTTGGATTAAGTTGTGCAATTGTTGTTGTTGTTGTCGGCGCGAACTTGATTTGATGTATTAGAAGAGTGTGATAAAAGCCGCATTTAATTAGCTGCACATGTTGACCGTTCATCTAACGAAGTGCTCGTTGCTGTTGCTGATTGGCGATGCTTTATTGTTATGTCGAATCTCTTTATATTACGAGCAACGTGTGAATTAGAGTTTGTGTTGAGATAAAAGGCGAATTAACAGCGAAATGAAGTGTTTAATCAACGTGTATTTCTGTGTGACCTCCATTGAAAAGGTCAGTATTAAAGGCTAGAAAAAAGTGCTAAAGAAAATAGTAGTAACCAAAATTATATCATACGTGAAATTAGTATTAAATCAATTGAATAGTTTTTTAAATTTTAATATGACTTTGTTTTAGTTTAATAATTAAATAAGTCGTTAATGCATACATAACAAAATGAATTATAAAATCATTTTCAAAATGACACACAAACACACACAAACATTTACTACATACTTGCAGAGAAGTACATTTTCGCAAGTTTGTTCTGTTTAATTAGAGCACATTTAAAAATAAATGTGTTCTGCTCTTAAAAAACCCAAATCTTAAATTTTGTGATTTAAAAATAATCATAAAAATTACAAAAAGAAAACGAAACGGACGAAAACAAGAATAAAAAATATTAATAAATGAAATTAGCGAGCATCGCATGGTGACTGTTGTTGTTGTTTGTTGTTGTTGTTGCGTGTCAGCGGCGTCGATCGGTTTTCATTGTCGCCAACAACAGCGCCCAACAAATATCAACAACGAATTGAGAAGAAGAAGATAAACACATTTTTTTTCTTTCTAAATATTCTTTACAGTTGTTGTGCTAAACAAAATGGAGATAAAATAAGATAAATAACTTATTAACAACGTGAATTAATTTAAAAGATGTTTCAATGTAGCAAATAAAATAAATTAAATACATAAATAAATTGATGTTTAATTATACACGAAAAGGAATTAACAGGAAATGAAGAGAGAAAGAGACGAGTAAATAAAATGGTCACTGGATTTACACACAACCACCCAAAAAAAAAATTAATTTACACTTGCTTATTAAATAATTTAATGGAACTGTGAATTAATTTAATTGAATTTACGCAATTTTTCCTATCGCTTGATCTTCGTTTCGTTGTTGTTTCCTTCGTGCTGTCTAATGTATGCTCACCTCCTGTTTTCATGTCTACAGATTTCGTTGTTAGTTGACTTCGGTGCTATTTTCGTTTCTGCTTCTGTGCGGCTTGTGATTTCTTTTTAGTTTGTTGATTCTTTTTGTTCACGTGTCCGCTTCTTGAGTCAACAAACGGCGTTTATAACAGTGACATCAATGAAACCAAACAAACAAACACGCAATCAAACACAGCAGCATAGACACATGAATGTAAACTTTACTATTCAAATAGGCACCGATCCGTCGACACACATCTGCGCGTTTAACAAAACGCAAAAAACTTTCCGCTTTTTCAAGAATTTTGTGGATTTATTGAGTTCCAAAAGTCGGTTTAAATAATTTTATACTCATTTCACTAATGCTGTAATATCAATATGTTTCTAGCATCAATATAATTAATACCTCAATCTGTATTCACATACAGATGTTTATAAATATTGACACCCACACATTTGTTTGTAGTATTTTCAAGTTTCTAAAATTTAAGACGCGTTTAAGTCGCATAAACACAATTTTTGTCTTTAACAGATTCTTTTGTTGAACCTTAAACATATTTCAATATTAAATTACAATATTAAACACCCAATAAATGCCAATTTATAATAGAAAATATATTATTACTGATAAAGATTCAAATTTAAAGTTTTCTTTCCGCGTTACATATAAAATAATGCAGCAATTTGGGGTGGTTTATATGGAAGAAAATACTTGCTATTTAAAATAAAATAATTTAAATAATAAAAGAACAAAAGCGATAAAAAAGAATGAAAATAATAATAAAAGAGTAATTTCTTGAATTTAATGTCATTGCGTTTTCTAAAGCTTCAAAATAAATTTCATGATTAATTAACCTCGAGCATTATTGCATGATTAATCAGTTATTACATTACAATATGACACATTTTTGCTTTTAAGAAGCACAATTCAACGACAACAACAATAATAATAATATACACATCTACATGTGAAATAGTTTAAAAGGTTTTCTTTTATTATTTTACTTATATATGAAGCGAAAATTTAATTAAACGACGAAGCACGCAAAAAATTCACTTCGAGATATGACACAACATAAAAAAAAACCTGCCGCACGTCATACAGGGTGCGATAAAGAAATAAACAAGGTTGATAAACGAAGATAGATTATAATAAGGAGAACTTTATGAATTTGGAAAAGATAGAGAAATGGTGAGGGAGGCAGTTGACGAAAACCGCGACAACACTTGAAAATGTGATGTTAAATAAATAATAAAGCCGAGTATAATAAATATTCTTAAAGGAAGAAAGAGATTCGCCAATGAATATTAAAGCAAGGAGAAATGAAAACGATTCGTGACTTCAATCGCTGAAGGACGACAATTATTAACCAGCTTAAAATTGAAATAAAATTTATTGATCGCTTTGACCATTAATTAATATTGTACTGAAATTATTAGAAAAAGTTGAAATGTTATGTTACGAGTTGTTGAGCTGTTATAAAATGTCAAGGAAAGCAGAGTGTCAAGCATAGACAAGGACATGTTAATTCCTTTAAAAAAGACACAGTAAATAGAAATGTTTGGAGCATTTCGAAATATCACACACAACCTGCGGCTTTCATACGTTTTTAGGTACAATTCGTAAAGGCTTCGAAGTGCCTTTGTTCCGTTCGCAATTTAAGCGCCTGTAGCTAAAATGAAGTCACAAACATACGAAGGCGCACACACTGAGGTTAAACGAAGAGAACATTTGAAATTTACAGGGTGATGCCATCCTAAAAACTTCTATTGTTACGTATTAACCGTTCGTTAGTGAATTTTGTTCCCTTTTTGATTTCCCAAATTTGACATTTGATTTCGTTTTAAATTTTTATAGTTGATTTCACAGTTGACTGCGTTTTATTAGTATTATTTTAGTGTTAAGAAATCGTATTTGGATGGGCCTTTTTTTGCATTGCTCTGTAGTTTAAATTCGCTGCTGTTAATATTTCTCGTCGCTATTGGCACTGCTCTTAAATTAATTGTTTTATCAGCAACCATTTCAAACTCACACCATTGAATGAAATATTTATGCTCGGCACCGATAATAAACAGCAGCAATAACAATCACATCATCATCTTGTATACGTAGTAAATACAAGAAAGTATTGTAATCATGAAAAATTTCGATATTGAGATTTTGATGGTAACACACATTTTGACCATCGCGGAGTCCATTTTGACTAGTTTGGTCGTGACGTGTGTACGTATGTACGTATGTACGTATGTACGTGTGTACGTATGTACGTATGTACGTATGTACGTATGTACGTATCCTCAATAACTTAAAAACGGCGAATCGTAGAAAGTTGAAATGTGGTATTTGAGACTCTTCTAAGACCTAGTTGTGCACCTCCCTTTTTGGATGCAATCGGTTGCGCGAAAAGGACACTTCTCATATAGTTTTTTTCAAATTTCATACATTACTCAAAAACAAACACTCCTAGAAAGTATATTGGGCCTTACATAAGACACAATTTTGTAGCTCCAATTTTAATGATGGTTCGCACCAAAAGGACTCTTCGCCAAAGGAACACGAAGCATGCATTATCCGAATTACATAAATGATAATGATAAATTAATGTTATGCTGCTATATCTTTTACAAAAATTGGTTGTACCCTTACAGAACTAAACAGGGAAATCAAAATTACTACGATTGATAGTTAAAGCTGTGTGGAAACTAATTTGTACTTCCTTGTTTTACTTACTACTATTTAAATTATTTAAATTAAGAGAAGCCTATGAAATTTTTTTCATTATGGAAGTAAAAATATTTAAAATTTTTAAAACCTCAATTTTAAAATATAAATAAAATATATCAACCACTCTTGAAATAAAACCATACAATTGCCGTCATACAAGGAAGTTATGTGTTGCCCACATCAGATATCACATCACATGTAAGCTCCGGGAGCAAGAGCGATTCACATTAATGTTCTTGTTAACTTCAATCTTTCTCTTTATATATTTAAGTACGATACTGTTGTTCAATTATGTTTTGAAGATAATACATTATAGTCTTTAATTTTGTTAACACTTTCATATGAATTTTATAACTTATAACTTGTTTTGAAAAAGGCTCAATAAACAAAATTTGAATTTGAATTTGAACAATCACATCTGCAGAGCCAGCAACAGGAACAGCAGATGAAAATGAATCCTAAATACAGGAGCAGGAGGAGGATAAATTTATTGTGGGTGCGCTTCGGTTGGTTGTGAATCCTTTATTGAACGAATGAAGCACCGCCGCTTATTGGGAAACTGTAATTAAAAGTGCGCTAAAGCGAAGAAGGAAGCAGCGAAGTACGACTACAATGAAAATTGCGGAAGACGGACGCAAATCAACGTGCTTCGTGGTACTCGAAGGCATTTAAACATTCAACTGCACGTGGCTTCATTGTGAAAGTCTTCTCTCTCTCCACCAAAGCTGTTAACGTTTTTATTGTTTGTAATAAAGTTGAGCCAGAAACTTTTTCGTAACATTTTAAGCGCTTTTTCACATTTTGCCTGCTTTTATTGATGATGAAAATGAATAACTTTGGGATTAAGTTTTCGGAAATTTCCTCCTCAGAGAGAAAATTAAGATCGATAAAATTTGTGTCATTGTTATGTACTATTTTTTTTGGAGTTTTATACATAAATAATATAAAGAGTTCTTTGTGCACAAAGTGAAACACAGGACTTGGCAACAAATGCTTTTACTATGTATCCACAGCAGTAAAATCGGCTACTAGATTAGCGATAATTGACTCAGCAAATCATGACGTCTCCACAGAAAAAAGCCAAGAATGATAGAATACAAGATTACGCATTGCGCAGGTCCGTTATTCGATGTCAAAAATTTTGACAAGCGGTGTCGCTGTTGTGTGACGTAATATTTGCGAATTTCTTGTGTTGTGCATACAAATTGAATTGAATTTAGGTGTAATACTGAAAACCCCATTAGTTTTTCCAAAAATATTAGTGATATTAGTTATAATCCCATATCGACTGCCATGGGAAGTAAAGAAGCTTTTCTTCCGGGCTAGAATGTTCTTTAAAATCAGGAAACTGAATAAAGAGATTAAAGAAAATGCCCACAAAAAGAAACGGAAGCTGTGTAATACTCTTACATAGCTTTTCCAAGTTTTAAAAAATGTATTCTATCATTCTTGATGTGCATATATTAAAAATGAAGTTAATAAAAAGTCAACAGAACATAAATTTCTTGTCGCTTTATTATTTCGAATTTTATTTTCTTACGTATATCTTTGAAAGTTTCCAGAAAATTTCACTTTCAAGAAATTTTTCTTAATTTAACATTAGTTTAATTTAATTATTTAATTGAAACACGAGTCGTTTCTTTAAAATTTAATATTTAATAGCAATGTTTACAATTTTACATTCAACATGCATACATATTGACAGTTCGGTCATTTTCTTTCGCAACGATGACGTAGATGCGCAGAACGAAATATTTTTGAAACCTGATCTGCGCAATCTTGTATTCTATCATTCTTGGAAAAAAGCGACAAAGTTCTTCACAACGTTTCATTTCGACAAATTCTACAACATCAATCAACAATTCCCAGGGTTGCGTTTTCCATATTCTCGAATGTCTACTAGATTATTTTATTATTAAATTAATCATGTTTAGTTTTTACTTCCTTGTATACGTAGTAAATACAAGAAAGTATTGTAATCATGAAAAATTTCGATATTGAGATTTTGATGGTAACACACATTTTGACCATCGCGGAGTCCATTTTGACTAGTTTGGTCGTGACGTGTGTACGTATGTACGTATGTACGTATGTACGTGTGTACGTATGTACGTATGTACGTATGTACGTATGTACGTATCCTCAATAACTTAAAAACGGCGAATCGTAGAAAGTTGAAATGTGGTATTTGAGACTCTTCTAAGACCTAGTTGTGCACCTCCCTTTTTGGATGCAATCGGTTGCGCGAAAAGGACACTTCTCATATAGTTTTTTTCAAATTTCATACATTACTCAAAAACAAACACTCCTAGAAAGTATATTGGGCCTTACATAAGACACAATTTTGTAGCTCCAATTTTAATGATGGTTCGCACCAAAAGGACTCTTCGCCAAAGGAACACGAAGCATGCATTATCCGAATTACATAAATGATAATGATAAATTAATGTTATGCTGCTATATCTTTTACAAAAATTGGTTGTACCCTTACAGAACTAAACAGGGAAATCAAAATTACTACGATTGATAGTTAAAGCTGTGTGGAAACTAATTTGTACTTCCTTGTTTTACTTACTACTATTTAAATTATTTAAATTAAGAGAAGCCTATGAAATTTTTTTCATTATGGAAGTAAAAATATTTAAAATTTTTAAAACCTCAATTTTAAAATATAAATAAAATATATCAACCACTCTTGAAATAAAACCATACAATTGCCGTCATACAAGGAAGTTATGTGTTGCCCACATCAGATATCACATCACATGTAAGCTCCGGGAGCAAGAGCGATTCACATTAATGTTCTTGTTAACTTCAATCTTTCTCTTTATATATTTAAGTACGATACTGTTGTTCAATTATGTTTTGAAGATAATACATTATAGTCTTTAATTTTGTTAACACTTTCATATGAATTTTATAACTTATAACTTGTTTTGAAAAAGGCTCAATAAACAAAATTTGAATTTGAATTTGAACAATCACATCTGCAGAGCCAGCAACAGGAACAGCAGATGAAAATGAATCCTAAATACAGGAGCAGGAGGAGGATAAATTTATTGTGGGTGCGCTTCGGTTGGTTGTGAATCCTTTATTGAACGAATGAAGCACCGCCGCTTATTGGGAAACTGTAATTAAAAGTGCGCTAAAGCGAAGAAGGAAGCAGCGAAGTACGACTACAATGAAAATTGCGGAAGACGGACGCAAATCAACGTGCTTCGTGGTACTCGAAGGCATTTAAACATTCAACTGCACGTGGCTTCATTGTGAAAGTCTTCTCTCTCTCCACCAAAGCTGTTAACGTTTTTATTGTTTGTAATAAAGTTGAGCCAGAAACTTTTTCGTAACATTTTAAGCGCTTTTTCACATTTTGCCTGCTTTTATTGATGATGAAAATGAATAACTTTGGGATTAAGTTTTCGGAAATTTCCTCCTCAGAGAGAAAATTAAGATCGATAAAATTTGTGTCATTGTTATGTACTATTTTTTTTGGAGTTTTATACATAAATAATATAAAGAGTTCTTTGTGCACAAAGTGAAACACAGGACTTGGCAACAAATGCTTTTACTATGTATCCACAGCAGTAAAATCGGCTACTAGATTAGCGATAATTGACTCAGCAAATCATGACGTCTCCACAGAAAAAAGCCAAGAATGATAGAATACAAGATTACGCATTGCGCAGGTCCGTTATTCGATGTCAAAAATTTTGACAAGCGGTGTCGCTGTTGTGTGACGTAATATTTGCGAATTTCTTGTGTTGTGCATACAAATTGAATTGAATTTAGGTGTAATACTGAAAACCCCATTAGTTTTTCCAAAAATATTAGTGATATTAGTTATAATCCCATATCGACTGCCATGGGAAGTAAAGAAGCTTTTCTTCCGGGCTAGAATGTTCTTTAAAATCAGGAAACTGAATAAAGAGATTAAAGAAAATGCCCACAAAAAGAAACGGAAGCTGTGTAATACTCTTACATAGCTTTTCCAAGTTTTAAAAAATGTATTCTATCATTCTTGATGTGCATATATTAAAAATGAAGTTAATAAAAAGTCAACAGAACATAAATTTCTTGTCGCTTTATTATTTCGAATTTTATTTTCTTACGTATATCTTTGAAAGTTTCCAGAAAATTTCACTTTCAAGAAATTTTTCTTAATTTAACATTAGTTTAATTTAATTATTTAATTGAAACACGAGTCGTTTCTTTAAAATTTAATATTTAATAGCAATGTTTACAATTTTACATTCAACATGCATACATATTGACAGTTCGGTCATTTTCTTTCGCAACGATGACGTAGATGCGCAGAACGAAATATTTTTGAAACCTGATCTGCGCAATCTTGTATTCTATCATTCTTGGAAAAAAGCGACAAAGTTCTTCACAACGTTTCATTTCGACAAATTCTACAACATCAATCAACAATTCCCAGGGTTGCGTTTTCCATATTCTCGAATGTCTACTAGATTATTTTATTATTAAATTAATCATGTTTAGTTTTTACTTCCTTGTATACGTAGTAAATACAAGAAAGTATTGTAATCATGAAAAATTTCGATATTGAGATTTTGATGGTAACACACATTTTGACCATCGCGGAGTCCATTTTGACTAGTTTGGTCGTGACGTGTGTACGTATGTACGTATGTACGTATGTACGTATGTACGTGTGTACGTATGTACGTATGTACGTATGTACGTATGTACGTATCCTCAATAACTTAAAAACGGCGAATCGTAGAAAGTTGAAATGTGGTATTTGAGACTCTTCTAAGACCTAGTTGTGCACCTCCCTTTTTGGATGCAATCGGTTGCGCGAAAAGGACACTTCTCATATAGTTTTTTTCAAATTTCATACATTACTCAAAAACAAACACTCCTAGAAAGTATATACTATTGCGCCTTACATAAGACACAATTTTGTAGCTCCAATTTTAATGATGGTTCGCACCAAAAGGACTCTTCGCCAAAGGAACACGAAGCATGCATTATCCGAATTACATAAATGATAATGATAAATTAATGTTATGCTGCTATATCTTTTACAAAAATTGGTTGTACCCTTACAGAACTAAACAGGGAAATCAAAATTACTACGATTGATAGTTAAAGCTGTGTGGAAACTAATTTGTACTTCCTTGCTTTTACTTACTACTATTTAAATTATTTAAATTAAGAGAAGCCTATGAAATTTTTTTCATTATGGAAGTAAAAATATTTAAAATTTTTAAAACTTCAATTTTAAAATATAAATAAAATATATCAACCGCTCTTGAAATAAAACCATACAATTGCCGTCATACAAGGAAGTTATGTGTTGCCCACATCAGATATTTTTATTTAATTCTAGGAGAAATAAAATCAGATTATAATTTAAATGGATCTCTCTATCTCTGTCTCTTATATTTGCTCCAAAGCAGCAATCAATTCAATTGCAAGCGACCAAAGTTTACAGACAAAGAATTCTTTCTCCTTCTCCATAAGCTGCAATGTAATTTTGACAGTTTAAAATTGCATTTATCATCTTGCATTTGCGACTGTGTTTTAGCTACAAATTACAAATGAATTTTGAATTAGAAGTGACGCTTTATGATTTACAAGCGGAAATAGCGTTCAGATTGTCGCTGCGCTGAATAAATTCGTACGTTACGAGGGAAAGTGACGGCGAAACTGTCACTTTTGAAACTGTCCCAGTTGAGAACTGTCACTTGGGAATAATCGTGACGTATCAAAACAGAAAAGAAGATTGAAACTTTCTATCAAATTCACATTATTTTAGAATTTATCATTGTTGAATTAAGAGGCGGGCTGCGGGGAGCAGATGAGGTAGCACCAGCTGCGCTTTTCCACATCCCGCAATGATTTCAATTTACATCCACTTTTATCACACGCTGATCTACAAAAACCACCATCAAAACAGAGCAAAACGCAAGAAAAACAACACAACGCGTTGTTTAATGGAATGTTAAAATGCTGCATATGCTACTTGGTTGCATTGCGACTTTGTTGGCACCCTGTAACGATAAAAACGCTCGTTCGGCGCGGCGAAGCTTCAGCAACACCGCAGCTAAAATAATTTATAATTGCGTTCAGTGGAAACACTTAAAACAACAACAAATCTGAATTTCAGTTTCCACAAAAGGGAACAAAACAAATTTCAGCTTATTTTCAACTGCATTTCCTTCAAATAAATCACATTAAAACAAAGTAACGATGAAGAAGAGGATCATTTTCAATTTGTTTTTCTTAGAATTGAAATAACTAAATAGAATTTTTTATAGATGTATCTATGCAACTTAAAATAAGCCTTAAAATATATATTTCACAAAAAATTTTAAACAATAAATCTGTTTAAATAATAATAATAATAGCCATAAAAATTATTACAGCAACAAAAACAATAATTTTTAAATATTTTAAACGGTTTTGTTATTAAAATATTTATAAAAAATAAAAAAATTTTAAAATTGCTGCAGCTACTATTAAAACTATTACAATTAGTTTAAATTAAATTACTTACCCAGCGCCCGTCTAGAATCAGGATTCTGTATGTAATCATTTCGGAGAACGCATAATTAGATTCCCACAAACGTACGTTTACGTTGTTTTTCATTGTGAATATTTTATAACATTGTTATGTTAGGTTAACATAGCTACGCCGGGCTACTTTATGTACATAAGTTCCTCTGTTAGTGATTTATGATGGCGATTAACAGAACAGAGAACGGCGTACGCTGCTATTAACATTAATCGCTGCATGTTAATAATTGGTTCTATGTCTGAAATCAATAAAGGGCGAAAACAAAATCGTGAGCAACAGTTAAGAGTAAATAACAGTGATTAAAGGGATAATTAAATATTTTCCATGTATGTCACTCTGAAGAATTGCAGAAGTTTTTAAAAAATCAAATATTTTGTAATGTAAAGTTGCTTTACAAAAAGAAAAACTAATTTTAAGGAATACTTAATACATTCTAAAGCACTGTTGGGCGCTTTAATAGATTTAATGAACTACAAACAGATTAACTGACGAAATATCGTACGCATTCAACCGTTGAATGGATTCACCAACCGACAACAAAGCAAAAGCAATTGCCGAAGCTCATTCTATAGAACAAACAAACAAATAATTTGCATAATATTCGCATTCTTTGTTCTTCGTTGAATCTATGTTTTTTCGTACTTGCTCACTGCTACCTTGACTTTTGTTGTATTTATATTATATAGAAAAAACAGTAGTTTATTTTGCAGTCTCATTCTCGTTTCTTCTTCATCTTCATCCACTGGAATATTTATTTTTCGAATATTTACATACATCATTTATGAACACGAACAACAGCGAAAATTTCAATTATTCATTCTCACGCAGGAAACCAACGAAAAATTCAATTCGCAATCGTAATCGCAATTTTGCTGACGACAAAACGTCACGTTATGCTTTAAAAACCGTTACGTTGAAATTGTGTTAAAAATTCGCGACTTCAATATTTAATATTTATATATAAAATATATTTATTCAAAACAAATTAAAAAGGAAATTATGAAAAAGATATTTCAATTTTTTTTTGCTTTAAGAATATTTTATGGGACTCTTTTTTGTATTGTATGCAATTTAAAATAAGAGATTTAACTAAAGTTTAGTTAGTTTAGCTTAGTTTAAACTTTAGTTTAAAGTTTAGTTTAGTTACTAAACACACAGTAATAAAATGTGTCTCGCTCTCTCTCACCGCTCGTTTGAAAGCGAATTCGAATGCGAATTCAATTGCAAGCCAACGAAGCGCAGCGACATTGAACTTTTTTCTGGTGCTTCACAAGAGTCAATGTAAATTTGAGAGTCTGCGTTAAGCTTCTTTCGCTGTGTTTAAAGTATGAAGAACAAAAAATTGCAAACAACTTTTTAATTGTTAAAACTGTGAAGAAGTACTTGATATTATTTCTAGTTTCTTTTTGACTTTTGTCCCTTTGTGAGTTATGAGTAAAAGCGGAAAATAAAAAAGTTCTTTTACAGTTTCATATGCTTAAAAAGTGTGTGGATAAAAACTTAATTTACGTTTTATTCTCTTCTGTCGTTGATGAATTGTTGCGAAGATAAAAAAAAGTAGGGAATTTATTTTTGAGCGTGATTAAAAATGTGTTAAGAAAAACACAAACGAAAAACAAAATAATTTTTTCGCAATTTCTTCTTCTCTAGCGATGCGTATGAATTTTTTAATTAAAATCCATTGAATCATAGTTTATAAAAAACAGCTTCTGAATTTAGTGCTGGCAGCAAAACCAAAAAAAACTAGTTTTTAATTTAGGAAAGCGTTTTAATCAAACATGAAAACTTTTATATAAAAACGGAAAAATTTAAATTGATTGTTGTTTAAAAAAAAGACAAGTAGAAAAAGCGATCGATGGAAGTTTTTATTCCATCAGCAGCCGCAATGGATAAAAAATTCATCGAACTGCGAAAAATTCGCGCACTTGGAAATTTCTACGGAAAATAAACAATAAATAACATGATAAATTGAAATGCAGAGTTTGCCAAATGATTTCATAGTAAAATATAATAGTAATTAAATTAAATTAATGCTGAAAATTATAAATGATCTCAAATTAATACTCTTTCTCTTTCCACTCTCCGCAGAAACAGTTGAATATGCTTCAGACTTTGAAGTCTTTTCACTAAATCGACGCTGGATCGAATTCTTTTGACAGCCCAACGCCTCTTCGACGCGCAACGATGGCGAAACACATCATTGAAATTGTGAAAACGGAAAACGGCCATGCTGGCAACTCCGATCTGAATTCGCCGCCAAGCACCAACGGCAACAACACAGGTAAATTTACCGTTAATCCGCATGAAAAGTGACAGCGAAAAGGTTTCTACGCAATATTTAATTCCTTTCAAATGATTTTAAGCTAAATGAGGAGATTCACAATACCTCCTGATTTTTATGAATTCCTTCTAAAATTAATTTATCATTTAAGCTAAATCGGTTTTAATTAAAATCAACTTTCACTTGAATTCGTTGTAATTAACTTTACATTTGACTTTGATTTGAATATATTTGAAAATGCTTCGGCCACTGCTGGGGAAATTTCATTATGAAATTCCCTACTACGTGTTTCTAAATTTCATTCAACTTTTTGTTTACACAAACAACGGGTTTTGTTGCTGATTAAAAATATGCAAATGAGGTGCCAATTAGGTTCGTGTCACAGCTCAAAATTAATAAACGTCAGGTGATTAATTTTAAACAAAGATTACTTTGACTTTCGTCTGCCGAATAAAATCGATGAACTACGATTGAAAGTTGAGCTACAAAAGTTTATTATATTAAAATAATTAATAAAACTTAAGATTAGGAACTTGTAATAATTTATACGAGTAAAAATTATAATAATTTAATTGTTTTACACGACTTTATTTGAAATAATTCCTTGTGACGGTGACGAGTGAAGCTTTCTGCATTTAAAGTGACGCTGAGGACATCAAAACGGCCTTAAACCCACTGCAATTTCTTTCTATTCCCTGTTTTTCGATGTAAAAAGCAATCATCTTTGTAAAATCGCCTCCCGTAAACATTGAGTTTCCCAGCAATCATTTGATGTTAATGGAATTTGATGTTAGAGCAGGCGAAGAATATAAAAATGTAAAAAAAAGATGGCATGTGATTGAAATTTTCATTTCATGCAAGTAAACACACACGATGATGCCTCGTTCGTTGGCTTGCACACAAGCGACAAACACAAATACGCAGACACGCGCTCGTTCACAACTTGAAGAATTCATTCATAAATGCATTATTTATGCAGCTGCAGCTGAAGTTGCAGCGTCTCCACAGTGATTACAAGTCAGCGAACTTCTCTCGTGCTTCTTTCTTGACTCCTTAAATAAATGCAATAAATTATTTTGTTGTTGCTTTCTGGAAGGACCTCGATGGAGCTGATGCATTATTACATTACATTAAATTAACTATTAATTAAACACATCTTCGAGGTGGTTTTGATGCTAATTCGAAAATTAATTTAAAATTAAATTGTTATATGAACATTTTTTGTGTTTTTTCTGCATCATTCTTCATTGTTGACCTTCTGATTTCTTTTGTTTACTTGATTTCTTATCATTGTTGTCCCTCTTTTCCTCTTTAAAGTTGCTCCTATTAATAATATTTCCTATTTTCTTTCTCCGCAATGTTTGTGTTTTTAAACTTTTCCCCCTTTTTTTCTACTTGTAGCTTTTCCGTCTGTCCTTGCTTATGTTTTATCGTTTCTGCAGCTAATGTTACTTCCGATTCCCACTGATTGCACTGCCAAGTATGCAGTGTTATTTTTCTTCCGGTTTGGAGTCGCAGCTGCATACATTTGTTGCATATTTTGCCCGATTGCTGCTGGAGTGGAATACATCCATTAATGAAAGCGGATGTGTGTGTGTGTGGGCGATGTGAGAGCGATTATATGAAAGTGTGTATGAGCGAGGCTATGAATGAGTGAGCGAGCTGACGTGGAATGTAATAGTGTTGTGTTGTTATAACGTGTTTGAGTTTATGTGGCTCTTGATTGGAAGGTGTAATTAACTCAGTATAAACACGGTGAGTGTTAACAACTCTTGGCAATGAGTTGGGCTTGAATAATATAATCGAATTCAGTGCATCATAAACCAAAAAAAAACCGCTGCATTTTAGTGTCGATTAAAATAAAAAATAAGAAAAAAGAGCTAAAACTTTTTCACTTTTAAAGCATTTATTCATTTTCACACTGAAGAGTAAAGAAAAATAATAAAAATCGTATTGAAAAAGGTAGTAAATAATCCACTTAAAACCCATTTTCTATATGAAATGCAGCCATGTATGTCATGCATGTAGTTTTACGTTCGCATACGACACGATATTTGCATTATCGTCGCCTTCATATTCACCATACCCACCACCAACAGCGCCGTCAACTTCACCATGCAAAAGTAAATGAATGGAATTCAGCAGCACGAAGAAGAAGAAATCGCAAAAAAAAACCCCAAACAGCAGAAAATAAATAGGAAAATCGACTGAAGAAGGGGGAAATAAAACTATGAGCTCGCAGTAAAAACAATTTGAACAGCTGATGCAAGAACGAAAGCGATGAACTCGATCACAGAGACACAGAGAGGAAAAAAGTTTCGTCCAGTTTTCGTCTGTTTTTGTTGATTTGGTGTCCAAAAGAAGTTTTTCGCTATTATAAATATTGATTTACACACACCTCCTTCACCACTTCTTTATAAATTTCATTAAATTCATCAGTCGATGTGCTCCTTTCTCTGTGCCAATCAATATTTTATAGTGGCTCAGTTTGTTTTGTCGTTTTTTATTGGAAAATTAATTGAAATTCAATTTCATTGCTTTTAATTGATTCAATCATTCGAAGCAAAATGGCTGATTGAATTCTGCGACACTTCAACAAGTTGTTGCTGTTGTTGTTGTTGTTGTTGTTATTCGATCATTTGATGCAATTATGTGAAAATGATTCACGTTTCGTCGCCATTTTCATTTTGTGGTGTGTGCCTTTGTGAAGCTTTTTATAATTGCTCACAATTATTGTCATTTCCTCACAGCGTTTTGACTTCTTTTACGCGGCTGTAATTCACCTTGATGCCACTTTTGTCCAATTAAAACAACTTTTGTAGTTTTCACTTTATTAACTTTTTAATAAATTAAAATATAATATCTTAAAAATTCCTACTGTTGCTTTTCGAATTCTTCAATACTTTGAGTCGCGCTTAGAAACTTTCGCAAACACTGAACACTGAATCGATTTGAGCTAAAATTGCAATCATTACGCTTAATTTCGGGTTGATTTAAAAAAATTAGACTCTGCATTTCGAAATATTAATTTTTACATATTTCCTTTTGTCTGAATTAATACACAATTAATATTTATAAATATTAAAATAGCCTCAATAGAATTTCAACTTCAAATTCAATTTCAATACATATTTAGAAATTCAAATTAAGTTTTATATTTACATTTTTTTAGCTATTTTAAACAAAAATATAAGTGCAATTAATTCAACAAAATGCTAAAATGAAAGACTATAATGTATAATATTATTTAAAAAAACGTTAATAATACACAACAAGAATTTCAACTTTAAATTCAAATCAGTTTTTAGAATTGTCACGAATTAATTTTTATATTTTTGAATGAATTTATTAAGCACTTAAGTGTTAAGTTGTAAATAACCTGGTTTTTCCCCATTTTTTATAATTAATAATTGTGGAATAAATGTTTTAAATGTTTATGTATGGTATATTCACCATTAAGGAGCGGCCTAAAAGTACAGCGAGTTGCGTGTTCATACAACGGACAGTGCGTAATTCTACGAATGCCTAAAAGTATATAATTAATATTTACCAGCAACGAAAGAAATGGAATTGAATTAACTTGAAATTATTATAGAGCCATTTAAAATAATAATTTATTTAAGTGCAATAAATTCAATTAAGAAATGTGTAAAATATAAAAAAAACTGTAATGTATCAGAGATATGGATAAAAAGATGAAATTAAAATCAATAATGAGATGAATAAGAAACGTTTTTGCTTGAATTACATTGAAAATTTTATTGATCCTGATTTTTGAGCATTATAAAAATAAAACTCAATTAACATTATTCATTATAACTCATCATAAAAATATAAGTCAATTAAAAAACTGTGAATAATAATAATATTAAAGACTAAATTTATTATCTAAAAAGCATATTTATAAAACAGAATCTCAACTAATGTATAAAAAGACAAAATTGAGCTGACATGAGTTGAAAGTAACCTTGAATTAATACGTAAACAGAAGAAACAATAGAAAAGAAGAAAAGAAAAGAGTAAAGAAACCTTTTCGACATTTTTGAACGCTGTTCTACTTGAGAACCACGCACTGAATTAATGGCAAAATTATGATAAAGTGCAAAGCAAAAATTAGAATATGCAAGCGTTTTAAACACTCGTTTAAGATAATTTCCATGGGTGCCAGAAACGGAATCTTTTTAAAAGTTATCACAAAACTTTGCTTAGAGTTCGATTAGAGTTAAATTTGTTTGTCTTGCTCCTCTTTAAGCTCCTGTTTCTCTTATTACTCCAGACTCTGCGTTTCCTTTGCCCTTTTGGCTCCCTTTGCAATCAATTTTCATCAAGTTACGCATCGGAAAAGGTTTTTTTGAAAGGTTTTTTTCTGAATACGTTTACGAATAGCAATAAAAGAATTTCTTCGCCTAAAATACCTCCACAGAAGATCCGAACTCTTCTTTTATGATATTGTTATTGCGTTTTTATGATTTTTCCATCTGATCCTGCGGCTTTGCATCGTCAGTATTGTTATTTATTACTTTCAATGTCCTGCGAACAGGATAAAAAGTATTTTTTTTCTTTTGTGTATATTTTATAGCATCTTTAATACTATATTGATATATGTACATATATTTTACTGTCTCTTTTTAACATCATTCAATAAATTCATTTATTGTCATCGTGTGTGTGTGTTGCTGTTATCCTTTTATCCTTGAACGAGCTGCTCACTCATTCAAGGTGCACTCGAGGGAGACCTTCTGCTAGTTCGTACGACGTTGAAGCGTTTTCAATGACATTCGCTTCAAATTCGTGCATTCGTTGGCTTCGTGACTGACGACGTAAACTGTCCAACTTCGTGACTGATTGGGAATTCGTTACTGCGACGGTTTTCACCATTTCCGCATCTTTTTTAACTGAATACCACACGACCTCCACGTTGAAGTTTCATTGCTTCATTCACTCATTTCGCTTTCATTTGTTCTGCATTTATCATTACATCATTGATTCATTTATTTCCGTTTCACAAGCCAATTTATGTCGAAGAAAATCATCAAATGTAACAACACGTCTCTCAAAATGATTAAAATTAAAACAATCAATAATTTTTTTAACTGCTTCAGTTAAATTTTTAAAACTGACATTTATGGAGCCTTTCTTAAAAAAATTTATAAGTCTAAATAATTCCAATAACAAGTGCAAATAATATTGTAGACTATAATGTATTACATAAAAATCATATTCGTAGAGAAATATCTAATTATATATAAAAAGTAACAAAGCTTAACAATCAACAAATAAATTACCACTGCCGCCTAAAAGTAAGCAATTACGTTAAATCACAAACCTTTGAAATGCAACGATCTTTGACAAAAGTAACAAACGCTCAATCAATTAATAAATTAAAATTGAATTTGAATTTATTAAAATTTAAATTTATATTAACATTTGCAACATTTCAAGCATTTATTCCACAATTATTAATTATACAAAATGTGTAAAAACCTTTGCAACAGTTTGTTACTGTCCAAAAGTTTGTTACTGTTCAACACTCATGTTTTTTAGATATTCCATTACAGTCTTTAATTACAGTTAATTGTATTAAGTGTACTTGTAATATTGTTTGAAATGGCTCAATTAATTTCAACTTCGCCTTCATTTGTGCCCTAATGCAATGACTACTTTTAGGCTGTGCTGATTATTAATTTGTTGATTTAAATTTGTCCAGATTCATACATTATAGTCATCGATTGCAGTTTTTATTTGAAATAATGAACCTTAAAATATTGCTAAAGAAGACTCAATAAATTTTATTTTACTGTAAACCTGTTAAAGTTTCTCTAGCATGAATTACAAAACCCAAAATTGATAAAGGAGTATTTTTCGAACTAATTTTATTGATCAAGTTTGGTCTCAAACATTCTATCATAAATTTCCATCAGTTTTCGGTTTTTCGACAACATTTTCGATGTTTCAACCATAATTGAAAGAAGTGTATACAACATTTGAGTTGAAATGAATTAATAATAGTGACAGAGTGAAGAACGCGCAGCAGGATGCGTATTTTTATATAAAATTATTAATAAATGATTATATTTGGAATTGTACACAATCGATTGCTATTGTAACTGTTATTAAACCTTCCCTCGTCGTCGACAGGATCATCTGTTATTATATAAAGTGAAAGTGTGGCAGAGAGTCATTTGTAAAAGCAAATAACATGTTTAGCAGCTTAGTGAAGAAAGCAGCACGATTTCTGATAATAACAACGAACAGTCTACGTGATTTTTGTCCACCAAATAAAGTTCCATTATAATTTGATGACCTTTGCTCTGGCAATTGTATTATTGATGCCGTTATTCGTGTCACATCCGCTCGCATACGTCATACGGTCACGTAGAGCCACGACTCATGCAAGTGTGAACACTTAAGCTCCGTCTTTCACCTCGTGTAGCGATTTATCTCAGTTTCCTCTTATGATAAATGTTGGTTCCTTCGACTCCTAAAAGGATTTTGAGTAGTCAGAAGCAGAGAGAGGAGAAGGGAAAAGGTCGCATGAAAAGGAACAAGTTCTTTCATATCTAGAAAACTTTGCAACTTCTTTGGATATTTTTCGGTTACAATAAAAAAAATATTAAAGACGTAAATGCTTTTTTTTGATGATTAATAAAATCATTAAAATGAAATTAAGAGTTTTTGTTTGTTTTTTAATAAGTTTGTCATATTTATTTGTCGAATTTGGATACGTAAACATTTTTATTGAATATTTTTGTTTATTTTTCATTAAGTTTGTGGTTTATTTATACATTTGCACAGTAAATTATAATTTTAGATTTAAAAAACTTCCCATGCTACAATTTATGAAGTAATATTTAACATTGAATAATTTCAAAATTAAATTCAAGTCCATTTTCAAAGTTTTCCTTCAAGACGTTAAAAGTTTTAATAATTTAAATAATTCTAAACAATATTTTAGACTATAATTTATTATCTAAAAAACACATTAAGTAATAAAACATTATCTCACTAATTCGATTAATTTATTTTAATTTATAATTAATCTTATCCTTTTTTTTTAACTGTTGCATATTTTAAATATTAAAACTAAAAATGAATTTATTTAAATGTTAAAACTAAAAATTAAATTATTCACTTGTAATTGATTTTTTGTATTGTATTGAATTGTATTTTTAAATAAATACAATAAATTTATTTGTCAAAACATTCAAGTTTTTTTGGTACTACTATTTTGTGTTTGGCATCACTTCACAAATATCCCCAAATTTCTCAGTTATTAGTGTGCAAATCATATTTAAAAAAAAAAAAGAAATAAGAGCGACGTAACTTAAAATTTAAATCCTCTCAACGACGCAACAATTTGGAGGTTACCACAGCCTGGTTCGTTTCTTAAGTCTCCCATAAGATTGTGGGTACAATTTTCGTGACAGCGACTCGGAGACTTTTATTATTATTACATATTATAAAAAACTACTTTTAAAAAGGATTAAAACTGTTATTAGTGGATTCTTGCAATTTTACATCTGCCATTTAATAATGAAAAAATATTTCTTCAAATTCAAAAGAAGTTTAATTTTTGTCCAGAAGCATAATTAATAAAAATTGTATATAATTATAAATTCATTCATATTTATCTATATTTAACAGTATTCACATTATTATTATTCATATTATTATGGCAATATTTTATTTATATTATTTTTTATATTAATACAAATAAATTAATAAAATTAATAAATATTTAAAAATAATAAATTTGTCATTTCTTCTTAATTGAAATCTAACTTTTCAATTTATATCCTTGGGGATTTGAATAAAGCAAAGAAGAAGATGAAGAAGAATAAGAAGAAGAAAAAGGCAAGGAAAAAGTAGTTTTTCCATCACTCTTTTAAAAGAATATTGAAAATCATCAAATTTCCCGGTAGACTTTAATTTGCAAAACTCTTCCTTGTCGTTCTTTCCTCTTTCTTACGAAGAAACAAAAAATCTCAGACAAAACTTTCTGAAAGCAAATAAAACAATTGCAAGGAATTTACGATGAAGTACAAATAAAGCAGAATTTTATGGCTCCACGCTTCACTGGGACGCACTGAAGAATAAATATGAAAGTTATCATAAACTTTGGATATAAAGAAAGAATATTGCACGAAGATAGAAACTTGGATATTTCTCATGTCGTTTTCTCTATTTCACTCTTCTTCTCTAGTCTGTGAATTTGTCTTTCTCCACTCCGTCGATTATTCATTATTCACTTTTTTTTGTCGGTCTCCTTCGTTGTAACTTTCCCCATTTCATATGCTTCAAATGCTTCGTGTTCAAGGACACATTAAAAGGCAACTTCCATCATCACGCATACGTTATTTTCGTATTTTCAGAAACTCTTAATTCTATTGGCCTCAGTTCGGTAGAAAAAGCCACTTCACCTCAAATTGATTGGGGTGACTTTTTGCCAGTAAATTTATCATCAATTTGACCTCACTTCCCCAATCGATAAATTTACGTCTTCCTCGAAGACTTTTATTAAACATGTGTTGCTTGTCACATTATTAAATGTGTGTGCTTTTCCTCAACGAAACGTAAATGTGTATTTATTTATTTTCCCTTATAATCTACACAATTTAGCGAACATTCCACGTTGTAGCAAAAGTGATTTTTCAAAAGATTTCTGTGCAGCTGACAGCGGCAACTGAACACAGTTAAAAAAGAGCGTGGAGAAGCACTGCAAACTACAAAGGAACGAGTGAGAGACGGCAACGCGAGCGACTGCTTTAAAAAAGAGCTTGAAGAAGCACTGTGAAGAGAGAGGGAAAGCCTAACAACAAAGTTCTTGAAACTATGTTTCCAACGTTGATGGATGAGAGAAGTGGAACGAAGTTAAAAGTTGTGACTACGATGTGTGGCTATGTCAAGTTTCTGAGAAGGTTACAGAGCAATCGTTACCGAGTGATGGCCGGGAGAGAGAGGGTGCGGCCTTCTTTGCTTGTCGGTCTACCTCACAAATAATGCACAAGTTCTGCAATGTCACGTTTTGTGGGTTAAGTTCAAGACGAAGTCTTTCGAATGCTCTCTAAATTTATGGAAGAGAATGCAGAAGATGTCTGTGGAATTCAATGGAAAACTAAGCCAAGAAAATTGTTGAAGGTCATTTATTTTGGTTCTGTTATCATTATTTGAAGCAAGAGAAAATTGGTTGTAGTTAAAGTCCAAGGGAAGCTTTAATTGTCCTGTCCTTGTGTCCACTTTAAATGGACCTCGAGGCAACATTTTAGTCAGTTCAATTTAGCCGGGGGTTAGGTAAGGTGATTATCGTAATTATTGAAGATGATGGAGGTCGAAGTTCAGGTGAAAAAATATCGAATTTTCATGTATTTTTTAGACTTTCGCGTTTTAACAATTCCTAGATTCAAGCGAACTTTCAGTGACTCCCATTGAACTTACGTATAGTCAATATAATCAATATAATCCAGAAATAATGTTACTTATTTTTATAAATCATTTTCTATTCTCTTAAAACTTTTGGTTGTGTGTTTAATTATGTGTTTAAATTATTTTCTTGGCTTGGAAATATTTCAATAATTCATTTTATTTACTAAAATTATTATTTCACACAAATATACACTGAAAAAAATCAACAAATTCTGAGTACATGTCCGCACTTCCACTTCTTTTTTTGTTTACATTCTGAGGTGTTTATTTTGTTCGTATTCCTTCAGTTTTAAATACTTCCCGAGCTGTTCGGTGAACTTATGTCCAAACACTGCTTAGATTCCATTCCCTCCGCACGTCGCCTCCCCCCCGCATCAACTGAATACACACAAAAAAATTTCTCTACACAAATTTTGTCCTCGATTTGCTGTATTTTTCGCATTTTTCCCCCTTTCATTTCCCTTTAATTTTGATGCTATCGTTATTTCTATATTATCATTATTTTTCCCCATGCTTTCTCTTTTCTATTTCACTATATTTACGTTTCTTTTTTCTATTTTTTATTTTATTTTTTTTTTGTGGTTTCGTTTTTTTTTATTTCCTTTTTTTATGTTTATTTTGCGAAATCAAAACGAGTTCTCATTCAAAAGCTTTTGTATGAATGAAACAGTAAATTGCCACTACTGACGCCCAGCCAAGCCCATTTTTCCCATCCCGCCCCTGTTTTGTTTGTCTCGAGCAAACAAAGAATAATAAAAAATAACATTGAGTATCACTTTTTCCTTGAAACCTAAAAGGAAACACTTTCCCATACATAAAATATGTAAATCGAAAAAGGTTGGTATTTCACAGAAATAAACACATGAAGACTCATGTGGGTTTTGCTGTCGGTGAAAAATGATGAATTTTTTCGCGAATCTCCCTGTTGACATGTTGGGATTTAATAACTATTTTTTCTTTGCTTCGAACTGAATAGGACCACGATAATGCAAGGAAGGACGAATGACAAAATATAACGTAAGAAAACTCACTCATCTGTGGAACTCTGATATGTTTACAGACTAAAGTAACGCCCGTCAACTACGGTAATGTGATCGCCTTGGTGATGGTGCCATCGTGGTACAGTATACACCCATAGCTATTAAAGTCTGGCTGTTGTTACTTCGTCAACACCCAAGAGAACTCAATTAACCTCTATCATTTGTCGTGCCCATTAATCCAACGCCCACTTCGCCTCGATTGTACATGGAATCGCAGTCGGAGAGCGTCTCCGAAAGGTTAATGCTTTTAAAATGCTTCCAATTTCACCTGTTGAAGGTTGATGCAATGACAACGTGGCGCGTTAGACACGTTACCATTTTGCTATACTCTGTGATGAGTGATTCTGGCCAAAGACAACCAAGATTCTGAGGAATCGATTGGCCTATATTGTTATCGAATGGATAATTAAAAATAAATTAATAAATTTCAGTATATTGAGGTTTTGTATTTAAAATGCTATAAGTTTAAGTTCTTCACTGGAAAACTCTGAACAATATTGTGGACTATAACATATATTCTCTAAAGAGCATATTCGTAAAACAGTTCCTACTTCTGGGTAAAGAGATGAATGGCTTCTTCTGTACTTGGAGGTTTTTTCCTTGTTTAATTTTTTAGACATTTCTTCAACTTTTTCTTTACCTTTTTCTTTCAATGTTTCCGTGTAGATTTCTCTTTTCTTCGATGTAATAAATAATTCTTTAAATAATATTTTAAAATTTCAAACATTCAGGTTTTAATATCGTTTTTCTCCCCTTTCTTTGTCTTTTTCGTTACAGCGGAAAACATACACTTGGATGACCTTTACACGCGGTACCGTCAAAGATTGCGGAAGTCACTCTTTCGATCCGGACTTTCAATATCGTTGGGCGCTTGCGTTTTGTCCATTGCAATCGGCCTGCTCTACAACCAGGTAAGCGTTGGCCTATGAATTGTTGCCTGAAATTGCTTCATATGTATGTAAATTGATTTGTAGCCTTTCTAACCACGTCCGTTTTTCTTCTTCCGTTTTCGCTTTTCACCACTCACTTCCGTTTCCGTTGTTCGTTAGCATTTACTGCAAACACTGTTGCTCGCCATCGCAGCTCTGATTTCCGCTGGCATTTTAACTGCGTTGCAGTTTCCGGCTGTCCTCAGCTCGCCCGCCGCTGCTCTGGCTTTTGCCATTGTGACCACATTTTCACTGGGTACGATTGCTGCAATTACGGCTGAGGAATTGGCTCCATTACCGCTATTTGCCGTTTTTCTGGTAAGTAAATAGAAAAATAAAAGGGAACACTTTTGTGATGAATTCTTCACTACATTCGTATTCATTTAAAGCAACATCTTATTAGAATCCAATTAGACAATGACGATGATAACTTTTAATCAAATAGGATTCAGATAAATCAGAATTAAAGCAAACAGTTGACATTGATTCTTTTAGAAAAGGAGGAAAATTTCGACATAGTTTCTTTTAAAATAACTTATTTCCTAAAATTTAGAATAATTTTTGGTTCAGTGTAAATTTTATCATGCAATTAACGAATATTTATGACTTTAATTAATATTGGAATTGGACAAATCGAAGATTAAACTAAACAAATCGCTTTAAATTCCATGAATGGCAACCGCAAACGATGCTAATTCGCGCAACAGGGCATCCACACAATGATGCCGATATCGTGGCCGGTGTCCGTGGTCTTGGCCGTGTTTATGACCGTCATCCACATCGTTTACAAGGTCGGCAGCAGTGCGGACTACACGCCCAACCTGCCCATGGTGAGTAGACGAGTTGTCCTCAGTTCGTTGGTCGTTGGCAGCACGCAGCTGAAGCGGCAATTGGATTAGTGAATCTCGTTAAATTTCGCAAATGCCTGTGTTTTCAGTTGTTCGGCGAAATCGTGATGTTGGCCAGCGCGTCCGTTTCCGGGCTCTACTATCGCATCATGTCCGACGCGGCGCACAACCGCACCGTCGACGGCACCCGCACCGGCATCGAGCAGCGCGTCAAACTCGAGTGCGAACGTGAGCAACAGGAGCAGCTGCTGCTCAGCGTCATCCCGGCCTACATCGCAGCAGAGGTGAGTTTGTGTGGTGAAATGTGTGCTCTCATATTTGTCCCTTTCTCTCCTCCACGTCCAGGTTAAACGCAGCATCATGCTCAAAATGGCGGACGCTTGTCAACGCGCTGGCGGCCAGTCGACGACATCAGCGACCAGGTTCCATGAGTTGCACGTGCAGCGGCACAATAACGTCTCCATTCTCTACGCCGACATCGTCAACTTCACGCCGCTCTCTGAGCAGCTGTCGGCAAGCGATTTGGTGAAAACTCTGAACGATCTCTTTGGCCGATTCGATCAAATCGCTCAGGTGAGAATAGAAGCTTCCGATGAAAATTGAAAATTCCCCTATATCATTTGTTACCGGTTTTTTCATTGGCTCCAGGAAAATCAATGTCTACGCATCAAAATTCTGGGCGATTGCTATTATTGCGTATCCGGGCTGCCAGTATCGAGGCCGCAACATGCATCCAACTGCGTCAACATGGGACTGCAAATGATCGATGCAATTAGGTGAGTTTTGAGGGTCGATGTCGCGGTTACGCACTCGATGCTTCACTCCTTCTGGCGTTCATTCGATTGAACGTCGAATTGCTGCACTTGTTGACTCTGAAATGTTTAGGAATGTTCAGGAAAATTCCCAACAAAACTCGTGAATTCGTATCCAGAACGATTCAATGCGCGTTGTACAGAAATTTGCTTCAATTTCATGGTAGATGAGTGAAATCTGAACATATTGAAGGATAATAAGCAATGATATGGCTCCTTTATTGCTAATTTGTTCTCCTTTAATTCATTTATTCATTTCGAAGCTTTTCGTTTGTTCTTTCGGTTCTTGTAGGTATATCTTTTTTTCCACGATTTTTTATAATCGTCCAGATGCCAAATTTCTTTCTTTTCTCTCCGAGACTTTCGAGATAATTCTGAATTTTATCAAATCTTCACAAATCGAAATTCAAAGAATAAATCCTTTAACGACAGTAAATTGATTATTAATTATAATTTTTATATTTAATTATTGTTCGTTTTTACTTTCAGTTTATTATAAAATTTAATAAAATATAGAAAACATTTGTTTAAGTTAACTCATTTTAAAAATTAATATTAAATGATAAAATTTAATAAAAATATAAATAAAATTAAACTAAATATTATAATCATTTTTTCTTTATTATGATGAAAATTTCTTCTAATAAACGAAATTAATTTAATAATTTTATTATTTGACCTATTTATTTAATATATTTTTTTATTTCATTTTATAAATATAAATAAAAATATATAATAGTAATTAATAATATTTTTTGTAGCATCTTTCGTTCCTCTACTTTTGTAATTTCTCACTCTTCTGTTCTTGATTATAAGTTCTATAAAAAAATAACAAGAAAAACAAGAAAACAAAATCCAATTTCTTAAATTCAGTCAAAGGTTTGATGATGAAATGTTTATTAGTTTTTTGTTTTTTTGGTTTTTTCGACCCTTAACAAAAGGAAACAACAAATGCCACTAGAAACCCCATCAAACGGTGACAAATACATAAATAATGCTTTCGTAGGAAAAACAAAACCCGCTTTTGTGACCCTTTTCAACAGCGATCATACGAAAACTCCATAAAAGCAAGTTTACGATGAGTTTGAGAAAATTGTTTATGCTACAAAATTAAAATAATGTAACAACAAACAAAGAAAAAACAAAGGAAGAAAAGCAGAATATATTTTATATGCAGATTAAAAATAAATAAAACAATCAACGATGTTATTGAGACAGTTTTATTATAAATTCGCACTTTTGTTGATATTCTTGCTCTGAACGAAGAAATAACAAACCTTTTAAAAATATAAATATATTAAAACTTTTTCCTAGAAGAAAAGAAAATCCAAAAAAAAATGTCTTCTCTTTTTAAATTCAATATTTTTAATCAAGTTTTTATAAATAATATTATATAATTTCAATAAATTTTTAATAAATTGAAAATTGAAGATGAAAATTTATGTAAATCAATTAGAAAATTGCATTTGTTTTCAATTTGGAATTTACAATTACTTGTAAAAGTCGTATTTTTTCCTTAAGACTTTTCTGATTCGTCATTCAGAGGACGATTTAACGATGTTTCTGCTTCAATTTAGTTCTTCAAGGTGCAATTATAAGGATTTGTACGGATTATTAACGCTGATAATCTATCTCATTCGCCCTCTAATCAGCAGTTTCTGCTTTTTTTGAGCTTCTCCTTCTAATATCCCAGCCAAACTTCTTCGATACCAAAGCTTCGAATCACGTTAAAACTATTCACTAATTTTTCTTCGCTTCTGCCCGTGAAAAGTACGAGTAATTTAATGATTCTCATAGTTTTTCCATTTGTTCTTGACCTTGTGCTGTATATTAATATTTCTTTAACACTTAGCAACAAAATAAAACAATTATTCGATTAAAGGCCACCACAAAAGCTGCTCTAGCTTGAATAAGAAACATCGAAAGTAATGAATTTCATTATAAACCAATTTTATTTTCATGGTCTGCTGTATGATTAAATAGACCACGATAAAGTATCGCGAGTTCCTTCTAATTTTACTCTATTATTTTTCTAATTTCCCATACTTTTCAATGAATTGCTGAGTTGTTGGGTTGATTATTGGGTCCTGGCGTTAATTTAGTTTCTATTTTTTATTCTTTATTTATTTCATATATATTCTATAATATCTATACTATAAAATATAGTAAATTATGTAGCTCATTACAACTGCCTTCGTTGCTGTTATTGTATTGTAATGGGGATTTTCTTTGCAGACATGTGCGTGAAGCAACTGGCATCAATGTCGATATGCGCATCGGCATCCACACCGGCAACGTCCTCTGCGGTGTCCTTGGCTTGAGGAAGTGGCAATTCGACGTTTGGAGCGACGACGTAACATTGGCGAATCATATGGAAAGCGGCGGAGTAGCGGGGTGAGTGAGAAAAATACCGTGAAGAAGGGCAAAAGAAAATCCCACTGAGACGTGAAATATTAATTTCAAGACGACGTAACAGCCGACTTCTAAAATGAGACGAGGAAGTTGATGGATTGGGGAAGTGATTTGAAGCAGTTGGCTGCCAGGAAGTCGTGCAAGCCACAAAGGAAATAATAAATACATTGGCTTCACAGGCTTAATGAGAAAAATGTGCATTTAACCATTAATAACGCGGCAGTGAATTAAAGAATAAATTAGTTATCAAAAGTTGTGGGAAAATCGTGAATTTCTGATGAAGATGTTGTGAATCTTCGTTGATATTATTATTGCGTTATTTTTGTTACACTCAGAAAAAAAAGCTATTCATACAGATCATTCAGTGACGTTTTCTGGGAAGCAAATTACTCAGTTATTTACTCAGATTTTATTTATTTACAAATGAAACTATAAATTAAGTAAGTTTAAAAATATATTTTAATCAATTTGCAGCCGTGTTCACATCACTAAGCAAACGTTTCAATTTCTGGGCGGGAAATTCGAGGTGGAGGAAGGTGATGGCGGCGCGAGAGACTCCTACTTGTCGGACCACAAAGTTCAGACATACCTGATAGTTCCGCCCAAGGTGAGTTGCCACTTTCAGGTGGCAATCAATTATGTCCTAAGCTCCGCATGACGACATCTCGTAAATGTTGTATATAAAATTCGAATAAAATAAAAGCACGAAGATCGTTTCGTCCTTCTTCTCCTCCTTCTCTGTAGAAATCGACAACATATCGGCAACATTGTATCGTGCCTCGCGTAATTGAGAGCATGACATCACCTGACAAACTGACGGACGTCGAGGCATCTGTTAACGAGATGTTGTTGCCCAACGGCAGCAGCAGCATGAACGTGGCCAACAACAAATCCGCCGCAGATGAGGCGAGCGCATTAAATCAACAGCCAAAGTTATCACCTTCATCAACGAACAGTCAGGAGCCAATGATTTCGACACACGGACAGCCGACGTCAGCGTCCATCAAGGAGCTGAGTGAGGAAGAGGAGGACGAGGATGACGATAAGGAGCATGGGGAAATGGAGCAATTGACGGAAGTGCCGACAACTCTGCTGACCGCGATACAACGCAACAGCGCTGACAGAGAAGCAACAACAACAACAGCAGCAGCAGCAGCGAAGAGCAGGTCTTCTTTGTCCTTGCCGAATGAGGGTGTGTCTACTATGAATGACAGCGAGAGCGGCAACTCGTTGAGTGAAAACTTCGCAATCAACGCCACCACCACCGCCAACGGCACCACCAACGACGTTGCAATAGGAATGCAAGCCACCACGCAAGCAGCGTCGCCACCTTCACCACACTCACCACAATCCCCACAGACAACAAAAACAACCACAAATACTTCTACACCACCGACACAAAGCAGCAATTTAAGCGTTTCGGAGACGCCGGAAAAGTTTCGACGGAAACTTTCAGTGCAAGGTAAGCGAAGGCGGCCACTTAAGGAGATCCGTACAAGATTCGGCTCTGAAATTAGCAATTTCCTTTTCACATTTTAGAAAATATTAAATTTAATTTCGGAAAAAGCTGATAAAATTTTGAACTTTGCTCTGAATTTGTGAATATTTTGTTGTTATTATTCTGAGCCCTTGACAAGGTTAAAACTTTGTTTATACAAGATTTGAACCTAAGCTCAGGCTTCGTATCACTGGACTTATCTCCGTCTGAAAGGACGCATGACGGACACGGAACTCGAAGTCCTTTGGCTATCAACAGACAGACAAACATGTGAAAGGTCACTCTAACAGCTACCTCAATAGCAAATAGTTCGACTTCTAAGATTATAATATTATTTTGACATCCGGTTCAAAGGTTTCCCAATCTTTCCGTTCACTATTATTAACACGTCGTTCCTGAAGAATCTTTAACTTCTAGTTTAGCAAATAATTTCCTGTTTCGTATAATAAATTTCATTATAGGACTTATTTCATTTGCTGACCGCAGACGTTCTTCTGGTGCTTTCTTGGATGGAAGGAAGCTTTCCATGCATAACGGAGAAAGTTTCCGCAGTCATTCAGGTAAAATACAATTATTTCCTACACTCGAAATAAAATATGCCATTAACTGGCAAATATAATAGTTATTGGCTTTATAGTATAAGAATTAACAGGTTTTTCCTATTGAAACATTACTTCTTATTGTATTAAAGTGAATAGTTTCCGAAAATGTATTTTAATATGATAATTTTTTTGTCTGATTGAGTAATTTGGATGTCGAAACCTCAAAATTAAATTATTTCTTATACCGAAATGTTTGCCTATACAAGGTTAACAAGAGTTAAAGCTGAGCATTTAAATAGTATTCAATTTTTGTTTTCTAATAAGAAAATTCTAACTAAACACTCTGCTTACGAAGCAGCTAAATTAGATTTGCTTATAACAAATTGACTAAATTTCCTTTAGTTAACAACTTGCGACAGGACACATTTCCTTGTATGCATGTATATTCAACACGTTGTATATACACAAATGCACGTTGATGTGTGTTTGCCGTAATTGACTCTGTTGCTGTGTCCTCCGCAGGTCATGTCACACGGAATCGTCCTTCGTCGAAGATGACTAAATACGTGGAGTGTTGGGGCGCTGACAAACCGTTTGCTAATATTGCAGAGTCGAAGCTGGTCAAAAATATTGGGTTAGCCGTAAGTAAAAGACCGAACATACAAACTGTAAATATATATAATATATAGAAACATTAGCGGGTCGTGTCTGTTGCTTCCTCACATGAAATCACGTAACAGAAAAATCCTTAGGGTAATTTTCATGCAGCTGAGAATGGAAATTTCCCTATTAACAAACACTCACACACATGCACACAATCACTTTCCTTCTACCGAGCATTTAATTATTATCACCTTGCAGAGCATCGCAATGATTGAATCAAATCTACTCCCGCCGGAGCGCAAGTGTTTCAATTTCAACTTCTTCGGCCCACCCACGGAGCTGAAACCACTCACGATGTGGTATCGGAACACGCCGCGCGAAGCCATGTACCGCGCCCGCCCCGACACGCACTTCCGCTACGATCTAATCTGCGTTTTCGTGCTCTTTCTGTCGCTGGCGCTCGTGCAGCTGATTGTAATCGAATTGTAAGAGTCTGCTTACTGTGAAGTTAATGAATCATCATCGAGTTACAAAATGTTTGTGTTTTTTTGTTGCGATAGAAACATAGCTTTAATTGGATCACTTCTCGCCAGCGGGATATCGTTGGGACTATTTCTGTATTTAAGCAACGTTCAGGTGCCCGAAGTGACGTCAACTTCGTCGGATCGCAATGGACCTGGTCAAGTGGTGGCCAGCAGTCGCTATTTGCGTCTGGCCATCTTCGTTATCGTCAATATACTGATGAGCGCCTGCGCTGTGTTCAGTGTTATTAATTTCGCCATCGATAACACGCTCGTGGAGATAAATGAAGATCAGATCGATGTTAACAATGACCACAACAGAAGCCAATCCTGGAATGATACTTTTTTAACCGAGATTTCTTCACCTTTACTTTTGTTACCGTCTCAAATCCAAACAGCGCCAATTTATCTCTTCTGCTGCGCCATCAGCATGGCAGCCATTTCCGCTTTTCTGCGTTCTGGTTTTATTTTGAAATTCTGCACGATGCTGCTAGCGTCCATCTGCCAGGCGCTGGTCTTGGGCTACAGCGACCTATTTCTACAGTACAATTTCCTGAATCCAGATCACGAGTGAGTCGCAATGAAGATTGTGTATTTAGTTTTGAGTTCGTTACAAATTGAATGAATGAATTAGCTGCCTTCCCGTGCTCGATCTGGATTTACTTTTATGTGTTACAGAAAGGAAATAAAACAAGCAAATTTCCCTGCTGTGCTGCCAAGTTGAGCCTCTGAAGCATTGCCAATTCGTTCTTGTGAATCTTCTGATCCATTTCAAGCACGGAAACTCAACTATTATTTATTTATTAACAAATACGTAGTATTACATTGAAATTTATATTAATTTCTACTTGTTCACTTTCATTTTGTTACAGACTTCCGTTGGAATTGAAAGGTTTCCTTATGCTGTTTCCCATTATGCTTGTTCTACACACGCTTGATCGTCAAGGTGAATACGTTGCTCGAACCGATTTCCTTTGGAAAGCGAAACTAAAAGTTGAACAAGAAGAAGTGGAAACAATGCGTGGCATTAACAAAGTTGGTTGAGAATCATTTCTTCAAATTTTAATATACTTATTTTCATATTTATGTATATAGATTTTGCTGGAGAATATTTTGCCAGCTCATGTGGCAACACATTTTCTACATCAGGAACGTTCGACGGAGCTGTATCACGAGAGTTACTCCTGTGTTGCCGTTATGTTTGCTTCTATACCGAACTATAAGGAATTCTACGACGAAACCGATGTCAATAAACAAGGATTGGAATGTCTGCGGTTATTAAACGAAATTATATGCGATTTCGATAAGGTGATGCACCCCTTTCTTTGGATAAAGAATTTTACTATTTCTATCTAAATTATCTTTAATTTAGCTCTTACTAAAACCGAAATTCAGTGGCATAGAGAAGATCAAAACCATTGCCAGCACATACATGTGCGCCTCGGGTTTGAGGCCTGGCAAAGAGGATAGCGCAACGGTGAGTTTTAATTGTAACCGAATACGAATGTTGATTAATTTATATTATTTTTTTTAATACACAGCTTACGCACAACATCTTGGTAAGTTACACTTTTCTTCTATAATGCAGAATAAACAGAGATAGGAGTTAAAAACCGAGTATTTTAACACGTAAATACTTTCGTTCAATTGCGTTGGGAGGCATCGTCAAGTGATGCCGCCGTGATTCTCAAAAGTCAGGATTTATGTATAATGCAACGTAAACGTGAATTGTTTTGTTTAACATGACTTTATTAGTTATTAGTTAGTAAAGTCATTCTTAAAAATTCAAAGTATAGCCTTTTTTTCTCTTATTTGTCTCTTGTTTCACATCGATCTTACTTTGCTTGCACAAACTTCAACAGGATGAGAAACGCACAGAGGAACATAACGTCGTGATATTGGTCGAATTTGCTATCGCTTTAATGTCCATTTTGGACTCAATTAACCGGGAGTCATTTCAACGATTCCGTTTGCGCATCGGGCTAAATCATGGACCGGTGATAGCGGGTGTTATTGGAGCTCAGAAACCTCAATACGATATTTGGAGCAATACGGTGAATGTGGCTTCGCGCATGGACTCGTGCGGTGTCATGGGGCGGCTCCAGGTCAGAGCAGCAATCATTTCACTAGTTATTTACTCTCACTTGTTATTTTTATATCAGACAACAGAACAAACGGCGAAAATTTTACAAGCTGCCGGTTATGAGTGCGAATGCCGTGGTTTGACCTTCGTTAAGGGAAAAGGAAATCTAGTCACGTATTTTGTGAAGACACCGTTTGATGGAAAACTTTAAATGCTAGATGTAACATTCAGGCTACCTGAACAATCATAAGTTTTACTTGCAGCTTAGGAAGCAGTTAAGCACAATTTAGACACATTTTAACTAAAATTAGCATTTAAATCTCTTTTAAGTGTAACTACTACAATGGAATAAGTTAATTTAAGCACCTTTCCTCAAGCATTTAAATACTTTTCTTATTATAACACATCGCAATTAAATTGGTCGCTAAAAATAATCATTTTAAAAATAGCATCAAATTGTTAAGAAACCGATTAATAACAATTTATTTAAAAGTAATGTAAAATACTCGTAAATAGAAAAAGTAGTAAAATAAACTAAAAAGTGAAAATGTACAATTTTATTTTATGTAATATTAGAGGCAACTATTATATTTTATCCAGGAATTTTACATAATTTATTGATCTTAATGTATTTAAAGTCAGTGTTAAGCTAAGCAATGTAAAAAAGATAATGATTGATGGAGGTAAACATTGAACAATTATAACATTAACATGTAACTCAAAACACAAAATTATCTATATACAAAATTAGTCTATATACAAAATGTTTCCTATATACAAAATGCCATATATCAATGTAATATTATTATTGGTAGAAATCTGTGTAAAAATTATATATACTCAAAATAAAACAGTTACAAATATTTCTTTATATGTGTCATAGTAACAACACAACAATGAATATTGACCCATCAAATATGGTGCACAATTAGCAATAATAAGCACCTGTACATGAACCACCAATAAAACCACTAAAAATAATATACAAAAGTACTATTTAACAAAAAAGGTTGTTGGAAGCTTCATTTATTTTTCATGTTCATTACTAACTAATTTAAAGAACCTAATTTATGAACTCCGATTTCGTGACTAAGTATTTTTTATGTATTTTGTCTAAATTATTTTCAACTTCACTTTAAATATTTGTCCTGCGTTAGATAAATTAATATATGTCTCAATAGATATCATAACTTTAGAACAATCTTATTTTCCGAAACTTGTATATTATTTCTTGTAATTTAATAAATGTATTAAATATATTTTTTAAAAAATCCTCTGGCCAAGGTCTTTTTATTGTTGTAAGAGTAAACATTCTGTCAAAGCTAAATTAATATTTAAAATTCACTAAATATAATAAAATAGTATGTTTATTATAAAATATGAGTATTCGAGGTGAACTTTGCACAACCAAAATGGCTTTTGTTTGTGGTAGAATCCACTAGATGGCGCTCTGGTCGTTTTTTCAAAAAATTACGGAGATATTTAAGAAAATGTATTTTTTACTTTATATAACTTTAATTTCCGAAACACTGACCACTTTCCAGAGGAAGTTGCCTGAATCTTTAATTTTTTCCAAATGCGTGTGAGGTAATATATAAGCTTGAGTCGCCTACATGGTTAATGCATTAAATTTTTGCCATCTCAGGATCGTTCTTCACTTTTTTGGAATTTTATTGCCAAGCAGATACAGAATTTTTCCGAGCAATATTTATAAGAAAACCTTCGATAAAGGGGAGACGATACGTCATTAAAATATCTACCTATTAAATAAACTAAATACCCTTGTTTTAATCGAATTTTCACACAAAAGGCTTAAAACGATCTTTTCCCAATGACTTGGATAATTTGGCAAGTTCTTGTTAAAAATAACATTTTCTTATACAAATATTGGTATGTAATGTAGATATATTAAAGTTCAATATTTGTATATACTATACATATATTAAATTAAAAGTTGAAAAATTTTAAAGAAGCCTTAATAAATATATATATAAATTATTTAAATACATAATCGTATGAAAAATTAAGCCTTGAATATAAATTACTTAATCTTAAAACGATTACACACATTCGATTCTTATCACAATTCATTAAAAACTTGCTACATTTCGAAATAAAGATATCAGTAAAGACATTTTACTGTTCCTCTCATTAGTATAATAATTACACTCAAGCAAAACTTCCTTCTTCTTGCATTTAAAGGCTCAGAAATGCGGCAAACACACCTTCCCTGCAAACAATTCAGAGACAACAGTAATCCAGAGCGCCAGGACAAATAAGATGTAGGAGATGCCAATCTTATAAGTGTTGGGCAGCTGATATGCCTGTCCGCCGATTTCTTCGATGTGAAAACCCAGCGGAAATACGACAGCTGCCAGACAGAAGAGCACCATTGCAGTGAATCCCACCCAGCGAGCGTACGGTATAACATTACGATCCCAAGTACTGGAGGCCAAAAGTATGACGGTCGTAGTAATGCAAATGCAACCGATGAATATGCAAACCAAAGCCACTAACCATTCCGGCTGCAACTCGGGAGTGTAGCAAACTTGTGGCCGGTTATATAGAGTCATGCAGGTCCACATCAGACCCAAACGTATGTCGCCTTAAAGTATTCGGAGCAATATACATTATTTAGTTAGCTATTATGGACGCTGGCACTTACCAGCTTCTTCAGTGACAATCCAGTCAGGCATAGCTAGGCTAACGATTGCAAATACGTCGGCAGCCATAAACAGCGTGGCACTAATAGTGGTTAGCTTATCCATTTTATTACTCTCTGTTTTGATTTTAACTCATAAATACCTTTGCCCCTTTCAAAATATCACTAATATTAAAAGACTTGTTTATTTTGGTTTGACTTTATGACAAGAATCAGAAAGTGATGCCAGATCATCTCCAAAATTGTAAATTCTTTTATACTTGAACGAAGAGATTTTTTTTTCGTAACAATTTTGTGTAAAACGCATTCATGAAAAAAAGTATATTCAAAAAGTAAACAATAATAAAAGATTTTCTATAGAATACTAATCTATTATTCTTGGTTATGCATAATACAAATATTTGAATGCAATTGTCAATAATAGCTGCGTTGTTTTGATGAACTATAAATAAATTTGTTTTGCTATCCAGTTTATTACGGTAAAATACGTTTAGTTTATTATAAATGTATATAGCATAGTATATAATTGGATCTTATATCACAAGATTATTGAAAACACCTTATTGTCGCACTTAAACACGTATGCAATGCTGTTCGTGTAAACACCGCCTTCGATGTCAAGTGTTGTGCAGCACTGTTTGAACTCTTTTAATGCAGCTTGTGCGCACTTTTAAAAATTTATATTTGCTGGATGTTCGTTACCGGAAGGAAATGCTAAATTTGAAATTATTTATACCAAATTCTATAATTAAAAATTCAGATTATTAGTAAAAGAAGACAAGAGGAGATTTTACATTAGATATTTCAGAATAATGTAATTCGAATGGTTCAGCACGAGATATCTTCCGTACTTGTACGCTTTTAAACAGTTTTATGATGGTATTGACTTGTTTGCTAACGATAAAAAACATCGCGACGAATTCCATTAAAGACTGAATATATGTGCACAATTGTTTATAAATTTAAACTAATTACATATATATAACATTTTAAAAAATGGAACCAAAAAATATACATGATCATAGTATGATACAAAAAAATATACACATAATATATTTTGTATTTTTTATGTTTGTATTTTTTGCATACATTTATGAAAGTTTTAAATATTTTGTATTGAGTTAATTTACGAAAATATTTAACGAAGAAAAAGAATTTTTAATAATTTTTATATAATAGATATAATTTTTAATAATAATCAACAAAAGCAATCGCGATTCAGAAATTCATTTAATTATTCATACATAAATTTTATAATGAAAAACTATAAAAGAATTAAAAATATAGAACACAATTAAAATTTTCTATCAGAATCCGGGGAAGAACGTGCGAACAGGGAAATTGGGGATCTTCAAAGATCGATCGTTCTGTTAAGTACAGAACAGCTCCTAAAATTTATTACATTCCCAGAGATGACGTGTCCCAAAAACATTTGCTACCATCTTTAATTTGTAACGGTGAATCCAATCACAGAACATTGACACATAATCCACGTGTATTAAACTGTACCACTTAAAAGTCAATCGCATTATAAGGAATAATTTCTTTTTTAATTTAATTTTAAGTTAAACATGATGTACATACGTAATGTGTTAAATAAAATAGTAGAGAATAAACAAATAACTATGGTGGTAAGTATGGTAATGTATTACGTGGCCAAGCACAGGCATAAAACTTTAATTATTACATTTGTACACATGCACGCAATCGCGTTATTTGAATATCCACAACGAACTTTATATAGGAATATAAAAGTAACAAAAAAAAAAAAACCTACGCATTCAAGAATACTTCAGGAAAATCGGAAAATTATAGACTGAAATAAACACTTGATAGAACGTTAGAGAGAGATAGTTATACAAGCACATCTCGCAAGTAATGTGACCCTCGGCAAAGAAGTAATTCGAACCCTTGCAGAGTGAGACAACACGATGTCCAGATAACAAGCAAGCAGACAAACCAACAAATCATACAGCACTGACCTGTCTCTAGTTTCATTCCGACAAGTGCCGCCAATTAGCATAGGCAACAAAAAAACCCGATTCACTGACGTGTCCTTTTTTCTAATTTCGTTCACAACATGCTATTTTCGTACCGTTATTTGTCGTTTATTCTCCCCGGCCGTTCATATGGCAGTGACTTTCGGCCGTGCAAGTGCATTTATTAATTAATAATGGGCTGCACTGGTTCTCGTACTACTTAAATATATTGAAGATTTTAAGACTGGTGTAATTTTTTATACCTTTAAATTAATAATTTTTGTGATGAACGATTTTAATTGGTCAATAGCCTGACCGTTGCTGTAAACACTTCATTAAAAACAGCAATCACTCAGTCCTGCGGCTGCCTCGTGAACATTTCAATTACAAATGCCGAACATTGGTCAGTGATCGGTTGGCCCGGTCGGTCATTGCAGTTGCTGTGAGGTTGATTTATAGATTTGCATGCATATTTTATTATTTTAAGAATATTTAACAAATATGAAATATGCACGAGAGGTGAGTGTAAAAGTGAATACGATTCTGTGAATGAAACCCGAGTTTTTAATTAATTCGAAAAAGAATTCAAACGTGATTGAGTGGTTTTTCCAATAATATTAAATGGACATTTTTAAATAAATTTATCTGGAAAAAAACAATAAAAAGATATCGAGCAAACGATGCGTTGTTATTAACAAAAAATTCTTTACAATTTGTGAATTCTGTTCTCATGAAATCCGGTGCTTGATTAAAAATTTACTAAAATATTGTTATTATTTATTCCTGGTCTTATATCACGTACATATTTACATGAATATATTTATTTGGACTGAACTATTCGAGATGCCAATCGAAAAATTATTTATATTTCGTCTCTGTTGTTTCATGAAATTTGATGATCGAGAAAATGACTAAACAGACAAAGAATCGTATTTTGTTTATACCAATCAGATTTTTTTTCGTTTTTCGTCGTATTGGCGACTCCTGTTACTCAAAACTACGCTATCAAGTGTTTAGTTTATATATGATTGAAAGTTTTTTAAATTCTCGTGCATAATTTCCCTCCCTCTCTCTCACGTGTCCAACAATTTCCGCAATTGTCCTTCACTTAAAATTCACACACACATCTAAACAAACGAACCAAATTTCCTTCTACAAATGAGAAATCTTTTCAAATACCTTGCGCAATATTTGAAATTTTCTAAACAAGGAGAGTATTTTTACGCTTTAAAAAAATGCTTACAGTTTATTTTTCTACAAGAATTTTTTTTTTTTTGTATTTTTTCGTTTTATTGGTCTTTTTGGATCCATAGTTTTTAAATATCCGCGTCATATTTCGTTCACAGAAATTTTTGTTGCTTTTTTAATGAGTTTGGCTCTAGTGAATTTTATGTGATGACGGCGGCATTGTTTTTCTGTTTACATTTCCGACTCCGCTCCTTATTGCACTGTGATCACAAATCGCAGGCTTCAAGATCAATCGTCGAACTGTGCTCAGTTCTGTGCTGTTGGTCAGCACGTTAAGAACACTTCGAGTTAAACGGATAAAAATTGCAGTTGTGGAAATTGTATTTTTTGTGTTGTGTTTAGGAATCATGCTACCGTACGTAAGCATGTGTTTATCTAGACGTGTTGTGCTTTGCATGTGTTTTTTTTTTCATTTATTATTCATCTAAGATTTTCGGTCATCTGTAACACTGCAACAAACAACAACAACAACATTTATGACGCACAACAATCGAAGAAGCAGAAAACGGCATCATACACAATTACAGTTACCCGGCTAAAATAACAACGTCTTATTTTAAAAATACAACAAGATTCTGCATAAAACTACGACGTCAATAAAAATTTAATAACCACAGCAAGTAAAATAAAATCCAATCCGCGAATTTCTTCGAAAAACTAATAAATCAAATTCATTAGAATACAATAAAAACCTTTGATTATTTACAAAACATGGAAATGTTTTAGTAATAAAAGTGTTCCGGGAAATGTTTTCAAGCAGAAGAAGAGATTTCAAGATTTTAAAGTGTTTTCATATAGAATTTTATCCTACAAATTGAGCCATAAGTTTACGCGTACGTAATATAAAACTTTATGCGATACTCTGCAAGTAAAATGAAATTCATAAATTTTCCAAGGTTAATATGAAATTTAATATCAAGTATTTTATGTACATATATTAATGAAATCAACAATTAACCATTAGTTTTATAGAATTATCCAATTGAAGCATGCATCTAACAGAAACGTGAAAAGGATTGTTTAAGAAATTGTGAATTCAGAGCACACACAAATGCATCAATTAACTGCGTAGTTAACTTTGTATTAACAGTGTATTCGATTATATTAACCCTCTAATCGATTATATGAACACTATCCGCTTGTACGAACACTTTATGCGATTATGTGAACCCTTTATTCCATTATATGCACACCGATCACCCACTACAAAATGGACATAATCTTCTTCCATTTTTCACATCACATTATTAAAAAGGCATAATAATTTTTTTCCGAGGGAAAATTCGAAAATTATTTAATTATTTTATTTTTATTTAAAAGAAATTATTTACAAAAAAATCCAAAGGACTTTTGCACTGGACATAACTACATCTCGATCATTATAATTGTGGCAATAATAGTAATAAAACCCCCTTAAAACTTCTAAAACTAATGACACTGAAACCTTCCTTGACCTCACTAAGTTTTTATCATCGAATAGTTCCTGAAATTGGCGTGAAAAACAATAAAAAAAACACCTGGAATTTTTATATAAAAACTGAGCTATTTTCTCTTTTAGTGATTACATGTGTATATGTAAATCATCTTACAACAACAACAAAATAAGCTATTTATATCTGCAGCAGAGAACTGCAATGAATGCAATAAAACGTAGTTTCGGTTCACTCCATTAAAAACGAATACCGAATCAACACTATGCAATGATTTTTATATCCCATTCGCACTCGTTCCATTAGATGACGAGAAAACATTCGATACGAAGACTGGGATTGATAAATTTATTCGCTACGAAGCGTACGAATGATTCGTAAAGAGCCACGAGTATTTCAATTGTATTCAGTTTCATTTGTGAGACAGAAATAAAATCATCTTTTCCTCATCAAATTTTGTTCTTTAAAAAACCATAAAAATATTATCAGACAGTTCAAATGTTTCGCGTAGAAAAGGATCTGCTTAAACAAACAAACAACAAGCTTTTGTCTAGCATCGCGGCGCCGACGTCTCATTAACAAGAAAAACAAAACAAATGACGCACCAACAACATGCACAGTAAAGTGACATCAAGCATTGCTTCATTCACTGTTCGCTTCTTTGTTCGATTGCGCTCGTGTCAGACGATTGCGCTTCGTGGAGAGTGTTTTCCCTATTCGTGGCAGATCGTGTGCGAATCATGCGTGTGCATTAAGGGTAGACGCACAAGGCAGAGCAGTTCAGTTGGACAGCTTCATCGATTTAACATTGCACTGTTGTTGTATTCGATTCGTCTACAACAACAGTGCCATGTTAAATCGACGAATGTATGAATCCGAATGTGTCAAAAGCACGAAGAATGAATGATTCGTGTGTTCCTTGCGTAGATAAGAACGATTGTTTTCGTTGCAGTTCTCTGATCTTTAGCCACTAGCAATAATAGTCTAACTCGGTTTGCATACTTTTCGGTAGAATTATTTAAAACTTCAGTTCAATAATTTGTTTATTTATTTAATATTTATTTATTATTTATATTATAATCACAATTGCACATTTTATAAATATTTTTTAATTAACTTTTATGTTCAATTAGAAGTAATTTCCCCCAAAAAAAATTAGCTTCCTTTCAAATCGACGGTGGAATCCATAGATTGCGTCACATTCATTCATAATGATTCCAAAGTCATTACTTTTCATTCCGCGCAATGTTGCCAATAACTGAAATATGAGTCAAAAGGTTTTCGGTTGTGATGCTTTAAATCCTCAGCTGACTTCTTTACTCCATTCCTTTCCACTTTAACTCAAATTCAAAACCTTTTAAGTGCTACTCTTTGCTTGTTGTTCCTTGCGCTCAGCTGGAGCTCGTCTTTTCTCAAGTATCGCTGCATTTGAGATCGACTTTTTACCTATTATTTGACACTTGAGGCTGTCGTGGTTGCTCCTTTTCAATTGACGCCTGGCGTGAAATTAATGTTCACAAAATACAGAGCGATGTTTACAGCGCGCTAAAAACAATTGCTTTGCTTCTAAAATACAGTTTCTTATTTTAATTAACAGTTGGCATCGAAAATGTTTAATTTTCATCAGCGATGTATTAAATTTCACTTCAATTCTTTGCAAAACACACGTTTTTGTGATTTTTCTAAAAGCAACGATTTGAGAAACGTTTCGTCAAAAGCTAAAAAATATCATTCACAAACTGTTTCGAAGCTTCGCAGCCTTCAAGAATTCGTGGGAGGCAGATGGATTGAAATATTGTAGTTGGAATTATGGAAACTATTTTTACTAAACAATTTCTTTTGCACATTTCTTTTAACTGCAACTTTCATTAGCTATCAACTCCTTCTTCAGTGCGATTGCGATTCTTTTAGTTTGTTACTTGTTGCATGTCTTTTTTATATTAAAATTTCACGTATTCATTTCTGTCACGTGTTCGTTTCGGTCACTTCTTTAACTGTTTATTGATATTTAATCGCGTAATGCATTTATTTCCTTGCAGCACGATGGTGAATGCGGGCTTGCTGCCGCTGCCCAATGAAGAACGTCGCAGTAAAGAGCTGCCCATCGAAGCGAGGCACACAATTTGTTTGTAAGTAAATCGCAGTGGAGACATATGTGATTATATAGCGATTTATAAAGAGTAAAATAGGAATATTTAAACATTCAAATACAGTTCAAGCTAAGCAACTGTTTTCCTTTTAGGGAAATCTCGAAGAAACGACGACAGAGCGTTCCTTCAAGTATTTTTATTCCAGTGAGTAACGAAGAATTCACTAATTTCTAAACTAATGAATCTTCGAATTGATTAATTTTCTGTTACTTTTATAGAAGGAGCTGAGCAGCGGTTTTGGTTACATGAGAAAGCATCAAAGTTGCGAGGAAAACGCAAAAAAGGATACTAAAACAAGAACAACAAGAGATAACGCGGTGTCTAATCGGAATTACGACACATTTAAGGATATCATAAGTCGCATTAAAAACACTTTTCAAAACAACACAAGACCAAAAAGCAGCACAAATCAGGAAAACTCGGAAGATAGCGAACAGCAGCCAAATCAAACGCAAACGCAAACAGAAACACAAGCAAATCCCGAAATTTATCTAATTCCGAAAATAGATGCTTCAATTGCAATGGGTGCACGCATGCGATCAGCGGAGGAGCTGCTGCGGCAGGAGCAACAGTTGCCGTCGTTAGTCGAGCAACAAATTGAACTGGAAAGTGATAACGAAGCGAGCTACATGGCAGCCACTCCAATCAATCCTTCTACGTTCGCGCAACCGCTCGCCAGAAGCTTGCCAGAAACTGAAGCAATTCTTGTAGGGCTGCCAGGCGCGGAGAACCTACTGCGAAACAGCCCAACGGTACCTGCTGAAACTGACGGATCTCTGGAGTTCATCTATCCTCCCGACCTTTTCATAAAAGCTGAACCACTCGAAGAGGAGGCGAACGAAGAAGTCTGCGATTTCAAAGGAAACATTAACTGCATTCAGAGCAATAATAACAACAGCATTGAGAATAATATAAACACTGCAACGGAGCACACTGTAAACATTAACAACGACGACGACAATAATCACATCTTCAACACCTTCGAAAGCGAACACATTTCAGCGACTGAAGAAAAGCCGCATCTGCAATTTTCTGCTGTGGATTGCAGTTTAGCGAATTCTGTGATTGAGGATCGGAGTTTTTATTCATGCAATGAATCAAACGCCAAATGCGACAATTTAACTGCTGTGGAGCCGCTGAAACTACATCAAATGGCGACTGACAACCTTTCCAGTAGCTTCAATGAAACCGTCGTCGACGACAAAAAACTAAGCTCCACAGCAGGATCAGCTGCAGGCTCTGGAAGTTTCAGTGCAGCACACATAAATCTGGTTGAGCAGCAACAGTTGTTGGCCAGCAACATGCCCCTCTTTTACTCTCCACTTCCACTGCATCCCACGCCACAGCCGAGCAGTGATCACGCTGCAGATTACCCTCGATCCTTTGCGAATTTACTTGATCAAAAGTTCCTGCCATTTCCCAGCGTTGACCAACCACCGATGATGAATTCAGCAAGTAGCCAAAGACGATCGCGTGCCAATAATTCTTTGAACGCGAAAGCGAAACCGAAGCCGAAGACGACAGCCGTGAAAAAGGAGCGACGGAAACGCACCAAAACAGTTCCGGAACCGAAGCCGTATCCGACATGCGGCAGAAAAGGTTACGGTGAGACACATCCGAAAGCAACACTCAGCAAGAGCACATTTCCGACGTGGTCCACGCATTTGATGTACGGCGGACCACTGGGACAACTTTCAAGTGTAGCCGAGCTCCCTTGCAGGACTGAAGAGTCCGTGGAAAACTCAGTGATGTGTAAACAGCATCTTCAGCTGTACCATCAACAGAAACCAGCCACGTTTCCCGTCGCTCAGCATCAACAGCAGCCATTCTTCCATCAAACGGCAGCCATACTTCATCCGAAGCAGCTGTACAATCAACACGAGCCGATTCTTTATCAGACTGTGCATCAACAGCAACAACAGCCACAAGCCGTACTTCATGCCACGGTGCATCACCACCAGCAATCAATACTGCTGCCCACTTTTCAACATCGTCAGCAGCAAATAATCCAGCAGCCAACATATCATCAACATCAACAGCTGATAATCCACCAGCCGGCTTCTCACAAACAACACGAATTAATCCCACCACCAACATATCAACAACAGCAAATAATCCAGCAGCCAGCATCTTCTCATCTTCAACAGCAAACATTCCATCAGGTGGCAGTTCATCATCAGCAGCAATCAATTCAACTTCCATCGCTTCATCAACAGCAACAACCGATTTTTCATTCTGCTATTTGCAATCAACAGCAACTTATTCAACCTGCATTTTATCAGCAGCAGCAGCTTCAGCATCCGATGTTCATTCATCAGCAGCCTTCGGACAGCATAAATCAGCAGCAATCAGTTTTGCAGCCAGCTCGTCATCTTCAGCAGCAGGACAAACACCAGTTGCAACTTACTCCTTGCGAGCAGCAATTCCAACAGCATCAGCAACGGCATCAGTGCTCGATTCTGCAGCGTCAACACTTTCAAAGCCAATGTCAATACGAAATTTTCGATAAATTTCCTCCGCCGTGTCCAGCACAATTCAAATATCCAACTTCTTCGCCTCTGGTGCCGACATTAACAACAGCGAATCGAGCCGCTTGCAATAACGATCCAACGAATTATTATCATCAGTTTTCCACCATTGCCATTGGCTGTTGTGATCAACATTCCACTTCATTTCATGAAATAAAATCGCTGTAAATTTTGTTATACTCTACATAATTTATTTATTATATTTATTACGATGTTATCATTTGTTGTTGGAACATCTTTTTTTGTTAGTCGAATATTTGTATAATGTGTGTAGTTATTTTTTATACTCGAACGCGAACCGCAAAAGCAAAAATTGACTCTTTCGTGGAAGAAAATTAAAACTACAAATAAATAAATTGACTGATTGGAATTTCATTTTTTTTTTCCAATTCATCACCCGAGAGTTTTAACAAAGAACAAATAATAAATTTTATTAATTTCCTATTGAACGTGAATTAAGGTAGTGAAAGAAGTCAATTAAAATGTTGTTAAAAACGACAGCGAATCACAGTCAATCAAATAATGACTTTGATATTGAAAAGATTTACAGTAATCGATGAAAAAAGTATTATAAATACGAATAAATTCGAGAAAATCATTCGAAAACATAAGGAATTTATGTAAGATATAAAGTACATCACTTTATTTATATCACTCTTAAATACTAACAATTAGCATAATTTGTTTTTCTATTTTCTATAATAATCCATTTGCACACAGAAAAATTAAAGCTAAGCTTATTATTATTATAAAGCAGCTTCAGAAAAGCATACAAAATAAATATTGGAAACTGTCTTGTGTTAGTTTTCTTTAAACCAACTTAAGGAAAAATAAAATAATATTTCATTGCGTAATTGGTAAATTTGCATTCACAAAATAGAAATTTTTTCAATTGCATAAAAATTTGAAGTTGTTTTAAAAGAAATAAGAAATAAAATTGAAGTTTAAAATGGTTTTAATTCATTCCTTTTATAATTATTAGTAAATTCATCGTACATATTTCATATTTATTTATTTACAAACATTCAAGAGATTTTTCGAGTAAATGGAGGCGGCGGATGAGAAGCTTCTGTGAAAGAAACAAAAGAATGTGCTAACGAATTTTCTGCATATTTTTAAAACATTCAATGTCGTCCTTTCTCTTTTTAATGACATTAATTTAATCAGTTACATTGTGAATTTTTTTGTTGTTTTCTTTCATCTTAATTTATATGTAATTTTTAGCTTTGTCAACTTTCTTTCTCGTGATCTCTGTGCAAATTTGTATGGATTACTTTTAGGCGTTAATATAATAAGTGTTTCAATAAAATATAGAAGCACATGTAAGAAAGATTAACAATAAGATTGAAGACGTGTCTTTAGCATACTTAAAATAATTGTTACATTACTTTATAATCAATCACATATTCTTAAGTCTAAGTTTTGTTATTCTAGTGGCATTCAGCAGCCAACGTCTGGTTTTCTTTTAGACGTGAAACGTATTCCGACTGCAGATGGATTCTTAAGTGTTATCGTCAGTGACGTAAATATATCCTTGCTGTTGCAGTATGTTAAGTCTTTTCTCCACTGCATCACGATCTGTGAAGGAAAGCAATAAAGATTTAATTAATATATTATCAAAAGTGTTATTGTTACGTTACATTTATTCAACAGCAATTTGTCCTGTGGGTGTGTGCATTTCTGCACCAGCGAATGCAGCAAAATGTGTGCCGTGTTGTAGCGCTCGAAGCAGTTTTTGGTGTTGCTCAACAATTCGTCGAGGGCCGCCGCTTGACACTTGATCAGGAATCGAAAGGGAATTTATTGAAAGGGAATGAAGAAAGTTAACGTCAAACCTTCTACTCACCATGTCCAGTGCGTAGTCATAAAGTATCTTGTCGGCTGTGATATTAAATGCATTTGCTTTCTGGAGCAAACCGGAACCGTTCAACTTCTTCGACTCGAATAAAATGCTGCGGTATTTCGCGTTCATGGTCAGCAATGCTATAATAAACGGTGACAATTACAGCGTGAAGAGAGAGCAGCGCGGTGTTGCTTACCGCTTCGGACGTTCGCCGATGGTTTGAGGCTGCCGGAGCGCAGCTGCTGCGAGGCCAGGTTCAAGCCGGAAGACAGCAGCTGCAGGGCGCGCACTAGCAGCACGAGACGCTCGGCCCGCTTGCAGTGCTCCGGCGCATGCGGCGGGATCGGCTGCTGCTGCTGCTGCTCGGCGGACATGAGCGCCGAGAGCGGGGCGCACCTGGAGTCGGCCACCTCTTGAATGCAGTCCGTGAGCGCCAGGACGAAGTTCAGCTTCGAGAGCGTTTCGTTGTGCTCGCGATCCATGAGCGTCTCCTCGGACAGCTCCGGCGCGTGGAAGGCGTGCAAGTGACGATCGGCGTCGCCGCCCCCGCCCCCGCCCGCCGCTACGAATCCCTGATCGAGCAGGCTGTGCAGGCCTCCGGTGGCGCCCAGCTCGGGCAGCGTGAAAGCGCGTGGGCCGAGCACGTGATGGTTGTTGTTCTCCGAGACGGAACTGCCGCCGCCGACCGAGCCCAGCGAGCCGAGCGACCCCAACGAGCCCATGGAGCCGGGAGCGACGATGAGCGTGGGGCTGCCCAAAGTCGGCAGCTTGGTCAACGCCGACGGCAGCAGCGGTGAGCTCTGGCCGGAGCGGCGCAGCGGCGAAGCGGTCTGCGTACCGCTGGGGCTGACCTGCCAGGTGCAGGGCGCGACGTTGGGCGGCGTTTCCGAGAGCGATCCGCCCGAGTGCGAGCGCCGCCGCAGCCCGGCCGGCGGAGTGCCGATGGCGAACTGCACCGCGGGCGGCGATATCGAGTTGATGTCGCTGCCGACGGAGCTTTTGCGGTGGTCGGCGCGCTGCTTCACGCTGATCGGCTGCGAGCGCGGAATCTGCGGCGCTGCGGTCGGCGCCGGCTCGATGGGCGCCGGGGCCGCCACCGGACTGCGAGCGGCGGAGTTGCGGCGCACCGGGACAGGCACCGGCTTCGGCTCGGAAATCGGCAGGCTGCTGGGACGCGGCGGACTCGACTGTGGAATCGCAGTCTGCGCTGGCTGACGATAAGCGGCGTGTCTAAGGAAATGCATTAATTTTGAGTTCGTTTAATGAATGAATTTATTAAAGAGTCGCTTACTTTTTCTCATATTCTATTATGTTCGGATCGAGTGGAAGATTCTTCGGCACCAGAACGAAGTCGTCGGAGTCTTCGGGGCTGCTCGACGACGAGGCGCTGTTGTTCTCGCTGTCGCAGAGGACGCCGACGTTGGTGATGGTGGCGCAGATGGCGGGATTCTCCACCACGGATGCTGTTCACAATGCAGAAGAAAGAAGACGTTTGAGCGACGTTATTCACAGTGAAATAAACAAATAAATACGAAAAAAGTGGGTAAAGTAAATAAAGTAACGTGAAGTAAATAAATACAATAAAATATATAAATAAAATAAAAATATCACTGAATAAATACGAAATTTAATAAATATATGAACACAAAATTAATATAAAAATAAAATTTAACAGACTCTATTAATAAACAATTAAATAAGCAAATACAAAAATAATAAAATAAAATTTTCATTGCATAAATACGAAATTTTATAAGAAAATAATTACACAAAATGGAGTCGTCATCGAAATCACTTAAATGCAGAAAATTTCCCTTCAATTTCCTTGCGATGGAAGAATATAAAATTACCTGAATTCTCTTGTTCTTGCTGCAGTTGATCCCGTTGCTGAAGTGGACTCGAAGCTTTGATCGGCGGCGTTAAATTTTCTCCCATTACTAAATCAGCTGAGTTTTCGAGCGGAGAGGAATTAGAAAAAAGAAGAGAAATAATTAAAAAAAAAAGGTTGAAGAATATTCCAATTCCAATCGTTGCAAATGAAATAAAACACGTGAATGAAATTCTGTCATGCGATTGAAATCTCAACGACGCACTCACCCGATGTGTTCTGTGCTTTCTTCCCCTGCAAGAATCTGTGTGTGAAAAAGTTTTCGAACGAAATTCGGTCCTTGGCATTGCGACGCAACAGCGTCAAGAGCAAATCTCGCAAATCCGGTGAGAAACCGTTCGGTATTCTAATTGGAAACAAACACAGGAAAGAAACGAAGCAGATATTTTACAAGTAGAACGAAATATTTTCAGCGTTGAGAATAAAAACAAAAGAAATACTTTCGAAAGTGTGTATGGGAGCGTGTGTATGTGTGTTTATAGAAATGTGTCGATGAGTCGTATTATAATTTAAACTACAACGAAACAAGCCAACAGAAAATTCATTATTTCGTTATAATCAACGTGAGCATTTTAATTATATAAGAGGAATATTAATAATTCTTGCAATAATAAACAGAGTGTAAAATAAAATAAAAAACTTACAAATCGATTGTGTAAATTAAATTCAGTTTTTTAATTGTAATATTTAAATAATAATGGAATAATATTAATAAATATATTAAAATTGCTTTGTTATTCTTACTTTGGCGCCAAGTTTGCATTCTGTTCGTAGTAGAACTTCAGCTCGTTCGGCGTTTGAGCATAGAACGGCGCTTTGCCCGTGAGGCACTGATAGACGATTGTCCCCAGCGACCAGAGGTCGGCCTTCGCGTCGTACTGCAGCGACATGATGACCTCAGGAGCCTGCAATAATACAAAAAGAAACCGTTAAACACGACGGAAATCAACTCGAACATCAATTAATATCGCATTAAATTACCATGTACATGGGAGATCCGCAAAGGGTAGCCGCCATAACACCTTCATTTAAGAATCGAGCAAATCCGAAGTCCGCTTTAGAAAGAAATGCAAGAAATAATAATCTCAGTAAGTATCATGTTATAAATAAATCGCATGAAATAATTTAGTAGCATTGAATAAATAAGTAGTAGGGAATAAACAAGTAGTAGAAAATAAATATAGCGTGAAATTAAATAAATAAGTAGCATGTATAAATTAATAATTGTAATGCATTAAATAAGTAACGTGCAACGAATAAGTAGCTTGATATAAATAAAAAGTAACACGATATAAATAAAAAGTAGCACGATATATATATAAAGTATAATTATATAAATAAAAAGTAGCATGAAAGAAATAAGAAGTATGTCATAAATAAATAACATGAAATAAATAAGTATTATTAAAGAAATAAATAGCATGCAATAAATCAGTTGCATGGAAAAAATAAGTAGGATTAAACAAGTAAATAACAGGAAATAACTAAATAGCATGTAAGAAGAAGAAAGGTATTTAATTATACAGACAAAAATATTAAAATAAAATATAATTATTTTTAATAATAACTTTAAATATAAATAATCGAATATACAATAAATTTAATTTAGCATTTGAAGAACCTAATTTAAAAACAAATAAATGTAATTAAGGTTAATTATTTTATAATTATTATGAGGTTATAATATTTTATAAACTAATGTAAAAAGATTATTATTATAAAAATAACATTTAAATTAAATTTATTATATATTCCACTAATTATAGTTTGTTTAATTTTTCTTTAATTATGCAAAATATATATTAATTAATTAATATAGTGTTTAAGTAATTATTAATGTAAAATAGAAGCAAGTTTTACATTTCTTTACCAATTTTTAGAGTAATTTTTGATGGGGCTGGAAAAGTTTTTCCGTAGCTGTGCGCTAGTAGAATATTCTGTGGCTTGAGATCTCGATGGACGATTCCTTTGGTGTACAGAGCTCGCATGGCACCCGCTGAACGAGAGAATCGAATATTCATTCATGGCGCTTATGAAATACTAACTGCCAACTCACCCAATTGTATGAGAAATAAACGAACAGTATCCTCGCTGAGAGTTCCCTGTACTGCCAGATAATCAGCCAAATCGCCGCCATTGCAATACTAAAACGAAAATAAATAACTTTTAAAGTGTGCTGCAAAATTATTGCATTTACGATGGAGATATTTTAATTTAAACAAATGATTTTTTACATGTGAAGCCTTGACCCAATTGCAAATTTCTATAAAGTCTTATTTCAATCTATAAAATCCTGGAAAATCAAGAATATCCATCATGAGAAGACATTGTTTTATGTCCGAGATGTTGCAATTATTTTAATGTACTCTACACCGAAAATAAATACTGTATCGCGGAGAGTTTCCCTTCCTTCATATGATAAATTAACGAAATGATGAAAATTAAGGGATAATTTTTCATTGAAAAACCCGATTATGTCAGCCAAGGCTTATCATTTTCTTGTTAAGATTTGATCCTACGCTGAATAAAAGTATTATCATTAGAAAAAAACTCTTATAGAGACTGTATAGCTATAGCTATACCAGATTCCTCTGACTCTGTAGCTTATCTAAAGACGTCACTTTTGCTAACTTAATCAATTACTTTATAAAATCACATGAATACATATTTTTCTGCAATCAGACTCTTTTTTGCAGTTTTCTTTAAAACTGCCTTCAGAAAACTTTTCAGAGAGTTCTTCAAGACTGTGCATAGATTCCCCTCGGAAAATATGATCATAAATTGATTGCCAATTATTATCATTATAGTCTTAGGAAGCATCTTTGTGAAGATATTCATCCATTGTCTTTCGAGGTTCCATCAAAAAGTTTGTAGTTTATCAATGGATCATTTATAGTCAAATATTTATTTAATTAGGTCCCAGGTCCCTTTACATCACCGTTCGTCACCTAAAGCGGGACTCTCAAGAAGACTCGATATTGTCACCATCTTCAAGTTGCTAAATTACACTTCACCAGAAGCCGAGCTGCTCCAGCTTTTTTTCGAGCGTTAGGAGCAGCTGTTACAGCTGTATTACGAACATTCTTCCCTTGCCTCGAGACCCAGCTTTGTACGGTGAGATTTTATATATTTTAAAGTCTGTGAAATTGCCTGTGGAATTACCGAGCAATACCTTTCCTACCATGATTAATAATATATTAGATAAACTTAATTATAACGTATATCCAATTAAGTACTAACCGTGAGTTTAGCCGATGGAAATGTTCTAGTTAAAGTACCATGTAGTGCTAAACTAAACATTTTACAAACGGCCCTAACAATATTAAAAATATAATAAAATAAATAAAATATAAAATAAATAAAATATCAAATAAATAATAATAATATAAAATATAATGTAATAATATAGAATATAATATTAATTTATTTAATATAAATTATATATCTTAATATTAATTATGTTTATATTTTTAAAATTGACTGAACTTGTGTAGACATTTAGTTTATAAGATTAAATAAATAAATTGAAAATTTAAATTAAAAGTAAAGAGTATAAGAAGTTCTGAAGAAATTTGTAGACATATAAAAGTCGAAAGTTACAAAATTATCAGTTAAATTTAACTAGCAGTTAATTATTCGTGTAGTTAACTCAAGTTAATCATAAAGTTCTGAGTAATTTAGAATAGAAAATGTAAAGACCCGTGTTTGACGTTTATGTTTATCGTATATTTTATTCTTAAAATATTTTTATTGAAGTTTTTATCTTATTTATTTTATTCTTAAAATATTTTTATTGAAGTTTTTATCAAGATCTTTGTCATTGTTTGGTTATATCGCCCCACATAAGAAGTTTAGCCTGTCTGAGGCCTGAAGTATTCTTGCAGTAGGTATCACTTCCGGTTAGCTCATCTCCTCTGCTCCTTCAACCTAAGAAGGACCGTTACTGGGGCCTTTTCTCGGTAACTGACTACCCGTTAACCCCAACTGCCCGGAAACGTAGAGTATTTCCAACATACATATTTGCTCCCAGATAATCCCAAACAATTTTCGATGAGACCTAATAGAAACCTAGTGCTTTAATAGCTGCTGCCTGTCTATCCGAGATTATTACTAGGCTTTGATCCGTTTTGACCGGGGTTAAGTTTCGGTCAGCGCAGAGGTTGTCATTAACAACTTCTTCATTGACGATTATTAACGCATATAACAAAGTTTCTGCATGATGACGACGACTGGAGGTGTGAAATCGTAATAATGATGTAATTAAATCAGTTAAGCGTCCATTTCAAAGCCTCATACGATGTTTTTTTGTGTGATGACAGAAACTTTTGATAGGTTTCTGAAGTGCTTAATTGTTGTGGTTGTCTCTGTGTCGTTTGTCGCTTTTGTTTTATTTTCTTTTGCTGTTTACTTTTTACTGTCTGAGAAATAAAATCAGTCTAGTGAACAGGTTCTTTGATTTCTTTACATGTGTATTTTCTGTAACAGGAACAAATGCCATTGAATTATTTCAAATCACTTTTAAATTCTTTGGCTTTTGATTAACTCATGGATGAAATAAACGACTTTAAAAGCTAAATTTTTATTTTATTATTGTTTTTACTGTGTATTACATTTATTTACGTTAACTAATCTGCGTTTGCGTATAAATTAACTTAAATCAAATGCGACGACGCTGAGAATGGCAACGAATTCATTCACAAGCGGTCAAGGAAAGAAAAATTGAAGAAATTTTATACGTAATTTGCACTCGCTTAAAACGAATAAAAGTAAATGAAAAAATGTATGAATGAATGAATGACTGCATGAAGAATTTGTAGTTGAGGGAGATTTTAGTAGATTTCTTTGTTAATACATGTGATGTGATGATATTTGAAAGCTTAAAATTCCAACGACGTCGTTGATGTGATCATCCGTTGAATTTCGTGTGAACTTAAGCTTAAAAATCCTCAGTCAGCTCTAGTCCAAAATTCTCTTACTTAATATTTTTGCCTTTATGGTAACCGATCTTGATTCCATATTTTCCATGGATTGAATATCGTCAGAAACCATTGTAAATTCCATTTTAATTCATATTCTGATATGAAATTGATTTTGCCAAAAATTGCTCATGCCTAAGGTATTTTTTTGGTTCAATATTTCAATTATAATAAAGGGCAAACTTGGGAAGAAGAAAAGCTGCACACAACTTTTACCCTCGCTTCTTTTGCGCAGAAGAAAAATAACAAAAGCGATCGCTATAAGCAGATGTGCAGTGAAATATATATGAAAATATTCAACATCTGCTCTTTTGAACAGCTTTAGCTTTGAATAAGGGATGTGAGGGCTTTCAGTGCACCCTGTGCTGTACTGTATAAGGAGAATGCTACAGCTACAGACAAAGCAAGAGAGAAAGCATCTAATAAAAACACTAAGTCGGGAATTAGAGGATTACAGAGATTAATTTCAGAAGAAGATTATACTATATAAATTAAATATATATATAAGACAATCTTTTCAATAATCATGTGTAAAGCAAACATCACTCAATTTCATTTATTTGAAGAATTAATTTATTTATTTATTTAATTTATTTGAATTTAAAGAAGAATCTCATTCTAATGCTTAAATATTGAATAAATATTATTATTATTTAAATATTTATTGTATATTTAAATTTATATATTCTGTTATTAATAGCGATCAACAATAATTTAAATTTAAATGACAATTTGAATGACTTTATTTCGGAATTCGTTTTAATTTTTTGTATTCATTAAATTTTCATTCATTTAATTTCATTATTTATTATTTCGTGCAACATCTAAAATGATATTATTTCCATATAAAAGTTTTTATAGTCATCATTTGAAACTATAGAAACTAATAATTTAAGCATAACTCTGCAAAAGTAGTTTTAAATAAAATAATATAAAATCAATGATAATAAAAAACAGAGATCCGTTTTATTTCTTATTGCTTTACAATTGGAAATCTGGGAAAAGTAATTAACAATATGAAATGAATAAAAATGGAGATAAAAATTAATTAAGCGACAAGTCATTGACTTTTGACAATAGAGAGCGATGCAGCGTTCAGGGAACAATGCGCTTGGCCTCGGACATTTCGTCAAGTGTTGACGGAAGCACCGAGAATACAAAACAATATCACAAGCAACTACACACAAATCAATTACACTCGCATTTATTTTATATAAAGTGAAAACGAAGAGCAACAGCATCAAAGTTAAGAGGTTAAATTTAGCAAAAAAAAGCTAATTAACCAACGACATATTTTTTTCGAAAAACTATAGTTTAATAAAACCAAAGATTGAACATTACATTTAACAAAAAATTGAAGTAGAAATTAAAAATCTTCTGCAGCAGCAACATTTAAAATAACGACCATCAACAAATGAGAGTGAGAGTCGCTATAAACAAACTAATTTTAGTTAAAGAGTTGAGAGCAGAATAAAAGAGAGAGAGAGAGTTGAAAACTTTGCTTTCAAATTTACTCAGCTTTGCTCAGTGAGCTGCTGGTGAAGCAATCAGTTTTTGTTTAGTGCTCAATTGACGCGGATCGTTTCACGGTACACGAACATAAACACATCATCCAAAGAAAACCTCTTTACAAAAAAAAGCCAATAAGAAAAAATCCCATTAGCATGTTTTATAAATACAAAACTACTTGCTGAAAAGGTTCTATTCACTTAAAACAAGAAGAAAAATTTAAATCGATATCGAAATATTACAAGAAATTCAATGTGAAAAGCGCAATGTGCAAAATTGCGATAAAAATAAATTTTTCATAAAAGCAAAAAAAAAAAGAAACCACTATTTAAACGCAACAACAAAAAATAGCAAAATGCATAAAATTTCATTCAAGTAAAATGAAAGTGAAATAAAATTAATAATACCAAAAAAAAAAAAAACAAATACACAAAAAATTAAATTTTTACGTTGAAATGCCAGATTTTGCAATTGCGAAGAAATAAACAAAACGAAAAATAAAACATCAAAAGAAAGAACAACAAGAACATAAAAAAACACCATTAAAAACATGAACAAGCGCCAAAATTTTCAATTTTTTTTTCTTACAATTTCATTAAAATCCATTAATTATCGTATTGTACAAGTTTTTATTGCGGTAAAAAACATGAGCTCTGTGAATTTATTACGTTAATTGTACTTTACTTGAATTATTGGTTATAATAATTAATTATTATTATTTAATTATTATTGTAAATTAATTAGTGTTAATAATTCAATAACAACAATGTTAATAATAAAGGCAAAAGAAGAATTAACTTTGAGTTAAAAGTACATTTCTTAAACAGTTAAACACGGAGTTAAAAGCATGGGAAAATAAATGGTTGTTGGTTGTTTGATTGAGCAAGTGAGAGAGCGGCAGGCGAAGTGAGAGAAAGTATGGGTGTGTGTGTGTGTGAGGGAGAGAGAGAGAGAGAGAGGGAGAGAGAGAGAGAGGGAGAGAGAGAGAGGGAGGGAGAGAGAGAAAGAGAGAGATAGAAAGATAGATAGAGAGAGAGAGGGAGGGAGAGAGAGATAAAGAGAGAGATAGAAAGATAGATAGAGAGAGATAGAGAGAGAGAGAGAGAGAGAGAGAGAGAGAGAGAGAGAGAGAGAGACAGAGAGTAATGTATAATCTTTTTTATATCAACTAATTAAGTGGTTCGGTTCATAAAGCGAAAAACTTCATAGAATCGACATCATATTAAGTGTAAAGCATTTTTATAGTATTAAAAGAAATAGTGATGTTTTAGATTTATGGGGATATTCCTCCAAAAAGTTAAATAAATAGTTAAACGTTAAATAATAGTTAAAAATTATGTTAATATGATCGGGCTTTTTACGTATAATTATATGATGCTGTTTTTAATTCCCTGGATACGTAGTAAATTCCAGAAAGTATTATTATTAGTGACGGAGTAGTGGACTGCGACCTATTGACCTATTGTGCCTTACAAGAAAGTATTGTAATCGCGAAAAATTACGATATTGATATTTAAATGGTGATACACATTTTGAACATTATTGAGTCCATTTTTTTGGACTTGGTCGTGGAGTATGGACGTATCCTCAATAACTCAAAACCGGAGAGACGTGGAAAGTTGAAATTTTGTATTTGAGACTCTTATAAGACGTAGAGTATACTCCTTTTTTGGATACAATCAGTGGCGCCAGAAGAACACTTCTCTTGAAGGATTTTTTGGCACTTAACGGATAAGCAAAAACCAAACCCAAATAAAGAGTGGAAATTTTGCATTTGAGGATCTTCTTATATCATATTGTGACGGCAATCGGTTGAAGCCAAGCTCTATTAATGGAGTTAATACAATTTTAGACATAACTAAATGCAACTTTTTTAATACAAGTTTTATCACCTACAAGGAAGTCATGTCTTGGCCACATTAGATATTTTTTCTATTAACTGAAATAGTTAAAATTTGGCTTCGAAAACTAGTCTGAAAATTGCCGGTACTCGGATATGAGGCACTGAGCCCAAAATGCTTTATTATACCCTACACCTTAAGGTTGAGGGTATATTCACTTTCTACCGGAGTGTGTAACGCATAGAACTAGACAAGATAGGTATGGAAAAGTATATATATTCTTGATCAGCATCACCACCGGAATTGAAATAACGATGTCTGTCCGTCTGTCTGTCTGTCCGTTGAAATCATGATCACAGGAGAACGGATTAAGATTTCAAAATGAAATTTGGCAAAAATATTCGTTGCTATGTTGGGGTGTTTCGTATTGAAAATGGGCCAAATCGCCCAAGGACCACACCTACTTTTTATATCGAGAGTGCAGGTACCTCTGTTTTGCCTATTAAAAAATGCCATATCAGCATCACTTTTTGAGAGAAGACAAGAAAATTTTATATGTAGGTTTAGACTAATGCTTCCAGTTAATATGCCAAATATGGGCGTGATCCGCCCACTTAAAAAAAATTTTTGGTTTTATTATTATTATTATATATATATTGTATATTTATTATTAGATATATAATATATATATTGTATATATATACGAGTATATTATATCGCACCACTCCTAAATATACATATATACGAGTATATATGCAGCTTTAAGGTGTAGGGTATTTCGGCTACAGCCCGGCTGTAGACAACACCTTTACTAGTTTTTGTTTTCATTTAGTATTGTAAAACAATGTAGATATTCTATAAAAAAAACCAATAAAAATTGATAAATAAATAAGATGTTTATTTGCATATAAAAATAATGAAAAAAAAATATTTTTTATTATTTAGGCTCAATAAATTTTGAATTTAAATTTGAATTTGAGTACTTAATAGAAACTTTTGCAATTGGTATAAAGAGGGTCCATATAACCCTCGGAGATTATAGTCTTAATTAATACGTCTGCAAAATGTTGGTCTATATTTACTTCTTCTAAGAGTTCAATATTACTCCTTCCATACATATGTATATAAAAGTCAAAGTTTACACTGTATATATACGGAAGTCTCCAAATGACAATATGAGGGTTTTAGTGTCTACTATAACCTATATATTTTTCACTGACTCAACTTGTAATTTAAAATCTTATTTATTTATCAATTTTCTCAACTTCTTTCGAACCTTTAGAACCTATAGATCTTATAGAAACTTGAACTTCTTTCGATACTTGATAGAATTTTTTCAGCTTTTCACATTCGACTTTAGAAAATCTCCTTTATGAATAGTTGTAGGAATCTTTATCATTATGAAATTACTTTCGCTGATTATCGCATCGATAGTAATAATAACCCACAAACCCGTTTCCCCGAAAGAAATCCAATTTTCTTATCGTTATCAAACGATTTCGAGCATTTGAACGATTCCATTTAAAAAACGAAAGAAATCAAAAAAAGGAGCTATGAAAAAATAAGGCAACGCTAATTATTAACTAATATTTCTACGTAAATGTATTAAAAACAAAAGAATATATAAAGCAGAGTGATAAGATAAGACAACGAAACTGAAGACTGTGGGGAAAGAGTAAGAAATACAAAGGGGCGAATGTAGCAACAAGTCGAAGACGAGTAGAGAAAAGCAAAATGCGATGAGAGCGTGAAAAACTCGTTGATGCAATTGAACTAAGATTTTTAAGATTTAAAAATAAATTGTTTTTTTATACAAATTAATTTTTAAAAACATTATAAAAACATACGTACATACGTACACACGTCACGACCAAACTAGTCAAAATGGACTCCGCGATGGTCAAAATGTGTGTTACCATCAAAATCTCAATATCGAAATTTTTCATGATTACAATACTTTCTTGTATTTACTACGTATACAAGGAAGTAAAAAAATTCGAATTTAAATATTTTAGTCAAGTAGAAATACAATAAAAAGTTAATCTTTAGCTTTTCTCTGCAGCACCCTGTATAATTTTAAAGAGTACCAATTATTATTGATGCTTTGCTGAACTGAAGAACTGACGCTTTCAGCAATCGCCGACTTTAGTTGTGATAGTAGCGAGAGCGGAGAGCGAGAGAGCGCACTTGCGTGCAAACATCTCAAATGAGCGAGTGGAACAAAAGTCAGTCTCTCGTCGGCGGCGATCGAAACAACTACAAAAGCGCAAGCAAAGTACACGAAAAAACACAAAATTAAATAATTCAAAATATATGTACAAAATAATTATATTTACTTCAATATAAAAACAAACCTAACAACAAAAAGAAATGTGTTAGTTTTTGGTGTCAAGTTTCGTCACAAAACAAAAGCTATAAAAACGAAATGAAATAATAACGATGACAATTACAAAAACTAATAAAAAGATCAAAATTTGTTTACAGTGCAAATACCATGGATAGTGTGAATGAGGGAATAATTTAATAGTAAAATTGAAACATGACCTGAAAAGAATTGTATTAAATTACAAACTACAAACAAAACATAAGAGAAAAACAAAAACGTGAAATTTATGTGAAAATTTCATTCATTCAAAAAAAAAACAAGAAAACACCGAGAACGAGAACAGAAGGATACACAAAAGAAACGGCGGAAAAATGCACGTTCACTACAAATTTGGATTAGTATTAATATTTATATTAAGCATCAGGTAAATAAAGAAAAATGTTTTACACTCAAATATTTAGCTTCGTGCAGACGAAAGAAGAAAAACAAAATCAAAATACGAATAAAGCAACCAAATAACACAAAAATAAAGACATAAAAATAACACAAAAATCACTTAAAACATTTGGAATTTAGTTGATTTAATTAAAAAACAATTTATGTACTTAAATAAGACCAAAAAAAAAATTCATCAAAAGCTTGGAATATGTTTAGAATAAATTTAACATATTGTGGAATTTAGAATCGAATTAAAACCGAATAAATTTATAACATTTCAAACACTTCCGGCGTTTTTCTAACAAAAACCAAAAAACAAGAATTAAAAAACAAACATTAAACAGTTTTAAATTGAATTAATTCCTACTAATTTCGCAATTAATTTAATTCTAATAATAAAAACACTCTTCAATTTATTATTATTATTATTTGCTTTATGTAGAAACTACTAATAAAAAGGGGGAAAAAGAAGAGACATTGAAACGAATTTTAGAGTTTGCATAACAACTTTAAAAAAAATCAGTGGAAAAGTTGGAAATTTACGTTGTTGACATGAACGTGAATATTAAAATTTAGACACAAAAATCTCATCTCTTCTCACAACAAATTTAAACACAAACATTCATTAAATGTCTTTCGTTTAGTAGACGATTTAATAATGTTACTAAGCGCATTATTGTTGCTACTGCGATTCATTTAATTAGTTGTGTGATTAGTTAATACATTTACGATAATTTACAGCAATTAAAATTCATGTCAAAGTTCATTAAAGTCAGTTTTTTACACGCACAGCTCAATATCAACAAAGACTAAAATATAACTAAAATCATTAATGACAAAGTGACGAGTATAGATTTTTTTCTAAGAATGTTAATTTAAAGAAAAAATCTAAAGGTACAAAGTATCAATTGAAATACGATTCAAAGCTATTTCAAAACACGAACGAAATTTAAACAAAAAGAGGAAAAAACACAACGAAATGTTCCAACTTTGTTCAATAAATTCTATTGAGAATGATAAAGGGTTAAATTGAAGTCTAAAAGTGAGCTTAGGAAGAGAGATCTTGTTTATAAAATAGCAACAAGGAAAAAAAAGTACATTTTTTCACTAATGATAAATAATTTTTAATCATATCGCGATTAAATTTAAAGAACTTTGATTAAATTTTATTGATAATGTCAGTTTTTATCAGGGTTTTCGCTAGAATTATTAAAAATTGTTAAAATACAGGACGTGTTCATGATTTAATTTAATTATTATTAATATTCAACGGTGCAAAGTACGCGATGTAATATAAAAATATGAGTCACGACGAATGAAAATGCGTATTCAGAAATGTTTATGTATGAAGTAATATTAATAATATAAAAAGAAATAGAAAAAAAACAGAGCTGGGAAATCGGATTGATAACACGATGACAATCACACAACTCGACATAGCAAAAACCGATTAAAATTCTTCTTTAAGAAGCAACAACCTTGTACTAATCAATTCAAAATAAATTCAAAGTGTTACAGGTCCATTAGAAACTCAAGTAAAATAAACAAATGCTCAAGCAAAGATTAAGAAATGTTTTTAACGTTCGTTTATTCTGATTAAAGGGTCACTAAGGGAATATATTCAACATTTCCCTGCTTTAAATGCACCTTTTTAATCTTGTTTTTTCTGCCTTGATTCATACCTTTACTAATAGAATCCACCAACAATTCGCGCGATCATCAGTTTCAGGAAAAGAAGGGACACATGACGAAGCTACATGACAAAGTCCAATTGTCACTAGAGTTAAAGAATCAATCAAGTAGGGATGGAGTCATATTACTACTAAATATAAATACAGTTTTGATGTCCTGTTACGTTCTTTATTTCCCGACGTTTACTTTGCTTATATAATTTATCGTAGAATAAACAATGTATTAATTCGAGTGTATGTTATTTTGAGAGCTCCCTAAAATTTTGCTTCTTCACTAAGCCGAGGTTCTACTGTATTTCCGTACCTCACTTCAGCTACGTTTTATAGATTGCTTAAAAACACGCAAACTCAAATGACGCGAACCGGTTTCAATTCAGCAACTTGCTGAAAAAGAGAAGTCATCTGAGAATCGCCAGCGAACACAAACAAATATAAGAGCAGCAGCAACAAGGCAATCAAGTGAGACATAATTACAGGAAACTCCCCGTGAAGAAAACCTGCTGCCAACTACACAAATGGACGTGATTATAAAGATGTAGCAAAGTAGGTCAAGAGCATAAGGATCGAGATTAACATTGCGAAGTCTGTAGCAATCTGCGACACGAGAGGAAACGAGAGAAAAGACATGCGAGTTTCATTTGGCAGAGCAGAGGATAAAAAAGCTGAAAAAGGGATAAGAAGTTAAGGGAAGTGGAGAATAAAATGCATGATATAAATAGCTATTAATTCGCTGGATAAACGTCTACGATAAAAAACTAAAAAAATTTCTCGCTAAACAACGTCGACTTGAACAAACTTGAACACAAAATTTTGTATTGAAATAATTAAACTTTATTTTATAAATATAAGTCATGTTATGTACAAACAAAAGTGCAATTAATAATGTTTTAAAACATATATGGCGCAAGAATATCACTAAAGTAACAAAAGTTTACCTTTTTTGGTTGTTTTATAGTCGATAACATTGGATTAATTTTAAAATTGCCAAAAAATATAAAATCAACTGAAGTGAAACACATATAAATAACATAAAAAAACAAAATTACTTTTTTTAATTAGACTTTTGGACTTGAGCAAAGTGGTCAAGGTCCATCAAATATCATAGTTAATTTATATTAAGTGGAATTTTTCAAAAATACTCTACTATTTTCAATTGCATTAATTACAAAAAAAAGATGTTTTGTTTTTTAGAAATAATATTTAATATTTTTCAGTACGAGTTATACACGTGCAGCACCAGCAACGAATCAAAATTCAACCTATGATGATTATCCAGGCGATTATAATGATGATTACTACGATGATCAGGAAGGCGGTGGAACAATAGTTAATAAGGCAACACAATCTAGACTAAATACAACATCAAGCACTACAGCAAAACCATTATTTCCTCTATTTACATTTCTCGGTAAGAAACACTGGCATTTGTAATTCCAATTCGTCACTCTTGCTTTTCTTATTAGATTTACCAAGTCGCAGTAATCATGTTATTGAGCCAATTTGTCCGAAGCAGTGCATTTGCCTGGAAGATTACAAATACATTCAATGCTCGCACAGCCGCCTCACACAGGTGCCACTCGATTTGCCCAACACAGCGCTAATCATAGATTTAAGCCACAACGAGATTAAAGAGTTAAGGCCAAATGATTTTCAAAATTGTACAAAAGTACGTGAGATTAATTTGAATTATAATGAAATTAAGAGAATTGAGAAACAGGTAACGAAACATTAATTTTACTATTTATCGACAAAGTCGACTGATTATTGACTCTTTATATTTCAGGCATTCACAGGTCTAAAACATTTGCAACGCTTGCAATTAGCCAACAATCATTTCACGCATTTGCAACCGAATGCCTTTTCAGAGGCAGTCGATTTGAGTAGTTTAAATCTAAGCAACAACACGTTGTCGTTAAACAGCGACGGTCCGTTCCTCCATCAGCCAGGACTGTTGGAGCTGGCGTGCAGAAATTGCTCCTGGACACACTTGTACGATGATACATTCGCAAACATGAGCTCATTAACGACATTGAAGTTGGATCAGAACGACTTTAAAAAGGTAAGATGGCAATTTATATTTGCATTTGTTTTCTTCAAAACCTTTTCTATTTAATTTTATTTATATCAATTTCTTAATGTTTAAGTATCTATTTGAATTTCAAACTTTATACCATAGATTACTAGATGTGACACTCGCTATTCGCCGCTTTAAAAAGTCGGTTTGACATTTGATTGTTTGGTATGTTGAACTCACGTATACAATACGTGAGAGATACCACATTGTTGTTCTTGTTTCTTTATCAATCAATGTGTACGATTTCTTACCAGTGCAACCGTATGTGCTAAAGGGGTTTGGAGCCCCACCTAGGCCAATAACGTATAATTTCCAACTATTTTGTAATAATTTGTATTCAGTTTCATTTATACTATTCTGCTAACATCGTTCTAAAATATTTTCGCAATTAGGCGCATAATTGTGTATTTATAACAAAAAAGTTTTAATTACTGACTGCATTTATAGGAAATATAACCAAGCAAATTAGAAAATGCTGTGTGAAATGTTATAGAATATATTTATTAACATTAAAACTATGTTTTTCACGGATAAAAAACATAATATTTATAATTATTTATTTTGACGTTTCGATAAACAACCCCCTTAAAATAAATTTTCGATCAGTGCTTGCTACAAAATTTTTGCGGCGAGGCTACATTATTTTACGGCGAGGCTACACTTTTTTACGGCGAGGCTACACTTTTTTTGCAGCGAATCAAAGTTTTCTTTCATTGTATCAGTGCAATTCCAGCAAAAATGCATTAGTGTATAAGGGACATTTTCGAGTGTCTCATCTACTAATCTATGCTTTATACTACGTGCATTGGACTTTTATGAAGAAATTTCCCAGTTCTTTTCCCAATTCACAATTACAATTCAAATAGAAAATTCATGCTTGGCAATGCTGCCACGAGCAAATCGAAGCTTTTAAAAATGTATGTGGGGAAATGACTGGAAATGACTTGGAAAATTTCCAATTATACACAAAAAATCCCCTTTTATTTCGTAAATTGAAAACAATTGAAAACAATAACCACAATCACAAAAAAAAACATTTTAAAGCAAAATCTTCTGCGTAGTTAATGGAAAATTATAATTAATACTTCACGATTGAATATTTTTGCTTTCGACACTAAAATCCAAAGTGAAAGCTGGCGAGAACGATAACAATTGAGACGGTATCATTATAGAAAGTTTAGTGTAGACAATGCAAAGTAAAAGTGACGTTTCTCTTTGCAAATTTCATTCGGCTTAAATTTTTGGTCGTTTGTTTCATTGACAGAAAATCAATACGAAAGCTTTTACGCCGCTGAAAAACCTCATAAAATTAAAGTTGCCGGAACTCGAGCAGTCAACTATTCAGGAACTCTGCGATCTACTGAAATCAATAGACAACATCAGCTTTAAACACTTCGATATCAGTTGCTTCGAACTTGTTCTTGGGACATCGTTTAATGAGAGTTTAATTCTGACAACAGATTTGCCATATAAAAAACTGCCATCGCTAGCGACACCCAGCGAAACATCAGCGGCTGTTTCCGAGGAACAAAACAAAACCGTAGCAACTAAAGCACAAAAACCGGGTATGTATAGAATTACTTAAAAAATATTTAAATTTATTATTATTTCCATATCTCTGACACAGTCATGACAGAGAAATTCAGCAGCGGCGTTTCTGCCGAAAATATTAGCACAGGAAACGACACAGACACCGTTTTAACAGCTGGTTTTGAAAGTGTGACCGTGACAACAACGCAACCTGCTGCGGATGGTGAAGAGAAACCCTATCAGGTGCCCATCTCACAGGAGGCCATCAACTACATGTTAATTAGTAAGTTACAGAGGCATAAAAACTGCATTCATTCATTTAAAACTGAAAATGTGTGTTGCTTCTCCTTTAAGGCATCATAGTTATCGCCATTATCGGACTAATAATTGGCTTCATCTGCCGCAAAGATGTTGGCGGCATTAAGACTAAGTGCTGTCGCACACACAAGCCAGAACCTAAAGATCCAGTACATCCAACTGAGGAGATTCCACTTAACATATTATCATAAGCCTTGTCAGGGTGTTGCTACTCTCGTTGAAGTAGTTTCTAGCTTTAAAAGAAATATTTGTAATTCTTCTCATGCAGCGATTACTACGATTAAAATAGTTCTAAGTTTGCAGACATCAATCAATTGCATATTTATATAAAGCAAAACAAGTCTAGATTGTTTTAAATGTAAAACTGAACGTAATAGTCAGTTCCGATCCGTAAATATATATTTTAAATAAATATTAACATTTACATTTCCTACAACTTTACCAAAAACAATAACTTAATTAATTAATTCTTGTTGAAGACTTGAAAAACCATTTCATATATATAATTAAACAGCATTTTTCTGTAGACTAAAATTAGTGTCCGGTGGCTAGTCTTTAATCTATATTAATTCCCATGTTCATTCAGTGATTTAAAATTTGTAGAATGAATTTTCCACGTGTTACAAGAGTCTACATAAATTCAATGAAGTATTTATTTTTAATTTATTTGTATAAGTCTATTTTAAATGTAATAATTTTGAGGAGATGAAAATAACAATAAAAGACTATTTATAAGATGATTAAATTGGTTTTTAAATTAACATTTCATTTGGTACAAAATCATGTTGCAACAAAAGACCACAAGCCAATACACGAAAGCATTGAAATTTCTTATTCATTTGTAATTTGAATGAGTGCAAAGCAAATTTAAATTTATTAAATTGCAACAATAATTAATCAAATGAATATAATTTAATATTATTTTTGGTTTATAAAAGACGTATGTATCAGAAAACAAAAAAGCAGACAGTAAAAGTACAATTTATTTAAATATAGCTTCATTACTTTATCATTTCAACGGTTTCGATTGAACTTTAAGTTTATTTATGTTAGTAACTAGATTTTAATTGAAGAGTTTAATGTCAACGTTGTAAAATAATTCAGAAAAAGAAGAGAAAACAGAAAAACTATTACACACAGATCGTGCACATATTGTAAATTCAAAAGAATATATTTACATTAATAAGTCAACAGCAGGCAGTCATAATTTCAACCAGAAATGCAAATCCACTAAACATACGATCTGTATCAAAGAATATATACAATGTGATTTCATTGTTTGTATTACAGTGAAGGATCTCTACGTGATTATTTATGAAAGATTGTCAGAGGAGCAGAAAGATAAGCAAGGTATCTTTTGGAATATCGTTGAACTGAATGATATAAATAATAACTGGCCTATGAATCAGTTTCGTTTATTGAAAACCCATCGATAAATTACCAAAAATACATGTGTTAATAATGTAATAATGTAATAATTCTGTTTAACTCACCTCCATCACCAAATTGACGCATTCCTGCGACTCTTTGCAGTCCAGCAGAGCCACCACATTTTCATGATGTAATTCTGTGAGTTCTTTTAATATTTTAATTTCTTTTCCAAGCAGATTTTGAGTTTTAATTAAACCCTTCTTCGAGATGCACTTGATGGCAACTGGCATGTGTTTCTGTAATAAGACGAAAACACAAAAAAGTCGCATTAATAAATAATTAACAATATCATTTCTGGAAGTAAATTGATGATATTTAACAACTTTGATTGGCGATCCTACATTAGTTTGATTGTAATTAATTAGGCTTAAGAAAATATTAAGTTAAATAAATAAAATTTTCCATATTGACAGCAGATTTTTTGTTCTTGTGCTAGAGGCTTTTTTGTCTTAGCCGCTTTTATCGATAACCTCTGATGTTTTATTTATAATCATTCACTAAAGCTACACTTGTTTATTAATTTCAAAATGTAATGCTGAATAAACAATCATTGTAAACACATAGCGATAAATGTTCAATACAATTTGGAGAACAATTAAAATAACTTTTATTTAATATTTATTAAAAGTATTTAATTAAAAGTCATTTTAAAGGCAGTGAAAAGGCGTAATAGGATTTATTTATTTAAAAATGTGAGCCGCTGAAATAATAACAATAGAATAGTAAACAAAAACACAAAATATATCAATAAATTAATAAGTGAAGGCTTTTAAATACTTTTTCCTTAATGGAAATCCTTTTTAATATATATAAACAACTATTTAAAGCCAATAAATATTATTATAAGCGTATAGAACGCACATTTTTAGTCGATTTAAGACTCATATTAGCTTTAAAAAATTTTTTACTGACAATTTTATAAAACTTTGCAGTGAAACGAAAAAATGAAGATGTGAACTATAGAATATCTTTAAAAATTCAGTTTTCCAAGTGTTACAAGTTTAATTCAAATTAATTATTCATTAAGAAACTAAATAGAAATATAAGAGTATTTCTAGCACTTGAGTTAAATAATCTTTGAGCAGAAAACGAGTCGAAAAAAGATGAAATTTAAATAATTAATTGTAGCTCTTGCAGGTCAACTTGAATGGTCAATTAAATCAAAATTTAATACACTTAATTGGATTTTAGAGAAGTTAACATTCGATATTTCAATTTGGAGAAGATTGCAGAAAAGTTGACAAAGGAATCGCGATGTTTTATCAGAAAAATATATATAGAAGCTGCTAATGCAACAAATTCGAAAAACTGAAATTTTTGTTGCAATATGAAATTAAAAGTTTATAAATTTTAAAGCTATTAAAGTTTTAAGGTTTTTAGCGTTAAAAATGTAACAAACTTTTAATTTAACAACCCAAAAATATGAGTAATTCAATAGTTTTAATGGCAGACGTTTGTTTAATAACTTTTTATTTAAGTAGTAGCTGCTGATATGACTTTTATAAGCAATGATTTAGTACAACAAAGACTATAAATATTCGCTATATATTTTAATTAGCATCTATTGAATGGCCTCTGGCATGACACAAATAACAATAAATAAAGATAAGTAATCAAACGCGTAACAATAAATATTTAATCAATAAATATTGCAAATATTATAATTAACTGAACGAGTTGAAGTTCAAATGAATACAATGAAAGTAAGAAGAAAATTAAATATATACGTAGATGCAAACATATTCCGTTATCTATGGATTGATTTACATATGTAAGTATATAAGAAAATGTTAATATTCTTTAAAATATCATCAATATATTGTTGATATATTGAAAGCAATCAATCAATCGTGTTGCCGACGCCGTTTAAGGTTGAAGAACAGCCGATATCAGCATCAGTATCAGTCAAAGACATTATTTAAATTAGCAGGCAAAAATAAGAAGAAATGAAACAAGCATAAAAACTCGAGTAGAAAATAATAATAATACTATGAAGAAGTGATAATAATAAATAAATATTTATATGATGAAACTGACAATAAAATAAATAGAATATTTTTGACGAATAAAATAAAACAAATATTTATTATAAAATGTGTGTCACTCACTTTCTTCGTTATAGGCAAATAGTTATATAAATAAACTGAATACAATCAGTAAATTTATGATTATTATTAAATCCGATTTAGGGCCATGAAAGTTCCAACATTCACGTCGAAAACCATTAAAAACCCAGTGAAAAAGCTTTGTAAATTATTTATTTATGTAGGATTCGGAGCCAATTTGAGAGAAATTGATCGAGTAATTAATTATTTCGTCAAAGATAAAATAATAAAAAAAGCAAAGTGAGTGAATTGTATCAAATTTAGCAATAATCTATTATTAAGTAAGTATCTAAAGTAAAACAGAATAAAATAAAACAGAACGACACAGAAGCTAAAAACTTCAATAAACGCGACCATTTGACATTTCGAGGACGACGACGAACGAAAAACGATGATGAAGTAACTGCGGAAAATGTATTTAAATAAGAATTTGTTCACTTTTACCCTAAAGCAACAATAAAAATTCAAACTTTCCTCATTCACCTCAACACATTTCGCATTACTTAATTCGTCAGGAAATCATTTGCAGTTGTGCAAAGTGCGGTTTTATTATTATTATTATTATTATTTTATTACTATTTCAGCTTCTTCTTTCAGCTATTGCAATTATTCATTAAACAAACAACACGTTGGAAATATTCTACACCGAAAAAAATATATAAATCAGAAATGGAATTCAGTTAAAATTTTAATATTGAATTTTCACATTGAATATTTAATATTGTCTTTAACTTTAATTATCGCTGAATAAATAAATAAATAAATAAATAAATACAATTTTATAGCTTTAGGTAAATAATAAGCAAAGTTTTCATTTTAAATTTACAATTGAAAAACTTTAAATTTTAATTTATTAAAGCATTATTTATTATGTATATTATTTATAGTAATTTAACGTAGAAAAAAAAGTATGATGCAAATAATTTTATAATTTTATAAAAAATAAAATGAAATTAAAATTAAAATTAATACCAATTTCCATTGATTAATTAATAGAATAAAGTTTATCTTTAGTTGAAAGTGAGAATAAGCAGCGTAGTCAATTGCGCACGATTTTAATGGGTTTCGTTTTTTCATTTGTAGCAAATTTCCCTTTTCTGCTCCTATAAATAACACATTTGTATAGGTTTGCATGTCCATGAATTCCCCGTCGAAGATGTTAAGGGAAAAGAAATCGTTTCTTCTTTTCATTTTGTTTGCCTCCTGCTTCTTTCAACTGCAGATGTTGTATTGATGCAGGGGAGAGCAGACGATTCTCCTTATGGTAAAAATATAAAGCTGACATGTTAATTTTTACTTTTTCACTTTTTAAGTATATCCACGCGACATATCAAATCTTTTATTACGTCATTTTATCATTATGAAAGCAGAGAATTTCATAAGAGATATAAAAAACTGAACAAAAAACAGACACGCATATAAAAAAATAAAGAAATGTGGTTTTTATAAAATATAATTGCAATCGATTAATTTATATACTTTTATTTAATATAGTATCTTTCGATGCAAAACAATGCAGTAGTGATCAAGTTCATTAAACAAAGTATTTATAATTATATTAAAAATATTACTTTCGGATATTAAAAGCGTTTATAAATATATCTAAATATGAGTAGTTTAATCCAGCTTTACCCAAATTAACAACATTATTTAATAACAATGAAATAATTAATTTCGCAACGAAGTAATTCTTTGAAATTTAATTAATAGAAGCAAAGATAAAAAGACAGGGCAATATTCGAATTTGACCTTCAATAAATATAAATAAAATTGTAATTAATTTAATTTTATTCACTGTTAGCTTTTATTAAACGCGTAATTGTTGTGTTTTTCTGACCCTTATACGTAGCAGTGGCTCTATTCGTCTTTTGGTAACACATATCTTGAATATTCGTGCCTGGTGTCGAACCCCTTTTAACGTATGTTCTTTGAAATTCCCCTTCTGTTTCCAGTTGTGAATCACTTCTGCAGAACTCGAGGCCTATTTTTATATTAGCAGCCGCTTTACTGCGAAAAGAGCGTCGTGCAGTCATGATTAATTGATGATTAATTAGATTGTTGTCTTTGCTTAAATCAATTACTTTTTATATTCCTCGCGCCTTCGCCTTTGTTCCATTCAATTTTTCGATGATATTCAATGAACTTGTTACTATTTTAGAGGTTATTATTATTTCTTGATGCGGGGAACTTTACTTTACTTAAGCCATTTGCATCTATAGTTTGTAATGTCGGCTTTTTCCCGAAATGTGTAACGCATAGAACTAAAACAGATAGATATAGAAAAGTATATATATGATCGTGATCAGCGTCACCACTTCCTTAGTCGAATTAGTCGTGTCCGTCCGTCTGTCTGTCCATTGAAATCACGATCACGGGAGAACTGTTAAAGATATTGGAATGAAATTTGAAGGATATATTCTTTGTTATTCAACAAATACTCCTTATAACGAAAATGTAGCTACCTCTCTTTTTGTCCTATAAAATTGAGTCATTTATTGAGTTATGTTGACAAAATTTCATTTAAGTATGTGTATATAGTAACATCGTCCGTTAGTATACCAAAAAATGGACGTGGTTGGACTTGGAATTTAAGATAATTTTTATAACTAAGTATTACATAATTTTTACTGACTCTTTTTTACCTTCTTGTATACGTAGAAAATACAAGAAAGTATTGTAATCGCGAAAAATGTCGATATTGAGATTTGGATGGTACCACACATTTCGACCATCCCTGAGTCCATTTTGACTAGTTTGGTCGTGACGTTGAAAAGTTGAATTTTGGTATTTGAGACTCTTATAAGACGCAGTTGTGCACCTTGTCTTTTCGGATGGAATCGGTTGCGCCAAAAGGATACTTCTCTTAGCGGATTTTTCAAATTTTATGAATAACTCAAAACCAAACAGCGCCAGAAAGTAGATATTCGATATTTAGGGCTGCTATAACATCCAAATATAATCTACTGTTTGGCTAGATCGCCAGCGCGAAGAGGACACTTCTCTCGAAGGATTCTATATTATTAATAACTAAGCTACAAATTTTTTAATTCAAATTATTTAACGCACAAGGAAGTCATGTGTTGGGCACATCAGATATTTTTCTATTATTGTTAAGTAATTGTATTTTAACTTATCTTGTACTCAAAGTGCAAATGCTGCAAGATCTAAAAACTGTTTTCTAGGACTACTGAAAAGCTAAAATTATAAGAAATAAATTATGGTCTTAACTTTTTGTGAGGCCACCTACAGCGAGGCGAGGATGGAGCATAACGGCTATGATTTTCCCCACATGAAAGAGTTGTAGCTCTTGAGTCTTGAATTCTTGGGTTAATAAATAGAGTGTTACACACCAGACTGAGAAAGTGCAGATCAAACTCAAATAGTAATAATAATAATCTGTATTTAACAGCAAAACTTCTGATAACTGATTACTTTACCATTTAATTCCATTCAATCAATAAGTAAATCAATTAAAAAAATCCAATATTTCAGGATTCACTGAAACAATATCCACACAGCAGTCTTAGAACTAATAAATTAACTAATTCAGAACTTATTAATAATAATAAGTCTTTAATTAACAATCAATATAATTGCTATATTCACAAGTTTAATAGAAAACTGTTGATATTGTGTATTTTGAAATTGTTGAATTGAATTGAAATGAAATTGCTGAATTGTATGTTTGCTAAATATCCATTTTACTTTGATTTATTGTATTAGTTACGAAACCTGTTACAGTGTAATCGCAAGTATCTATGTAAGTCGAAAGCTATTTAAGCAAAAGTTGAAAAAAAGCTTCACCCTCCAGAGAAATTTTAAAAAAGAATTGAATTAATTTGACGGACTAACAGCAACAATAGTCACGAAGGGACGGACACAGTCGGCCAGCTTCATTTATTTCTTTGTTTATAGAAAACATAACAGAGAGTTCAGCGCACCTTCTATAGTTGCACATAGTCACAGTTAATAAAACCTGTTAAATGAAATACGAAACCACAACATAAGAAGTTGCATGCGTCGTTGGATGTGGCTTACTTTGTGCCTTTAACCTTTATGAAAAAGATAAGTTTAACTTTTCTGATGTGATTTTTAACAAGAGAGGATTAACAACATTCAAAGTATATTTGACTTCTTTAAGAATTAAGTAATTGAAATGAAAAAAGTATTTTTGTGTACAAAATAGAAGCGAAGAAATGAACTAATTTCATTTATAAAACCTCGATATAAATTGATATGTATGTACATAAATAGCTTGATGTACATTAACAATATTACGAGTACTTAAAAAAGTTAAAAAGAGTGATGGAAAATTGGTTTGCATCGCCAAGAAAGGTTCATCAGCTCATTTCTTAGAAAAATTACGCTGGTTTTAAAAAGAACGACACTAGTTTGTTCTTTATCGTCCTTCTCTAACGACTGCAGAGTGGAACGTTGGCGTGCTAGTAAATGCGATATAATTTTTGTAACGAGATAATCAGATAACTACTTTGCTTCTATATAAAACGTATTTAATAAAAAGCGATTCATACAAGTGTGTCATGTTTATTTAAAGCAAGTTTTTTCTATTATACAAATATATAACACATGTGCTTCTATTGCAATAGAGGCAGAGAAAATAAAGTATAACTTCATCAAACAACGAAAATTAAAACGCAATTTCATAGCGTAAATGTTAGAAATTTATTTAACATAGATACAGAATTCTCGATTCTTTCTTTTTAGAACACCAAATTTTTATGATTACATTTGCTGATAAAATAATGAATTTCGTGAATTTCGAAGTCAAACAACTGCGACTCTGTATAAAGCCAATCGCAATTGATAAAGTACACAAACGGGAGAAAATTTGGTTGCTTCAGGAACAAAAACGGGGTCATTGTTTAATAGCACTAAGAAAAAAACAACAACTATTTATAATAACAATGAAAATATTTTAAAATCAATACTTGAAAATCTTTTGGGGAAGAATTAAAAAGTTATTTTAGTGACTAGTGAGTTTGGAAAATGTAATTAATAGGAAAATAAAAGCACATCGACTGCAAAAAACATTCAATTTGCAGATACTTACAGAAAGACCACGAAAATAGATTTAGTTACATTACTGCATTTATCAATGTATTTTGCAGTAAATTTTCAATTATCAATTCTCTATTACTTATAATATTTTATCGCAGAATGTATAATCTTTTTTCTACTTACTTTACGATGTCTGCCTTTATAGACCACTGCAAAGGCTCCGTGACCGAGCATATCCTTGGAACTGTATTCATAATCACCAACGATATTCATTGTAGACAACGATGAAAGAAAAGTTTATTTCTTCGCACAATAGTTAATGCAAGGACATGGAAGATAAAACTTCTTAATCCAAAAAACATTCACATAAATTTTTAGAACTGAAAATTTTCACTAATGCTCAAAACACTCTCCAACAACAAGGAAATCGTTGAAGGACGACGGGTCAGTGATGCGTTCTATACTTGGAAAATCAATTTTAAATAATCATAAAGGTTTCCTCGTCTCTCTCTCTCTCTCTCTCTCCTGCTACCGTGTTCAATGTGTGTATGTAAGCTTTTTTATGAGAGGACAATTAATTCTTAAGCAACGACAATAATTTTTTATTAAACTCTTTTATTTATGCAAATGTTATGATTTGTTTTAGTAATCCAAAGTCTTTTTCACATTTCATAATTTTCTCTACAATAGCAACTAGGCGATTGCGTGCAATTTTCTATTTCTTCTTTGGACTAATTCACTTTTCGCACAAAATTTCAATCAGATTTTACTCCTTTGTTTTCCTTGTTAAATTAGCGAGAAGCAAAACTAAAACTACACAATAGCCTTCACTTTAATTACATATTTGTTTTGATCCACTCCACTCAACACCTGTTTTATAAATCACGAATTAAAATTTCTTCCAAAGTTTTTCTTACTGCGACCAACGACGAACGAGCGTGAACGGTTAACAACGAAAGTAAGCAACGATTTTTAGGGTGGTTTTGTGTGGATGCAGTTTTTAGTAATGAAAATTGTTTAAATTTCAAAAATCATTAAAAATATACTCTAGACCGGAAAATAAAAGTTTGTTAGATTATACATAAGGGAAAATTTAATATTACTATAAAAAATTTGGTAATTCACTTTAAGAGTGTATTTCGGCAAAACTAAAAATAACTGTAGAACAAATTAGTAAATTGCTGTTTGTTATTTTTCTGTTTATTCTGCATTATTGATGTATCGTTTTTGAAACAACGTATTTTTCTGTGTTTAAAAGAAAAACATCAACATCCTAGCGATTTCTGTTCTCAAAATATAACACAAAATGTTCTTCGGTGATCAAAGCCTTCTATTTTTGTTCATATGGCACTAATCTGTGGATGTTTTTGCATTCCCCATGTATCCGTCTGATTCCATTCAAAAATTGAGACAAATACACAAAAGATTTCAAGTATGTTTACACGTCAGTGTAGTCATGATCCAATAATTTTGCATAATTGAGACTTATATGTTTCCCTATATTCCTATCTTTTTAAAATCATACCAAATATCTGATGAGGCCAATACATGACTTACATGTGCGTGAAATAATTTGAATTAAAAAATTGTAGCTTAGTTATGAATAATATAGAATCCTTCGAGAGAAGTGTCCTCTTCGGGCTGGCGATCTAGCCAAACAGTAGATTATATTTGGATGTTATAGCAGCCCTAAATATCGAATATCTACTTTCTGGCGCTGTTTGGTTTTGAGTTATTCATGAAATTTGAAAAATCCGCTAAGAGAAGTATCCTTTTGGCGCAACCGATTCCATCCGAAAAGACAAGGTGCACAACTGCGTCTTATAAGAGTCTCAAATACCAAATTTCACACTTTTTTCGTCTCTCCGTTTTTGAGTTATTGAAGATACGTACATACGTAGTACTAGTACGTAGTACTAGTGTTACGTACACACGTCACGACCAAACTAGTCAAAATGGACTCAGGGATGGTCAAACTGTGTGTTACCATCCATATCTCAATATCGACATTTTTCGCGATTACAATACTTTCTTGTATTTACTACGTATACACGGACGGTAAAACTTGGACGGAGGTAAAAACTTGGAAAATTAAAGAAGACGTGACTACAATGAAATGGGAATTATTATTTCTCGGTTTTTCGGCCAAGTACCTATTAAGCCATACATAACTATTTTTCTGGGTTAATTGAATATTCAAATATGAATATTCAGTCCCAATGCAGGTTTTTGGGAATTTTCTTACTTCATGTGACTACCAGGTGAAAGAACCCAGTTATATCGAGGTTTCTATCGATTTTTTTGGAAATTTGTACACTTCCCAATTGGAGTGTGTTTATAGCATCATTTTTGCTATAATTTGTATAAATATTTTGGAAAACGAATTTCGAATTTGGAATAGAAATAAAATAGGAAAATTAGGAGTAGTGAAAATACAACTAGTGTAAAATTTTGTTTCTTCTGCCACCAAGATTTTAAATTTGTATATGGAATGAAAATTTACGGTTAGCATCCTTAACCTTGTCATTTAAGGTATTGTGGTGTCCTGTGACATTCCTTCAATTAAAAAATTTTCTTTGCCAGAATCCAAGATTAATGTAAAAGTTTGGTGCAAATCTACACAAATACGTGAAAGAGCTGCAAAGGCAGAATTTTACCAAAGAAAAATATTTGGAAGTTGTAAATTACTGAAGTTGAAAATAGTTTGGTCCAACCCACATAGTATACACAGGAAAACATGTTACAGAAGCTGTGATATCAGTGGAATGCAATAGAGACCATTCACTAGACTTCTCGATTTGCTAGATGATTCAGTTCAGCCAGCAGCAGAATTGTGATGTAAGTAAAGTTATGTGTTTATACTTATAAAAACCAAAAACTGAAATGATTCAAAGAAAAAATAAGTAATACCAGCATTCTGAAATGGACCGCTGGTCTTTCGCTGGCGGCATTGATCAGTTTTTGCGTTTTGCGAACGGGTTGAGGACAGTGGGTGGGGGAATGGCATGAAGCCTGTGTGTTCCGAGCAAACAATTACCTAGCCGACGGCAGTTTTTTCCGATATCGTTGCAGTTGAACACTACTCATTGCTCATTCACTGTCGTGTACGCGTATTGAAGTAAAAACAAAAAATATAAACAAAATAAAAACAGTCTGTACATACTATAAGTTTGCAAACATACATGAAAATACAAGTTACTACATTTGCACTAGTCCATAGTGTTCAAATATGTACACAATTTTAGTCATCTGTCTTCATTTGACTCCGAATTAAGTGGATCAACGTTTATAATCTTAAGGATGATGGAATCATTCTTGTGAAAAAACGAGATAAATTTCTGCAGCAAATATTAATTTTTCTATTTACATGTGAGTTTCGTATAAATTAACACATTAAACCAAGAAAGTCATCAATAATCGTTAATCGTATAGTAATATGCAATCGACTAAAAGTGTTGAAATGTTCGCATTGTACTAATTCTACTGAATGAAAAAATTTTCAGAAAATAACAAAGCAGTATGTCGAAAATGTTTGTCAAGCGATCACAACTAAAAAAGGAAACTTCACATTCCGATTAATATTAAAGACAGAATCTTAATTAGAGAATCTTTATCAGAAAATCTCTAAACAACTGTATCACAGTTTTTCAAAGTACAATAACATTAAAAAATTTAAATTTGTAAGTTTAATTACAAAGGATATTCCTAACCTCAATTCGATTATAAGCCAACATAATTGTATTATACGGCTTAATATTTTACTGTACGTATTTTAAAAAATTTTAGTAATTCATTTTTGAATTTTATTTTCAGATAAGAATCATATAAACCAATCTGATGATAACCAACATCCTCATGTAGAACCGACCCAATGGATTCAGTTAAGAAAAGTATTCTACTTTGCCCGCTCAATATTCTTCGATTTAATATATTATTGTTTAGTATAGTTGCTAATATTTAGTCATACGAAAGATCCTAGCCTAAATAACAGATGATTACATCAATGATTCCCTTTTAAGTGACTTCTGCGGTTCTTTCAACCGAAATATACAAGCGATTAAAGAGTATTCCCATTAAGCGGAAGATTTGTGGAAAAGTCTGTCGCTCGTCGACAGCTTTAGGTTTAGCAGGACACAGACATGTGTTGATTCTTATGTTATCTCAGTATGTTTAGGGCCTTTGTTAATATTATTTGTAAATAATTGCATTCTATTATAATATATAATTTATATCTATGGATTCGTATGCACATTAAGCTATACTAAGTAAGATAAAAAACACACAATGTTGTAAATAATGCGGATACGACGACTACGACAATACTTTTAACCATCAGCAGCTCACAAATTTAACACATATATTTACATCCACGAAATCAAGTAAAGAAATATCAAAATGGATTGCAAAGATAAAGTCGAACCGACGAGAAGTGACTCGCCTCGAAGTACAGATAAAATTTCAACATCAACGCCTCACAAGTCACAGGATAAGGCAACACACTCGACTACATCCACCACAGGCATAGAGTCCACACCAGTGCAGCTCCTGAGTACTTTTAGCGATGTTAGCACGACGACCATCAGCCCGCCAAGTTCTGCGAAATGCAGTGCCGCCGCCGACAACAGTTTTAACAAATCAGCGTCTAACAGTCCAGTTGCAAAGCGGAATCTGAGTTCCGCATCTCTTTCACGCGTAAGACCACAATCGAGCTACTCAGCTCGTGTGTTGGTCTTCGACGACTCCGATCAGGAAGCTGGCTTAGCCAGTGGTGTCGGCAGCCGCAATATCGCCAGCAAGCATTTCTCATCATCAGCAGATGGCAACAAGTCGTCACACGGCTTGGAAGTTTTAGCATCATCACCAAAACATGACTTAATCCCATCAAACCAAAACTCACTGCTACGTAATCTGACGAAATCATCGTCAGGTAATCTCTCTGGCAGTTCCAAGTCTTTGCCAGGACGCGATTACAGCGCTTTGCTGCGTAAAATATCATATCAACATACATATTCAATGCGTTCAGCAAGCAATGGTAAATATTTGAAAAACAAATTAAATCAACAGATTTAACAGAACTTCAACTCGCCGTATTTTCATGTAGATGCATCAAATTTACTTCGTGTCCGCAATTCGCCTCTTGGAAAATCGGCGCCGTGTTTGTCCAGCACTAGTTTCAGAGAATCAATGCATTCACTTGCGTTGACTCATTCGCAAGCTCACTCACCAACTCCAGTTCAATGCAGCAGTGCGGCAAATACTTCTTCAACCAATAACATCCCTCGCAGCGGATCCGCTACCAACGCCATGGCGGTGGCGGCCGTAGCTTCTAGTACAAGCGCGTCTCTAGCTTGTCCTCCCGCCGGAATAGGCAAGCATCACTTGCGTGGTGTTGTTTTACGCGGATGTGGTGCTGCTGGTGGCTCACCTTCAAGTGGAGTAGCTCACCATCGCCTTAGCTTGGTGGCTGCCGGCATAGGCAACACATCACCACGGTCACACTCACCATATTCTGCCAGCCCCATGGAGAGCCCACGCATCAACTCGCCCATGCAGTTCGCTTTTGCTCCTATTAAGCGTCTGTCGACGTGCCGAGGAGATGCTCGGCGCTGGTCTGTGGCTTCTCTACCCTCCTCAGGCTATGGCACAACTCCAGGGAGCTCAAATTTGTCCGTAAGTTTCACGAAAAGGAAAAATACGAATCTATTTAGAATAATATTACATTATAAAGTTTCGTATTACATGTTTTAATCCCCAAATTAAAGAAAAATTTCGTTATATTCTTAGTCACAATGCTCAAGTCAGGAGGCACTGCATCAATTACCAAACATTCCGACTACCGATGAGCTGCGTATTCTGACACATCATTTCTCTAATGATCCCGCAGGGGCAGAGGCAATAGTTGGTTGTTGTGTCGAACATATGCAACAGCAGCAAATAGCTGCCGCGGCGATGGCGCAGCACTGCAAGAAACATTGTCCCCTTGTAGCAGCGGCGGTTGTGGCTACTCTAAATAAAACCTCAGCAATCCCACATACAGTATCAGCTCATTCCAAACAGCATCAACAGCTGGCCAACCCTTTGCCCGTTCTGAAGTGCAGTTCTTGTTGTGCTGATCGGAGCAACACCTGCACTGAAGCCGCTGCCACAGAAGCAACACCTGGAGCCGCAGTTTCTGCAGGTCGCATCTCACCTATTCACGTACGTCCGCGTTCTCGATCCCTGTCGAGTCCTTCGCGGTCGCCTGTAATTGATAACGAAATAGCGATGATGAATACGCTTTACAAAGAACGTTTCCCAAAAGCAACACAGCAAATGGAAGAACGACTCAAGCATTTCATAAATGAAAACAAAAGTGCAGCTTGTAATAGTTTTAGAGACTCGCAACCGATCGTACGGTAAGTAAAAACGTGATCTTATATTTAATTTTATAGTGCGTTATAGTGATTTTCTTCTTCATTTAGTTTTGTGCATCATCAGGTGCTGGAAATGTCGCGTGATTGTTTTCATAAATCTGAATCGAAACTAATCACATCACGTTACTTCTACGAAATGAGTGAGAATTTGGAACGGCTTTTGCTAGAAACTAAAGAAAAATCACCAGAGGCTGCAGTGGAATTAACAGGCGTCATTAAGAAACTGTTACTGATAATATCTCGTCCGGCGCGCTTGTTGGAATGCCTCGAATTCGACCCTGAAGAGTTCTATCAACTCTTGGAAGCCGCCGAGGGGCAGGCAAAAGCCACTCAAGGCATTAATGCCGATATTCCGCAATATATTATACACAAATTGGGATTAAATCGCGATCCCATTGCAGAATTACAGCAAGAAATAAAAGACGCACGAATGACATGTGAAGAAAGTCGAGCTAGCGCACAGCTTACTGCAGCTTCGAATATCAGTGTTGCTGATACAAGTGGGCAAATGTCCAATGAATTTGAGCTTAATTCTCCAGTGTGCTGCAGTCCGGGACCTGCTGGTAGCTTCACAGCACTGCAACACTGTGCGTCAAGTGGTACAATTACGCCACATGCCCCACCGCCACAACAGCCGCCACAAACGCCGATCAGCACTGATGGCAAACCACCAGAAATGCCGTCATTTACAACAGCTACTTCAATATCTGCCAATGCCTCCTCCACGCGCCAAGAAATGCAACAGCAAATACCAAACGAACAGGACTTCGATATCGTGAAGCTGATCTCGAATGGAGCCTACGGAGCAGTTTACCTCGTCAAGCACAAGACAACGCGCCAGCGGTTTGCGATGAAGAAAATCAACAAAAACAATCTCATTCTGCGAAATCAAGTCGAACAAGTATTTGCCGAACGTGACATTTTAAGCTTTGCCGACAATCCTTTTGTGGTCAGCATGTATTGTTCATTCGAAACTAAGAAGCATCTTTGTTTGGTGATGGAATACGTGGAAGGCGGCGATTGTGCTACGTTGCTGAAGAATATAGGACCTCTGCCGCCGGACATGGCACGGTTCTACTTTGCCGAAACAGTATTAGCCGTCGAATATCTACACAGCTACGGCATCGTCCATCGAGATCTCAAGCCGGACAATCTGCTAATTACAGCATTGGGCCATATTAAGTTGACCGATTTTGGCTTATCGAAAATGGGGCTCATGTCGTTGGCTACCAATTTATACGAAGGCTACATCGACGCTGAAACCAGACAATTTTCCGATAAACAGGTTTGTATTTCAAATGGTAATAAACAAAACTCAAACTTATTTAATTTTCACGATTGTCTTTGTTTCAGGTTTATGGAACACCAGAGTACATAGCACCCGAAGTGATCCTACGTCAAGGTTACGGAAAGCCCGTCGATTGGTGGTCAATGGGTATTATTTTATATGAATTTCTTATTGGTTGTGTGCCCTTTTTCGGGGAGACCGCCGAGGAGCTGTTTGCTCACACGGTCAACGATGACATCGAGTGGCCCGACAGCGAAGATTGGCCAGTAGAAGCTGAATCGAAAGATTTGATTACGCAATTGTTACAACAAAATCCTCGTGATCGCTTGGGAACTCAGGGTGGAGCGTTAGAAATAAAGGAGCATGTTTATTTTAATGGGCTGGATTGGAATTCTCTATTGCGACAAAAGGCGGAGTTTGTGCCGCAGCTATCGAACGAGGACGATACGAGTTATTTTGACAGTAATTCAAGCAATACAACAAATGAATTTCATTATTATTAATTTGCTCTTTTGAACTAATGCCAGCTCGAATGGATCGTTACAATCATGACTTGGCTGAAGGTGAAGATACAGACGACACCGACGACATTCCGTTGTTCGGATCATTTTCTTCATACACACCGCAATATCGCAAGCAGCATTATTCCTGGTCACGTACAGCATCAACCACAGCCGTCGCCAGCAACGTTGAGAGCACAAAAGTTCCAACAACCGCAGCACCAGCAACGAATCAAGGAAACTGCATCTTAGCCAGTAATAATAAAAATACCTTCAGCCCAACCGTAGCGAGCAGCTCGGAAACAGCAGACGCTATAGCAAACAAGGTGCTCACAACGCCACAATTGCGAAAAATTGATGTAAGTAACAAGTTTTCGTGGTCAATCGAAACGCTCAACTTTATTTTTCTTGTATAGCTCTCAAGTTCTTGTTTAAAAGTACCATCAACACCCGATGCCGATTACATGCCCGAATTGCTGCATAATGTCACCATTGGCAATGACACCGAGCTTCGCATAATAAATCAGTACATGCGTCAGCACTCATTACCAAGTCCCAGCATTGCTTCTTCTTCGCACGATAAACAATCCAATCAACGTCTCACAGTTGATGTAAGCGCCGGCGCAGAGGTTGATAACAAGATGGTAAAGATGCCAGAGCACGCTCAAAGGTCTTCTAACATCACAACACTTATTACTACTACGCCTGCTTCACCTGCTGCGAAAACTTCAACTCCACCACTTGAGACTTCCTCCGATAACGCCAAGAAGGGCGTATCCGTCACTGTTCCTGAAAAAATGGAGAAATGCAAATTGGCTGATACACACAACATTTCTAATTTTATGCTACCCTCGCGCAGCACTCCCGAATCTTCGCAGACCGATAGCGATGACTTCTCGCCACAGATTCATCGACGGCGCAAGGGTGGCGCTTACTCACGTGATGTCTTGCCGCGTTTCTCCATTTCCATAGAAGATGAAACGCTGAGTGGCGGTTCGTCTTCAGCGGAAAATATACAAGAACGCTCCCCACTGGCACTGCAACATCAAAACAGGTCCATAGATGGTCATGTCGTCGGCAAGCATCACCGTTCACGGGCTATCGTTAAGTCCGCTTCTGCATTAGGCTTGTCACTAATGTCGGCAGCAGGTACGTTAACATTTAATGGGATATTTTCGATATAATTCTCTATTTTGGCAAACTTTTCAGGTGACAACAGCCAATTGAGTCAACAGCTCTGCGGCATTCAATCGCCTGGTGCTGGCGGCGGCATAAGCGGTGCTGGCGGAGGAGGTTCCAGTACGGCAAGTTCACGCGACACATCGCCATGCCGGGAACTTTCTCCTTTAGTAACCAATTTAAAGCCTCCAATTATTATACGACGAGGCCCTCGAGGCTTCGGTTTTACAGTACACACGATAAGAGTTTATTACGGTGACACTGATTTCTACACCATGCACCACTTGGTGATGGCCGTTGACGAAGGCAGTCCAGCGTTCGAGTCTGGACTACGTCCCGCCGACCTTATAACGCACGTCAACGGAGAGACGGTTCAAGGTTTATTCCATACACAAGTGCTACAATTACTACTCAGCGGCGGCGAACATGTCACGTTGCGCGCAACGCCTCTGGAGCACACCAGCATACAGAGTGGTGGACGCAAGCGTGACTTGCAGCAAAGTAAGTTGGCGAAGAAGGGGATAAACCGACAGCGAAAACAGAAGAAGGAAAACGAAAAGAAGCGGAAAACTTCACTGTTCCGACGTATAAGCAGCAAGCGAGCTTCGGCAGAAATACAACAGGTTTGAAGAGAGCTTTAACTCGAAAGAATTACGATTAATATGCGATTGGTTTCAGCTGGCCGCCGGCATCAATTCACCAACTTCTGCTTCGTCGAGTGGCACAGTCATTGTTAATTCGAGCAACAGGAATTTATCTCCCATGGACTCTTCATATCACAGCAGCAGCTATCAGTCAGCCACTGCCTCCTCCCAATCAACATCGCCATCTTCGTCTGCGCCAAACACGCCCACGGGCAGTACCTTGCTCAACCAGTCGCAGTCACCGTTCACCAACAGCACACCGCTTCTGCCTGTTGTAGTAGGTGTCAGCTCGTTACTGCTGCAGAATCCTGCGTCAATAGCAGGTGTTTCAGCTGTGGGTGGTAATGTGAAGGTCATAGCTAATATATCAGGTAATTGGGATAAGAAATATCACTCTAAAGGCAGACTAAAGTAGAGCAGAGTTAAAATGATTGTTTAATTTATAATAATAAGAATTTTGTTTATTCCTCTGGGTGGATTATATAATAGTATTCTTTTCTTCAAAAAAGGCTCTCCAAACACCGTGCAGCAACTGTACCAGCGCCCCTCAACATTGCACGGACTCAAGCACAAACTTCACACCGGTTGCGCAGGCGGTGTGAACAGTGGCGTCGTCTGCCAGCCCGGTCCTGGAGTGAAAACTCTTCACAGCAGCCCAGCAGGTTCCCTCCCTCCCAACAGGCGTAAATCTGTGGGCCACATACCACTTTCGCCACTAGCACGCACACCCTCGCCATCGCCATTGCCGGCTTCGCCGACGCGTTCGCCCTCGCCTTTGGCTTTTCCACTTGTGGGTCATCAACCGGGCTCCTCGAACACCACACAATCATACAGCCCAGGCGGCACCTTGCCCACGGTGCAGTCGGTCAACGCTGCAACGAAGAAGAGCGGCTTCGCACGCACTAAAAGCTCTGAACCCAGTTCTCCGCTCCTGCGACGTGCGCTTTCACCAGATCGATTACATCCTCGAAGTGCCGAAAGTAAATGTGCCCTTATTTCACCACTTTGCTGTTCGTCTCCCATTAAACAACAGCAACAACGCTCTGTTGGTGGAGTGTGGCGAGCATCTACGAGCACCGCCAGCAACAGCAGCTCCGCCATAAATCAACTGCCATCTATTAGTCAGCAACAGCAGCATCAACTGCAACATTATCAACAGCAGCAGCCACAATCAAGCAGCAACACCAATTCGCAGATGGAAAATTATGTACAACAATTCGGGGCAGCTGTGACAGCAACTCCATGCGTCTCGGATGAATGCCAAATGAGTTGCAGTGACACACAATCCACGTCGGCCTTAGCGCTGCCTGCACATGGTGAAATGCTACCACGCATAGCTGAAGAAAAAGATTCACCTACAAACAGCTCCGAGGTGGCTTTACCAGGCTTCACACCAACCACTCATGAACACGTCGCCAATCAGCCGTCCACATCTAGCGAGAAGCAGCACAAGCATGCAGAGGAAAGAAGAGCACCCCGAGAAAGTAGTGAAGAACCAACTCGAACTGAAGGCGAAACTGAACAATTTTTTAATCGATGCAAAATTAAACAGACCGGGATAGGAAGTGAGTTCATTCTACTTTTAATTGTGCTACAAAATAACGTTTTCTTTCTTTTCTTTTTTTATTATAGATCAAAGAAGCATCCATTTAACTCAGTCTGCTGCCACAAAAGGTGCTGCAATTGGCAAAACTTCATTGCCTGTAGCAACAGCATCAACAGCGAGTAATATCAAGACAGCTGGAGATTCTATTAAGCCGACAGCAGCATCACAAAAGAAGCATAAAAAATAAGTATATTAATAATGATATAATAAATAGTTTATTCGTAACACTGCATTAAAACATAAGTTTTTGCAGTAGGTTGATTGAGAGAAAAGAGACACTAAGAACACCGCAATGAAAAATATCCTCCGTAATAATCCTGTATGTATATGTATCTATTTTAAAATTTCTAGAGTTCATATTTTTGAAAAAAGTTGTGCACCCAACTAAAAAACAACCAAATGCAATAATTATACTAAATGTAGGTTTATTATATTTAAAATTATTTGTTTCGATTATGAAAGATGCACAAATATTTCAAACGCTGCAATATTCTTTAAATATATATATATATGTATGTGTATAAAAAATTAAACAATGTCATGAGGAAAAATATTTTAAACAAGATCAATCTGTAATTATATACATATATAAAAAAATTCAATATTGTTGTGAATGTAAAAAGTTTTATTAATTTTATTAGGAAGTATATATGTATAAATATCAATCATTAGACTGTGGGTTTCAAGACTTGTCGCCCTCAACACTGAAAAACTACGAAATTTATTGTAGTAAAGACACTTGTATTGCGAAAACCATTGGATCAAAGACTATAGAATACAAAGATGTACCACGTAGAACAAAAAAACGGCCACGAAATTTTTTCAGCAGATGGATGCGAAGGGGCGGGTGATAGACGAACCGGCATCAATCGCCGAATATGAAAGAGATAAATGCGAAGGGTTTTGCCTTCGTTTATGCGAAGCTCTTCTTTTCTCTCGCTCTTTGGGATTTAGCGTAAATCCCATTCGAATTTTTTCGTGGACGCTCGCTTGTATGAGCGTGGCACATCTTTGTATTCTATAGTCTTTGATTGGATTCTTTTTGTTTATGCATTCAGTTGTAATATTTAAAAATGTTTTAGAAGTAAAGTGTGAATAGCGATATATTCCCACGTTGCTTTTGCATATCAACGCATTCAATCGTTCCGAAAGTATTAAATAATGCCAATCGAAGTTAACAAAGAGCGAATTACATGTTGCATTAATAAACAACTTTAGACAAACACTTCTAACAGCAAAACTATAAACAAGCCAGCCACAAAAAACTTTTTCATAGAGCTCATAATAATTGTACTTTTCATTAAAAATATTATACAATAAGTTGTGTTGTTGATCCAACTATAATCAATCAATTGTCTACAATCTACAAAACTTCTCTTCAGTCATTTGCGACATTGTGTTTTTTTAGCTATTCATGAATAACATTATATACGTATGTATACATTATTCAAAGTTACAGCTACTCAATATTAGCATTCTTATTATTGTATGTCGTTTATAATATACAATTTGTAAAAGACCACAACAGGACAAACAAATAACCCTAATCTTATGATACAACTCTGTATGTTTCTTGGTCTTCTCAATAATGTATTCATTGAACATCTTTATGATTACTGATATAAAAATAAGCAATTAATTGTAAAAATTAATAATTAGCAACAAATATTCGTCAAGCAAGCAAATTCATTGTACCCCAATTGTAAAGTTGATATTGTATTCAATTGAGTAGATGATAGCTCCTTGCGTATACATATACTGTGTGATAATTTGAATCGGTAATTTGAAACTATATTGAAGAACCAGAACGATGTTCAAGCTTAATAATCCATATTTGTGAAGTACTTATAAAAACTCGTAGCTACATGTTTGCACTTGTGTGTTTTTTTCTTAGCATATCTTCTAAACTATGGCTTAAATAAAGATACGGACACGAAAACAAAATTTTGTTATAAATTATAGTTCCCATAGTTTAATGTCTTCAAGAAATTTCACCAAGAGTCAAAAATATTTTACTCAATTTGTGGAACAAAAACAATATTTTCTATTTCCAGCATTTGTAATTTCTATAGGCAATTTCCCATAGGGAATTTTTTTAACAGTATAACTATTGTGAATATATAGCAATTCTTTTTACTGTGAATTTTCAATTGTCTACTAAACCATGTTTATTAAAAAGATTAAATTTTATAGATTGGAAATACTAGTTTTCTAAAGCAACTTTTCCTTCTATGTTACAATTGTAACCATTATCCTCTTTTGTGTACCGTCCAAAACAGAATACAGTTTGGTGGCATGATGAACGATTTCAATCTTAGTCGGTTCAGAAATAAGAATTTTTCAAGAGTGATTAAAAATCCTTTGATATCGGACGTATTTCCTGCATTAGTATTTCATAACATATCCATAGGAATATGATTCAGTAGCAAAAAACATGAATACTGATGGTAAGAACACTAAAATAGAAATTATTACACAGTAGGTAAAATGTACTTTGATTAAAATAGCAGCCGAAAAGAACCATCAACAGTTTAATGGCTATCCATACAGATACGTTCCGCAAGAAATGGAGCAACATCCAGAAGATTCTGCCAATCCTTTGTCTTCGAAGCAGTTATTAAAGCGACAGAAGTTACTATTTCTGCTGTCATTAAATATGCTAAACTTTCGTCGCGCTATCATCAGCAATCGAAGAAATTTGAAGCAACGTATAAGGCGTCGTCGAATGATAATACGTAACTATTACATTCGCCAGATGTTCGATATACAAACTTCTTACATTTTAATGATGCCGGCAATTTTGAGATCGGATATATTTTCTTACATAAAGAAGAAGCGTGCACAAGAACACACAACGGAAATAAACGGACACCAAAAGAATAAAACGCTGTCGCCACTTTTTGATGGTGACATTGTAGGTTCATTCATTCGAAGCGAATGGTTGACAACATTTCGCGTTTCTCCCGAGACTTATCATTGGTTATGGGTCCAGTTAAAAGACTTTCTAAACCCGAATTGTTCCGGTTTGTCCGAAACGAATATAATTTCACTAGAAAAACAAGTAGCCCTCGGTCTGTACACTTTCGCCACAGGAGCTAGTTACAGTGATGTGGCTGCACGCTTTAAAGTCTCAAAAACCTTAGCAAGCCATTTTGTCAAGCGTTTCGCTGATGGCATCATAAGTGTGTTGGGTAGGTACATGTTGACACTGCCAGCCAATCCTGAAGAGTACGACGAAATACGCCACAATTTTCAGATAGCGTCCAATATGCCACCTTTGGTAGTTGGTGTCCTTGGTCAATGTTTTCTGCCTGTTACTCCCTTTGCAGATGATATTCCGATCTACCAAAAGAAAAAGGATAAAGCGAAGAACTTGTTTCTGCAGGCAATCGTCGACGACAAGTTGCTGTGAGTATACTAATAGAATGTGCAGTACTTTTCACATCCGTTTTTAATACATCGTTCTAGAATACGCAAAATTCTGTTGGAAACTTGTCACAGCAGATTGCTCTATGAAAAGGATGATCTAAAGGTAAGAAGAAGTACATGAAAATCTCAACATACTTAACCTCATCGTTCATCAGCTACCTCAGCAGCAAATCAACGGGCGCGAGTTACCTTGCTTCATAGTGGCACCCAATAGCAGTTACCCGCTGCGTCCATGGCTGCTGCATCAGTACGATTGCCCTTCGAACCCACACCAACACGATTTCAATGATGCCATTGAGCAGCTACTCGAGTTCAAGAACACGGCTTTTCGGCGCTTGCTTGGGCGATGGCATATATTACACGGCAAATGTTATCTGGAGCCAAAAATGATGAAGAACATTGCAACAGCATGTTGTGTGTTGCATAACCTTGTCGAGGAAAACGACGACGTCTATATGGAAGATTGGGAACGTGGTCTGCATATACCTGAGTACACAAACGCTCGATTAGACGGTGGCATAAAGCGCGATCATAGCAGTGCTGCAGAAATGCGAGATTTCCTCGCTCGTACCATCAGCTCCACTGAGATTCGACCAGAGGCAACCATTTGAAGCAAAATTAAATAAAAGCTGCATGATATTCATTCTCAACTAATATAAATCTCACTTTATTGTAAACCAAAAATCTTATTTATAATGTTACCAAGGGAAGAAATACTTATATATTGTAATTATGATTTAGTACAATCGCTGTGCGGGTCCCATTGAGGACTTGATGTGCAACGAACGCACGTTTTGCCAGTTCTTCTTCAAGAGCGACACCAAGAAATTAATTGACAAGTGAATATTCTGCACGAGCTCCTCTGATTTCATGGCAACGTGACCAACGGCAACAGACAAGCATAGCACTTTCTTCATTTGGAACTTGATAGTTGAGCGAACTTCCTCAATTTTTGCCATCATCGATTCTTGATGCGACAGCAGCCCAGGGAACTTTCCAGCTTTGTTTAAACCGGGTCCCAATAGACGAGGAATCTGCTTGATTAATGACTCAGATGCCAAGAAAGCATCATAAGACTTCGCAAGCTTCTTCACCAACTTCTTGTTCTTGTTTAGCTTCTTCAATGCTTCAGCATCCATACATTCAACCCCATTGGCCTTGGCTTCGTCGCAATGTTGCTGATCTCCAAGCACGCACACCTTCATTTTAGGGCGAGGAATGTGCTTCAATCTGTAAATTAGAAATATTTTTGTACTTTTGCTTTTAAAACTGAATCTTCCAGTAAGAAACGAATTGATTATAAAGAGGGTCGTGAAAAGTATTTCGTTATTAGTCAGTGTAGTGAACATCGCTTCATTTCGTCTAGGAGAAATTAACGGAAGAACAGTAAAACTTACGGCAACCAACAAATGGTAGCGTTTGTTTTTATACAGTCATGGAAATTGTGAAAAACTAAACGTCGGTCTCGGGAGACCTACTCAATTTGATTTTAAGACCCTGAGTGCAGGTCCGCCATGGGGTGTATCCACCACACAACTAAAGCCAAAATCCGACATATTCCTTACAGGAACTATCAGTTATGGCATTCTTTCAACATACTTCACAGTGCCGGAAAAACGTTTGTCCTTTTGGGGATCATAGTTCTTTAGACCAATCTGCAATTCCACAGACTCCAAAAATCCACGCTTCTTCTTGGCGGAGAACTCCAACACGCCATTTACACCCTCGTAAAGAGTATCACGCGATACTTTTGATCTGTAGTAAAGAAAAATTTATTAACAAAGTTTCACCTTAAAAATAAAGTTTGTGTTTGCTGTTAAAAACTATGCAAAAATTTTACTAGAATAGAAAGTAAAATTACAATGCTGTTTCGAATTATTTTAGCAATCATATCCAAACTATACTAAGCATTGTGCGCTTCGAACAGTTGGTTTACGATTGCATATTTTATAATATAAAGGAAATAGTCATTAATTTATAAGTTCATAGTTATTTTACATGTTTTAAACTATTTTATAAAGGAGATGCTTCCGATTTTTTAAAGTTAAAAGCTATTCGATTACTTACGCCATGACCTCAGCTATCGACGTCCGTTGCACAAAAGAAGGAAATTTGGCATTTCCGCTGACAAGTCAGACGAGTTTTGTAAAATTTGACGTTTTGTTTGCTATGTGGCGCCATCTACCACAATCCACCCTGCAACTACATAAGAAGCATAGTATCATTTTGCACTAAATCAAGAGTTAGAAATTTGTTCAACACAAAAGCAATTTTTCGATTGGCAAAATTTTTGTATAGCTCAATTGAAGTGTACTTTCTCGGCAATGATTTGCGTTTCTAAAAGAACTACATATGTATGTAAGTTTTCGCCGTAGAACTTCAGGTCTTATAGAGGTATTCAGCTTTTATCGAGGTTTATATTATAGATTACATCTAAAGGCACCCATTTACTATACACCTTAGTGCTTCATAATATATGGTTTCTATATAGAAACTGGGAAATTTGCAATCTTATTTTTAGCAATCCAAGAACAAAATTTTGTCTCTGTCACATTGGTGTGAAAATCTCATTAGGGTAGTAAGACCATGCAGTTCTTTAAACAAAAAACGCAGCTTATGATAGGCACTTGTGTATTTAGGCCTTTTTCTATAAGATTTCAATTTCGTTTGTGAGCACTTTAAAATTGATATTTACCTAAACAACACCTTCAAGTGCTTAAAGGGAAAATTTGCGGAAAACTAAGGAGAAAAGGAAATCACGACGTAAAATTTAATTAATATTAGTAGTAAATAGCAAAAAATGTAAGTATTCCAATTCATTGAACATCATTAAATTACATTTCTGTTCTAATTAAGCTCTTCCGTAACTGGTTTCAAGTAAATTAAAGCCCAAGTTATGTTTAATTGATTGCACTGAAAAATAAATATGGAAACCTTCGATGTAACTGATAAAAACAGGTAAGTCAACAAAATTCATTAATTTAATATAATATGAAGCTATTTTGCATTCCTCATTCCATTTTATTTTCGTAGTTGGTACTTTGGGCCAATGTCACGGCAAGAAGCAACTGAAGTGCTTATGAACGAACGGGAGCGTGGAGTATTTCTTGTTCGCGATAGCAACACAATATTGGGCGATTATGTGCTGTGTGTGCGGTAATTTCATATAAATTAGAATTAATCTAAAAATACTGGTTATTTATTGTTTCTGTATGGAATGTAGTGAAGATACCAAAGTCAGCAACTATATCATTAATAAAATACAACAACAGGAACAAATAGTCTACCGAATTGGAGATCAATCATTTGAAAATTTACCAAAGTTATTAGCATTCTATACACTGCACTATTTGGATACAACACACTTGAGGCGACCAGCTCCAAAAAAGTTAGAAAAGGTTATCGGCAAATTTGATTTTGATGGCAGTGTAAGTATGTATATGTATAGTCGGAATTCATTATGGATTCGTTTGAAAACGAATAAAAATTGGAAAATGTATATTACGACTGACCCATAAAACATATTTTTTCACCAATATCGTTATTTTATATAAAGGATCAAGATGATTTGCCATTTCGTCGGGGTGAAGTTTTGACCATCATACGAAAGGATGAAGATCAATGGTGGACCGCTAAAAATGCTGTAGGACAAGTTGGACAAATTCCGGTACCCTATGTGCAAAAGGTAGACATAATTCTATTCATTTATTTTTATGTTTAATTTATATTCTGATAAGCAGTATGACGAAAATGCAGAGGATAATAGCTTCGAGCGCCCGTCATCCGGTGGCAGTAATTGCGGCAATTTAATTGGGAGCGGCAATAGCTTACGCTCACCTCGCTTTGCAAACGCTGGTATTTGCACTGTTCCAAATCCACCTCCTGGCGCCAATTCGCATCAATTGGGAAATTCTCTCAAGAAATCAGATCTTAACGTAAATGCGATAATATTTTCAAATCAAAATTAAATTTATCATTTATTTGTATCTAATCTTGTAGCGAAAACTACCTGCATATGCGCGTGTTAAACAAGCACGAGTTCCAAATGCCTACGACAAGACAGCATTAAAATTGGATGTCGATGATATTATCAAAGTAACGAAAACTAACATAAACGGTCAATGGGAAGGTGAACTTAAGGGGAAAAAGGGACACTTTCCGTTCACGCATGTTGAATTCCTTGACAATGAAGGCGACATGTTCAATAAGTCTGGAGATGCATCTGAGGCGCATATAACATCTGTGAACAATGATTGGGGTGAATAAGTCTGTTCACGTTTCTTTCTATTATATTAACCCCAGTCAATAAGAAATTTATCTTCTAAACGTCAACAAGAAGCTAAGGCTAGGCGAGCACAATGTGTATAATATTTTAGAATGTGGTGCTAGCTGTTTTTTTTCTGCACAAACTATCATTATTATCGCTTTATCATGTACATATACGATACACCTAAAGTTAGTTAACATTGTAAGTCAAGCTGTTCAGTTTAACACGAAAGCAACGATTCATAACAATTAGCGCGTTAAATTTAATTTATATGTAATTATTAATCTAGAGCGTTTTTATATTTGAAATCTATTATTAGTCTGTCTTACACAATTAAGTGAGGTCATAGTTATGCAAGTAGATATAATTTGTAATAACAATTATTTTATTTCTCAGTAAGGCTCTTATTGCTTTTAAGACTTGTTTTTAATTATATTTTGTTAGTCCCGTTTTACTACATTTTACTATTGTTTTGTGTTTTATTCTTCTAAGAAAAACTTTAAATTTTGGAAATATTTTTAGCACTATTATATTGCATCTTTTGTAATTCATATTAAAAAGATCTTCAATGAACAAAATTCGTAAATAGTCATTTGTGTAGTGGTTTTCCCATCAACATTATAGTAAAATTAACGTTTAAAGCAATCTTTTCAAGTGTAACACTGATATTAATTGATGAAAACTGAAAAAACCTAAATATAAATTAAAACATACTGATTATTCAGGGAATATTCTAAATAAGACAAAATTTAAATAAAAAGGTCCCATCAAGAAAATCAAATACAGAAAATGCTGAAAAAATTGATTATCAAACAAAAAAAATACGAAACGATTGATCAAAAATGCTATTTAAAATTGAAGCCTAGCAATTTCTTAATCGATTTCATGTTAAAATTATATTCTCAAATTCTAAACATGTATTTTTCACTCGTTGAATTAAGATAACACTAAAAGTGTGCATTATATATTCAATCTATTAATATTTAAATCAAAGGAATTAAGTAAGAAATTAATATATACAGATATATCTACTAAAATAAGAATATATATACATTGAAAAATGTGTTGATATCGTGTAAATTAAAATAAAGTATAAAATCAAAATGTTGTTCTTATGATTTTGTTCTGATACCTAGAGTCTTCCTAGCACTCTACTTAATATTTATCATAGAACCAGTACAAACTTTAATTAATGAAATAAAAATAATAATTCTACCCTTCTACCCAACATTTGTGCACCCCAGCAAATGTTTGCAAGAAATCAATTTAGTTTGTCCGCACTTTCCAAATTTGACAAGCCTGTTTGTGGGATTTTGATTTGACACGTTCGTAAAATAATTTAATTAATAAATTAATTATTCGATTGCCAAACTGCTATATTTTGACTAGTATGTTTTATTGGAGATATTTGGATCCTATGGAATAATAAAAACACTTTGATAGCAATCGAAAAGTTTCATTGTTATATGTGACGAACGAAGTCGCATTTGAGATATATTATGATTAATTTACACTACAAATTTTAGATTGAAAAAATTTTTGAATTGTGTTGGTATTTGCACGAACAAAAATAAAAAATTAAATTAACCATTTAAACCAGAAACAGTTGGCAATTTGTTAGATTCAAAATCTGCAATAACAATCGGCGTTAACTTTTGGATTATGCGATTATCAGTAATGCGAAGAACTTTCTGGCAACCCTGCGCACATATAATAAATATTTAGGAAACGTTAAGCATTTTAAAATCCTAGCAACCGAGTTACATTGTTTTTTCTGTATCGTACATTTTGCTTGTCACTCGAATTGAAGATTTGAAGATTAATTTATTAAACTCTAACAAAAAACAATCCAAACCAATCCAATACGATGTTTGTTAATGAGAATTCCACAGATCCGTGCTTAGAGCGGCATTTCACTGGACATTGTGCACCCATAACACAAGTGCGTTTCAATCCATCCACAACTCAAGTTGCCACCAGCTCCTTGGATTCCACAGTAATTTTGTGGGACTTGAAGCAGGCTGCACGTTGCATAAGATTTGGCGCCCATTCGGATGCTGTATACGGAGTGGCTTGGTCACCTAAATCAAATCTGGTGGCTTCGGCAAGCAAAGATCGCAGTGTTAAAATTTGGGAACCGCGAATACGAGGTATCTCAGGTGAATTTTTAGCTCATGGCAAAGCAGTTCGTAGTGTTGATTTCGACGTCACCGGCACAATGGTATAACAATGTTGATTATAGGCCGAAGCCTTTATTTTTTTTGTTTGCCTTCTACTTGTAGGTTGTTACTGGTTCCGAAGACAAATCGTTAAAACTTTGGAAGGTAGCGCAACGAAAATTTCTTACATCATTTACCGGGCACACAAATTGGGTTCGCTCCGCCAAATTTAGTCCCAATGGCAAGTTAATAGCTTCTTGCAGCGACGATAAAAGTGTACGGATCTACGATGTCTGCTCTGGCCAATGTGTGCGCACATTCACTGAAGAGCGCGGTATGGGCCAGCAGCTAGCTTGGCATCCCGATAGCCGTACACTTGCTGTGGGCTTAACTTGTTCTCGCGTTAAGATATTCGACGTAGCTCAATCGGAACTGATTCAGCTCTATTTGGTCAACTCAGCGCCAGTAAATGATGTTGCGTTTCATCCTAATGGAAAATTTTTGCTTGTGGGAAGTGATGATGAGACCATCAAAATACTCGACCTACTAGAAGGGCGTCCAATCTACACGTTGACTGGTCATACAAGCAAAGTCAACGCGGTGGCGTTCTCGGCGGATGGAAGTCATTTCGCGACAGCAGGATGTGACAAACAGGTAAAGAGATGTGCTGATTATAAACATATCCTATGAATGTTTTTCTAAATTAATGACGCTTTAATAGCTTCTGATCTGGAGGTCCAATTTACATACATACGATTCTTCCGCATTCCCAGCGAAGCAAGGCAACGACCATGCCACAAAATGCGTTCAGAAGTCGCAAAACTTAACACTGGCCTCAACAGATGAGAGCATATTGATTGATCCGCGCCACACCGATGTCTATAAGATGCAGGATGAAAACTTTCAGGTTATTGATAGTAAATACACGAAACAGCAACAACATTCCACAAACAAGTGCGAGCACAAGAGTGTTAAAAGCGGTGATAGGAGCAGCAGTAGCAATACCAGTGTCAGCAGCACTTCATTGTTACACATGCCCAACAATAAGAACAACAGCAAATACTTGTAAACGACGTCTATGATTTATGGTTTGCATTACGCAGCCAACCACATAAATAATTAGTTATACTTCCATATATGACGTTTAGCTGTAAAACCTTAGCAGATAAACTAGCTTATTTACGTCTCCTTAATTAATTCGCCATCCTAGCGCATTCGCATTTCAACGGTTCAGCTTAATAAGTTTTTATTTAAATTACGATTTTAATTGATTTTAAATTTCTAATTACTTGTGCTTATGTACTCGTTTTTCTTGGGCTCTTCGAGTCCTTCTTTCGGCTTTTTGTTCTGGACAAAGTATTATTTAAACAAAATTTTAATGAATATTTGAGGATTTCGATATTTAATAATTTTCGCAATAATAAAAATTCATTGGTTTTCTGAAGATATTGACATTTTAGTTTCATTAAAAGTCGAATTGTTTTAGTGTGTTAATTATTGTGTAGGAGTAAATCAAAATTATTTAGTAATTAATTGAATTTTGTTGATTTAAATACTTCGCAACATTTGCAAAGTTTGTTATGCATAATTTCATGATTGCAATTCTTATCGTAGGTTACCGATGCTGATATGTGTTGGCGTCCTGTAGCAAATGTTGAGAATGAGGAAGTGTTGTCGGCAAAGCAACCTGCTGCTGCTGATGTTAAGAACACTATTTATACCGAAAAAGCAGCAGATATACTTTGTGAATTGATTGAAGTTCGCAAAAAGCTGAAGATAATTTCAAAAATGTTGGATGAATTATATACTCACGTTCAATCTTTTGCAAATTTGTGTCTGTAGTAAAGCCGCTAAAAAGCCTCCGTGGCGCAATTGGTTAGCGCGTTCGGCTGTTAACGGAAAGGTTGGTGGTTTTTCAATGAAATAAAAAACCACTGTCTTTAAGATGATATTGCTTACTACAGAATTTATTATATAAATATAATGCGTATATACGGATATATATAAGTAAAATTTCTAATAGAAGACATCACAATTTTTTAATTACTTTTAAAATTTTTTGTACATGTATTTAAACGTTTTCTCGTTATCATAAGAAATAAGTTTACATGGTTTATTCATAATAAGTTTTATTACTTCTTAATCTAAAATATATAATGGAAATTTTAAATTTAATTTGAATTTATTGATATTTTATCTTTAAGATTTTTTCGCTCCTTTTCTACCATCTAATTTATTAACAACGTTGCTTTAATAAGTGTGGATTAAAAAAATTAAGTGCAATTGCAACCGAATTTGTAAAATATTTGTTTTTTTTTCATGAGTGAATTAATAGAGCGCATTCTTCTCCAATTTTTCAAGTTTTCCGATTTTTTCTTCCAATTCTAAACTTCCAATTTTAATTTAGCAATTCTGCGAAATTTGCAGAACAGCTCATTTCATTCCTTCACCCCAACATATGAAGTCGCCTTGCCCGTCTTCTTAATGGCATCCAGAAGTTCATCGGACGGTAGGTTAGATGTAACCAACACGGATTTCTCATCCAAGTCAATAGAGACTTTCTCCACTTTGTCTAATTAGATGAGATAGGTAGGAAAAAACAATAAAAATTAGTCAAAATCTTTGTCTTGTTTAATGTTGCGATGCTTAAAATTATTACAGATCCAAACGAGGTTCGACCCACCAAATCGAAAAAGTTATCTTCACAGCTTAGCCATTTATTGTGTAAAGTTATTTAATTTACTTACATCTACTAGAATTAAATGAGTTCAGATTTAATTTCTTTACTTATTATTCATACTTTATTTACCAATTTTTGTAATTATTGGTGTTTATTATTAAAAATTAGCCAAAGGCTGGTTTAATACGCAGTGGCAAGAAATAACGTCGTGTTAACTGCTGTATTTGTGCGTTGCCATCATATGGCAGAGTCTTTTAAACGATGTGTTATAAGAGTAAAAATTATGATTAATTTAATGCTCTCAAGCTTAATGCTGGATGCCAGATTATTGCTTTCATGTTCTAACAAGTCAAGCACGCAAGTTTTTTTGGATAGAATCATATTTATTAATTTAGTCCTTACTCTCACAATCCATCAGGTAAGCAACCAAATGCACCAGCGAACTGAGTTGCATTTGAGGCTGTGGATCTTAGGAGGTTTCCAGCACTGTAGAAAAGACTAATAAAGCAAAAATGTAGAATATAAGCAATAATATAGCAAAGCTTTTGATATACAGTGGCTATTCTGTCTTACAAGTGACGGTTATAATTTACAAATAGAAAATCTGTAGTTTCTTATTATGTTTCTTCTCACTGTCCATTAAATTTAATTTTCTCTTTGGATTCTGAAACACCTACAAATATATATCAGTTATCTTTTTAAATATGTTGGCAACGTGTATCAGTTAATCACTTATATATTATTTTCCTAATACCTATTGATTACCAAGTGATAATAATATTGATAACGAAAATAACAATAACTAAAAAGAATGAATTAAAATTCGCTTTAAAATTTCTTCAATTCAAGATATTTTCCAAATTACGAGCGAAAGAAAAGTTTCCTGCAATACTCCAAAATCATTTTTCAATACGCAACTACCTACCTCCAAGTTTGGTCAAAACACGTTCCACTGCAGTTGAACATCCGCTGCAGGTCATCTCAACTTTAAATTCATGAACCTGATTATGAAAAATATAATATTAAATATTCAATTACTTAGGTATAAAGAAATCGTAACCAACTTACTGGCATTTTTCCCTCTTATTATGTTTTTTAACGCAGTGAAGTGTTTATTGATTTTTTTATATTGTTGTGTATTTAGTTATCAGACTGTTATTAATTAATAACTATAATTTTTGATTCTAGAAAATATATGTTTTTATTCTTTTAATTTACTGCAAATATTTCTAAAAGTTTGTTTTTTTGCCTTTAGATCACAACCGCAAAATTTATATGACAACAATTACAATTGTCTATCCAAGAAATAATTATGTTTAGGAAACCATAAAGCTGCAATCACACGGCATACATGAGATTTAATCAAATACTGCTTTACAGACGTGACATGGACAAGAATTACGTGATTTAAAGTTATTTGTTGAAACAAGAATGGTAATAGTAGCTCTGACCACATCACCATAAAGTGATGTAATAAGTGCTAATATTATGTGAATATGGTGTATAGTGTGGTTCTCTAGGACTTGCTCTAATTATGATATACGCAGTGCAGAAAGATCTCAAATGGAGATATATCCTCATAAAGTTAACTGATTAAATTCACCATTCATTGACATTGATGACATTTTCACCATTCCTGAATTCATTTTAATTACTATCGTTCTGAAGAGTGATTATATGTCCGTTTCACTCTTAACTGGAAAACTTAAACCGATTTACCATTGAATTATGCTCATGCCTTTTTGTTACAATAGTTCGCGCCAAAGATACACTTCTGTTAAAGGTCAGATCAACCTTGGAAAATTATATTGATTTGAAGCTATTTAAATTCACATTCAATCTTAAATTTTCGTTGTACTCATTTGAATTTGTTGATTAAATTTTGTTATTCAAATCTGTTTTAATTCTTACTTCAGATCCAGTTCAGACATTTTACTAGAAAGAATTTTCGTAATCAATGCATTTAGTATCCCATGGATTTGATTATACAGTCAATGAAAATGAAAGATTTTACAAAAGAAGAGACAGCAGTATTTTGTGGTCCAACCCCCCAATTTCCCTCTCGATAGTTTAGCACAGTTGACTGTTTAAATTAAAAACTTTTTATAAATTTTTTTATAGTACATATAATTAAAATATCAAAACAGTTATGTATAAAACAAGGTAACTTATAGTAATACATCATCTGAAATAACAATTTCTATTAACATTTCTACAGCACCGAAGCACTAAACTCAGCCAAAACTACACATGTAAAATATTGTTCTCAAGTTTTATAAATACATAATAGTTATATTTCCATTTGCAATTAAGAATTGCAGTTATTTAGCCTGGCATATTAAATATAGGGTGTTGCTAAACACTATTTAATTTCGAAATACATATCTACGAAAATTTTAGTTATTATTTTTAATTGACTTCTGCATCTACAGTCTTCTGGTTAGTATTTGTTGATGTTAAATAAACGCACACCATGGAACTGTGGTAACTTGGGCAATGTTACAACAACCAGCGAAATGAAATTAATAATAAAGTGAGTTGTATCGTTACGGGTATAGAGACACGTTAAGAGGAAACTGCAAAAATAAAAGAAATTTTAAAAACACCCCAAGAAATGTATTTTTTCTGTTGGATTACTCACAGCACTAAAGGCACAGCTGTCAGGAACTTGCGAGTTGCTGTAAATTGCTCGCCATCATCAATCTGTTCCCAATGTGTAAACAAGTGAGCGCTTTCGTTTTCAGTACTCATCCAAGGTGCTCCTTTAATAGAGTGCAAGAAATATAATTGTGCCTGGGAAAGAAGTCCAAATTACGCAATGCCTCCGGTTGTTAATCAAAATCAAAGCATACCGCATTATGCAGCAAATTCGTTAGTGTCCAAGCCATTGGTATGGTTACGAATGGCACTGCCAGCAGTACCAAGTGTGCCAGAATAATGTCCAAAAAATAGGCCAGCCACACACCTCTTGCACCCAACCATGATCTGTTTGGATTGGGATCACCGTGACCACCTGCAATCTCGGTCATCTTTTGTAATTGTAACTACCTACCAAAATCACCAATTCAGCTAAAGTCCTAGTTTGTTGTATTTTACATATGAAAAATATTGTTATTATCTCGAAAACACAAGTCAGATCTTGACGTCTTTTTGGCGATGTTGAAATGTAGGGTGGTTTATAACGTATTTATTGGGCATAACGTAATACTCTCTAATTAGCGTAAGGTTTTAGAATCCAGCCTCAGGTGAATTACGCGTGAATAGATTTACGAATAGGCTCATTAAAAGATTAGTAAATTTAATTTTGGCAGAATAATTCGAAAATGAACATAACCACGAATGCTCAAGAGCTTATAAATTAGCCACTCGTTTCATTGATAGCGATTAATAAAGTCACAAATATATATTAAGAATTTAGTGTGAATTCTCTTAATTTCATTAATAAATATAGAATGAGTAGAGCGAATATTCTTCCTTCTTCCTTTCCTGGACCATACTTGTAAATAAAAAATGTTTTTATTTTCTTAATTATTATATGAGACTAATTAAATCTTAAAAACGAATAATTCGGTGAGGAAAAATAGATGAAATTGAAAAAATGCTCCAACGAATATGTGAACATTCTAATTTTTTCTAATTAAAATTTGGGAAATTTTTTCTTTACGATATAGAGGCTTATAATATTATTTTACCAATATTATAAGGCTTTTACATAAGTATGTATAAAAAAACTTAAAATGGAAAGATTCTAATTTTATTTGCTTTTCTCAAGGCACTTTTAAAGCTATTAGAAATAAAAATGTTTAGAAAGGTTGTTTGGTCATAAATTGCCAGCAAAGATATATATAACTAATCGATATGTTTACCTGGACTTCAATCTGAAATATTTTTATTTATTTATTTAAAATGCTTTAAACTAAGCACATTTGATTTATAGTATATATTGTAAACATACCATTAGCGTTTAATTCAGAAATGTGCACCAGTCAAATTTAAAATCTTCTGATTAGATACACAAATTGAATCTGAGAAATTAATTAATTATCATTAAAATCAGCACAAGCATTTCGAAGAGTTTTATGCTGAAGATTGTTCCAAAAGCGCGATGAACACGTTCATTATGAGGCCTCAATGGACGACAACGAAGATTGAGATCCATGTTGGATTAGAAATATGATCCTTAATGACAAGTAGTACGCTGTAGATAAATGTACATCGTACGACGATTCACAACTGCTGGCAATATTATCAGCTTCATTCGGCGTTATTAAGTTAGGAAGTTCACGGGATCATCCCAACGGAGATAGCGCAAACAAGAAAGGGAGAATTGATCAATTCGGTTTTATATAGGGAAGGCATATTCCAGCAGAGGCCTAAAGAATGAGATGTACAAAAATTCTTTGCTATAGGCATCATTAAATTCCTTAGTCCATCGTTAGTTATATAACTAAAAGAACTGTGCTGTGATCTGTTAGTTATTCGGTTAATATTTCTATGAAAGCGTAATTTACCCTACAGAATTGAACCTTAGATCATCAACTTTATTCTTATTTATTTATCTAAAAGAAAAACCATATAAAACACTTTGGTTAGTAACTATTTTATATGATAATAAACAGATACCAATGTTAGAAATGCTTTATATGTTCTGGTTTTAACTTCAGGTTTTAAGAAACATGAAGAGTAAATATAAATAATATATTAAATAAATTGATCAAGACATGAGTGAATGAGTAAATTCATCAAGATATGAATTAAAGTTTTCGAAATACATACTTCGAAATCAACGTAGTAAAAATTTAAAGGCAGAATTCAAAGGAAGAAAGGAATTACAAAGAAATTGTATTTCCAATTAAAGGAAATCCAAACAATTTTTCAGCATTTTCCTAATTTAGAGTTGGTAAAAGTTTGAGTGCGGTTTGAGATAGAGAGAGTCTTTGCTAGAGCTGTCATAGCCGAACGCATAATTTTAAAATATTTTAAAAAAATTAAAAAAATAAAATAAAATAAAATTTTAAATACATAGACTTTTGGTGCAGAAGTGGTTCCTGTTGTGGCTTCTTTGGGTTCCAATTTGAAACCCATTGTACCCTCCTCGCTGGGCAACAACAATTTAATCAAAGTGCCTACAGATAGAGCAGCGAAAAATTTGGCGCTGGGGCAGAGCCTCATGAGCGCATGTTTTGAGGGCGGTGCTGAGGGACATAGTTCTGTCCAAGACCCGGGTTTGGAGTGTAGCAATGTCTTTGCTTTCAACAACCAATCGACTGCTTCGAGGCCACCTTCTGTTCGACATCAAGATTTTTTGACGTCGGTTTCGTCTGAGTTGCCGGTTGGAATGGATTGTTCCAGTGCGCACAGCAATGACAAAGAGGACAATATCGAAAGGGAAGTTGTGAAGCGTCGCAGGACTGAAAGCGGTGTCACATTGAACTTGTCGTCTTTCGGCACATGCAAGCGGGATTCTCATTCTCAAGCGCAGCAGAAACAGATAAGTTCTCAAAATCGTTTTGCCCTTTTAGGAGAATTGAACATCGAGCCTGATGCGACTACTGTTTTGCCAAAAAAAATTGACCATCAAAAGAGTTTCAAGGCCAATAATCTTAAAAAAGACAATTCTTTTTGTCCACCCATTTTTCTATATCGGGTTGATATTAATAGTTTAGTTAAGCAACTGACTGAGAAAAACGTTACTTTTAAAATTGTGAACAAAAGCAAATTTAAGAGTAAATTGTACCTCAAAGATCCTTCGGCGCATACTGAAATGATGAAACTTTTAAGAGAAAAAAGTGTTGAGTCATACTCATACACTCCTAAACAACTTAAACACGTTAGACTAGTTCTGCGAGGACTGTATTACAAAACAGATATTGAAGATATCAAGGCTGCTATTGAGTTGTTAGTTCCAAATACAATTTCCGAAGTTTCAAAATTCTCAACAGTTAATTCGAGAAAAAACAACTTCGAGACAGGTTTATTTCTTGTAACACTAATTTTAGGAAAGCCCCCGAATGAGATTTCGGGTCTTAAATCTCTTCTTAATCAACGTATCACTTGGGAATCTCCCAGAGGTTTCAAGAAGGAAGTGCAGTGTTGGCGTTGCCAGAAATGGGGGCACATGTCCAATAACTGTAATAGACCCTTTTCGTGCGTTAAATGCGACCAAACGCATTTACCAGGAGCATGTAAGTTTGTTTCCAATGCGAACAATTTGCCTTATTGTGTGAATTGCCAACAGTCTGGTCATCCTTCTAGTTTTAGAGGTTGTCCCGTATACAAGAAGTTCGTTGAAACTAAAAAGAATCGTAATAATGAATCTGTTGATAGGAAAATGATGGCTTCAGCAAATGTGGTCACTTCAATTAACAATTCGAAGTTTGTTAATCCTAACAAGTCTTTTGCTAGTCTCTTTAAAGTTTCTGAAGCAAAGAAAACCGCAAAACCGGCTTTAATTGAGGAATTCTTAAAAATTGCCAAGTCACTGTGTCAACCAGTCGAGTTTTCGTTAGAAGACAAAATTGCGTTATTTTTATCAGATTACAAATCGCTGACTAAAGTGGAAGCTAAAAAACGTTGCTTGACTCTTCTGCAAGAAGTTAACGATTCCTATGGTCCGTGATTTCCTTAATGTTCTTTCTTTTAATGTAAGGTCACTGATTGATGTGAGCCGAAGATTAGAGCTAATACAATTATTAAAACTAAATAATATTGACGTTGCGTTCGTACAGGAGTCTCACTTAAGAGCTAATCAAAAAGTTTACCTGGAAGATTTTAGTTTTCTTCGTGATAATAGTCACCTTGGGGTTGGCATAGTGCTACGTAAATCTTTAAATTTTTCGAAACTTAATTGTGCTGGAATTACTTTTCCAAATTTATTGCTTTCAATTGATACACTAGTGGCTGGTGATTTAAAAAAAATTTTGTTCGGGTCTTTTTATATTCCGTGTAATTTTCCACATTCTTTAATTATCGATGGGCTATCAAACTTTGCGCGCTTTTCTCAAAATTTTGATGGAGCTATTGTTGGAGGAGACTTCAATTCAAAAAACACTGACTGGGGTGACTCCTCAAACAATACGAATGGTAATGCTCTTTTCACTTGGTTACAACACAATGTGCTCAGCTTCACTAGATTATCGGACTCGACACCTTCTTATCCTAACGGTTCATCTTTTCTTGACCACTTCTTAATTAGTTCAAATCTTTTAAATATCACAAATCCAAATTTTGAAATTTCCAGTCTTCCTTCCTTTTCGGATCATTTTCCTCTTAAATTGCGTATAAGATTCACGGATTTTGAATTTGTTCTTCATTCCCCGCGTTTTTTCACCACCTTCAAAAGAACCAATTGGGATACGTTTAGAAATGATTTTGTTAATGATTTATTAGACAATTTTCCTCCCTCTGATAGAAATTTAAATAATCACGAAATAGATACTTTCATAGAGCTGTTTTCAAATTCTTTAAATTCATTAGTTGCGATTCATTCTGAAAAAATTATTAGAGGAAATAAAAAAATTATTATCTCTGACAATGTAAAATACCTGTTCAAAATCAAACATCGCTGGCAGAGGGATTTGAAACGTATTTATCATTATTATATGAACCGTTCAAGTCCAAGCTACTTACTCCTGTCTAAGCAAATTCAATTGTTGAGCATCATTATTAAAAAACAAGTGGAAATTGAGCATTCTAAAATTTTTAGCGATAAACTTAGCAAAATTGTGCCAGGTCCAAGGGCGCATAAGCAAATCTATAATTTAATAGGATCGAAAAAAAAATCACTACCAACCAATCTTTCAATTAACGGCGTCGATATTCAAAATAACGATGAAAAAGTGCAACATTTGCTAGCTCATTTCTCGAATATTTACATGGGTTGTCCTTTTGGTAGGGACACTTCCTTTATAGAAAATACACTAACAAATATTTTTGCTCAAGAATCACAAAGCACACATATTTTCAGTAATGATTTTAGTGCACTTAATGAATGCAACCATCCTAAGTTGACTGATTTGGACGAAGTTCTTTCTTGTGTTGTTGAATTGAATAGCAAAAAGTCTTCTGGACTAGACGGGATTTCAAATTTCTTAATTAAAAAGTTTCCTATGAAAGCTTTTCAGTTTATTGCAATTGTTTTTAATAATTGTTTAAATAATTCATATTTTCCTGACGCGTGGAAAATCTCCAAGATTGTTCCAATTCAAAAAAAGTCAAACAGTTTTGAGTTAAATAACCTGAGACCAATTTCTTTGTTATCTAACCTTGGAAAACTTTTTGAAAAAGTTATTCGTAAAATTATGGACGTCGGGATAGATCCTTCTTATATTCCAAACTTGCAATTTGGTTTCAAAAAAGGTCACTCAACTGTTGATGCTTTATTGAAATTTCAAAATGATATAGTTTCCAACTTGCGGATTCGTCGTTGCACCGTTGCAATTTCCTTAGACATTGAAAAGGCTTTTGATCATGCTTACCATAACGGAATCCTTTTTAAAATGTTTCAAATTGGCTTCGATTCTTTAATTATTAAATTATTTAAGAGTTTCTTTGTCAACAGAAAGTTTTGTGTCCTTTTTAATGGAATGCTTTCAGATATTGGAGACATAAATTGTGGAGTTCCTCAGGGTTCTATCTTAGCGCCTCATCTTTTCAATATTTTCATGTACGATTTCCCTCATGTCGGTCCTAATTCAACGGGTCTCTTGTATGCTGATGACTCTCTTCTGTACTCTCACCACGAGTCTCCTAAAATCGCGCTATACCAGACTGCGCAACATCTGCAAATTGTTCAACATTTTTACGAGGACTGGGGTATTAAAATTAATGCATCGAAAAGTGAAGCCATATGCATCAGGAATGCTTCTGGAAAATGCAAATCGTTTGTAGTTCCTGAAAGCAAAACTTTACATTATGCTTTGAATGGGTCTGAGATTCCTTTCAGGGATTCCATAAAATATCTTGGCATTAATTTTTACAGTCTTCTGAAATTTAACAAACATGCAAGAATTGTTTTAAGAAAAGCTTACAGAATCTTGGGCACCTTTTCAAGTATTTTTTGTAACAAAAGTTTACCAAAGAAAACAAAACTCTTGTTATATAAAACCTGTATTAGACCTGTAATCTTGTATGGCTTTCCTATTTGGTTTAACGTTTCTCCTTCGGTCATTAGAGAATTTGAAATTTTGGAACGAAAGGTCTTAAGGCATTGTATTGGAAAGTATTTCCAATCTCCCACAAAACGTTATTCGAATCGGTTCGTTTATTCGGAAGCTAAAGTATTTCCAATTGGCCTTTATGTTTCGGATATTCTAAATCGTTTTGTCAATAGAATTTCTTGCCATGTCAATAGCAGCATCCTTGATATCTTTAACCAACAGAGAGCGTTTAGCTGTTCAAATGTAAGGTATTTGTCACCTGTTGGCTTCATTAATGAAGCTGCGGCTAATTTTGATTTAAATGCATCTCTCTGTCATAATTTTTATAAGAATACAACCCCTGATTCCCATAGAGGTTAGCCTTTAATGTATTTAAGAGGTTTGTTTACTCTTCTTTTTGTTTTTGTTTTTTCGTAGATTTAAGTTAGCATTAAGTCTATATTTTAGGTTAGGAGATATACTCTCAATACATGTAAGCTCCGGGAGCAAGAGCGATTCACATTAATGTTCTTGTTAACTTCAATCTTTCTCTTTATATATTTAAGTACGATACTGTTGTTCAATTATGTTTTGAAGATAATACATTATAGTCTTTAATTTTGTTAACACTTTCATATGAATTTTATAACTTATAACTTGTTTTGAAAAAGGCTCAATAAACAAAATTTGAATTTGAGTGCGGCAAATATTAATATACTCAAAAATTCTAAAGAAAACCATAAAGATGCAGTACTATATAAAATTATTGTATATCCATTCACAAACACTCTGGTAAGCGCACATGTAAGCGATTTTCTATGAAATGCCTTGGAAAATAATAAAATTCTAGAAGAAAAAATTTGCGCTTCATTAAAATAATAATAAGAGCAAAAATGCTTTCCGCATTCTCTTTATAGTAATAAAATCAGTAGCGAAACACAAACAAAAACATTGCGTTACGAAAGAACAATGAACCATTAAGAAATCAAATCAAATTCCATTTCATCTATTTTCTAATTGGTACGTTAAACTTTAAGGATTTTAAATGCTCCATATCACATTTCATTAATTCCAACACCGAAGAACTATAATGGGAACTATAATATTAACTAGTAACAATTTCTACAGTTTATTAAAATCAAATAAAATATATATAAATAGTAAAAGGACTCGTTTTTAAGGTATGAAATCAGAGATTGTGTCCCTTATTTTTGACTGTTTTCTTGTGCCTTAATTAAAATTATTATACAATTATTAATGTTTCTAATATATAAATAAAAATAAATTTATAAAAGTTTTTAAGCATTTAAATTCAAATCAATTAAAATCTTAAGAAAAGGCATAAAGAAAAATTGAAAATATTAAATTTTTTTAAAAAAAATATATGAACGCAGTAAAATCAATTCTTTTTCGTTTCATTTCTACTTCTTCTGTTTTTCTACTTGATTGGAAGATTTTCCGAACATTTCGGGAACGTGAAAAGCAACGAAAAAACAACGTCTATTTTCGTAGTGACCAGCGAAGATCGGAAACGATCAATCCACTAGATGTTTGTAGTAGGCTTGTGTAGTTCATGAACGACCTAGTTCAATTGAACTATTCACTTCACTGAACTATAAGACATAGTTCACAACTCACAGTTCTTATCGTTCAATCGTTCATTTAGTTCAATTGTTCGATCCAACAGCTTATTTCTTCGCTGCTTCTTATATTACAATCCAACATATAGTTCTTTTAGTTCAATTGTTCGATTCAACATAGTTCAATCGTTCATTTAGTTCACTTTTAATACTACAATCCAACATATAGTTCAATTGTTCGATTCAACATAGTTCAATCGTTCACTTAGTTCACTTTTTAATACTACATCCAACATATAGTTCAATTGTTCGATCCAACATCTCATTCTTCCATTGCTTTTTATACTACAATCCAACATATAGTTCAATTGTTCGATTCAACATAGTTCAATCGTTCACATAGTTCAGTGTTTGTATGGGATATCGTTCAGTTGTCTATCTCGTTCACTTCTTCTAGTTCAATTTCTCATACAGCTCTTTTAGCTCACAGCTCATACTTCTGACTCACTTGCTCTTCTTGTTCTCTTGGTCTTATAATTCACAGTTCATACTACTTTTTCAGTTGCTCTTCTATATATTACATATGGATGTTAGCTTCGAGTGCAGCGTTGTTTTTTGTATCGTTGCGGAGTAGAACAAGTAAAGAAAAATACTATTTTAATAGTGTAGTATGAGAATAATAAGCAGTATTTATTGCTTTATGTTTCTAAACAAAAAGCAGATGTAATAAATTGTTTTAAAAAAAAGTTTTGCTGGTGTAATGTATTTTTCTAAAGAAAATTGAGAAACCTGAAGTCTAATATTGTAATGAATATTATAAATCACTAAATCTAAAAGAGTAGTGTAACAGTATGGCCTAATTCCATAAAATTTTTTGAAAACCTTTTCAATAAATATTAATTTTAAATGTTAATTTTAATATAAAAATTACTTATTTATAAAAAATTTAGTTGAAGTGCATACTTAATATTAAAATTTGCGGTTGGCTGAATTGTCGGTTACGTACTGGGGGTTGTGACGATGATGGTTCTACGGTCGATGTTAAAATTGATGTAGCATGTGATGTAGATGGAATCTGATTAGATTTGAATTATATAACGAAACAAACACGAAGTTTTTTTATAATAGTAAAACGTTTACAATATTATTGCTCGTTAGATTATAGATTATATTAGTAATTAAGTTGGTATAAGTTATGTAAGTTTCGTAAGTGAAATAAATGAATGGCTTTTTGTTTTCTTGTACCCGTTGTTTATTTACTTATCTAACAGTGCAACCATTGATTTAGTAATATAAATATTATTTATATCACTACAATATTAGGCTTCCGATTTCTCAACTTTCTTAATAAAAATTTATTACATTTGAAGCCTTCTTCAACGGAAACAAACGTTTTTTTTTAAACAATTTAATAAATCTGCTTGTTGTTTAGAAACAAAAATAAATAAATACTGCTTATTGGTCCTATACTACGCTAAGCAATCAAACTATGTAGAAGCAGTGAACGAAATGAACATTTAAACGATATCCCATACAAACACTGAACTAAATGATCAATTGAACTATATGAACGAACTAGTTCACTTCAGCTGATTGAACTAAATTGATCGATCACTTTAGTGAACTATAACGCCCAAGTCTAGTTTGTAGGTGTGCGAAGCTTCCTCGCGCCCCCCACGCTAGATAGTCTTTGGCTCTCTCGCAGGCGTGTGCCTGCTGGATGATGTGTGACGATGCTGCCTTAACTCCTACTCTATCTCTCTTTCTCCATTTCCTCCTGAAAATACGATCCTGCGCGATCAACTACTCATTCGAAGTGAATGCCTCTCGCTCTCTTAGTTCTGCCTCTCTCGCAGTCTCGCTCTTTCTCATCTGATACACCTAACATACATTTAAATAAGCTCGTAGGTTTGAAAATATTTTTAGTAAAATTATGTATTTTGCTTTAGTTTTTTCTGCTTTGTTTATTTTCTTTTTAACCTCGGAAAATGTGTATTTCTCTGGGTGTGTTGTGTTGGGGTGTGTGGAGCGGGCAGCCAATTTGTGTGGAGCCGACTAACGGAACTCGAATTGTACCATTTCAAGTCTATGGAGTGTGGGTGCGCAGTGCATCGCGGCGCGTTTAAGTGTGAACAGCTAATAGAAAAGCATAAGAATTCGAAATTCCAAGATGAGTTGAAAAATATTGAACATTTTTATGAATTGTAGCATCTTGCAAAATTTGCAGAAGTTAATAATTTTGAGCAAGAAAAATTGTGTGAAAAATCGTATACCAAAAAAAAATATAAATGAAGCAGATTAATTTGAAAACCGAAGACTTCGTCTTTTTAGGTAATTTGTGAAGGAAAGTATGGAAATTGGTATTAATGGATAGTTTTATTCATATTTTCACTGATGCTGTTATTATTATTATTATTATTCAGTCGGCTAATTTATTTATTTATTCGTTTGAATTGAATATTTAAAAATATGTACCCATAATAAATATTAAACTTATTTTCAATCAAAGCTCTGATTATCTTAGTTTAAATATACTTAAATGCAATAAGAGAAGTAGAAGTAATATAATTAAAAACTTAAAAAGAATGTCATTTTTTACTTACATTAAAATTCTTTCACTTTAATACTTAATTATTTTGTGATCGTGTTTGTCGGTTATTAATTAATATAGCATTAAAGTTCTATATAATATTAAAAGATTTTAAATAATAAAACTTTTTTCGTAGTTTTAATAAATTTTTTTTACTAATTTTTTCTATTTTATTCTCTTTAAATATTTTAAATTTAAATGCGAATTAAAATAATTAACCTGTTCATATTAAATTTTATTTAAATCTATTGATATATATTTAATATATTTGATTGATTTGATATATTTAATTTATATTTGATATTTTTTTGTTTGGCTCCACAGATTTTTGTTTTACGGATCTATATAAATTCCATGCATTCGCTTTGAATTCCCTGCATAGAAAACGTCAATATTAGTGCCTAACCTAAACTTTGTCATAAAATTATTATTAAATAATGCATTATTTTTGAATCATGTTCAACGCAAAGTAACTCCAAGCAAACTTATAACACAAAATCAATGTATAAAGACATTGAAGTTTCATCTTTAGAGATAATGAAAGATTTGAAGACTGGAGATTTGAATACTTTACTTTTTTAATGATCTATCTCGGTATTTTCCATACAACTGACAGATCACCGGATCTTCTCGAGAATTCTATCCCGATCTTGGGGAAATTTTTCAAAATACCTCATCGGTTTTTTAATAATCAGGATGAGATTATAAGAATACGTTATTTTTCCCTCCATCTTAATTTAATACAAGTTAATGTAATTCAAATTTAATTGTACTTTATTATTGCTATTTACTGTTGCTATGAGCGTGGCATTACTCCGATTTCTTGTTATTTCATTCGGACAATTAATAGAAATAATTCTGCTTAAAAAAGGAGTTTGTCAAATTTCCAGTAATAACTTTTATACGCTAAAAGAAAATGTGGACGACATCATCACATCCAGAACAGTTTTTCTGTTTGGGATTTTGGTTCTCCTCTTGATTCCATAATCTTTTACACAAAACGTACGTCAAAAATACTCGTTCAGTCAAGAAGAAGCTCTAGTAGACACACTTTATTAGCATTAACACCAAAGACCTGTAAAAAGAACACCTCCTTTTCACTTGATCTTAATCAATTTTCGCACTGTGTGAGTAATTTTTAAAGGCCGCATCAATATATTAAGAACGGGGTTTTTTCGCTAATGTGACCATAACTTTTAAAAGTAGATTAATTTAAAAGTATATATAATTTATTAAATTAGCGTAATCATCAAAGTAAGAATGGTCTTTAAGGCATCTTCTTCAATTATTAGTACTTGCAGCCCCGAGCAATTGCTCGGACTACTCATGGGAAAACTCGTTGAACATTAAAAAGTAATGCCAAAAATGACACAAAATATATTTGTTGTGATTAACACAATGCTCTGTCTCGTAATTCGACAATCTTTAACAAAAATACTTGAAACAAATTTTGGAAACAATGTCAATAAATACTAAATTATTTTCAAACAACTTGTTGAATGTTGATTTAAATTGCGACAAAAACCTATCAAAATGAATTTTCGCATATGTATGTATATAAAATTTTTTCTCCTTTAATAACATAGGATAATGCCTGTTGTTATCTCTTCTGCGTTACGTTTTTGGTTAATTTATGAAACGCAATATAAAACTAGTTCGTATGTCTTTTCTAGATTATATATTACACAATTTATAAAGAATTGGAAGTTTTTTCTTTAGTGATTTCTGTCACTGTTGAAGGATAATTGTATGTTGTTTTTTGATAGTTACTTATGTACAAATTTCTAAAAAGGTATTAAATGTTGCCGACCTCGAGTAACAAGCTTTTATGTCTCTCTATTGCTCACAATGGAAAGAATCGGTACGCAGAAACGTGTCCAATTCTGCTTAATTCAATGTCATAATAATAATCAACAACTCTATAGGTCTAATAAAATTCTGTCAATTTAAACTTTTCAACAATTTAAAATATTTTTCGCACACTACAAATATCCGAATGCAATGGATTTTTATAGTCCCCTTTTCGCAGTTTATCCTTTTACATTAAAATTAAAATTTATATTGCTCACTCTTCCTGCTTTTTTGGTGGAATTTATAAAGAATAAGATTTTTATAGGGAAAACATTAAATTCCTCGCTTCTGCTGGAACAAAATTAAAGCCCAATATTAAAGGCAATTCCATGATAAACGGATGACTTGCTCAAATAGGTGTAAGTTCCTTGATCCAACTTAAGTGCATTTCTTTTATCTAAGTCTTGTTTGGGTTATTTTAGCGAAGAAAGGATTTTTAGATTGATTGATGTTTTGTAGTTGAAGTAATCTTAGTTCGAAAGAAAAACAAAAAACAATTACAACTTATAGTTTCGAAAATCACCGTTTCTTCAATTATATCGCCAATAAATTCGTCAAAAAATTTTCTTACACTCAACTATCGCTTCCATGTAATTCCATTATTACTAATTTTTATGCATTTTAATTTAATATTACTACAGAATTAAAGGACTTAATATTTAAATAAATAATAAAACTGTTGAACACACATTAAAATGTGATCAATGCAGGTAAATAAAAATAAGAATAGAATTGTAAATAAATAAAATAAAAGCATTAAAAATTTGGCCAACTAATAATTATATTAACTCTGAAAGAATATTACTGAATTATTGAATATTAAAAAGAAAGTAAAATTAACTTAAATTACGCAAATCCCAGGGGGCTTTGAAACTCGGGGAATTTTGCGTGAATTGCGTAATTTTGTGCAACGCTGGCCTACATTGGCATATTGCATTCATCAAAGAAATATACCCCATGAAAAAAGTTAGTAAACAAAGAAGAGAAACAACGAAGAGAGAGAGAGAGAGAGAGAGAAAACTCAACAAGATTTTGGAGCAGATTTTTTGCTGAATGAGCCACTTGACGTCACGTGCTACCGTGGATGCCAAAATCTAGTTGTATGCGCTAATGTAAAAAAAGATATGATAAAATATATAAGAACGATAAGAAAAATATATAACAGAAAAGGAATATGAATGCCTGAATGAATATAGCTGCAAAAGAAATGAAGAGAAAAGAAAGAATTTTATTTTAGACATAAATTTTCACAACGTCGTCATGCATGCATTGCAATCCGAATACTTTTTCGAGTTTCGTTTAGTTTGTTTTATTTTTGTCGTAACAATGCACATTGAATGTGTGCGCCTTCAATTAATTTGTTGGCTGCTTCTAATTTTCTCCTTTTCTTCAGATTTGTTCTAGATGATTAAATCGTAAATATTCATGAATTAATTTCATCCAATTTAAGTTACACGTTTAATAGGGAAATTTTTTATCAAAGGATGCTCAAGTGACGTATTTTTCTTCTTTTGGTTTTTCGTCTTTTACATTTTATTTGTAGAGTTGTTATTTTTGTCTCATGTTTTCTTATTTTACGTTTGCCATTTCGTTGTTTTCTGTTTTTTATCTTTTTTAAGTTAAAATTTTATTTATATTCAAAGATGGTTTTTCGTCTTTCTTTTAGTTTCAGTATTAAAAAAAAACTGCAATTAGCTTAAAATTGTTTTCAAAAATCTGTTTTAAAATGTTTATAATTTGGAATTCCCATTTTTTATATGTTTTTAATATAAATAAAATATGTAGTTATAAATATGATTAAATAAACATGCCAACAAACGAAAATCGTATCTGAATGTTCCATAGACGTAATCAGAGCCTCGGTTTTTCTGTTCGTTTTCCAATTTTTAGTGAGGAAATTCTTTTCGTTTGGACAAGAACTTCATACATTTCCGGAAAATGCAACTCGAAACGAAGCAAGGAAAATACGAGGCGTTCCCTGATTGCCTTTTGATGTTCTCTGCTTGTTGTTGTTTATTTATTGTTCCCAAAAATAGATCGCTTCTCCGATGGTTCTGCAGCATCAGTAGCAATAACAAGGTAGCCATGTACCGTGTTGTATCGGTGGAAGCTGGGAGGCTGCCGGTTGCAGCTGACGCTGTAGCTGCTAAGATTTTTGAACTCACGCCCAAACAATATGGTTAATTCTAGAAAAAGATGGGGAATAATAGGAAGACGACCAAAAAAAGCCTGAATATTAGCTGTATAAGCAGCGGCAGCAATCGTAAAATACAGCAAACAAAACTTCTTAAGCAAAACAAAAACAACAGCCGGCAGAAATGTAGGAGAAACACCAGCTTCCGCATATGTTATGTTGTTTGTAGCTGTTGGCTGACTTTTGCTGTTTTCATTACTGCGCTCACTGAAGAAACATCGGCCTCATCCCCTTTTTCAATCACTCTTCTGTCCCTTCGACATATTTCGCTCTTCGCACTTTAACTAGTACTTTTACCTTCTCTTTTCTATATAAATTCTGCCGCTTTGGAATTATAGATCTGTTCTATAGGCACGTAAACGATTATGTGTACGAAATTTTTATAGTAACTCATCGACAGTGCTCCCAACTCAACGAATTGTCGTCTTGTGGCTGCAGTCTTTGCAATACTCTACGTCTTCTCAGAAGGTGCAACTTTACATAAATTCTTCAGTATACAACAAAAAAAAAAATACAGATTACTTCTTTAATAAGATAAGCTTTGTTATTAAACATAGAAGCATTTGAATCCACTCATGCATTCGTTTTTACAGTCAAACTCGTATTTAGTTGACAGGTAGTTAAAATTCTTTTCTAAAACATTACATATCATAGCGTCCACAAGGAAAAGGGCGTGACTGAGTCCAACTATCTATAAACTTATTCTACGAATGCTGGGTATTTGAGCTTTGGCCTGGCCGCAGTTAATACTTTTACTAGTTTATTTTTAATTTTCGTATCGCGAATGTGAATCAAGATGTTTTTCCGTTTGTTCGCATGTAGTTGCCACACTTTAACGGCGTCGGCCATAGCAACGCCTGCTATTTTTCAATGCAAAAAACGGCGATTTCCTGCAACCAGCGATATTATTATTTTGTTTTTATTTTTACTTTTTATGTGAATTTTATTTCACATTTTTATTGTCTTTAGTATTCATAATTTTTGTATATTTTCTGCTTCTGTTTTTTCACTACGGCGCCGTTGAAACTAAAAATATTATGTATTTCTCTCGTGCTTCAGATATAACGTGATGTTAAAAATCAACTGAAAAAATTATTTGAAGTCGTTAATACAAATATAATATATAACGCTTTATGTGTATCTATAATAGAATTATAAATTCTTTGACATTTAGTACATAAATTAATAGTGACAGCTTCCCTAAACGTGGTACGTGAAGCACGTGGTACGTGAAGAAGGACGAACAGGACGTCCATCCCAATCCACCGTTATCTATAAAGTTTCACTACACTTTATTCTGAATAGATTATGTCTTTCTTACGTTATAACAAGTCTTTCTTACGTTACAAAGACGTCCTTCAGTATGTTAATTGCAGAGCAGACATTTCCTCTGCCAAGTCAAACCAACGAGTATGTTACATATATACTCGTTGTATTAATTCCGGACACTATCTCTAGGCAGCGATATCGTTTTCAAATTTTCAAAAGTAGTAAATTATCTGGAGAATCTTAGTACTGCGTAGTACCACATACAAAATAATACAATATAATATATAATTTGTCTGTAACTACTTCCGAACAAGGAAACACAATCTAATATAATGTCAAGAACTATTGTCCCGAAGACACTAAAATATTACTGAAATATTTGGTAACTATGCTGCATTTTTAATATTTTTTAATAAAATAAATTTCCTCCTTCAGAAATATTCCATTTCTTAAATGTGTGAAAATATAAACGTGTTCTACATTGATTATGAAAATAAAGAAACTTTACAAAAACGTATTTTATATTAAGGAATTTAAATGATCTATTACAGAAAAATTGTCATACAATATATGTATATTTGTAAATATTTTGTATTTTTATCGCAATTTACATTCATTGTATTTTAAAATCGAGTCTTTCCATGGTAGCAAGCATAAAATTTTAATAAATTTTCATGAGAAACAGCGTCTTTTACAAGCATTAAAAAATGCACGGTGATTAAACAAGTTTTAATTGAGCTCTTTAACCATTTTGTTTGCGAAAATGTTCCTTCAGCAGCTGTGCTGCTGTGGAGTAAATTAAGCAAACTCCCAAAAACATAAGAAAACGCCACCATTTTGTATAACAAACTATTTTATAAAGTTAGAGCTATAGTAATAAATCGACTGCACGCACTGAGCCGAAAAAGCACGAGAAATAATTTTCATCTTTTAAATCTTCTAAGAATTTAAATATGGCGCAATTTTTTGACGTTTGTTGGTTTTGTCAGGTATGATCGAAAGGTTCTAAAAAACTCTCCGTTCTAAAAATTAAATTCCCTATCTGAGAAATATATTTTTCATACAGTCCAATAAAGAAATAAATTTGTGGTAATAAAAATAGTAGTACTTTTGTAAAGGCGTGATACCGTACTAATGACATGTAGTAAAATACTCCGATCGCAGTAAGTTCGACAGCACGCTCTCCAAGTTCTCTACAACGAATAGTTTGACCGAAGAAGGGAAATTTTTTGTGGAGGAGAAAGAGAGATAGCAATAGTGGGGGACTGAGACAGCATAAAAAGTACAGGGATCAAATTTGAGTGCATATTATGCCAGCGCTCATCGCTCAAAAATAATATAGGAATGCAAAATCATTATAAATAAGAAAAGAGTGCGGTGTTAAACTTAATGTAGTGCTCCTAAAATTTCATACGGACTGGTAGTCACAGCGGTGAATTAGCTACGTCTAGAACCCCTGTGTGAAAAAAATTTCTGTTTCAATACTCACGGTTTGAACAATTTGAACATTCGTTTGATTAACACCAAATGGCAAATCAATTTTAGTAATAAAAGTGAAAAAGTTAAAATAAAATATCGTGTTTTGTTTTTAAACTAGACTGTATAGACTAATTGTTACTGGGTGGCCAGAAATGTATTAAAATAAATTTGAATTTTTAACAAAGATTTTTGGTTTTGCCGATTGTTTAATAAATAGACTGCCATGATTGTTTTTTATAAAAATTTCAAAGATTCTTCCGTCGTTAGAGTGCTCGTGTGACATACCATCGGTCATTTGAACGAGAGGGAACAATAACTGTAATTTGAGCGTAGGGCAAATGATTGCAATGTGACATCGGCTTTAAAATATATACTCGCTGCTAAACTATTTCTTCCCTTTTTCTCTACTAGAGATGTGTTTTTCAGTGCTGTAAAATTTAGTAATCAAACAAATTATTAAGTAGAAAAAGTTATAAAAGTATCTTAAAAGAGAATAAAAGTGTCAAACTTCTACAAATTGCAAGCGAAATACGGCTGATTATCGTGCGATGATGACCCACTGTAACTATACGCGAGCTTTGACAGGACTAACGAAAAACTAAGGTTCACTGATGTCACCAAATGGTTGAAAAGCGCCACAATTAGGACGTCCTTTTATTCTCGTGGAAGTAAAGGTTAATTAATTGAATATTTCCTCACTCAGCGAGGAGGTTTTTCAGACGGAAAAAATATGTGCGCCATCAAGTATCGAAGTTGCTTATAATTTGTGCGACAGACAAGTGAATTTCGCCATTTATCTTCTAGTATCCCTTTAGCCGTCGACATATTGTCTAGTTAATTTGTCTTTTTCCGCTTACTGGCGCTTTACCTGAGACGACAGCAAAGGGAAAAAGGCGTATAGACTAGCAAATAACCATCGCTATCGTTATAATTTTCTACGTAATCAATATATGACAATTATAAAGGTTTTATCGAGGTAATTCAGGATAAAATAAAAACTTCCTAATATGTGTTTTTATTATAACATTTAATATTGTTTAATATTTCTTTGTTTTATAAAAGGAATTTAGCTTAATGGTTTGACATAGGATAAAATTTCGCCATCAGCAGTTATTTAGCCAAGCAATAGTAAAAAGCAACGAACTTGGATACTGTTTAATAGAACATTTCGTGGAGGATATTCTTCATTGCATTAAATGTGAAAACAAAAGTGAAGAGAAAGATAATGGCAGACAACTCAATCAAATTAACCTCTTCACAATGAAAACAACCGAACATTACAGCGAGTAAGTGAGATTGCAACGAGCAAATATCCATATGCATAAGTATCGACGAAAATTTGGGATATTTTTGAGTGGTGCCAATAAATTTCAAACTTTTTGAACTTTTGAATATTTTGACAATGAATTACATTTCTTGATGGATAAACAAATAAATGAAGATATAAAAATTATTGCGATTCATGTGAATTTTGCTATTTCAAAACACGCCAAACAAATTTGACAGCTCCAGTTTCTATTTAAGTTTAGAAATAGTCGTCCTATTTTGTCGCTATGGCTGTGATTAAAGGACAAAATAAACCTTTTTATACGAAGTTCCTTAGCGAATGATATTGCCATATAATTCCTTGAAGAATCACAAATTAGAAATTTTTGTGGGTTTTTAATGAAAACACGAACTTTATGAAAACATCGGAATTTTTGTTGTTTTTCTTGTTTCGGAAAGTCACGTAAGCAAATGCGCAGCACGTTGGCGCCAACAGAATGAAATCCCATTCACATCGATTCAATAGAACGGTCTAAATTTAGACTATAATGGGATTTATTCGTATGACGAGAATTCGATGAAGAAATCTTTTTATAGATATTTCAATGTGTATTCTTGTATATTATGTACAAGTATGTATATTTCAATATATATGTTAATTCCTATATATAACTCCTACTATAATTGACAAAAGAAAAGAATTCGGAATCTCTTGTAATTTGTAAACAATTGCTTTTAATTGCCCTCTTCACCTTTCACTGAACCCACCGAGCCACGCCTAACAGAACGTGCTTCCGTCATTCTGTACACGGAATTTAAGAGCTTTAAGCAAGATTGGATTGGCTTGAAGAATCCAATTGGCTAAAAATAACCTCTGTAAGTGAAATGATGTCGAATTAAAAGACTCAACTTTAAGATATTTCTTCTGCGTTTTTTCCCAACTTCTTCTTCTTCTTGCATTGCTTTTCGATATTTTTTGCTTATTGTTTAGAGATTTTTGGCGATCCAGAAAAGGAATTTGATTCCAATTGGAATTCTAATTAATATCTGGATAATGTATTTATTTTTGTTTTTTTTTTGTATATTATTTCCTCAAATACTTGTAATCTGTTTTTTGTTATTATCGTTTTATTACAATTTTCTTGATTACCCATTTCGTTAATTAAATAAGTTTAAAAACAATAATTATTCTTACTTAAATAAAAAAGGCGATGAATTTACGTAAATACCAATACGAAGTTAGAAAAATACGAACACATTAAAGAAAGTAAAGAAAAATTAATACGAAAATAAAAACATAAACAATAACTGTCACCGTGAATATTATCTTAATTTTTTGTAATTTTTCGCATTTATTATGTGTGCTTTAAAATTCTTATAAAGAAAAATACAAATATAACTAAACGAGGATTCATACGTTTTTCGCTGTAAACCAGAAGTATTCATTTTTAGAATCGCCTGGAAACCAGTTTTAATTCACAAAAATCACCCCGTCGATTTGTATATAAAGCGTGAGTTTTTCGAAAAGTCGAACTCAGTTTCGATCAACGGCCAACGCAATCGCAAAACAGAATCCAGAATGTTTAAAATTGTGAGTAAATGAAAAACGCTATTGATTCATTTAATAATTCGTTGTTAAATCGTAACGTTTGAAATGTGTTATTAATAAACATTTATTTTTATATTTGCCTGCATGAACAGTTTTTATTCCTGACTTTCGTCGCTCTTCTCCACGCTAAACAATTGCACAACGCCGCAGTCACCGCCGCCGATGACGATGACAACGCCGCTGCACAGAAGCTGGCGAAATTCGTGGATATTCTCGAGTCCAGCAGCGAATTGAAGAAGGACGGATCGTACGCGTTCAGCTATCGGGGTGAGGATGGGACCTCCCGCGCGGAGCAGGCTCACGTGGCGAATGCGGGCTCCAAGAAGGAGCACCTCGAAGTCACCGGTTCGTACAGCTTCATCGACTCAAACGGCGAAGAGGTCGTAGTTAATTATCACGCGGGCCAAAACGGATTCGTGCCTGTCGGCAGCAATATTCCCGTGGAGATATCGCGAGCTGCTCAAAATGCCGCCGATTTACCAAGAGCAGCAGAAGAAGAAGACGAGGAAGAACACGAGGAGGAAGAAGAACAATAACGCTTACGTGCAAAAAAATTTAAAATACTGAATTCAGTTATATTTGTCATGAAGAAGAATTAAGAAAAAGATTTTTAATCTCCTTTCACTGATTATTAAAAAATGCAGTTTTCTTTAAATTTAAAATATTTCTGTTGGTTGAAATCTTTTAAATGCCGCTTAGTATCTGTTTTCAGTTACTTATTGATAAATTTTTATTTCATTTGATTGTACTTTGATTTCAAAATTATTTTAATTTGATTTTGAAAACTAAATCGTAGTTATTGTTGTGTTAAACTCATGAACTTCCTAATGTTTTCGTAAAATATTATTTAAAATTATAAATTACAAACGTTAAAATTTAAAATTAAATTGCGATCAGCTTTTTCGATTAATTGAATCCAAAGAAGTGTGCAAAATGCACTGTTATGGTTGTCGCTAACGAGTATTTTGGCAACGAGCGTATACAAAAGAGTATTCGTTGTCATTAACTTACATACGATGCTGTCATACGTTCGCTGTTGACTTTTTCTAGCGTTTAATTTGCGCTGTCATCTTAATAACTTACAGCATTTATGCAGTAAAAATCACAACTGGCAACGAGAGTTTAGTTTAAAAGATGTAAGGCAGAGTTTTAAATAATCTATATAATAGTGTTTGGATTCTACATGTGTATTTAAAAAATGCATGCGAAATTCAAGTAAGTGTAGTACCACCTTTTCTTGGCTGTCGTTCATCTTTACTAAAATAATTCCAGTTAATTGCTGTTAGTTGATATCTCTGAAAGTACAAGTTGTAGAATGCTGTAAAATAGAAACAGAAGTAAATTCGCGGTCGAAGATTCATGATGATTGATCGGCTTTCTAATAAATTTAATGAAATTTTAACGCAAATTAACGAACTTGTGGAAAAATATAACCTAGCACCATTTTAAATGTGTTCAGTGGCATTTGATAAATATATTTGCTAATAGTGTACTGCTGAAAATTGCACCTAAAATATAATTTTACTGTAAAAAATAAAAGTGGCAACGAAAAATATGGTTTTGTTTACATCGTCGACGTCTCTTGAATTCTTTTTTAAAGTTTCGTTTCAAAGCAGTTGCTTGTAAACTCTCAATTAGGAAAAGAGAAGATTACGGTAAGCGAATGACTATGTTTTTCATAAATACATGCATATAAATGATTTAGAAATGATAAGAATGCAGTTTATATGCACATAGATTCCATTGTAATTGATTATTAAAAATTATTTAGTATTTGAAATTTTTTAATCATAATTATATATTAGTGTTTTCTATATATTAGTTTTAAATTAACGCAATAAATTTACTTAAACTTAAATATAGTTCTTAAACACACTGAATTAAAGGAAATAGTAAAAGTAAATGATTTTTATCGAATCATTAAAAAAATTGCATTCTTCTTAATTGCTGCGCGCTGTGTAATAAAATTTAATTTATTTTTAACAAATATGTAAAAGTTCAAAATTATATAGATATAAAAACCTTTGCTTTGTTGAAACTGAGAAACTTTTAAGGATACTGCGGAAGTATTAAAAACTATTTAAATATTTAATGCATATTTGTTATTAATTCAAATTTAAAATAAAATAGTTTAAGTAGTAATTATATTAATTATAATTTTACAGGATTTTTTTTTTGGTTCTCTTACCTTAAATAATTTTTAAATTTCCAAATAATTGTCAACATTGGATATAACAGAGTTTTATTCAAATGAAATAAAATTACAAAATGGTTATGTATTTATATAGATCGAAATAGTCGTATGTTTAAATTTATACATTTTAAATAATAAAAAAGCAACAAATATTTATGTATATGCAATGAAAAGCACATGAATTAGCTAATGCTCATCTGCAAGTCTTTTTTTTTCTTTTCGTTGTCCATATTGAAGTTTTTCTATCTAGATAAATTTTTAAATTAAAAATTACAACGGATGAACACAAAACGAAGCCATTGTATATGAAGCCATTTTTGCTAGAATTCACTACAATTTGAATAAAAATTACAGTCAAACTTAAAAAAATAACTACATTTAAATATTGTTCTCGTTTTCCATGCTAATCTCGTCGATTGTCGCTGTTAATTATTGCTATTTTTTTCATTTCTTTATGGCGCCCAAAGAGCCACCGGTTAAACCACTCGGGTGCATAGCAGCAGCTGCAACCGTCATCGCGTGTGGCGGAGAGCTCAGCTGTTGTCGAAAGTTTCCAGGAGTGCTGCCAACGCTGCTCGTTTTTCGGTTTTTAATGCGTTGCTGCAGTGTGAGCAGAAGACCCGACAGAACGTCGTGATTTGGGATTTTCTTGGCGAAAAGCAGCCGCTTTACCGAATCGTCGTAGGTGAGTAGAGCCACCATGTTTTGAAGTAGGAAGCCTTGACAGTATTCCAGCAGTTTAGTTGCATTGTAAACCTGGGAAATAGTGAAAAATTAGAAAAAAGTTAGAAAGTACGAGCTATATCTTTACCTTCGCATGGATATACATGGCGACGACATTGTCGATGTCTATCATTTCGGAGCATCGAGCTTCGGTGTAGCGTAATAGAGCCTCCAATTGGAAGAAGCTCGCCGCAGCCATGAGTTCAAGCACGTCACCGGGTGCCACTTCGAGCGACTGGCAGCCGCCGCTGTAGAGAAACTGCATCACCAGCTGAAAGATGTGATATCGGATGTCGTTGATCTGTACCGTAGGCGGGCTCACATCGCTCAGCTTGGAGCTCAACATGTTTTGGAAGCGCGGCGAAGCAGTGACCAGCACGATTTTGTGACCATAAAAAATCTTGCCTTCAACTCTGGCGAAGGGTTGAATATATATATATACATATATCAGGTTGTGTACAAATCTTATAATTACCTGAAAGTGACGTCACTCAGCTCGGAATTGTTGACAAATTTTGGATCTATGCGTGATCCATTGCTTGGTTGCAGCACTGGTTCCTTGATCGACTTGACCAACTCCCACCCGTAGCAAGTGGCAAAGATATCGGCTAATAGCAGCGTGGTGCCCTCGTTCTTGCTGTATCGGAAGATGTTGAAGAGAAGTGGCAGACATTCGCTCACGAACTGTGCGCTGTAGTCATCTGGACAGACCTGCAAGAAGTCCTGCAGCAGCTGATCGATGACGGCGTCCAGGCGCAACTCATGTGCCGCGGCTAAAGCATGCATCCAACAGTGCAGCGTCCATGGAACACCCAGTGAACGAAGCTCGATCGTGATGTCTACAAAGCGAATTAAGTGAGTGTTAGTAAGAGATGAGAGGCTCGAAGAGGGATAGAGATATGAGAGGCCATTCTTACCCAGATGATTGTTCTCGGCGCTATGGTACATAGCTTCTTGCAGACTTTTGATTTGCATCTTATTCAAGGAAAGTGGCATGTCGCTCGAAGCACCTGCTGACGCCTGACGATCGCCACACGCCCCGCCCGGACGACCGTTACTTGCATCTCCCTCGGCCAACATCTCCTCCAACGAGAGCACATCGCGCGATCCCGGCGACATTGGATGTGATAAAACCTTGCGTAGGCAAGCGCGTTGTCCGTGAGCCGCTGCTACTGATATTGCGCAATAGCAGCCACGTTGCGCCGAGCCGGCAAAACACATCGAATCCTTCTGTTGTGTGGAGAGGAAAGCGTTGGCTCCATGGGCCAGCAACAACGAGACCACCTCCACATTACCTGAGCCGCAAGCGACTTGCAGTGGCGTTAGTGTTAGTTTCTCCTCGCTTAATCGCGCGCCGCCCTCCACTTTACCGCCGCGATCGAGCAGCACGCGCAAGGCCTGGTAGTTGCAACGACTGGCGGCGAACGTGACTGCGGTCCACTGCTGTGTATCCGGATGAATGGCCGGGCAAGCGGCGTGACCAACGCTTGGCACCTCCACATTCGGATCGCATCCTGCATCCAGTAATGCCTGGACAACAACTTCATCGTTCCGGATGCTGGCTATCATGAGCGCCGTTAGTCCAGCGTGGTTGAGAGTGTCGTAGCGTGTTGTGGGCGGGAGCAGGTTGGATGCTTGCGATAACAGCTCTGCGCGTCCGGTCAGCATCAGCTTAAAAGCTAGCGTTAAAGTGGCTCTTTTACCCAGTTCACTGGTGTCGTCACATAGGCTGCTGGGCGTGACGTTACCCGGCGCTGTAGAGTGTGCGTAATATGAGGCCTTCTTGGCGGGCAGCTCCTCGTCGTGCCCGATCGGACGTACTGGGCAATCAACTCCGGGCAGCAGCAAACGAGCCGCTTGCATGACGTCGTCCTTGTCGATCATAATGGCATTGCGATATTCCGCATGAGCAGAAGCGACTCGTAGCCACTCTACCAGAGGCGGCAGCACAACGTAGGCGCGCTCGTAACAAAGTTCCTGCACGTTGCTGTTGCTGGTGCTGCTAGTCCCACCGCCGCCACCCATGCCGTTGTTCTGGGAACTGATCTCGCTGTGTTCTAGCTGTGAGCAGCGCATAAAGTAGAATAGCGCCAATAGTGCGGCATTGGAAAGGGCGGTATGTTGGAATTTCTGCTGCGCTCGTAATGCCAAGTCCTTCAGTTCGCTGCTGCTACCCACGCATGTAGTGAGCAAGCACGGCTCGAGATTATTGCCCGCTGTAGAGCTGCTTTGGTGCGTACCCGTGCCAATCGACGACTGACTGGCCCAACGTGGCATCGTTAGAGCCCCTGTGGCGATCCGGCCTGCGTTTAAATGAGCATACGGCTGCAACAGGCCCCACATATCGCCGGAACTGGCGATCGCATGCTCTAGAGCAGCGGCGGTCAGTTGCTGTGCTGCAGCCGAATCGGTCGGGAAACTTTGTAGCAGTATTTCCTCCAGAAGGTTCTCCATTCCGGCGCACAGATAAACTGCGGCGTATTCATGTATAAATTTGCCCAACCTGGCGTCAGCCATCCAACGGTGAAAGCGCCCAACCGGGAGCTGCAAACTGGCGCGCGAGGATTTGCTTTGCTTAAGAGCGCTGTCACCGGACACCGCAAACATAGCTGCGGCACGCAGACATGCCTTGATGCATGAGTCCGCCAGAGCGGGGCAGAGCACAATCTTGAAGGCCCCTGCTATTTCTTGTTTGGAGCACAATCCCAGTGACGAGGAAAGACGCTGCACTTCGCGCGCTATACGGACGAGGGCGCGCTGTAGTAAGTATCCCAGTCGTGGTACGGTTTCCATGGATACGCGCTCGGACTGCTCTTTGCAGCGGCCGTTCCGGATGACACGCATGATGCAATGCTGACTCCAGGGCGGATGTTGCAGTTCTACAAGGCGATTGTGCGAGTCCACCCACACGAATTCATCGGCATTCGTGACGTTGGTATTAACCGTTTCCATGGACGAATACCTGCCAAGACGTCGGGCAGGTTCTGAACTCTCTGAACCGGCGCTGAGACTGCTGTAGGTGCTGGTGCTGGTTTGCGACCGCATCGTAAGTTGCTGGATGGCCAACTTTATATCATCCAAGCCGCTGCCTCCCCAGGGTACTTTGACGGCTGGTGTGGCGCGGTGACGTGGCCGGGCGTGGTTATTGCTGGCACGCGAACGAGTGCTGCGATTTGTGACGCCAGCTGCAAGGCGATCTTCAGGCAGTGGACCAAGAGCTACACCCAAAGCTGGTGAGGAGCTACCATGGCCGCCGGTGTCGGACATGCTTGCATGCCCGGAGGAGCGATTCTCATCGGAGGAGCTGTGGCACTCCTGCACCAACTGCAAGGCGCGGAATTCGTGATGATGGGTACGCGTATTGGTCATGAGGCTACTGGACTTCTGGCTCGCGTGTGAACTGGCGCCGCCGTTGGAATGCACCGGACTGTGCTGGAAACCGGAATCGTTAAGGCTGCTATTGGATTGCGGGTCATTTCTGGTGCTACGCTGCTGGGGTGTCAGAGAGCCGCTTAGCATTGGCGGCCGAGATTTGACGGGAGTGCTCTGGACAGTTAATCGAGTGGGACCGGATATCGAACGATGTGGCCCTGAGGGTTTGTTAAAATAGCTCGAAGCAGCGTGCAAAGCAACAGCGTTTTTGTGCTGAGCAGGTGTCAAATTCTTGACTTCTGCGGGTGAACCGGTAACGGTTATTCCGGTGATATGGTTGTTGTTGCTACTCTTAGGACTGGAAAGAGGCGTGGCACAAACGATCGAATTAAGATGTCCCGGCCGCTGTGCCAACTCTTTGGGAATGCGTGGAGCGGGCGTGACCACGGCGGGATTTTGTATGCGACCCGACGTCGCAGCCATGTGGATCGACGCTGGTGCAAGGTTATTTGTCGAATTGGTGGCTGCAGTTGGAGAGGAGACGCTGGTGGCGGTGGAATTTAGGGCAGAGCAACTGGTGCTCACCATATTGCTGCTGTGATCGACAGGCAAACCTTGTTGAGGCTGGCCAAAGTGAGGCAAATCCGAATTCAAATTTCCGGCAGGTCTTAAAGGAAAGTAAGAAAATAACGAGTTAAACATAAGAAGTGATGGAACAAAAGAGAACTTAAGGTTTAAAAGCCTGACTTAAGGTTAAGTGAAATTAAAATTAAATAAAAGTATTATTTGCATCCCGTACTATCTACTTTCTGTAGATTATTTCAGATTGTTACTCATGATATTAACTTCAATTCTTTTGAAGAGCACCGGGAGCTCAAACTTGATATGTACAGACTTCAAAAATTTGTATCAATAGGTAATCAATTGAGATAGGGGTACGCTTGCTTATGTTGGCTAATGAAGCCATCAGGTTCGCCACAATTGGATTTTGATTGTGGATATTCAATATCGTCAACCCTTGGTTAGTTGGAGCACGCTAACTTTAGTTGGGTTCCTGGTCATGACGACTACGAGGGGAACGCGAGAGCTGACTGCCTCGAGAAGTCGATCGCAAATATGTCCGGAACCCTTCTGTAGACTCTCTAAGTGGTAAGAGATATAGCCATTCCGGAAATGTAAAGAAATTGAAGGAAATGGGAGCTTTGTTAGGTTATTCGTCATACACCCGAAACACGTCGAATATGGAAGAAACACGGTGAAACAGAGCCCGGAAATACCAAGAAAAACGACCCACCACGAAAGTAAACAAACGTCACCTTTAGGAGCAGCGCGAGTGTGCAACGGAAGCCGGGACATCGCAAAGGATTCATCACTGTTTATTTAAGCGTAATTACGAAATTATAAATGTTTGCACCCCTTTTTGAGGGTGTTCTCCTTTTACACTATTAATGAATGATATACCAATTTGTAGGTATTTTCCTGCTCTAATGAACTGGTGAAAAATTAAGAAAATCCACCTGTTTTTTCAAATTGAGAATCACAATTTTCTCTGGTACTAACATATATTTGCAATTTCTCCCACTTCGTTCTATTTGTACAAACGAGAGCGCAAAGTTTTTTTCCTTTTTCCTGCCGAACACAGTCATAGCGACTAGCGACCGAACGATCAGGAAATTTTAAAATGTTCTATAGCGATCGAGCACAATGATAGAGCAGCGACTAGAGGCTGCTGTCTACAAATAGATATCAAATAAACATAAATACAAATGCTAAATATACTCTATAATACAACGTCACAGACGGCACAGCAAGAAAAAACTGTTCTTTTAACTGATTGATTGACTCTCATTGCCAAATTGATCTATACACAAAGGAGAAAAGCAAAAGTTTTTCAGTCGCTACATAAAGTATTGGAAATGTTTCTAATGCAAGCCACTGAAGTTGCATCTAAAAAAGGCAAATTCTATTTCTTTCTCGTTTGTCACAAAAGCATATATAATTTTGACAGATAAAAGTCGCTGTAGTCGCTAGCCGCTATGACTGTGCTCGGCCTATTCTTCAATGTCTTGTAACAAATACAGAAACTTCGCATGTGTGTGAATGACAGATCAACTTCAGGAAAAGAGAGAGAGAGAGAGAGAGAGAGAGAGAGAGAGAGAGAGAGAGAGAGAGAGAGAGAGAGAGAGAGAGAGAGAGAAAGAAAAAGAAAAAGAGCGAGAGAGAGAGATAGAGCGAAAATTTAAAGATACTTCATATTTCGTTCAGGTCTAATGAATGCCTTTTATTGTGGTTTTTGCTCTTATTTTCAACATTGAGTTTGTTGTGCACAACCGATTATGTTATTAGTTAGTCGAATGTTCGACCAAGGGCGACGACTGGTAAATAAAAATACGTGAATTTAATGCGGTGGTGTTTTTATTTTCGGCGTTTTGTTCCTCTGTCGATGGTCAAATAACATGGGAATTTACAGAATTCTGTGTTCATTGCAATTATCTCCCTCTCTCCGAGAACCCTTCACCCAACCAATTAATCTGTTAGAGGAAAATCTAATTAGATAATCGCACTTTTCAGAGAAGGTAACCAAATTATTGACGACTATTCACTATTCATATCATCTATTTGAATAAAATATAATTTTTAAATTGAAAATTGATCATGATAATAAATGTGAACAGGCAGATATTGGCCATCCGTTTGCAAGAAAAATAGAAGTTCGGGCAAAAAAATATCTGCCAAAAGGGGAATGAAGTAAACTCCTGAGGCTAAACAGGAACAAGTTACTTATCGTTGTGGCTTTTTTGACTCATTTCTGCGGCCTAAAGTATCTCTTGCTCTTAGCTATCGGAAGTTATCGTAATTTCCAGATGCAGTATTGCCTCAGTTTGGAACACCAACCAACGTACGCAGCTTGGATTTCTTAAAAGAATAATGTAAATCTGCCTTAAACAATAGATCGCGAGGGTTTTGGGTTGTATATTAAAGCTTTCAAAAGCCTCTCTGTTTGATTTTTGTTAGTGATTTTTTTCTCTTTTAATTTCGTCGTTGATTGTCTATAAATCAGTTAAAAAACGATCGAACGATATTTTATTTTCTTATTATAGGGAAAAGAAGAAAAACAAATAATTCTAAGAAATACCGTGCTCGCCATTTTTGTACAAAACTCCAATCGAACGAATTGATGCCGCTGCCGCCGTCATTTCGGCTTGCAATTGCATCCGTTGCCAATTCCGTTGCAGCGCTGTCGCCGTCGCCATCGCGCACAGAAGCCGTCTGAGCTACCGCCTCCACCAACGTGCTCGCCCTCCTGTAGTTGCCCTCAATTCGGATGTTGATGACGCCGTCCTCGACGCTTTCGATATACGGTGGCAATGCTTCGTCGCAGTTCTCGACATCGCAGCTAAAGTTACTGCTGCCACACTTGTTGCTGTTGCTGTTGCTGTTGGCCGTCAGCTGCTTCGTCGCGATCTCTTCCAGCAGCTGTGTAGCCAGCACCACGTCGTTGGCCGTTTCGGCAGTCTTGCGATTCGCGATCGAGTCGCCGAAGTAAATGACGACTTTGTGGTTGGCGGCTGTCGATGGCGGCGCTGCGAGCGCAGGTCGCTGTCGGCTCGAGTCGATTGTGGAGGGCGGTTTGCTGACGGGCGTCGGCGAGGGTGTCGGCGGCGGTGGCATTGATGACGGCTGCGGCGCAGGCGACGGTGCCTTAATGCGCAGCGGCCGCTGCTGACACATTTCGCTGTTCTTCAACGATTGCGGTTGGAAGGTTTTCAGCGAGAGCGGACCGCCGCGTCGACGCAGTATGAAGTTTTCATTGAATCGGCCGAATATTGAAGTGGCGGGTGGGCGTGGTGCCGGTCGCTTCGGCGGCTTGGCGGGTTTGACGCCTTTCGCCGGCTCGCGGAAAACGCGCAGCTCGCGGCACAAGCTGCAGGAGCAATCCTTGGCGCAGTACATGTTGCCCAATCCCACTTACGACAGAGTTGCCAGCTGTTTAGATATTTGCGAGCATTTGATTTGTCGATTATTGTTTTCCTTAATTTTAATTGCTTTTTTAAATAATTAACGTGTATTTATTCAATTATGTAATTTCAATAAAATCGTTTTTATTTTTTACGATTGACTCGTTTTATTTGTGCTTTAAAGTCTCCGGAATTAAATTGTTGTTGGGACTTTTAGTTTTTGTTCAGTTGATTATTTTGTAATATAATTTAATTATAATTCCTGTTCTTCTCAATTTTGTTAACTCAAATTTAAATAATTTAACTCAATGTAATTTAATATTATTTGAATATATTTCAACTCAGTATAAATTTAATTATCTTTATAATTTATTTATTATAATTTAAATATAATTATTGTTACTCTGAATTTGGTTTTGCCTTAGCTCAGCTTGATTTAATATTTATTTATTTATTTATTTATATAGTTGTTTATTCTGTATTCGGATTTATTATAATTTAATTTCAATTTTTGATATCTTCGATTTTATTTGCAGTTAATTCAGATAAATTTAATTTTATTTTAATTCAGTATAAATTTTTTGTACACTTGATTTTGCTGTATTATAATTTATTATACCTTAATTATAATTTTGATTCTTTTATATTTTATTTCAATTTGCTATGATTTCAATGCAATATTTCAATGCTGCATAAATTTAGTTAATTACTTAGTTTTTTGTTATTTAATTCGTCTTTTAACTTAATATTGATAAATTAATTATTTTTCTCCATATTTCAAATATTTTCAATGTGATTTTAATTCAAAATTTTTTCGTTTTATTTTTCATGAATTCTATTAGAAATTTTCTTCACTTTGTATAAGAATTTTTATATAGAATTTACATCACGTTTTTAACTTTATTAATTGAACTTAAATAATTAAATTTCCTATATTAATTTATTAATTATTACAATTAAATTATTTATTAATTATTATTATTTTTCCCAGCATTTATAAATTATTCTTTTTATATATAATAGCGACAATATTTGAATTATTTATCAATGCTTTTTATTGAGAGCAGCCACTAAAATCTGATTCCGTGGGATAATTAAATTTTAATGTTTCGAAAAATCTCACTTTAATTGGTTTTAGTTATTAACTGAACATTTTTTGTTGTTTTTTCCTCCGTGTTATTTTCTTTGGTCTAAGATTTGTATTGTTTTTTACGCCATTTAAATTCTTATTCCTTGTATTTATTGTTGGAAACTTCAATCAGCGAAGGAGTAATTAAAGAACGAGAGGCGTGGCAAAAACGGTTTTATTGCTAGTTTAGGTTTTCTCTCATCGTCGCCTTTTTTTTTGCGATTTAATTTAGTTTGAAATCGGAAATTTTATTCTTTTCTTTCTTGCACTCAACGAAACTTCGTAGACACCGAAAAAGAAACGCGCACAGATTGAGTTCATAGCCAGTGGCAAATCTTATTCGAAGCCATTCGGCCTCCACTTTAAGGTCTCCATCGAAGCTTGAACCGAGGAATCAACGAAACGAAGCGTCGACTTGAATCGCGTCCAAACTCGTCAAATTTCTGAATGAAACTGAAACCTCGAAGCGTCAAAACAGCAGACGCTGGCGCACCATTGATATATTTCGTAGCTGTGGTTGCCGATGATGACGACGTTCATCATGGTGCCGGTGATAATGACCATTGATGGTGATTACGAGTGGCAGTGAAATACGCCGTTTTAATGAATACCAGACGAGAAGAAATCATTTGGAAGAAACCAACGCCAAGAAGTGGGTAAAAGAGAGGGAAAAATAAAGCAATTGTGAGTGAGGGAGAAGAAGATGGAGAGAGGCGAGAGAAGGGGAAACGCAGAACGCATAATCCGTGGTCAAACAAAATCATTAAAAGCTGCTTCTGACTTTTCCGAGTTTATTTTACAATTTTCTTTTTCTTTTCATTTTCTGCCATGGCTTTTTTCAATTCTTTTATTTCTCCTTTTGAAATCACTGCACTCTTTATATATTATCTGGAAACTGATTTGTGACCCAAGTGATCTACAAAAGATCAGTCGAGCGCATGAAAGAAAGCAACTCTTTTGTTCGAGTTTCTTTTATCTATTGTTGCAGTACGTCGCCACGAAAGGGTAAAAGTTCAATGCTTTTTGAAGTTGAACACATCACAGAAAAGGGTAACGTCCCTAACAGTTTCAATTTATAATAGTATTCAGATAACGAATTAAAAAGAAGTATCGTATCATTTCAGAAATATTTCATTAAATCGTAGATTTCAGAAATAAATACTCAGTGTTTTGTATTATTATAAAATCATATTTGTATATGTAAATTCAACTTTAAAGTTAAGAGTTATTAAAAAGATTTTTTATTTAATTTTTACGAGTGTTTTAAATACAAGGAATTTAACTAAATTTTATATAATCATTTGATGATGGCGCCCTTTAACGAACATTGCTAATGGTGGAAATTTCTTATGTTTTTATTTTTACCACTAAAATACAATAGGCGAAATGTTTTTTTATAATGCGGCATAACTTCGATTATAACAACTGCAACACGAAGCAACAGAAATGCAAATTGTACTCGTTCCGCTGTTTTTATTATATTTTTCTTTTCCTTTAAAAAATCATTGTAATATTGTTGCTGTTGCTGCTTGAATTTGTAGCTGATTAGCTGCCAACGCAACGTGCACGTCGAGCCAGCGTACCGCAGCTCGATACGTCGCCGGTACCGTTTCTTCACCGGCTGCGGCCGGTTGAAAAGTAGACATCATCCGACAATGAGTCGAAGAACTTTTGGTCCAACCGAAGAATCTGGAGTCGCAGTTTTTTCTGCACTTCGTGTAATTGTAATTTCAGTATTCGTCTTCGTCTTTTTCTTCCTCGTTGCTTTCAGTTTGCTTGACGTTAAGAGCAAAGCAACGAGCGTGTTTATAGCAACAGCGGCGCTCAACTTTGTCTGCATGCAGTTGTGATTGTTTTTACTGTTTTCTTCTCATTGGCAGCTTCTGCTGTTGCTGTGTGACAGTGGATGAATTTATCGAAATCGCTGACTTTTCAACTCTTTCGACGAAGCAGCGGCTTTCGAGATTTCGGCCCACCGTGCGGCGGCATTTTAAACTAGTTTAAAGCACGCAGGCGCGCATGTTTCTGCATAATTGAGAAATCAGGCAGCGCAGTAGTTCAAGAGAAAGAGGGGAAAAGGAAGAGAAGAACAACAACCACTCGAAATCAGTTACAGACGAGCTGAAGTTCACTAACAACACTGAAAGCAGCAACAACACGAACACCTTTTATTCACTTTTAATAAGATTTCAGGAAGAAGCAAAACATGAAGCAGACGGAAGGCAACAACGGTTCTTTTGTGCAGCTTTTGAACCTTTGTGTCACTTTTGAATTCCCGCTTTTGACGATTTCTTGATGGAAGTTGTTGTTGCTGTTGCTGCTGATTGAAATTATGTCGTTGTCGTTGCCGATGTCGATGTCGATGACGTTCATGATGAAGATTTCGTTCTTATTATTAATATTTTTGTTGTTGTGCATTTATTATTATTATTAATGTTATTTTGTTGTTCTTTTTGCTGCTTACGTTGAGCTGATTTCTTTTTCTTCTTTTTTAACAGAGTTTTTGTCACGGGTCAATTGAACGTTTCAGTTTGCGGTTTTTTTCCTGTATAGAAATTTTTTAATTCTGTTCTCTTTTGTTTTCCCCAATTCTAAAGTTTATTTGTGGCTTTTTCCAATTTTTTCCTTTTACATTTTTTGTATATTTTCAACATTATTTTCTGTGATTTATTAAGCTTCGTTAAGGAAATCGTAAAAGAGTGAATAGCGTTATTATAAGCTGGGTGAGAAGCGAGTATTCATTGTTAACATTTCAATTTTCAAGAGACACACGATACAGAAGCACAAAAGATCTTGAAAAAGGTTTCCTTCTGCCGAAAGACATAATTAAAGTTGTCGAAAGAGTGAAATAACGACAGATACGAAGAGAAAAACACAACAAAGAAACCTCCAAATCTTTGGAATTACGAGTGAAAAGAGGTCAACAAGAAATGGGTTAAAATCTAAATCTTTAAGAAGAGATTTTCATGATCAGAAAAGCTGTAACAAAGTGACATATCCGAAGGTTTCAAACACCATGAAAACCGATTTCGAAATCTTCACTTTTAAAGGTGACAATGAAAAGAAATGAAAGCTAAACAATGACGCAGCGGAATCTCAATCGAAATGCAACGAAAATTAATTCTCAATTTGATTGAAAACCGTCGAGAACACAAACTGAAAAGTTATTAAAATCTTTTGAAAAGTTGATGATGACTATCAAAACGACATCCGTAATAATTTCTCTGGGATTAATTTCAAGATTCTCCGAAATTCGTGACCGCTTAGAATCGATTTAATTTTGTATTTCGATCATTTTCAACGATTGGAATTTAGATCTTCGTCGCAACAAATGATCAAAAAACGTTACTCTTCTTTCTATTGTTTGCTTTTCTTTTGAATTTTCGTGTGGTTTTTGTTTAATGACTGTTATAAATGCAATAAATGAAATCAATGACAATACTGAAAACGATGATGACGCTGTAAGAAGAAGAAGATTTAAAATCTTTCTTTCAAAAATGTAATGCTATAAAAAAATAAACGGTAAAAAATCATTTCGTGACAAACAGAAAGAAAACAAAATTGTAACATGAATGGGGAAAAGAGAAAATCTTTAATCTAAATATTAAATTAACTTTAAGAGTGAGAAACTCACAAATAAGGAAAAAGTTCTCACAATTCTATAAATTATACATGTTCATTTGCAAAAGCAACAAATACAATAATAAAAAAAGATGAAAATGAGCTACAACAAGGAGATGAAGCATACCAACAACAATAAAAGAAGTAATTGGAAAATTATAACTATAATAAAAAGCTGGCTTTTATATTTGGATGATATGGAAAATGCAAAATTACTATTAAATCATGTAAAAAGTGTCTTAAGGTTCCATTTGTTAATAATATTTAAGCTGAAAGCGTTCGTCATTGTTGCTTTACGTTTTCTTAGTTTATACTTTTAATTATAAGGTAATTATTAATAAATAAATAGATAAATAAATATATAAATAAATATATAAATAAATAATAATAGATAAAGAATAATATATAATCACATTAAACTGCTTTCCTATTGAATGTATGCTTCATGAAGATCGATAAACTTTTGCATGCCCTGGAACCAATTTTGGAAACTCTTTAAACTACGATTGGGATATTTTTTAGCATTAAAATCGGAGGTCATTTCAGTTATCCCACAAATGTTATACTGTATATATTTACGTGGACATTAGACACATCAAAGTTTATCAACACTGGAATTCTAATCTTTTTAAAGTTCGATATTCTGATCAATATAAATAAGAATAAATTTTTGAATAAATGAATTTTCGGACACTTTCCAATATATGACTATAAAATCGTAAGTATAAAATATAAATAAAGGAATAATATTACAAATAAGGTAAATAATACAATTAAGTATTTTATTTTATTATTTTTCATCTATTAGTTAAATAAATAAATTAATCATTTTAAATTAATCATAAAAATCAAAACATAATATAATATAAAAAGCAAAATAAATATATTGCACTTGGTTTCCATGAAACTATTACTCAAATAGCATAACAAAATCAAGTTGAAATAATTTTTATATAACCAAAAAATACCAATAAAACACAATAAATCAAAAAAAAAAAAAAAACAATAAAAATCAATTTCCAAATAAAATCGCATATCAAGTTGCAATTAAGAAGCCCCAAGAGGCGCAGTATTCCAGGCGCAAATAAAAAATCCCAAATTGGTGACGGTCTCATGAAAATCTCATAACTCATCAATTTGATGTTTGCTTCTTATGAATGCTCAACGATCGCACGATAAGTCACATGATGATCTGGCAATATCAGTTTATGTACAGCATCAATATCTGCTGGAACAATGACCCATTGTGGACGACCTTTACCAAATGTCAGTGACCGAACAGCGGCCGTGATTGAATTCGTTGTAACAACGATATACAGCATTTTTTGAAGGTACTTCACCGACAAGAGTCCAATCAAGTTCATCGATTGACGGTTCTTGAGATGAGTCAAGCGGAAAACTATAGACGACTTGTACTGTATTTTTCGGACGAGATAAATTTTCGAAAATGAAAATAAAAAGGATTACGAATACCTACCACAAAGTCAAATTTAACGGTAGAGACATCGGTTTTCAGATGACATCGTATTCACTAAATATAAAGTATGACGTCCGCAACAATTATAATAAACTTCATCATAATTACAACTCATGCAAAGCCTCCTTTTGCAAAGTCTTCTATGCAAAAATCTAATATAGAAAAATCCTAATAGTAATATTTAGTCTATTTCCAATTCTAATATTTTATATTTATTTAATATTGTTAATACTTCTTCAACAGATGTCAGTACACACAGTTTTGTTATAGAACTTTATTTAGCTTCTGTCCTCAGCGACGATTCGTGTTGGTATTAAAATTTCGTTTAATATAAACGAAAAAATGCAGACAACTTGGCTTTTCCCTTGATGGCATATGAAATAAGCTTCCATTAGGAGATCGAAAATAAGTTTCAGAAGAACAGATGTTAAATGGCCATGGATTTGTTGAATTACCAAATCGCTGCACTGTTAATTGCTACCAACTCGTTAAATAAAAGACTTAAGACAGGAACTCGTTTTTGCAGTTTATGCTGTTTATGATTAAAACTACAAATTTATACATAAATGGAAATTGTTGTTAATTTACTCAACTACAAAACAGAATTATCTTTTCTCCTCCTTTTCTACGTGTATTTGACTTGAAGTAGATTCATTTTAAGCTTGGTTTTTCGTATGTCGATCGAATTAAAATAACAGCACGAGAAATAACCAAGGAACCATTTTTTGAGAGTAGTTCTGTTTTTCAAATTAAAGTATTTATCAGACGCCAGTATTTCCCCTTAGCAAATAGATTTTTGGCGGGAAATCGTAGCAACAATAAAGTGAGAAAATAATCAACAATAATCATTGCAATAAATAAATAAACCATTACTTTCTCTAAAAATTAAGAATATGAAACGTAAAAGCAAGTTTATGCAAGCTTATTTATAAAATGAAGTAATAAATAAATGAGTAATGAAAATTCTAATCTTCTTGACACTAAAAGTGAATTAAGTTGAACCTTTTAATGCAGAAATATAATAATTTAAACAAAAGTCCACTGAAAAAGAAACCAACCAACAAAGAAAGTGAAATTTTGAGAAAACTGATAAATAAGAAAATGCAAAAAAACGAGTGCAATTTTTCTTTTAAATGGACGATGAATGAAAAGTTTGGAATAGGATTCGCACACTTCAAATGTCTTATTGTTATTATTGTTGGCATTGTTGCCATTGTTGAGCTGATGATCTCACGTAGTGTCAACAACGAAGCATAGCGTGTTGCTTGTTGCTTGTCGCTTCTCAGACACCTCCGAATCCAAGAAAAACAGAAAAAAGCAAAAGTTAATTTAAATTCGAAAGAAAAAACTGTAACAAGTCACAAAGGAGCAAAACTTCATTATAAAATTAATAATTAACATCACAAAAATAATAATAAACAACGAAGCAGCAACGAAATACAATAATAGTCGCTATGAATTTAAACAGAGATCAGAGAAGCTGTCATAACAACAGAGCAACAACGAATATTAATCGTAATAATCACTGTAATTACTGAAAATTCGTATCAACTGCGGCGGCTGCTGTTGACCAGGTTTTTAGGTGCTTCCACTGTGGCTGGCTTCAAGTGATGTAAATCAGCCGCGAAAGTGTGGGACAGATCGTGTTTATTCGAGAAGAAACAATTATTTGTGAGCAACAAAAGCAGCGCGAACAAATTTCGGAAAAGATGTGTGGATGGATGTGTTTTTATTTGTGTGTGTGATAATGACTTTGCTCATTATTGTCGGGTTGCTAATAACCACGTCGCTAATAATAAACTAATAAATAAGTTGGATTTTCTTCTTTTTATTTTCTACATTAATTTAATTATTCTGCGTTGCGGAAACGGAAGCTGAAATTCATTTTTTTCCTGCTTTTTTCTTTCTTTATTAAGTGTTGTTATATTTATGCAATCATTTCGTTTTCTCTAATAAAATAACCACAGCTACAAAAAACTTTGCTGCAGAAACTCATACAATAAAAGACTTAAGACAGAAACCTGTTTTTGCAATATCGCTTTTTGTAATAAAAACAAGTAGAATTCTATTAATTTTCTAAAAAGCTGAAAAGACAAAAGCAAAACTGTTGTTGCTGAATTTATTCTTGTCTGTTGATCGCTGAGTTCACCAATTAAATCGATTTTCTATTGTTTATAACCTTGGCTTTTTTATGATTAATTTTCGAGAAAATTTGTGTTTATGATAAATGATAAATCTTTTAAATCTGTGGACTCTATTAGTGCTCGAAGAAGTCGATGGATTTTATGTTGTAATTTAAACTTTTCAACTTTTCATCTGTAAAAACTCACTTCTTGCGCTGTTTTTCGCTCTCAAAAAATGCTTCCTTCCTTTAATCGAAATCTCACATATTTCGTAAATGAAACAATAAGAAAAGAACCTTTTTTTGTACCTTAAATAAATAACCAACTCGTATTGAAAAAAGGTTCGAACTTAGGCGATTGTTAACAAATGTGAATAAACCTTGACATAAGTCTCTGTGCAGCGTTTCAGGCAGAATTCGTCCGAGGGTGACGAAATGCGAGACTAGATTTCGATGTGTTTCTACGGTTGCTCGTCGCTTTTCTGTTCTACTGACGACTGCTGCGCGCCTTTGCTGTCGTTGTTTTCTTGTAACGTTCACTGAACCTGGCTTCGCTTAGCTTTCGAAGCCGAAAAACCGACCGAGCCGAATTTAGTGCTTGCTGTTGTGAACGGTTGACCTTCGTGGATGGTGTTTGGTTAATTTCTCCCCTTAATAATAACTTAATTGCTTGCGTGCGTAAAAAGCACAGCTAAATATTTATCATGATCAAAAATCGTTTTTATAATTTATTAATTCAATAGCAGATATTAAATAAGATTGGACAGTAAAGGCAACAACAGATTTTGGTTTTTTGATTTGTTGATTTGCTACAGCGAATTTTTCATTAATTTTTTAAAAATATTTATGGAGAAAATAACTGGCATTGCTTTTGTTTATTATCAATAAATTTAAAAGGAAACCTGCGTTTGTATATCTTAAATATAAATGCTAAATATTATTTACTATTTGTTAATTGAATTATTTTAATTTTTCATTTTTAGTTAGGCTCTTTAAGTAGAGCTCAATCAAACTTTTAATTTAATTTTGCATTTATATATAATAACTTTGAATGCGTTTTATGTGAATTTTAATCATTTTTTAAAGAATTCCTTTTCTTAGATTATATTAAAAAGCTTTTGTTTACATAAAGAGCTATATATTGAAAACTTTTAATAACAAAAATGATTATAAATCAATTAACAAACTGTAAATAATAATATTGACGTTATAATATATTATATCTAAAATATAAATAAAATAAAAATAAAATCACATTTATGGATAAAAAGACAAGATTAATATTAACTATAACATGAAAATATAAATAAAAATAAATATTTCTAATTACGAGTATGTGTTATATTTTTATATTTTGGGAATTTTACGCTTTAAATATATTAGAAAGCATAATATTATTAAACATTAGTTTAATGAATATGGTTTTCACAACACCCTAAAAGTTTACCACATGAATTTGCAGCTACGTTGCGAGGGTCTATTGAGACATAATTTTTTCATTGCATGGTTTTAGGCATGCGTTTTAATTAGGCAACTTATAAAAAAGTATGCAATAATAATAATTTAAAAAATAAATTTTATTAAATAAAATAACATTAATAATAAATAATAATAAATATAAAAATTAAATAATTTCATATAATTTTTTAGTTTTACTTTAATTTATATTTTTATTAAACTGCTAAAAATGTAAGCAATAATATAAAAAAATAAATATTATTCTATTAATTAAAATAATAACTGAAATTATTAAATAAAAATATCTAAACTAAATATAAAAGTAATATAATAAAATATATTATATAATAATATAATTTTATATAAGTTTCCAGTTAAACTAACTATAAAATTCATATGAAAAAATATTAATTGTTTATTTAATTATTATTTGTTATAATTAAAATTATAAATAACAAAAGATGAAGGAAGGGCGACTTAACATGAAGACCAATAAATAATTTGTTGTCGATTGTGGACTCACCTTCGCGGTTTCGGCCGCACGATTTCATGGTTGGCATCCGTGATGCACAGCGGACTGAGTGCGCCGGCCAAATGCTCGACTCCGAGGCGGCCGGGATCCCAGCTGTGCCGGCCGGGCATGATTGAGTGCTGCTGGCGGCTGGCGTTGGCGTTGATGTTGCTACAATTATTTACAATGCACTTTGCAGTTGCTGGTTTCGGTGTTGCAGTTGTCGAGGTGCGTGCTGCTTGTGCAGCTGCGACGCCGTTGTTGGTTGTTTGCAGCGTGGTTCTGGCTGCTGGCAATGGCACATAAGGAAATGCGGCTGCTGCTGCTGCTGTTGTGATTGCGGCTGGCGTTGACCCTGATGTTGTTGTTGCAGCTGTGGCTGTTAGAGGCGCCGCTGTTGGTGCTTCTGTAGCTGAGTTTGTGGCAATTGTCGATGCGGTGGGTGTTCGAGTCTGTGGTTTCTGTTGCTGCACTTGATTGGACCGCTGCGTTGCTGTTGTTGTTGTTGTTGTTTTGGTTGTCGTTGTGGCCAAAATATTGCTATGCATCGGCGTCGCTTGAACGGTCAACGATGCAGCAGTTGCTACATTCAAATTATCTGCCAGCATGTGTTGTGTTGCTGTTGTTGCAGCCGAACAGGAATTAATTTCGGAAGACGCAAATCATGCAATTTCTATCTCATGGAAATGCTTAAAAAAAGAACAGAAAAACAAGGTCAATATTTGAAGGGTTATTTAAATTTTATAGTAATAAATTAATATAATAAAATATAGTAAAGAATATAATAAATACATATAATAAATAAATAATAAATATAATAATTAATGTAATAAAATATCGTAAAGAATATAATATAATTAATTAATTTTATAATATATTACTAATAAATAGTATTTTTATATAATCTCTCTCTTCCTCATCGCCCCCTTTCCGGACCTTTTCCTTCATTTTCACTCTCTTCTTTTAACGCCAATAAACTAACGCCGAAAACCATGCTTCAAAATTATCACAGCTGCATTCAGCAAACAGTTCAAACAGCAGCTGCGAATTTCACCTCATCGAACAACAACAAAAGGCAGACTAATTACCAACGCGAAGCATATTTTTATAAATATTCATAATTTCATCATCGTCGTCTTGCATCTCTTCGAGAGAATTTTCAATGTTGCCATTCATAGTCTTTTTCACGACGACGTTGCCATTCATTTGCTCAATGCAACCGCTTAATTTTGTTTTCAAATGTTTGTTGTTGTTGTTCTTGGATCTACAATAAAAGTTGTTTCTTTTTGCTTTTTTGTTTTGCAGCTGCAGAATTCCTTGTTAATTTAAAGACAGATTTTTAATATTCTTTTATTGGTTTTTAATCGGTGCTGTTTTTATTTTTATTGCTGTAATTGCTGTGTCTGTCGTTCAGCTTCGGTCGGTATCTGCTTCTATTGCAACAGCAATAATCGCAAGCAACATTTTTTTCCTTTCTCTTTTATTGTAGAAAAACATTTTAGCGATGCCGATGGCGATATTTGAGATTTTCTTTTGTGTGCTGCGAGTTAAACTTCACATCAGGGTTGCCAACTCAGGACGAATTCCATGATTTGTAGGGAATTTATGGTTATATTTATTGATTTTTTCATTTACTACTAAATAAGTTATAAAATAAATTATTTCCCGCAAGTCGTGGGGAATTTCCCGGGTGTTTGGGTGAATTTTTCTACCCGAGGGGAAATGCAGTGTTTTAAAAGGGAAATTTGGATTTTACTTTTTTTGCCAGTGTTTTTAGAAGATCTCCTGCGATTAATAGTTAATTTTCTAATAGACCGAAGCAACTGATTAAATAAGGAGCAACATAAATTCTGACTTCGATCTCTATCTCGTTAGAGGACAACTCGACTGCCAACAGTTAATTGAAGGCATTGCAAAACGTTTACAGAACAGAAGCAGAATTTTCACAAAATTCAACTACTGAAAACTAAAAACAACTACTCAAAATGTTAGGACACAATTAAAATGTAATTCTAACTTTCAAAATGCTAAACAAAAAACTTAGAACACTTTCGTTGTATTTCAATGTTGGATTTTTTTTCTTATTGATTGCTGGAAAATATAATAATAACTATTTGCACATGGAAAATGATTTTTTATACAATGCCAAATTTGGAATAAAAATTGAATTGAAAAATGGCATTAAAAATGACTGTGTTAAATTTTGTAACATATTCATAACCCTTCGCTTTTGGCACTCAGAACTATCACATTGCTAAATAATAATGAAGAGTGACCTCTCCCATACGCATACCTAATCTTCTGCTACACGTGAATTCCTCAATCTTGTGTACTTACACCAATGATGATCGGTGGGAGCGTTGTTAAAGACCTGTTAGCCTAGCAAGCGGAAAAAGATTGCTAAAAGTTCAAAAGGCAATTTGATATGTTAAATTCAATAGTAAGAAATATAAAAAACTACATTTTCCTCAAATATCGTAGTACGTTCACCTTTCACGCTGCTTAATTCCGCTCATCGACTCTTAGAAAAAAATCGCCTGCAAAGTCAGGCCGTCTTATCAACAAATATATCCAAGGCAACATCCATAAAATATCTGATGTGGCCAATAATTTCAATTAAAAAAGTTATACATAGTTATGCATAGAATCCTTACAAAGCAGTGTCCTTTTTGGCGCTAGCGATTCCAACCAACAAGGGTAGATTATATTAGGTGGGATGCTATAGCAGCCGCAAATGCCAAGTACCTACAAGGTGCACAACGAGGTTTTATAAGTCTCAAATACAAAATTTCATCTTTCTATGTCTCTCTGTTTTCGAGTGATTTGGCGATGCTCAAAATGTGTAGTGCAATGAAAATCTTAATATCGAAATTTTTCACGATTACAATACTTTCTTCTATTTACTACGAAAGCAAGGAATTAAAAAATTGTTACCAAAAAGCGGTTTCAACATCCTCCAAATTAAGCAGAGGACAGCGAGGGAATTAATTGGTAACCACAGAAAAGTAGCCTCGTTAGGTATGTACGGCTCTTCATACGAACACACTTAGACCATGAAGGTCTATTGTGCCCTTCTCCCCCTCAACTACGTTTGTCACAAAGTGCTGTTTATGTAGCTACTCAGAGCTCCAAATTTAAGCGGTTTCATATCGCAGAGATTTTTATAAAAATAGACTCCCATGTGGGGCTGTGCCCTTCAGGCTATGACCTACATACGAAACGTGAGACCGTCTCCTCTTCTTCCTCCTCATCTCTGCAACTCCTACAAAAATCATTTGAGAAAAATCCTAGCTTCCTAGCATGAGCATCAAAAAGGCATAGTCCTCTCATGACCCCTATCACTCGCCGAGTGTTAGCCTTACTTAACGTAAGGAGATCTTGCGAGGTCTTCCGGTGATACCGAGGCCATATTTGTTTTGCAACGCGTTCTCCTTCCACCTTTTTTTAGGCAACCTCTTTCAAGGCGTCTGTTGTCAATCAATGCTGTTGTAGGTAGCATATGACATTCGTGCATCCGAGTTACCTATTAAGTAAACTAATTCAATACCCAGGCGGCCTAGTTCATCCGCACGGCATTTCTATGGAATGTTACTGTAACCTGGGACCCATCACAATTTTAAAGATAGCCACAATAGAAGTGGTGAAGGTAGATTCCAGGGATCGCAGCAATAGAAATCAATTACGATCATGTGATATATTGCACGGTCATATAACAACGATGCTACGTCGATGTCGAATATTGCTCTCAAGATGGAACTTTTTTGCTCATATTGAAGTTTGTTTTGTTATGAATTGAATTGAAGTGGATGCGATTGCTTACTCGTTTCCCATTCTTACGCCCGCCACGAAACGGAAAAACGAAGACGCACGAACGACCGTCGGCTGTGAACGTTTGCTTTTTAATGTATGCAATTTTATTCGCCGTTTACAGCAATAAATGTAGTGGAAATGGGTGAATAGCATGATAACAAGCACGTTTCTGTGTATGTTCTCTGTAAAGTGCACAAGTTAACGAGTAATTAAATTACGTTATTACATACATACATATTAAAGCTATTTTTGTAAGCAGAATAACAAGGCAATAACTAAAATTTCTCCATTTTTGGACAAAGAGGAAAATACATAAGCACTGAAATAAAAACTTAAAATAACAAAAAAATACGAAAATCTTCAATGAAGCAACTTTTGCAACATTTTCGGAAGAGGAAATTATAAATCACAAATGAATTTCAAATTAATTACAGTTAATTACAACTAATAAAATTAAATAACAATGAAATAATAATGACCAGCAGCTTCGGCTTTTTTCCCCTGACTTAATGACAGCGAATTAGCGTGTTTGGGAGAGGAGAAACGCACAGCTGCAGCTGATGATGCTTTAATTTTAATAGACCATAATTACAACCGGCTTTTGTCTCGAACAAGGATTGAAGGAAGGATCGACGGTCGAATAGAGGCTGCTGCTGCGTTGCAAAAACGGATGGCTGCCACGAAGAAGAAGAAGAAGAAGAATGGGTGCCAAAAAACTCGAATGTGTCAAGTCTTTGCTTCCATTGTTGTTGTTGTTGTTGTTAAATTGCATGCCGAAAGCTGCACAAGGGAAGCTTTGGACACTTGAGATTAAAGGAAGAGGAATGCAAAAAGAAGAAGATAGACAAAGCATAAGGAGGCGGCGAAAAGGAGAGACGAACATGAAAAAGGTTGCGGCGATCTTTTTACTTGTTTTAATGGCCATCAGACAAGAAGCAACATCACGAAATTACACAGCACAACACACGAAATAACAGATAAAAGGAAAACTGAAATTGAGGACAAACAGCGAAATAAGTCTTTCCTGGAAATTTCCGTATTTTAGTTACTTTTTAACAAGGCAACAATTGTATTTGAACACTCATAATTGCGCATTTACATATGTATATCGTTATATTTTTCTATTACGTAGTTACAATCTTCATATTGCATTCTCGCCTTAAGTAAAACGCCATGCAATTAATTCACTCATTCCGATCAGTCGCAGTGAACAACGCCAACTGAGCCTGCATAAGCTCGGCTCACTCACGCTGCAGCGGCGCAGTTGTTGGAGCGTAAGAAAAGCTGCACTTGAACTTTACATTGAGCTTAGCTCCGAAGTACGCTAACTTTAATTTCTTCTTACTCGACTGTATGCCGTAGTGTTTTGCTCTCTTTTGTTTCTTCTTCATGAGAATCCATGCGTACTTCCATCACTGAGTACCCGCTCTACGTCGTTTTTCTGATCTGATTTGTGATGTGGTGTGTGTTCTTAATCTGCTCTTACTTTCATTTGAGTTCTGCTTAGTACAGTGATGGCGATAATATTAGCACTCGTTGTGATACTTGATGGTTGCTTCGCATGAATAAGCAATTTCGGCTGCAGTTGTTTTTGTATTGGAAAAAAGAGGGGAATTTTCGTTGCTTAGAGAATAATACCAAGCAATTCTTGGTTTTTAATATGTACAATTTGCCTTTAAGTGTTTAATTTAATTTTTCCCGCTTAGTGAATCCGAATTTAAAAATTTTCAATAGGATTAACTTATTATTTTATTTACATTTATACAATTAATGAATTTATGTGAAACACTTAATTTTATTTTACAAAAACTGTAGAAAAACAGAAACAAAATACGTTTATAGAAATGCAAAAAATATGTATTTAAAATATGAAAATGAACTAATAAATCATTTAAAAATAAACATTACTTTCTCCTTCTTTTGCTTCGGTAAGGAAACGAAGTACTAAATCAAGTCAACCCAATTCTTACAATTTCCTTATATTATTGAGTATTTATATGCATTGCCATGTTTCATAATTGTGATTGATTTGCCTACTGTTTGTCGAGTGAGTGGCTCATTACGAGTCACAGAGTGAATCGCAGAACTCGCTCAATACAAACGAAGCTTCTCCTTTAGTACTTGTACTAATTAAAGAGAATTGTTGAACAAAAAAACGAGTTGCGTACAGCTTAAACGAAGAGAGAGAGAGCAGACCCATGGGCAGAGTGATTGGCGCAGAGCGACAAGTGAAATTGAGCAACAGCATTCGTTGGAGAGCAAACAGAGTGATTATTAAAGCAAGAACTCATCGGCTCTCAATTTCTCACCGATGAATTCTGCGTTGTACAGGAAACTGATGACTGATTGCAATGTAAGACGGCCCTTAAAGGAAGTTAGAAAAGGTTGGGAGAGGGGAAGGAGAAGGGAGAGTAATTAATGGGAAGGAATGTTGAACTTCAAGGAAAGAGAAGCTTCTCGACTTTAACAGCAATAATAACAAAAGAGGAAGGAACTCAATTTTATGGATTTTGCTGGGCGAGAGTGAACAATCAATGGAGAGGGGGAGAGAGAGAGAGAGGGAGAGAGAGAGAGAGAGAGAGAGAGAGAGAGAGAGAGAGAGAGAGAGAGAGAGAGAGAGAGATAAAGAGAGAAAGAGAGAGATTTTATCTTAGTGCTACGATGTTTGAAATAGTTTTTAAGATTTTATTTTTTAAATATTTTCGATTGCCGCAGTGAAAAATGAAGTGAATGAAACAGAACAATTTTTACAACAAAATGTAAGAATAACAAATACTGAAATTAAGCTAAACTCAAAATATTCAATCGCAAAGTGAAACCAAGTGTGAAATTTAAACCAAAAAATTCAAAATTTTGAATCAGTTGCAAACAAATCACGTGCAGCATCATTTTAACCTTACTTGAAGAAACCTAATCAAATGCCATTAACCGAGGTCAACGAGTTACGAAGCAGTCACTCAGATAATCACAAGAATCTCGTTGGTTGTTGCTGCTTTGATCTCTGCATGCTGCTTCATTCGTCATGCTTCTGTTCTGATTCTTTCTCTGCTTTTTTTATTATGCTTAAAAAGCGTACCAAAGGTTTCGCCTTTTTCTCTTGTTTGTTTTTTTAAACTAAATTCATTTAACTTTGAATTTTGTTAGAAATATTACAAAAAATTAAAAATAAAATAGAATTAAACAAATTAAATTAAATTAAAAAAAATAAATTATAATTTAAATATAATAAAAATCAAAGTTTCTTAAAAATTTTGAACGATAAATAAAATAATAACAAATCTAGATTTAAAATATTGTTTTGTTTTGGTTTTATTTTTTTCTTTTGTTTCTTCTCGAAAACATAAATAAAATTATTTAAATTCATAATGTTTAAAAATCAGTCACAATTGAATTTTCAATTTTTATTTGTTATTTAAAATAGACTTAGTTTAAATTTTTGAGAAACTTTGATTTTTATTATATTTAATTATTATTAATTATTTATTATTTTAATTTTATTATTTTTTTTTAATTGTATTTAATTTTTTAATTGAATTTAATTTTTCTTAATTTATTTTATTTTATTTTGTATTTTTTTGTTATATTTTATTTTTCTTTTTGATAAAAATTCTTTTTCCTTAAGTAGTCGATTTTAAAATTTAAACGTATTTGACTTTGAGACTGATAAAATTCGAGAATTTGATGAAGTATTTCAAACTTCGTAGTAGAATGAAATCCATGAAAGTTGCTGTTGTTGGTCCATGACAGCCAATCATGGTTTTTATTTCTTTGTTAACAACCACAACAACAACAACGAGGAGCAGAAACTACAGTTAAAAGCAGCCACCATCAACAGTTTGGTTACTTTTTTCTTCTTTCTGTCCATTCAACAACATTCTAAATTGTTATTTGTTGTTGTTGTAGAGGCCTGCATCAGCACCTACGCTGGAAACAACAACAAAAAAGGGTATAAAAACTGCAGAAACACGAAAAACCGCAATAAATTTTTGTTTTTTTTTCGTCTTACCAAGTTTTTTATTTATTTTTGCTGAAGTCTCTTTAATATATTCTTTATTTGCAATTTATCTTAATAATAAGAGTAAAATTTCAATCATATTTCAAACTACAATCACAACAACAACAGAAAAATCTTCTTCATTTTATAAAAACTACAAAAAAAGGACGAAAAATTGCATCCATTGTTAATTTCTTCATTGATTATGTTTTTTCTCCTCCTCAAACAAATTGCAAATATTTAAGAATGCATGAAAATCGCAAATATAATAAATAATTGTTATTTAAATTTAAAAATTTAATATTTAATATTATTATTTTATTTATTTAATACAGAAAGCAAGGAATAAAAAAGTTTAATATCATTCTTTAAAAATTTAATATTATTATTTTATTTATTTATTACAGAAAGCAAGGAATAAAATGTTTAATTTAATTCTTTAAAGAAACAGGAAAATTCAGCAATTAACCATTTGTTTATTACTTGAAAAAGGTTATTAAAACAGCAACTGAAATCTCAGTTATTATTGCAAATTTATTGATTGAAGTTGTCGCTTTGGTTTCCAAGTATTTTGTTATTACAGCTGCTCCCGTTGCGCAGCGTATAAAAACGACTTTTTATTGTTTATTGTACCGTAGTTCATTGGATTTTGTGTCTGTACTTTGTTTGGTTTTCGTTTTGGCGCATTCCAAATGTCACCCAGCATGAATTCGAGAGTCGATTTGTCGACATTCTTAAAGCCAACCGCTGAAGCATAAAGATATGCAATCAGCGCTCACAAAAGCGGCAGCGAATGAGTCGAGTGGGCCGCGAATGTCAAGCGACTGAGTCAAACGAGAGCAGTGAGTGAGTGGAGTGAGTAAAGTAAAGCACGAAAAGAGGCTGGGGATTTTTTATTTACATGTCGAGGCAGCTTAACGGCCTTTCAATTTTCTTTTTCCTAGTTTTTCCCTGCTTCTTTTTTGTTGTCATTGTTATTATTATCGTTTTCTGACTTTGTTGTTATATGAATTTCCCAAATTAACTGCGACTTTAGTGAATTTGCCGTTGTTTTCATTGTTGCTGTGGCTGCAGTGTGTTGCAGGTTCGTTGCTTAAGTCTTTCATATTTTCATTGTTTGTCGTCGCTTTTATTATTGTCGTTATTTTCATTTTTTCGTGCATCTATTGCGCAATTTCAAATTATTATTTCCTCAAAATGATTCAACGGACTGTTGGCATTTCCACAGCCGATTTATTTGTGTCAAAATAAAAGTCATAATAAATAAACAATTTTTTGGCTGATTGTTTTCGTCTTCATATTCATATTTGTCTTTATATTTATGTTTTGCTTCGCCTTCTGCTTCGTCGTAGTCAACTTGTTTTCCTATTAATACCAAAACAAAAGATAAAAATGCGTTGCGTTGATTGCAAAGTGACTAAACGTCCAACAATTAACAGTTAAGCGCGGCGAAAATATTTGACAATAACAACATGCAACACGACGCACGAAACGGGTTTGTGTAAAATGAAGTGGCTTTCAAATTCGCTGCGAGTTAATGAATTAAAACATTAAGAAAAAAACAGCAACAGCAAAATTTATGCGGGTCCAATAAAAAACTGCGTTTCGTTGCAGATTCTTGAAGGTTGATAAAAAACGCAGCACCGTTAAAAACCATGCATTAAAACCAGCAAAAACGTAAATTAACAAAAGAACAACAACAAACGAGATGCCTTAGTCTTCATTTAATAACATTTTTTGAGTTATTTATTTGTTTAAAGAATAAAAACGGCGAAAATATAAATTACAATTTTATTAATTAGAAATACAAAGTTTAAATTTATTCATTTTCAATTTCTTCGAAAGAAATTTAGAATATAAAACTCTAAATGAAATATTTTCAAATGATATTCAATTGATTTCAGTTTGATTTTCGCCTCTTATGAAGATTGAGTTATTTTTGAAGATGATTTGCTAAGATTTTTGTCCAACTTCATGTCGCCAAATCGTTTTTCCGTTTACGTTGTATTAAAGTACGCTTTGCTGCTGCTTTAATGAAAAGAACCACGACTCCAACAACAAGCACACGGAACCAGTTCGCGTTTAGCAACTGGCAAAAAGTACCTTGAAAAGTACTTGCATCAAATGTGCGTTTATGCGCTTGAGTGGGCCTTCGGACGTCCGTGGACGTTGCAAGCATCGCAGCCGCAACAAAAGCGCGCAGAAGACGAAGGAGCAAACGAAACATTGCAGCACTAAAAATACCCGCAAGTAGCAAAAAAACACAAAACAATTTAATAAACATTTTCGAAAATACAACAACGCGCACCGCGCAACAAAGTTGTGAAATGGAATGCGGCGAAATAAGTGCAGAAAAATCATCAACAACAGCATCAACAACAGCATCAGCAGCTGCGTCGCTCTCGGAAATTCTACTCGCCAAAAAAACTGATGACGACAGCCAGCGAACTGGTTTTCTACGTCGGTGCTGCTGCTGCCGGTTCTGCTGTTGGTGTTGGTGTTGGAATTGGAGTTGGATTTGCTGCGGATGTTTTGCTGCCGCGACTCCGAAGGTTCGCCGAGTATTTGCAGTCGCTTCGAGCTCATTCCCAACCCAGCGAATGATTGCAGCTCTGCACTCTGAGGATGCTGCTTTCTGTCGCTGAATCTCGGCTGTTTTTCTGCTATTTCGTTCTTCTATTTCGCGTGTATTCATCATTATTATCAGCGTCATCAGCGAGCTTATCATCCATTGTTGGGCGAGGTCAGGGAGGGCGTCCCTAGGATATCCTCGTCCCCAGCCACGGCTTCATCGTCGTCCTCTTCGTTAGCATCATCATCATCGTGTTTATTTGGAGTTCATTAACACTTCTCGTGAAATCGAGAAGCTGCGGAAAATTTATATCAATCGCGATTTCGTTTTGCTGGCTTCCTTCAGTTTTATTGAGTGTTTTTTGTTGCTTTCTTGAAAAATGTAAACACGATAGAGAAAATATTTTTGTTTTTTATCTCTTTTTTTATAGTTTAAATTCCGTTTCACCGTTTCTCATTCTTGGCTATGATTTTTACGTTACTTTTAATTCAGTTTTTCAACTTTTCTTTGCCATTTCTGATGTGATTCGTTTCGTAGTTTAATTTTATCAATGATTTTGTTTAGAATTTAGGTTTTTTACTTCCTTGTTTTAATTGTTTTGTTCTTTAAAATGGCGCTTTTATTGCGTTAATTAATGTGACCTACATTTAAAGACAATTTAAATCTGTTTTTTGTTTGAAATTGATTTGATTTTTTCTTTTTTTCCAATTATTATTTGAATTATTTAAACGTTTATTAATAAAATACTCAATAAATTTCAATTTAATCAATTCAATCAATTCAATTTAAAATTATGTTTAAAGAATAGTTAACAAACGCTTCATTGAATTTGCTGTGAAAACTGGTTAAAAATGAGTTCCTTCTCGCGTTAAATTATGATTAATCCATTAATCGATTGGTATTCATTGACCGTTAATCGCTCGTTGTAACATGTCGCTGTTAAATAGACGCTTTAACGGCGAAGGTGAAGAAAGGAGAGCGGGGAGACAGAATGAAAAGCAATGAAAACAATGGATTTTATAGCTCTTCGTCTGCATTATGAACTCTTTCACATCTTTTCCTATTAAATTAAGTCGTCAGAGTCGATTTACATAATCAAGTGGACGTTGATTTAGAGTTTTCCAATCATCTGATCCACAATAATTAACGCTGATCGCGTCATAATTGTTCTGGGAGACCGAGAAGAGTTGAAATCTTGACTTTTTGTATTCTGTCTGCTTGTAAAAAGCATCCAGACAATAATTTTACATAATTTCTTAATTATATATTCTTTTTTCGCCATGCAGATCCTTCAACAACCTAAAATTTTCTTTTCTTTAAGTTTAAACGTAGTTTTTTTAATAGTTATTAATGAAAGCATTTATTCTAAATGATTCTACTTCTTCGTAGTTGCTAAAAAGTGTTAAAAATAATAATAAATAGCCAAGAAATGCTTTAATAATAAATATATTTGCAGCTGTATTATTACATTTAATTATACGTGTTCTGTAGCACAAAAAGTGGGCAAAAAATGTAGTGAAAACGTTCAACGTGGCAGACGCAATAAATTGAAACATTCTTTGCCTTTTTTAATTGACAAAGAGAAAGTGATTTGCAGCTGTACACACAAACAGGCGGAGAAGCGATCAACGGACGGCCGCAGAAATATTTGTTAGCTTTAAACGGCAACTGCAACAATGCTGCCAAATTGGGTCAACTCTGTCAACCTGGATTCTGTGCGTTGTTAATGAAGTGCCACGAGTTGGGGCTGCGGCGCTGGACTCCGGCCCAGACGTCAAGACAGACCCGAACGATCCAACCCGTTGACATCGCAGTCATTAGTCAGTCAAAAGCGAGTCACGGCTCCGATTTAGGGTCCACGCGGTCGCCACAGAGCCTCGAAATGAATACGTTTCGCTGCTGTCGAAGTTTTCAAGAGTGGAAAAGACGGCGATAATTAATTTCCAATGAATGCTGACTGTAAATGAATGCTTTCTGAAGTTTTCATTGAAATTTAATTGTGCTGCGCTTTTTCCTCCTTCTTTTGCTTTCAGATTTATTAAGCTTCAATATGGAAAATTAAACCGTTTAATCTGCCGTTGAAATATTTGAGAAGAACAACAAAATTCGGAGCCCATCAGCGAAGTCTTTTTATCGTTTGTGGAATTCTTTTGGCAGTGATAAAACTTTAAAAATCAGTCATTTAATTTTTTTCTTTTTTTTTGTGTTTATATAGGAAATCGCTTGTTTACTCATTTGTATTTTATGAGCATTTAACAGCTTCCGAATCACTCTTTCATCTGACGAACTGAGAAAAGAAGGTCGGCCACTAAAATGAGATATTAACCTGCTTTATTGTCAATAAAAGTGTTCAATAAAAATTCTTTCCAATTAATTTTTTTATTTATTGGTCCAAAAGACTCTTGTTTTAGGGATTCTGGAGTTGTAGTAATTCAAAAGACGAAGTTAAAGTGAAATGATGAATGATTCTAATGTAAAATTGTTTGCTGAATGAACAAAAGATTTTAACAAGATTGAAATTAAATTAAAGTGAAATTAATAACAGAGTTTTATAAACTGTACGAAACTCTTTTATGTCTATTAAAAATCTATAATAAACGATTAAAATTTAATCAAAATTTAGAGGAAAAATGTATAAAAATATGTTTAAACTTTGCCTTTCTCTTGACTGTTACTTTTCCTTCTGAGTTTTAAAAAATTTCAGTCCTTTTTCGAAGTCCGCTCAACATTTAAAGAAAAGAAGGATTAAATTTGCTTTGTTTTTTAGCTTTTATAATTATCCAGAATACTTTATTGACGAAATTTGTAGAAAATAATTTTACAAAATGAAAAATAAACCCGAAAATTTCCTCCAAATTTTAGAAAATTCGAAAGTCTGAAGCCTGTTGAAGGTGGATTTTAATGGGTTGTAATTTATTATAAAAGCGAGTGGAATGCGGCCGAATTTATCAAGAAATGTTGTTGAATCACTGTCAGACACAGACTTCAATAAACACGCTTGAAATCTCCAATCTGTCAGCTTGAAAGATAAAATCTTTACGGTTGCTTTAAGTCGAGCCTGAATGCTGCATTCCGAGCGTATCAAATGAATGTAACATGCATGCATGTGACTGTATATGAATCTTCTGGACATGTGTCGAAGTTCAAAGTGAATTAGTGTAAAAGCCATGACCAACGCCCGACACAAAAAGGACAATGAAATATTTTAACTGCGGCATTTACAACGAAATGAAAAATCTCTGCATGTCACTTCAGTGATATTTCAATGATTTATCAAGTATTTAAATCACTGACAACAACATTTATGATAAAAAGTTAATTCATAATAAGTAACATGGATATTTTTACATTTCACAATAAAATATACGCTAAAACTATCAAATTCATTTATAGAATTCTTGTAGATTTTAGAATCTATTTAAATTTATTAAGTTTAAGTTTATTTTAAATTCATAATGGCTGTACAATAAGAAGCTAAATTTTCTTTTATAGTACAAAATTCATTAAATTTATAATTTATATTAATAATTTACAGTGAAAATCCTGTGAATATGAATCACTGTTGGCTCAAAATTGGATTCGAAAACTTTTGCTGGCTTGAAGAATAACAATTATACAATTAATAATAATAATTATTGAATATACATAATATAAAAATAATTATTTAATAATGTTTCATGCTACTTTTATTCAGACTCAAACATATATTTTAATACAAAATAAATAAATAATGATGTTAACATTACGAAAATTATTATTATTACTATTATTGTTACGATTTTTATTATTCCGTCGCTTTCTCAATTATAAAAGATGCTTAAAATGCTATTTTAAATTAGAAGTGAATCTTTTTAAATTACAAGTGAAAAGTGTGTCTTAAATAAATAATAATTCAAAAGATATTCAATTATAAGATCGTTTATAAAATTTCCACGGTATTCGAACCTCTGTGCTTCCAATTCTTTTTATTCAACCTTGCATTTCTCACTGCAGGGAATAGATATTCGGTTCATTGGATAAACTGCAGATATAATCTAAAAGATCGTGAAATTTCCACACTCATTTGAAGACTTTTTTAATTTCTTACTAACTAAAAAAGTTATCACTTCGGTTTCCAAAGTTTATATTTATATTTTTTGTTTTTCTAAATGTGCATTTCAATTAAATAAAATAAAATTAATATCCACTTACCTTTAGTATTATTTTGGTTAATCACATTATTAATAAATCCAGCAGATATTTTAAACCGAAATCACTTTTATTAAACCAAAAATAAATCATAAGAATGGAGCATTAAAATGAAAATATTCAGCCGTTCCCTCGATGGACGATTGTTTGGGCCTCGAGTAGGTCGCACACTTCAGTCAACACACAAAAGAAACAGAACCGGGAAATTTTTACAGACAACAATACGAAAACAAATTTAATTCAGTGCGAATTGTGTAAAAAATGCTAATTTTTGTTCGTTTTTCCTTTTCTTTTGCTGCTGCTTTTATTTCAATCTGTGGCTTTTCTTTATCTCTTATTTATTATTTGGAAGCTGTTGCTTTTATTTATTTTTCGCTGCTGCTTTTATTTATCTTTTATTGCATTTTTGTTTAAATTTATTTAACAAGTTTAAGATTTTATTTAACACGACAATGACTCAAATAAAAGCATTTCTTGAGGTAAAAAACGTTGTGAATATTAAATAACGTTGATTTTCGGTTTTTCAGTTAAACACCGCGAAAAACTTTTGCACTTCTATCATAAAATTTATTATCGGTTATTTTAGTTGTTATGTAAGTCTTTTATTTACAATTTCATTCATCGTAAAAGTTTATAATAATTTTTATCAACTCTTGCTTTTTTATTGTAATTTTTTAATTTAAAGTCCAATAAATTTTCAAACAATTTTCTCACCTCCGAGTTTTCGATTATTTGAACATAAATTTTCTGCCTTTAAAAACAATTTTTCACTTCATCAACGTAATCATTGAGTTTTGCTTTCCCTTCCTTTTGTAACTTTTTCGTTTATTTTCTCTTTTCTTTCTTTTTTTTGGTTGGGTTTTTGTGAGAGCGACGCGATCGCGGTGCGTTCGTTGCGGGACCCTTCGTTCCTTCGTTCGTAACGACGTTCAACTAGCAACTGCTCGAGCCCCAGCCCATTCCTCGACTTACGTGGCGACTTGTTGTATTGAGTGAAGTCGCCACATCGACTCATTACAAGTTTCGAGTCTGTTGATCGTACATTGAGCGGAAATCGTTACTGCGATCGAGCTGATATTCCGCCTGCTTCAAGTAACTTGCCAAAAAACGATAACGACAAACAGAAAACCAAAAGAAAATAGTAAGGAAAACTACAAAATTCCAGCCAGTGTTTCAGTGGATTTGACTGCGATTGTTGCTGAGGTTGTTCGAGTCGATGCCGATGCCGATGTCGCTGCCGCTAAAGTTATGCAGCAAACAGGTTAACTTCACACACTGGAAGAATAAGAAAAACACATAACAACAACAACACGACTGCGATCAGCATCAATACAGCCTCCACCAGAGCAAAGAAAAATGTGTCTTTGGTGCTGCTCCAAGTTAGGAATCTTACAAAATTTCGATTGTCACGTTAAAAATTCTGGAGAAAATATATTATCTGTAGAATTTTGTTTATTCTATCTCGATTTTGGCATCTCGAAGATATTTATAACCGCGACAAGGTACTTAATTAGCTTCAAAACCATGTCGCATACATATTCAACAACCTGCATAGATACAAACATATACATTATATAGAACAGACATTATAAATATACACATGCTCCATAAATTATACCAATTTCTCTATGGAACTCAAAAGACTTCAGCCACGAACTTGATAGAGTTATTGCTGTAAAATATATGTACATGCACAGATGATGATGAAAGATAGAGAAATTATAAAGATATATTTAAATGTTGCATAGAGATTAATAATTGTTGAAATTTCAAGTTATTTTTAAAAGAATTTTTTTCGAATAACTGAAAAATAGGAGCGAAAATAGGGAAAACTAAAAAAAATAGGGAAGGGAATAAATTCTTTAACATTACAGATCGGAAATTTATAAATTTCAAATAGAAAAAGAAGACCCGAGCGTCCTAATTCTAGGTATTGGTTCTGATTTCTGGGAAAAATGGTTTTTATAGTGACCGATTTTATATCGAAAAAGTTTCCTAACTTCTTCCTGAATTGAAAATTCCTCTTTTCAATTTAAAGTTAAAATTAAATACTTGACTTCTTTCCAATAATTTAAAATATCCGTGAAAGATTTATGTAAAAAGAATCGTCATAAAAATTTTTCACTTCAACAGAAGCTTTTAAAGAACGAAAACCACCACCACAACAACAACAACAACAACGGGTTTCTTATTGGACACAGGACACTTAAAATCAAATTATTACATATCATAAGAAAGCACGAGAAGCAGAAGAAGAGGAAGAAACAGTTTCGATGGCGTACGCAACAAAATAAATAACAACAACAACAATAATGAGAACAACAGTGAAAATGCAGTCTGCGAGTCATATTTGAAGACATCTCGCGTGTGCCAAACGTGATCAGCGTTGGCAACAACAACAGCGAGAGCGAGAGCGAACAGAGAACAGTTGATATAAAACCAGAGAGCCAAAGAGCAGCAACGACGTCGCTTTAACAACAACCACGGATTCCTTTGGCCGCTTGTATTAAATTATGAAGACCTGTTTTTGAGTAGCTGTGGAATGATATCAGGGCTGAGCGAGCGTTTGGCGTTGGCGTGTGTGTGTGCGTGTGTGTATGGACGCAAATAAAAACGATTGCTTCTTTTGTGTATAAGGAAAAAAAGGAAATAAATCGACTATAAATTAATAGAAATCAAAGAATCAATGTATTAAAATTTATCTCATTCAAGAAGAGGTGGAATTTTTCAAGTTAGTGAAAAGTAAATAAAAAATAAAACTAGAAATAAAATAATTAATAATAATAAAAAAAATAAAATATATTCTAGAAAATAATTAATTAAAGGAATTTTATTATTAATTAGATTAGAATTAAATATTGTATAGACGTACCAAACAATTGCAACTTTTGAAATAATTTACGTGACTTTTGCTGAAATAATTGAAGTCAAAGAATGGAATCATTAGAAGGACGTGTTATTATTCAATAATTTAAATATTTATATAAAAATATAGTCAATAATGTAAACATTTTATTGATAAACAAACTGTTATAAGATTAAACCAATGCTTATAATCGGGAAACAGCAACAAGAGCGACAGCGTCAATAACGTTTTTTATTTAACATTTCATTAAGGATAAGGTGAGTAGCATAACTAAAATCAACAACGCAGACCCTCATCCCTTCAGCTATTCGCTGATACAAAAACATAAAAGCCAAGAGGAACAAAATTGGTAGTCTTCTTTGAAGGCAAATTAGACCCCACAGTTCAACGGCCTTCACGATTCACAATTTTGCTGCTGTTGTTATTTTCATGGTTTCTGTTTTTATGCTGCGACTCCTGCAGAAATTCATCATCTTCGCAAAAATACGCGTAAAGGAGCGAAATTCCAAAAACGAACACTGAAAATAACACAAACAAAATAAAACGTTGAGACTTCGTGGAGTTTTGGTTCGCTGAAGGAACGTGGAGTGGAGAGAAGTAAATTGAGCAGCAGAAAAATTAAGAGTTCAGAAGTAAGAACTGAGCAACAGAGGAACTGCGCAAGGAGCCGCTCCCAACCCACAGAATTATAAACACTGTCAGCTTCTCCGGGAGAGCCTCTCCTTCTTTTCCTTGTCACATTCTCAGTTCTACGAAATTTCAAATATTTATTTACATTTGATACTAATGAGTTTTTCGGGTCTTTCGAGCTGTAACTGTGTTTATTGTTCTATGTCCCCAACGAATGCTTTAAAACTCACTTGTGATGCAAGGCGAAATCACGCTCTCTCTTCTCTCCTCAACGCGCAAATTCGAAGAAGCGCCCCAGTCGGAATTATTTGTTTATTTATTAATCGCAACGTTCAATAAAGTGAGTGGAAAGTAAGTGCTAAGTGAAACAGTTATATTTAGGATTCTGTTTTACTTACGCTTATTTTTCCATTTGAAGACGTGTTTTTATCTGTTGTTGGTTTGTACAAAACCTAACATGATTTCTGTCTTCTACAACCTTTTACACTACATTATTGCATTGAAATATCAGAGAAATATCAGAGGACATAATTTGCGTCGCAATGTCGCTTCTTATCTACACATTTGTTTACATTAATTCCTAAAATAACATTTTCGCCCAAAAAATGTACATTACTTGGTTTGCATCGAAATATTTTTTCATCGTTATTATTACATTCATATGAATCCTAAAATAACATTTTGAAGCAGAATTTGATGTTTTTTTTTCACCTAACAGTGAATATCTCGGTTCCTCATAGTTAGCTGCTTTCGTATCTCCTCTGTTGTCTTTCTGCCGTGTTCCTGCTCTTATCTTCAATATGCTTTTTGGTACAGTGAGGATATGTAAGAGGAGTAGATAATTTTTTGATTTGTCTGTAAAAGAAATTAATTAATATTTAAATCAAAATCAAGCAATCTTTTGTTTTAATGAGGAGCTTTTTAGAATTTATAATAGTTATATTATATCTTTCTACAGAAGAGATTAACTTTATCAATTTATTTTTTTTTTTCGGAGTCCCTTTGGATAAATACCGATGGTACTCCACATAACAATAACCTTTACGCATTTTGTTGTGTTGTATTACAATGAAAATATAAAATGTGTAAGAGAAGTGTTTTTTTTTAACTTTTGATCCCATGCCACTGACAAAATAAATGGTGATGACAACAGAAAATGAAGTGGATTCATATATTACGAGGAACAATTTCGATAATGGATCGATTTGTGGAAATATTGTTGTTTGTATATCTTGAAAACTCATTGCTATATTCTGTTTTCAAAGTTTCATACGTAAATTCCCACAAAATGTACAACAAAAATTGCGTGAACACTTTCGGAAGCAGTATGAAAAATTTCCTACTGGGTCAAACTTCTGCGAAGCGAGGAATGTGTGATTTCTTGTGTTGCGTGTTAAATCGCAATTGCTTTATTTGGAAAATTGGCATAATTTATGCTGCTACTTAATGTTTTTTAAATTTACCATTAAAAGAAATTGTAATGTATTGTATAATATACAAAAATGTGCGAAAAAAACATACAGAACCTACAAAGCAGTTTAATTTGAATGAGTGAGTGAGTGATCAGTAGAAATTAAAGTGAATGCGTAACGGAAGCCGCAAACGCAGAACAGAAAATCTTCCATGCGTTTGTGAAAGTTTCATTTTTCTAAATTTTTCCGTTTAACTATCCATTTATTTTTTATTTTTCTTTTTGAAATTAATTAAGGTGTTTTTACTTATTTTTGGTATTTTTTTGTATTTCCCATATTTCTTTTTGTTTCGTTGCAGCTTTCCTGCAGAAAAGAAAAAAAAATATTGTAGTATCAATAAATAATAAAGAAGAAATTTGGCTCAAATTCCCTTTGAAGAAAAATAAATAAAAGGTAAGATATTTAAATTATAAACAATTATATAATGGTTAAACTATTTATTTATTTTACTATTTATTATTTTTCACTAAATAGAAAATATTCTTTAACATTTTTTTTGCGTAGATGATACTGATTTCATGCGTCATAATTCGAACACAAATAAAATTTCGAATTTATGCATTCAATTTCAAAAAAGTCGCATTGAAATTTTTATAAATAATTCCTCGACCAAAAAACATTGGAAACCGAATGAAAAACTGAAATTCAGTTGGGAATTTCTGAAATTTAATTGGTCAAATTCATGTCATTTTTATGCCTCTTTAATTTACATATATCCTTCTGCATGCATTTCGCATTCCTATTTTTTTTCCTATACTCATATTCCTATTTATATTGTTGTTTCTCTTCTAATTGCCCGCTTGATGCATTTTGTCTAGTTTCATATAATTATCAAAATTATTGTTATTAAATTTATTCAATTGCTCCTTCGTTCCTTCATTCTTTCGTTATCGATCGTTCCATTTTCTAAATAATCACATCGTTGTTAAGATTACAGCCTTTAAAAGCAACAACAATAAAAAATAAATATTCCAAGTCTCAATAAAAAAGGAAATAAAAAGGAACATGTATTTTCCTTATTTTGTATGGAGAATAGAAATAAATTATAGCTTTCTAATTTGGATTTTTATTATTATTGATGTTGGGTGGGTCCTCAGATGGATTTGTTGGAATATTAGCAACAGTGATTCAATATGTTTTTCAATTCAAAAACCCACAAGTAATCATTAAATGTATGAAATTAAATTAAACGAATAGATTGACGGAGAAGTTCTACCTTTTCCTAAACAGAACTATTAAAAAGCATTTAATACATCAATCAATAATTTCTTTAACTTCTTTGAATGTAAAATAAATTTTCTTAATAAATATGCAGCCTTAATAAACCATAAAAGAGCAATAATGATTAAATGAATGAATTGATATATGAATGCATAGTTCTTGTTCCAGTTCTTGTTTATTTTCACGTTCATTATCAAAGACAATGAAGCTCTTTATTACGACACAATTACAACCACATTAATGCCATTTTATTTTTCTTTTAACTGATTAACTTTAATTGTATTAATGTTCTTTTTCTGCTTCTGTTCTTCTGATTATTCAATGTTCTTTAACTTCTCTTCATATCTTCAGTTAGGCGTTGAGTTGGATTTCATTGTGGCTGTTGAAGCAAGCGTTGGCAGTCGGTGATTTCAGACAGGAGACACAGAAAGAACATTAATCAATGTTCAGTTGGCATCAGAGATTGTTTCTGGTTTGCATGAGTGCAAATGCATATTCAATTTTCTCTCGCTTCACGCGAATTTTCTAAGACGCTTTCTTGACGATCTGCGGTCCGATTTCAAACTCTTTCGCTTTGCTGAGCAAAAAAAAAAATACTTTGACTAAAATGTTGCACTTTTACAAAGATTTTTGTTGGTTTTGTTTTTAATTCTTCGTCTTTTTCGAATGTTTTTATTGTACATTGCTTTAAGTATAATTTTGTGTACAATTTTTTTATTCTGTTGACAGTTCTAACAGATTTTCCACCATGCGACACCAACGATAATTTAAAGAATATTAACGATAACATCAAAAGGAACTTAAACATATTTGTAATCTTTTTTCTTTTTAACATAGGTTTTGTATAAATAAATGAGCTAAATAACAATAAATTAACATTGCAGTATGTTTTGAATTCTACCTTGCACCCATTCGATAGTCCACAAAAGGCTTCCGGGCCAGTACAAGGCCCTTGCGCTCCGATTCTATGGAGGCAGTCAGCTCTTTCGCTCGAAATATTCATTCTCTCGATAATGTTCAGTTTCCAACGTCATTTCCTATCCAGGATAAGACCCAGAAATTTTGGTTTATACTTGAAATTAAGCCTGTCACCTTCTTCATTCTTAGAGGTTCAACTTGAGGAATTTCATGCTTCCTCGTTAAGAGAATAAGAACATCTTTTTAGAGTGTTCAGAGCATGCACCACTATTGCAAGAGCATTCGCATATACAATAACTTCCGGATCTTCTCGCTCCAGTGCTACAAGTAGCCCGTCGACCAACAAGTTCCACAGAAAGTGGGAACTTTTAAATCTCCTCGCAACTAAGCCAGCCTGAAGCGATTTTAGACCTTCTTACTTCTTTACAAGGACCTTTTATTATTATACCAGTTACCACTCGTTTTTGCACTATTGCATCCTTCATGTTTGAATGGAGATCGCCAGCTCCTCTAAAATACTGTGATAGTTCCAGTTGACTCGTCTGGCATAGTCATCCGGGACTGAGGCACCCATGCCGAACCTTATATGTTTATGGTTAGATATAGATGCCTCCCGCGATACATGCTAGTTTAAATTAAAAGCTGCCATACTTTTGCTGGCCAGGGTGAGGTCAAGGACCTCACTCCGGATGATTATGGCAATGGTCGGATCAACGCTCCGATCATTATGTAAAATTATTCCTTATAATGAACTTAAAAATGTCACTCATCGGTGATATTGGTGTTGTTGTTGTCCAATATCACCTTATGCACGTTAGAATCGTAGCAAGTAATGGAGAGAAGGCAACGAAAAGATCACCAGTGATAAAACCTGAAAGAGAGAGAAACATTACGTCGCCTTTGTTAAATAGAATGGCCGTCGTACGGTCATGATCGGAACAATATAGTAATTCATTGTGTGTTGTAGCGATGCCCTTAATAGCTCCATTGTGGACTCAAGGTTTCTCACTGATTGCAACGGAGGCTGTCCCTTAGACACGCTTCAGATGACACCTAGGATTTTTCGAGTCCTCCTCTCTACATAGATTCGCAATGTGTCGTATGAGCAGTACACCTCGTACAGGGTGTGGGTCTTCACCGCACATAGTCAATCTTGAACTATCGAGCTGTAAAGCTATTTCGTTGCTGAGACAGTAATGTCGTAAGTTTTCTTACGTAGTAAGAATATGGCGCTATGTTTGTGTAGAAGACAACAAAAACGATTCTATGCTGTTTAGGAGAGGGAGCTCAATAGCATTCGCTTGCATATACATACATGAGCATTACATTATGAGGAGAGAGTTGCGAACTACAGTTTTCCAAGCAAGCAAACAAATACGAATCTACGGAGTGATATGTGTACTGCAAAATTAAAATGACGCTGTAAAATCATCAAAAAAGTGATAGCTTATTTACGAAAAACGACGTAATAAAGTCGTATTTTTGTACTCTTTCAAAAAGTCCCGCTGAGAACAATCAACCCAACATATTTTATGTACTACTCAGCACGTATCTACAATTTATATATCTGGTGTACACAAAGTTGGCACACTTCTTGTTTTTTCTTATGAAAAACTAAAATGAAAAATTTTTTAAACAACACTCCCTCCTCAGTTTATAAAGCAGGTACTGTGCCAACGGTTGCCTTATGTTCGCTCGTCTTTTATCAAAAATAACGTTAACGTAAGCAGTAAGCTGTTGGCGCATGCGATTGCTATACTTTGCAACCATTTTAAAAGCATCTTTTCGAACATTCGTTCACAGAACGAATGTTTCGTTCGCACTTGTGAATAAGGCTGTTAACAAAAACAATAACAAACTCTGTTATAAGACAAAAGTTTGCAACCCGGTGTGATATTTTGGTTTGATTTGATATGTTAACTTTGTTTATCTCTGCCAGAAACAAGATTGGGAATTAGCTGCGCATATTTTGTTTAGATTGACTTATTAAAAGTATTATAGTGGTTTCTAAAATGGATATCAATCTCAAAATTATAGAGCAAGTAAAAAAATGCCCACAATTGTATCAAAAAAATTCTAAAGGACTAGATCGGCAGAAATATTGGAAAATTCTTTCAAACAAAATGCAACTCGATGGTGAAAACCAAACACAAGTTTAAATGGGTAAAATAAACAAATAATCTATATTTCATAGAACAGTTCCTGAAAAGCCGCTGGTACATCCTGCGTGAAAGGTACGCAAAAGAACTGCAGAATTGCGAACGGCAGGAGCAACGCACACACTTCAAATATATCAAAGAAATGGAGTTTGTTAAGCATCACCTCGTCCTGCCTGCCACTTCGAATGGCAAGGCGGATCATCACATTCCCGACAATTGGATTAAGCCTGAATTTATTATAACTGAATCTGATTTGCAATGGAAACTTGAAAGTGATGCTGAAGGGGGACCAATCTTCATTATTAGCGGCGAAGAGGAGGAACAGCAGAACTCCGCGGAGCAACAAAATATCGAAGAAACAGTAGTTGTAGAAGAGGAAGTACCATATGATCAATCTTCGCAGCAGGAGAAGGAACATGACCAAATCACTACTGCGACGGAGCAAAGTGATTTGCAGAATAAGAGACAAGAATGCAAAACTCAATCGAATCCGTCGAAGGACGCACGAAAAGAATTGCATTTGGAAGCGGAAAGAAAAGATATTGCCGAGAAGATGGCCATTAAACAGGAAGTCGTGTCCGATCGTGATGAATCGAAAATAACACTTGCAGAGGCACAGAGTACAGTCGGCAATGGAAATTGTAAAAAGTCTGAAGAAAATAGAAGTGAAACTAATGCAGCAAAGGTGAGTGCAGAAAGGACGCAGATTGAAAATGGACGGTGCGAAGATTCTATATTCGGCGAACTGGTGGCAGCTATGCTCAAGACAATGGAACCGAGCAAGAAAAAAAATATAAAAAAAGAAATCATGAATTTGCTGTTGTCCTAAGTTACACTATTATTGAGTATAACTAATAATCAAACACCCTCAAAGAGAAGCAGCTATTTACTATACGAATTTTATTGTAAAAAATTTATTGAATGTTGCGCGTTAATAAAGAATTAGCTAATGTCTCCTTGTAATGTTTGAGGACTCTATCATCATCAATATTTGAATTTAGTTTAACATCAATTTTAGCAGAGAAAGATGCATTAATATTTAAAAATATGTATGTAAATAAACAATACAAAATAAATGAAGTAAAACAATAAATGTTAGAAGTATTACTGCTCGGAATCTGGATTGTGGTCGGGCTCCATGTATGCTGTGTCTATTGCGTTGACGTCGGGCATATTTTCACTGATGTCAGGCATTACCAGCTCCTCGGATAGCTCCTCTTCGCTTTCTGTATTCATGAACTCGTCGTCACTTAGCGAAAAGTATTTATTCACAAACGGTGGCAGACCGAATGCACCATAATTGCTTAGATGTGGTTTAACGATAACTTTCAAATGCTTAGCATAATGCTTTTGATCGAATTTGTAGGAAACATATTTATCGGGAAATGTGGTGCCTTTGTTCTCGCCATAGATCAAAATCACGTTGTCATTGTTTTGTAGTATTTTCTGATGCTTACTGAACGACAAACCGAAAACCAAATGTTTGTACACTAGCGTCCATTGCGGCATATGCGCCGGTTTGTGGATGTAGTAGAGCATGATTACGTTGTGATGGGCGTGTATGAAGCCGGCAGCTGATTGCATTTGCGTTACAAATATGATCGGCACCTGCGGGCGAAAGTGCGCCAGCTTCTTCGTCATGCGGCCGGTTAAGCCCAAAACAATAATAGCTTTGGCATTCATTTCGAAGGCTGCTGCCACCGCAGAACGCGCCAAACTGTCGCTCCCCGTCAAGGATTCATCGCAGTACGGCTGCTGCGAGAGATCCTGCTTCAGCAAAGGTCCGTTCAAGGCTTCTTGCAGCAGAAAGAAACCAAAGGATTTGCGTAGCTCGTCGTACCTGAACATATACTTGTCCGGATAGAAGAAGATTTGCATGTGGTGTGATGGAGCGACTGTGTATTGTTTAAGCGCCAGACTGATCGCCTCAACGATAATCGGCTTTCGCAGCGTGAAGGCGTGCTCTATGAAATTCTCAGCGGCAGGACAGAGGTGAAGTATCTCCGCCTGTTCTTTATTCTTCGGCGGAATGAAGGAAACCACGAAGCCTTCGTAGGCTTCCGCAGCCCAGTTGTGTTCATCTTCGCAGCCCTTCAGTTCGTTCAGCCTAACTGCTGCCCAGAGCCGCATGCGGTCGCATTTGAAAACTTTCAGAGTTTTTATTAAATCGTTGAAATACGCCGGGATGCCTATAATATGCGAAATGATAATATTGATGCCGAGCTCTTTGCAAAATGTTATGTCCTCCATCTCCTCCACGGAGATGTGATACTTGTCGCATTTGGCCGGAAAGCGCACCGGCATTCGTGAGGTTAGAGCGCCACCCTTCAACGCTCGACAATCCAAGTAGGTGCTTTTGTTAGCCTGCACAATGAGCTGTATATCAGGCCCAACAAGGATGATATCACAGCACTTGACATCGTCCAACAAGAAGGTTGCATTCACGAAGAGACTCTGTTTATTGCAAGACGAGGAAGCTCGACGCTCCGTAGTCAAAATCAACTCGTCGTCCTTTTGCAAGTCCAACTGATCCGCCGGCAGATCGGGGTCCAAGTCGCCGGTGTATTGCAGCCGTGGACTCAGTTTAGCCAACAACGTTGTTGAGACCGGGTAGCCGATTTCTCTGGATATCTTTAGCTCTGTTTGGTGCAGACGTACGACCAACTCCTGGTTCTCATAAATCGAGCCGACGAACAAGTCGATGCAGAAGCATTTCACGCCATATCCTAAAAAGAAAGAGTGTATTACTCAGTAAATCACAAAAGAGAGAACCATAGAATAGATATGGGGCTAGAAATATATGTAGATATTACGTATAAATCCTTCCAAATTGTCGTCGGTAGTACTTTTCGATATCTCAACGCATTTCTTGTTTTCGGAGATGTTGAACTCTTCTACCTCGTTGAGTATTTGGTAGCCTCGGAAGTAGCCGTGCCACGTATTCTCCGGCAGGTCATCGTTGAACTCCTCGTAGAGCGGCACACACTCAGCTTCTTCTTCACCAAGTAAGTCCATTGCATCTTCTTTGATTTCTATCTCGTCTTTGCTTTCCACCTTCTCATCTTTAAAATGGCTACCACTGTATAGCATATCCGCTGTAAGAGTTGCTAATTCCTCTTCGAATTCCGGCATGTATTGGCCAGGTCCCAAGATTCGTTCGAACATCTCGCGGTGCTGAAATTTCGTTAGCAGATCACGGGCCCGCGTCACTCGGTCTATGTCATTGGCCAGCTCCGAGACACGCAGCCGATTGCACAGCGTTTCAATTAAGTGCTCCATTTTCAAATCATCATCGGCAACCGGTGAAATTTTTAAGAGCTTCGCCATTTTCAGTTTTATAACTTCTTCCAAAATAATTCAGTTGTACAAATAAAAAATATAATTCTAATTAAAAAATTAACAAAGATGACGTTTCGTGATTTAAAAATTTTCTAAATTCAAATTTTTTTTTTATATGTAATTTTTTCCAGTACGAAAAAACACAAATATACAATTGTTTTTTATAGAACTTTGTGCATAAAAATAAAGAAAATAAATTAAAAGCATAGCAATTTCAATGAAATATTTTTCTCTTTGAATAAACTCGTATTTGTTTTGAGATTAATTTGCAAAATGTCGTTGCGAACATTAAACAGAAGCTTCTTCGACGATTTGTGGCCACTAATTTTGGAGGAAAACATCTGTGACACGCGCAGTAAAAACACTTCGGAGTTTTTTGTGCCCGAGAAACGGCTGGACAACTTGTGGGCGCATGACCTGCTCGCCAAGAAATGCTACAAGAACTATCAGAAACCGAAGGAACTGAAGTTGGCTGAAGATGAAACTGATGACATTGGAAAGGCCACATCTGAGCCAAGTATCGATGATGAGGGCCCAGTTTACCGTATGCCGTATATCCCAAACTTAAGGGAGCAGTGTCACTGTCTGACCATGCAACAACAGCGCATGGAGAGGCTCGCCTTCGATTTTGCGAACCGAAAGTTTCCTTGGTACATGCAGGAATCGCGTCCACAAACAACATTAGACATAACGGAGGAACTGATTGCCCAATTCAGCAACCCTTTCGAAATGAATATGCTGAAAAATCTGCACATGTTCCAGTGCAGTGTGATGATTATTGATGTGGGCTCGGAAGTGCGTCTGGGCGAAATAAAGCGTTGGCTCAAGTTCTGCAAATACGTGAAGATCGTGGCAGTGGTGCGCTGTGAGATTATGGCACGTCGTCTGAAAGTTGTGGATGGACTACAAACCGTGTGGTTGGCGGAAAATCTCGAAAACACTTGGCAGGAGGAGTTGTCGCGATCTCTGTTGGCAGTTAAAACCTGCGCTAACCAATTGAATATCCTCAACGACTGCGCTCAACCATTCATGTTTGTCTTCGCCAAGAACCGTTACGATTCCTCTTGGGATACATTTAAAATTCTAAAAAAGATTTAGAGCAAAATTGAGAACGAAACAAATGCATTTATATGTATGAAAGCTAATAATAAATCAGTTTATAGCTTTAAAAATATATATAAACACTATTTTGGAAATGATAAAAATTTTTCGCGATTGTCAACCATTTTTTAGTAATTGTTACTTTAATGAAACTGTATTTTGGAATTTAAAATAAACCTGAACTCAAACCATAAATAAATTAATAGTGGGGCTATGTGAGCGGGTATTCAAAGCAATCTCTGGTTGATATTAGCTGAATTACGTATCACGTTGTTTTAAACAGCAAGCTATTATTTTCTATATAACAGCATCGTCAGCGATACAAATAATGAATGCTTTCGAGCCATATAATCAAGGAAATTACATCAAGAATTAAATTAATTAATCAGAAAACAAATACATAAGAATTATGGAATTTTAACCGGAAATTAAATGATCGGCACAACCATTTCATCATCAAAAAAGTTCATATATATATCAAAAAGGAAGAGTTTAAAAAATATTTTTATATAAATCTCTAGTTCCTTTAAATCATAGTTTTGAATCAATTTTTCAATTATTAATTACATTTATTATTTCATTTATAAAACCAAATGTTGCTTATTATATGATTTTTTATTTTTTGTACTATTTTTTAATCATTATTCTACATGCATATTATTGAAGTTTTTTTAAAAATTTTTAAGCCCGAGTTACCTATATAGTAACAACAAAATATAATTGTATACAACCATAACAATAACACTACAAAGAACACTAAAAGTAAGAATAATAAACATATTTATCCTAATTATCTAGCTTATTACTTAATATAATTTACTTTTTACAAATAATTACTAATCACTTTTATATAATTACAATAAACGTTAACATATGACATAAGTCTGCTTTCTGTTGTTTCAAAAAGTTTCTGGAACTGAAATTGCTTATACTATACATCAAACACTTAGATGATATTGCAACAAATATTAGAATTCTGTCTGTATTCTGATTTATTGTGTTTTTGGTTTCTTTGCCTTCCTTTACATTTTATATACAGTTTTTACGGCTTTTTTAAGGACGTTGATGTCAGATGTTCGTATGAAGCCTAGAATTAAAGACGAATTTATTATATTAAATACAATAATATTAATTGCAATATGCAATATCGACTTTGCACATTTTGGCACAGCTTTTTCACACCTTTAACGTTGTATAACAGTAGCCAGCGAAGCCATTCATTTCCATTTGAAAATTGGAGCCATCTGTCAAGTCGTCGAGTAGCGCCAATTCAGCACCCAAATGTGGAACAGAAGCTCGTAGCATCAGAAACAATGTCAGAGGCAACATACTGTCTGCATTTATTGCAGTTGCGGTGCTTTCTAGATATGTAGGGAAAGTTTTATTAGTAAAGCATAAATACTATTTCACAAAACAACTATAAAAATATTTGTCTTTTACAAAAGGCAGTAAATATTTTACTAAATTTAGAGAAGAATGTCGCGTAAACGTATCGTAAACGTTGCCTGCAAGCCCAATAAGGGATTTATTTTGCTCTGATATGGTAAATAAATTATTATGAAACTCCACAAAAAACACGTTGTGCCATTATCAGCCTAATTCAGCCTCTTCTTCGTTCCTTTTACATAATTTCAATCGTCTTATAGCTTTGATTACCTTTCTCCGTTAGTCTATGCGCTTCCGTCAGCAGCTGCATGCATTTTTCGATCACAATTAACATCGCTTTCGGACTGTATTTCTCTTGCAATTGCTTTAGTGTTTGTATTGCTGTATGAAAGCATTCATTGCTAAACACTGGCAGCAGCATCCTGTAAAAATATGTCTTTCAGTAGTATCCTAATTTAGTTAACTTGGAATTTACCTGTCCAATCCTAAGCATTTGCTTAGCTCTTGATCCGTTAATTTCTCGGCAAACAGCAAATTCTGTCGATACATTTCATCCTTATCGCTGTATTTATTTGCGTACAAAACAAAAAGTGTAGAATAAATGCCCTCAGACAGCACAATCGGATAGAGCAGCGTTATATGAGAGACCACTTCGCGTGTACTTTCAACTACACAGTAATCTTCGGGCAGAGCTGGAAACATTTTGCGAGTAAATCGATAAACACGCTTTGAAATCGATTCCCACTCGCGCATCGCTTGCTTCGCCAAGATGGGTGTCGGTTTCATTTTCCAGCATCCGTATGAGGTGTAGAAGCTTTGGGCAATACGTTGATTGAGGATGTGAAGGGGGTGATGAGGATCTTTGAAAGCCTGCACAAGATATTCCTTAATGGCGTCGACATCTTCTGCATTGAGCGAAGTCATACCAAATTTAGGAATAAAGTCGAAGCTGTTTTGTGCCGTGAAACTGATGTAGAAGAAATAAAAATAGGTTAGCATTTAATTAATCAAATATACGAGGTAATTAATCAAATATCAAATAAACATGTATGTATATGTTTATAGTTGTTGTTGTTTATACCTGTTGTTTCTGGAATTGCTACTAAGATTTAAGCCACTATCGAAAGACAAATGCAAACTGCTGCCACAATCGTTCGCCCAGCTGCCGAGTTGAGCGTTGAACAGATTGTGGATGGAATGATCGTCGTTGTTGGGCAATGGTGTGAAATTGGCAAATTCCAAGTCATTTAATTCAGGCTGCAATAGTGTCTCTTGTGAGTACGAACGACGCAGAAAGTTCATTGATCCATCGTCACTTGTGTTGAAAATGTTTGACTTGGAACTTCGTAGAAAGCTGTTGGTCGAATTCAGACTTATTTTGTCCATGCTGGCAGAAAAGCCCATTGATATGTTCCTGGCGAAATAGCTTTGGACGTAACTGTGATATTCGGAGTCTTGTTGCACGCGTGTTTTATCGCGTTCGCTCAATTTTCTGATGTACACATTGATCCCATTCCATAGTTCTTTGGTATTGCAGCTAACGAAGTCGACTCCTACGATTTCTTCTTCAAAATTTTCAAACAAGGAGCGCCATTTTCGTGAGTTATCTACGACAAGGTCACCAATAGATCTAGTAAAGATCAAATATAAATGGACATTTTTTCAGTTGACATTATTTAAAGTGTAATTACCTTGGGTATCGATCAAATTGGCGATTTATAGACACCGAACCGGAAGTAATGGTGACATCCGTCCAGGTGCCCGCAAGCGTGCCACTTAAAATATTGCCAATCATTTGCAGTTTGGAGCTTGTGCTATCGTCCTCTGAATTCTTTAAACAATTTTGAGTTAGTGTAGTTAATAAATTCATCACTAAACCGTTTCTCACTTCAGCGTGCACCATATAATAGACGCCCTTGCCATTCGGTCCGACTAGTGTCAGCTCCCCTTCATAAAAGTATTCGTTCTTCAATACCGCGATGCCTTGGCCAGTCAGTTCGTTGTTCACAAAAATGCCCTCGAAGTAGTCACCATTCATGGTGATGCAGATACCAGCTCCTATTCGCTTGTTGTCCTCGAACATGCCCATGTATTTCTCGCCGCTGACCGCATCGTCCTGAATACCGTAGCCAGACTTGGCATTGCACTGAAACTCCCCCACATAAGAAAATGCATCGGTCCGAAGCATGCCGTGCCCATGAAAGAGTCCGTCTCTGAAGTTTCCTGTGTACACCTCGTTATCCTTCATCTCGAAGCAGCCGTAGCCGTGAAATTTGCCGCTCTTGAAACAGCCTTCATAGACGCCTACGGACGGAATCACCATTTTTCCATAACCTGTTTGTGCGTTACAAAAGGAATAAACTCAATAACAGAAAGAAGCTAAACGTTTTAACCTTCTATTTCGCCGTGATGAGCTTCGCCTAGATAAAATTTCTCATCCGGAAACTGAAGGTAGCAGCTGCCATGCAAGACACCATTTTGCCATTGGCCGTACGCATCCACGCCGCCGTATTTCTCATGCTTAGTGCTGTAGACGTACGCTATCCGGCGAGTAATGAATAATTTATCACTTGCTTTACCCAACGCAGCCGCAATGGCCCTTTCCAATTGATCGTACCACACAATTTTGTCGTGTTCGGAGCGAGCAACAAGCGTGAAACTCTTCTCCGGCGTTGTTACACGCAGCGTTTTATCATTCTCCGATCTTAACCACATGGCTACCAGGGGAAAAGTCTGTACATTAGTGCTCAGTTGGCAAAAGCAATCAGAGAAAAGTATAAAAGTAGGTTGCAGTATCTTCAACGCAATGTTGCCCAAACGTAGATGTGTCTTTTCGGAACTGAGTATAAAACGGCGGCTCTTAAATCGAAAGTGGCGAAGCTTTGGACTCAGATCGATCCGAAGCCAGAAAGCCTGCGTAGCGCTAGCAACCTCCAGATCGATCCGTTGTTGCTGTGTAAACGATCTCCAAATCAGTAGCTGTTTAGTAAAGTCATGGCACGATTTCGTAAGCAACTCCAAGCATTGTATTAATGTTTGTTGCATTTTGAATGGCTGTTCGAAGACACGCTGTAAATCTAGAGTTTCCGGAGCTGCAGACGTCCTTAGAGCAGAGATTTTAGAGAAATCAGTGTAAGTCTTAGCAGCTTCTGCAAAACCATTCATGCAACAAACGTCACAAAAGCCGCGCGTATATTCTGCAAACAGCGTTATTGATTCTTTCACACTGTGCACGAAAATCATTTCGCCAGGATTAGCGAAATCGCCGCGATAGTAACTCCCCACCGAATGTAACACTGCAGCTGCATAGCAGAGCATTTTGACAAAGTATTCGCAAATATGAAGCAGTTCTTTGACGATGGGACAGTTCTTTTTACGCTGAAAAGCAAGAAGACCCTCGACCACACAGCGTTGTTGCAACAGTGTTTGTAGCTGCAGTTGCAAACTGATAAGTGGCTCAGAGAACGTTTTGTTCAACGTACGTGGACAAAGATTGTGCAACGTGAAGCAGCCAGATGCTAGGATGTACGGAGCCCCACTCTTATTTTGCGAGTTTTCATAATTTCCTTGACAGCTTAACAAGTCACGCGCTAATTGGACCTGTTGCGAGTACACAGATCCTTCGGTGTTAAGCAGCAAGGTTTGATAGTCACCGCAGCATGCTGCAAGTAACGAGCTCTCAGTATCACTCATTTCAGGCCCATCGAGTTTTACCTCTTGAGGCGCACTTAAATCATTACATTTATTGCTGCTCTCCAACTGCTGTCTGCTGTTCATGCCCCAGTGGAATAGGCGTCCATCCAGGGTTCGCGCGATGCTGTGCTCCCGTCCAGCTGCAATCCCACACACGCCCACTCCGCTCAATTTTTCAAGTCTGCTCACATTCATTCGCTTGATGTGATCGCCAGTGCCAAGCAACCCGCCGTTAATATCGCCAAATGTGTGCACTTGCGTTTGCAGTAGCGCATGTCCTTTGCCCAATATTTCCCGCATCGTCATATTCTGGCTGTCGGTGGTGCTGATGCAGTTGGCCGAGACTGAGGAAGAATTGCGTTTGTGGTGTTTATGCATTTCGGAAGCCACTGCAGAAGTTCTGCTGCCAACATTTTGTGGCGATTTTCCCAATCGTAGTGTGGATGTTTCTATATAAAATATTCATTTTATAATAAGGAAAATTTCGTAATGAATCGGTCTACCTGGAGAATTCTCGAAGAGGCTGGTTGAGAAAGAACTGCTGTCATTTACGTGCTCGTCCATGCCTTCGTCCCCAACCAGCAGCACAAAATGTTCATCACCTGCCACTAGGTCGAGAATTCGTTTGGGTTGTTCGAAAAGTCTCAAATGTTGCGGCTCAACTTCCCTTTGAAAAATTTCACCGCAGGTGCCCATAGCGTAAATATTATTAGAAGCGGCAACAAAGAGCACACCATTCACTGAGCACTTTACGCGCACAATTTGAATTCCATCCTCAGAAAGTTCCAGTGGATCGAAAATAACAGACTTCCATTCCGACTCACTGATACTGTTATGGACTGCTTGACCATAAACAGCGCCACTTTCGACCACGATGTATATTGTATGAGTGCTGCGACAGAAGTCAACATCGACGACATCTTCTCGAAGTAGTTTTAATTGCAACCGTTGACCATCGGAGTGACAGGTGCCAAGCAGCAGTTGTTGTTTGCAATTAAGCATTAACAATCGCTGTGCATCGAGCGCACAAATGCGTAATATCGGGGTCAGTGATCTGTCTGCGATATTGTCACTTGATTTCTTTTCTGTTTGGCTTGACTCCAACTGCAGGACATTACCCTGGCGATAAATAACAAAGGCAGGCGTCATCGTTGTTGTCGTCGTCGCTGACATTACGTCACCTTCACTTCCCATCATCTGAACTAAATATTGAAGTTAATTAGTTACTTAAGTAGCTGCAGGCATTACGACTTCTCTTGAATGCGAGTTTCAATGAATCATTGGCGCCTTGAAATTACACTTGAAATTATTATTACTGTTTAGAAGTTGATTTTTGTTTGTTGCTGTTCCGAGCATTTTAGCTTGCGTCGCGTATTTTAAACAGAAATGCAACACCTGCAAAAACACATTTTTAAAATGAAGTTGGATGTTTGATTATCAATGCATATTTATATTATACTTTAAAATAGTAGAATTTTTGCAGTCTCAACAAATTCAGACGAAAAAGACAAACAATAATAAATAAATGTAAACATCAAGGTGGCTGGGCTGCTGTCATCTGACACTGTCAGGCGATATTTACACTGAGGCGCAAACACAATAAGGAGACTTATTAAATTTAGACCAAATTTTTTGTCATTTAAGCTTTCTTTTTAATTAATAAAATACAATTTTATAATAAGAATATGCGGTTTAACCATTATGTTATCGTTTAATATTAACTAAAATTTATATACAATTAAACTAAAATAAAAAGAATCTACATACTACACATTTGCACCATTTTACCAATTTTTAGGCCGATCAACGTATTGTACGGTTCCATTAGCCAAAGTTATTCGGTGTTTATTGATCGGTTGTAGTTGGGCGAAAGATTCTTGTCGTGGGCTGTGATGTAGCGCAGCTTTCAATTTAGAAAGTCTAGAAACAGGTGGAGAACCGGGCCCGGGTATTCTAAATTTAGCTGGTGTTTGAATGGGTTTGTGTATAACTGTTATACTTGATAAAGGCTGACGTTTTGGCTCGTTACGAAAAACGGTCAAACGTTCAACGATCGGTAGAGTCAATTCGGTTTTTGGGAAAAAGTCTCGTGGATCTGCGAGCTCGGTAAAAACAGGTGGTCCATAGGATTGATCGGGCGGTGCATAGGTTTGGCTAGGCTCCAAAAAGAGTGTTGCATCCTCCGTTGGTAGCTCAAAAGCTGGTTTCGGTTTAAATCCAGAACTAGAATACGGCGCTGGCGCAGCTTTCTCTTCAGCGGGGAAACGAAATTCCTGCGTATGATGATCGGATTCAGGAAAAATTATCCGTTCACGAGTTAGCAGAGGCTCTGCCGTACACAAAGCGATGGCCAAAGCGACCAAAATAAAAAATAGTTGTGACATTTTCTGTGTTGCTATAATTTTATCCTGATGATGCGTGGTTATTTACTCTTAGTTGTAAACTGTCGTTAATTTCATTTGGTTTATTCATTTTATACCGTTTTCTTTACAAAATCATTTTGTTTTTTGATGAATTTTTATTATTACCGATTGACTGCTTCAATTGTTTATCGATGGCGATGACCTTCAGAAGTAACGTTTGTTTTGTTGCTGTTGTTGTAATGTATACTCAACTTTGTTGGAAATTTAGTCACTTGAATGTTGCTCTACGTGAATAAAATATTTTCATTCTATTTAATGTATTACTCACATTAAAATAAAATATGAATTCGCGAGGGTTTTATTTCTAGGGCAGTTCACGTTGTTACCAGCTCAATGGAATTCCCTTAACTATGATTTTATTGCTATTTAAAGTTTAATTCAATTATTTAATTATGGCGAAGCTGACGGCTTGAAAGTGAACTAGAATTTAAAGAAGAAAATAGTTTATCACGCCAGAAAATCCATAAATAAATACATGAGCGAGTATGTGAAGGCAGCAAAATGCCAACTTTACTAAATTCTCCTATTTTTCAGATTGAATTTACACTTGAATTTGTTAAATGTTGAAAATTCCTGCTTGATCTAAATTCTATGCAAATTGAATATCATTAAATGCCAATCATTATCATCAAATAAGACATTTAAGCGTGTGGTCAGCATCTGTATAAATCAATTCCCTTCAATTAAGTTCGAATGGGTGCGAATATTTCAGTTGCATCAACAGCTTTATGTGTATTTTTCATGCCCACAACTTGACCAAAAACTATTTGATTTAATTGAGATTCATTAAATGCTGAAACATTTAATTTGCCATTCAAAGTTGAACTCAATTCTTGATTTGTGGTCGATATTTTTGTGATTACCATCGGCAAAGCGATTTAATTAATTCATTGACTTACAACGCTTTAGCAAAAAGCAGTTCGTCCTGCGGCAATCATGTCACACACACACACACACACACACACACACACACACACCCACATTTGCGGCTTTGTTTTTGTTTTTGCAATGCTGCAAAATCGCATTTTTTTACTGAATAATTTATTCCTTTGCTTGCATTCGAACAGCTTGAAACACGTTAAGTTCAGTCAGCAACAAACAGAAATATTGAGTTGCGAGTGAATTAATTTAAGGCGAACGGCAATCGATTTGATAACCGATATTTCAGCGTGAACTTGTCAAACTTTTCCTTCATTAACGAGTAAAATTTAAAAGCAAATTAGTTGAAGCCGACATTAAGAAAGGAATCTTTTTATTTGAATTTGATTTTAAGCCTTTTTTAGACTTGTTTGTCTTTGGCAAATTTCAATATTACCCCTTCTTTTGTGGTATTTTCTGAAAATTGACCAACAACAAATTACTTAGCTTAAAAGAATTGATTTCTAGGTCTACACCTTTTCCGCCGAGTTCAAATTCGTACTTTTGGGCGGGAAGTGAGACATTGGGAGGAATATTAATGCCATGATTGGACAATGGAGGCGATGTTCGACTCGACCTTAACCTAGGTAACGCCGTCGCTCGCTGTTCGCAACGATTTGCATTCAAAGCAGCCAACAGCAGCAACAACAACACAACGAACGATTCGAAGAAGAACGCTGTAAAAGGAAGGAAGAATTCAGACTCGTGGACATAAATTGACATTTATTCAGGCGGAATATCAATAGTGACGATGGTGATGATAAACTTAATAAAAAACGAAGGAGAAGGTTATTAATTTACGAGTATAAAAGAAGTGCTTAATAAAGCAGCGAACATCACATCGCCGACTCCTCTGAAACCAATCAGCAGCCCTTTCAAAGAAGATGCCCAACTCAGCAATCCTTGTGCTCCTCGTCGCCGTCGCTGCCTGCTCTGGAGAAGTTCGTAGCGCCTTGAAATTTCGGCACGGTGGGCTCCAAACCCAGCGAATGGGGTTCCTCGCACGCCAAGAAGCATCGCCGTCAGATCTGGAAACACAAACTCCGTATCCCTCAGCGGCCGAACTGAAGCCAGCGGTGCCATTCGTGGAAGCCACGGCCGATACTGAGCCAGAGCTCACCTACGGAGTGCCTGACCTCACCTACGGCCCGCCGCAGTTCGCCCTTCGTCCTGCAGTCGTTGAACAGCTGCCAGCGGAGGATGCACCGGAAGAGTTTGCTCCGCCAGCCGATGTCGAGGATTTTAGCTCTGCGGAAGTGACCAATGAGTCGGGAATTTCGGCGCGTTTAACTGGCCGTCGTCGCTTGATTTCATCGCGCCTCCGTTTCTCTACAACTCAGAAGCAGCGTCCGCAGAGACTCCAAAAGAAGCAGCGTTTAGCGAAAACTCAACAGTTGAGTGCTTTGAATCCGAGCGGATTCTTGGAAACGTCTCAGGCATTTCCGCATCCGGTTTCCGTCGTCAGCATCGCGCCCCCGCAGAGGCAACAATATTTTGTGGTGAATCGACCAATTGCTTACGTCACTCAGTTTTAGATTTTCTTTTTATTAACGAAAAAATAAACGAATTTTGTAAATAAAGTTTTAGCTTCCGTGTTCATGTTTTCGATTGAAATACAACAAAAGAGATGCAGAATTCTATAGATTTTAAGCACTTTGCTATGAAAATAATACATACATTATAGTAAAGTGGTCTGTATGCAGGAATTATAACGTAGAATGGCTTCTTTATAATTGCTTTTCAAAGTGTTTAAAATACAAAAACCGCTGAAAGAAAGGCAATAATGGATAAGGAGCAGCAATTAATTCCAGCAGCAATTGAAATTAGGAAATTAAGTTATTTCTTGTCTATATATAGTATATAAAAACTAAAAGTCTGATCTTCTCGGGCTGTACAACTTTTACCATTCGACAGGAGTCTTCACGACATCCTCATCCCTTTTCCTTAGTTTGAAATTCATTGAGAAGCGTTCGAAGATTATTCGAAAATTGTTCTTCACGTATTTCACGCTTCCATCTACCAATTTTTCCATCACGAAACTCCTTTTCGCTTTTATTGTTACGTTGTTGTATCGTTTTTGGTGTTGTCATAAATCCTTTCATCACTGCGAAAGTTCACTGAACCGAGAAACATCGATAAGACGAAATATTGAACGGAATCCGTGCTTCAGTTGAATGCAGAATTTTCTGCCGATTGTTTTCTGTCGCTTCAGAATTTTCTCCTTTTTTATGTCCAGTTGACTTTCGATTTTATTCTGTGTCGTTTGTGACTTTTATTGTGTCGCCGACGGTAGCGATGCCACCGCTGATGGACGTCGGCACAAAATCATTCACAGATTTCTTTATAAACGATAGTAGAACATTTGATTTCTCCTTTTTTATTTCATAACTAAAACTACGACCGATTCAGCTGACTTTCACAATGAGAAGTTGAAAACAAAAGTGATTTAATCAACTCTATGAATAAAATTAACTCTGCAATCAGTCAAGAAAAACCCAATGAGTCTGAATCATCAAATCAACGAACAGAAATATTCTCAGTGACGCATGAGACGCTCCTTCACGATCGAATGTCGTCATTAAAAAACTCCTCCAATGTAAATAAAATAAGAAAGTTCTTTTATTTACGAATTCATTCTGTTATTTTTCGCTCTGTTCTTTTGTTTCTCTTTTTTTGTTGACTTGTTTGACTCGTTGTTGATTGTTTTAAATTCTTTTGATTTTGACTTTTGAACAGGTTTTAATCGGTGGCTCGCTGGAAAATCCCACAACCGCAGATAAAACCGATTAAAAGTACGTTAGTCTGCTGTTGCCGGCGTAAAAAGGATGATTATTTATTGATTCGGCTTCCATCCGGAGGCGGAACTGACAAACTAACAAAAGATTAATCTTCAATCAAATTTGTCAAATAGAATAATCAAATATAAATTTTGCTGGACCATCCTCGCCAATTTTCGGTATAGTATTAACACAATCGATAATAACATAGAGGAAATGTAGAATTTATCGGTATGCAACAGCGATGTTGGTTCTCTCTACTCCGCAAAATCTCCCGATGACTTATCCAACTTCCTGAACTTTAAATAATTTAGCCTTTTCCTTAAATAATTTGTCGAATAATTCCATCGATGTTACTCCTCGTTTCCATATGTCCATATAAATTGATAAATGTATTCTCAATCTTGTTTATTGTAAACTTACTGTATAGTGTTACCCAGGCTATAAAATAATCTATAGAATAGAAGATTATAGAATAATGTATTGTATAATCTTTGGTATTACCGACCCCAGCTATTTATTAAGCAATATTCAATTAAAGGTTCCTCGTCTATCATCGGATCTTCATCTAAATTTTTTAGTTGATTTTTTAGTTAAAATAAAACAAATAAGTAAATTATTTCTCCTTTTCTTATAAATAAAGTTTCAAATAATTTGTTCAAACATGAATAAAGGCAAACTACAGAAATAATCCAAATAATACTAAATACTTCTATAACCACACGCAAATGCAAACGTAAACGCAAACGTTTTAAATATTATGATGAATCATTTTCGAGTGGACTGCGTTTGGTTTTTGAAGGGAAACCGTAACTTTAAACGAATGATTCACGGATGATTCTTTCATTTTCATTCACTTCTGTGAAGTTTCCAGATCGGGAAGTCGGTAAAAATTAAGTTTTAAAATTTGTACTTAAAGAAAAAAAAACATTTTAACATTAATAAAAATAATTCTTTAGTAATCAGTCAATTATAAAGAAATTATCAGTATCTTTTACATGCTTTAAACGTTACTTCTTTAACTATTTTGAAGATCTTTTAAAATATATAGTCGGAATGATGTCAACGAACAAACGATTGGGTTTTCCATTGAAAATTTTATTAAATAAAATTGGATTTAAATTGGAAAGATTGGACCAAGAACTGCTTCTGAGGAACTTTAAGAGCTCAATGCAATTCTTTGTGTTGTATTTTAATATTATTGAAGTTTTTGCAGAGGTTTTTTGTTTGATGACAACACGGCGAAGATGCAATTTGATATTTTTTCACGAAATTTCAAAGTTTCCGCTGCAGTTTTTAATTAATTCAAAGATTTTTCTATGTTGTTTGAGTAAAATAACAAAATTTTAATTTTAAATTGATTTCATTAATTGTTTGGATTTCATTTCTTCAAAGATTAAACAATTGTTAAATAGTAGAACATAAAAAATATGTCTAAATTTATTACAAAAATACAATATTTGGTTTCATTAATTGATTACAAAAAAAAAAAAAAACAATTCGAAAACGTAAAATTGAAAGTGATTTAAAGCTTTGGAAATTTAAATTTAAGGCAAAACTAGTTTAAATTGTAAATAAAAATAGCAACTTTACTAAGAAAACTATAGACAAAATCTACACTATATGATAGCAGAATGTGAGAACGAGCGTGAGAGAGAGGGAAGAGAAACTTCCCCAGAAAGAACACAATTCCGTTGATGACTGATGTGACGTCGTCCGCGAGAGCAGATCTCATAATCTGAAGATGAACCGCGGCGATATATAAAAAAACGTTGAATATGATTGCAAACAGTTCAATATTCGTCTTAATCGAAGCAACAACCGCAGGAAGCAAGAATTTCTTATTTAAATTGTTATTATTACGGCAAAAAAAAGAAACGAAAAAGAAAATAAGAAAATAATTCAGTGTATAAATATAATTGAATAAAAGATTTAAAACAACATTGAAAACGCAGATTTGAAAAGAAGAAGTAAATAAGAACGGAGAAAAGTACAAAAAGAAGTGGAAACTAAATTAAAAAAAAAATTAAAATATTAAATAAAAAATTATATTAAAAATTAAATTAAAATGAAAAGTAATTTTCCTTCAAAGATGTCGCCACTGTTGTTTTCTTCGTTGATCTTCGTCGTTATTCTGTTGTCCAGCAGCGGGCCATCGATGGCTCAACGGCCGTCTTATGCAGGTTCCCGGCCGCCGACTGGACTCAGCCAGAAGCACAAGTACCACACTCAGTCCACAAGCAACGCCACCGACGCCAATTCCACTGCGGCGAATGAAGGCATCGATAATCGCTTCGGCGGGGCCAGCGACAAACTCGATGCGAACGTCACTCAGCGTCCACCCGTCGGCGTTCAGGTCGTCCTCCCCGAAGCATCTTACGTACCGCTGCCGGCTGTCGTCGCAGCACCAGCCCCGCCCACCGCCCTCAATTCATCGCTGCAGCAACAACCCTTCGTACCACAGACGCTGCCCATCGACGCCCACGGCGACGCCGATTTGGTTAATCGCTTGAGCTTATTGCCGACGGACCAGCAGCCATATTGGTTCATCAACTATTTGGCCATCGAGGCGCAGCGCAACGGAACCGGCTCCGGTGTGGCGAGTTCCAACACAGCGCAAAGTTCATTCCTAGGTTAAGATTGAAGATAGAAATTCGGCGATAGTGTGATTAATTGAGCTTTAAACTGTTTCGCTTGTACTGTATATGAAGATTATGAATATAAGCTTCTTTTCGATCTGTGTTATAATTTTGACTTGTACAAATGTGTTATTAGTCATTAAACGATTGAAGCATTACAAATTCCTCTGTAATCTCCAAATAACCTGAATTTTTCCAAAGTATTTTATTTAACTTTTAACTTCTTTCAACGTTTTTGTGTTTATATAATTCAGTTTCCGGTTTTTTACGCTTCGCATTTAATCTTTATGATGGTTTTTTTATTTTACTCAATTTTTTTTAATATTTTCGTGATACGTTCTTGAAATGTTGAAATTATTTCCTTGAATTCACGGAAATATTCACGGAGTCTTCCTTCTGTTTGACGTTTTCTCAATTTTGAAGTGCATTTATATTGACCTGTTAATGGGGCATAATGAAATATTTATACTGATGAATAAGCATTATAATATTTTGTCTTAATTCCCATAAATAATTTGCATAGATTTCGGTTAATGTAGGTCTGCGGTTTATAGATCTGTCGTTTACAGATGACTATATCTATGGAGATTATAATAAAAGAGATTATAATTATTAGATTATTATTATTTATTATCTAAGCTATAACAAGGATCATTCCATAAGCTGAATGTTGTAGTACTTCGTGCATTTTGTACACTTTGTAAATTATATTAAAATTTTTCATCTTTTATCAACAGCAATACAAATTAATACCACAATTATGGTATGGTATTATGGTATTAATATACTATACTCGTTGGTCAGTGTACAAACATTCTTTGTCACTTTGATCCAGCATCGATGATGGTATTTTTACTCTATATTTGATCAAAATTGCTTCTTCCATTCTGCTGAATCCTGCGATACTATGGTTTTAAGAATATTCCACCATGGTACAGACAGCAGACCACACAATCCACACATGTTACAAAACTCCATCTGAAAAATCTCCCGATCTCCTATTTTTAAGAAATTTTGATCATGCTTGGTAAATACTTAAGTTCGTACTTTATACTTCAACTGTTCGATTGAATAACAAAAAAAGGTTCTACAAGAATTAAATCAGGAAATCCGAACAGATCTTTTCGTGGATTTTCATGAAAATAGAATTTTGAGCAGCAGTAATAAACGTAATCGCACTGAAATCGATGTACAACTTTTTGGTGTTACATTAACAATATTTTATAATTTTCAGGACTTTTAGTAAAGTTGCTGTATTGGTTTCAAGGTCCCATAAAGCTAACCGAATATTGTGAAAACGTCCCTAAGAATTCTACATTTGCCTTTGGAACTGCAAATGATGGAACTTTTGATGTATTCTTCTTAAATCGAAGCTGGATACGACTTTTTACATATATTCAATTTGTTTCGTTGCGATTTAAGTCCTTTAAAGGTTGTTTAAAGGACTAAAATGTTATGAAAATGGTTTTCTTGGAGTTTTTTTCTTCAGTTTCTTGATTTAGTCTATGAAAACAATTTTCAGACTAGAGTAAATTGATTGAAGAAGCATTAAAGTAGCATTAATATTTTAAAATTGAAGCTTTTTCGAAATATCTCTTCCGAAACATCTGCTTCCAAACCAAATGCATTTAAATTACACCTTAAAGAGTAAACTGAGACCAAGACTTTCACCGTGTGGAGTTTTTATGGTAACTGTTTTGCAGCCTGTTGGCTGTTTTCTTCTTCTTCTGCGTGTCTGTCTGTTCTTGTCTGTCCTTTGATTGCCGCTCTCTCCCTCTCTCTCCGCTTTTCTGTACGTTTGTCGACTACTTAGCTGACCGCCTCTGATTTTGTTGGTTTGCTGTTTCTCTTTTCCCCCCTCCCGACTTCCTCACTTCAATTTGTGCTTCTCCATTCCTCTTCCTGTTCCGGTTCCTCGGCTGAGCTCATCATGCATGTAATCGGCTCTGAAGTCTGCCCGAAGCTAGACGAAAGTCATGCATTTTGGTACCTTGCTTTTATTTGACTGTTTTTGTTTGTATGTCGGAGGCCGAGGAGCGGTTCGAGGAGAGGCGGTACACAAATGAATGCTACTAAAGACCTCGGTAGAACACAATTTATGTTGGTGTTGGTTTCCATGTGTGTGTGTGCGTTTTAATACAAGATTAAAGTTTTTCGTGGTTTTGCTTTGTTTCATTGTTTTTCCTCCTTTTACAACCCGTAACCAAAGGAATAAGTGAATAAAAAAACGTGTTTTTGGATGTAGAAAATGTCCGTTCTTCTTCAGGACTGAATTCTTAGACGAATGATGCACTCAACGTAGATAAACAGGATAAAAGATCAACATTGTTCCTGGTCCAAGCAGCAAAATTTCGATTACTGGCGATAATTTTTATTGTCGTTGAAAGGACACAATAAAAAGTAACCGAATTAAGTTCAAAAGGAGACAAAGAAGAGCTTTCCACACGGCATAATTAACCTTTTCTACGTGTTCTTGCCAGCAGCAGCTGATCGTTAAAATGAACGCAGGAGTTGAAAGAACTCACAGCATCACGTTGCACTGTGGCATCAGCTTCATAGCGCGAAATCCTTCGTAATAAGCGTAAATGTAATAATGATTTTGTGAAAATATGCTTTATTATATCAACTTTAAAGTGTTTTAATGGCTTTTATTATAATTAATATTATTTAATTATGTCCTTAGAAACCTGCTGCAATTTTGCATTTTTTGCATTTTTTTTGGTGTCAAATTCACACTGTAAGACGATTATACGTCGCGTTGGCATCTCTGCTCTGAATCTGTCACGTACAAAGACATTTAACGGCGCCACCGACGGTCATCGCTGTTGTTGTCGCCGTCGACAGAGCAGCAGCAGGTGCGCTTTATAAAATATGTCGCTATTTAATGGCTGCAAAAAAATTCATTGGACATCGAAGCTGGCTGAAGCAACGTCCTGCAAACTAATTTATTTCGTTGTTAGTATAAAAAAAGAGCTGATATAAAAACTCTTCAGCATGTCTCAGTAAAATAGTGACGATAAATCTGTGCGTCGGCGAAGCTTAAGGAAATAAATTCCTTCAACACTCACTGCATCATAAGAAAATAAACAAATCACAGTTTGCAAGAAGAAATTCTTCAAAACTGAAGTTAAAGTTAGTGCCTACTTTCAGGCTCGCATTTTTATTCTAATTGGATTTGAAGTTTCACTGACTGACGCAAATGACTTGCTTGGAAATTGCAGCAAATAAAAAAGAATCAACTTCCTTTCGTTGGATATTTAATACTGAATGAAATAAGATTTAATACATTTTTTGTTTAATTTTTATAGAACGATTTTTATAGAAATTAAGACTTAAAGCAACAATTAAATTCCGTCTTGGGTTTGAACGAAGTTCCGTCGTAAAACGTCTCATTAACTTGTTGTTTATTGCAATCAGCAAGCGCACACATTCACACAGATCGGCTTCCCCCAATTGGAGACGTTCTTATGTATTAAATGCAGCCAAGTTTAGAAGCAACATTGAAGACGTTAATGATGATGATGACGCCACCACTTGCAGCATTTGAAGCAAACTCAACAAAGTAGTGAAAATCGTAGCGAGGTTTTTTTGTGAGTAAATCATTAATTAGTGGAGCGTGAGATTTTGTGGCGCAGAGAGTAAAAGGCGTGAAGTGTTGGAAGCGACGCTCAAAGAAGGATCCCGAAAGAGGTTTTTGAAACGACTGCGAAAGCTGCTAAAGCGAAGGAGAAGTAGAAAAGCTTTGACGTTAATGATGAAACGTTGGCAGTGATGATGATGAAGTGGTGTGAGTGTGTGTGTGTGTTTGTGTGTGTCCATTCGTGAATCCACGTACAATTCAAAGTGTTACAAATCACTTTTTATGGATTATTTATAACATTGATGAACAATTTCTAGATAATTAATTATTTTCTACAATTTATAGCTGCAACTCCCACAATAAAAAAACCCATACCCGGGAAAAACGTACTAAAATCCGCAGAATCAGAACGCGACGAAAAGTCAACAACACAACAAAAAAAAAAAATTTATCCGAAACGTGAGCGAAATATTCAATCAATTGTGATGCCATAAATGAATGTAGTAAATAAAAAACCATTAAAACATTTACATAGACACGTATATTAATGGATTAATGTCCCTGGTAGAAGCCGATGACAAATTGACCCCGAAAATAATTCCTTTTTGTCAATGCGTTGACTTCTGCATGAATTTCGGAGGCAAAAAAAACAATTACAAAATCAAAATTGAAATTGATTTCATCGAAACGTGTGTAGTTTTCTTCATTTACTTCCTCTTTGCTGACCACTAAAAACACCAACAACAACAACGAAAATACTTTAAAAACAAAGTGAATTTAAAGCTAGAAGCTTTCTTTGGCCGCTTCGGTGATCAGGGTCAACTTCGGCGGAGCTTCTTATAAATAAACACAACCGAAGCGACGATGTGTCAATTAAGAAATTGCAGCCATCGTTGAAGCACCTGATAAAGCCTGAACCGGATAAAGAACGATGACGATGACATCTGAATACTTAAAAACAACCACAGCGCTTCTGCTGCTGCTTCTTCTCGTTGGCAGCGGCATCGATGCGGCTGTTTTAAGGATTGATTCGCCGAATATCAATCAAAATGCGACCACAGACGCTCAGCCATCGGACGAGGGTCTCCCGAAGACCAACAAAACCAATCCGAGCGCTTCCCCGGCATCAATCGATCCTGCACCGGGAACTTTCGAGGTTAGCGAAGTGATTTTGGAGTCTCTGGCAGAGCAGCAAAATCGTTCGGAGCCCCGAAACGCTGGCGCGAGGTCGGCGAAGCTGCTGCTTCTCAGCGTCCCGAAGGTCACTGAGAAAGCCAAGGAGCAGGAGGAGAATATCGAAGAAGCCGAAGAGGAGCAGCCCGAGGGCGGCGGATCGACGACGGATGCAAGCGAGACGACAACAGTTCTGCCGCCCGAGATGGAAGCGGAGGAAGGCGCTGTCACGGAAGAGCAGCCGCAGTCGGGAGGAGAGGAGAGAAAGGACAGCGTGGAAAAGCCACAGGCGCCGTCCAACGCAACCGAAGCTGAGATGCTGTTTGTGGAGAGCCAAAACACGGCGCCCAACGATCGATTCGGCGCCGCTTTCCTACACGCCGACGTCGAGCCGGACTTCGTCTTGATCGACAGCCACCACGACGACCAGCTGCCGATCGTGCAGTCGGTGGAAATCGTGCCGACAGCGCTAAACGAAAAGCTGATTGTGAATTACGTTTATGAATGGTAGAAAGCACGAAGAAAAACGCTGGCAGAGGACGTCGTTGAGGAGGAGAAATTGACGAAGAAATGGAAAGTGCAAGGGAAAAAAATTCGTAGTATTAAAGACACAAAATACACACGTTTATAAAAGTTGAATGTAAATAATTCTAAATAATGCAATAAATTTAAATAAAATATGGTATAAAAATACCATGAAAATTATGTTAAAATTTACAAAATTACATATTATATTATATTATAATCTCTCTTCTGTTCAGTTTCAATTTTGATTTGTTTTTGTATAATACATTATTTGTATTGCCATGTTTAATACAAGAAAATATCTGATGTGGGCAACACAAGATTTTCTTGTAGTAACAATAACCGAATTTAGCTTATAACAGGTCCCAAAAACCGAAAATCCATTTTCTATCGTTGATCGGCTTTGAATTATGCATAAAAGTCCACCAAGTCCTTTAAGAGAAGTGTTCTTGTGGCGAGACCGATTGAAACGAGGTGTTCAAGTATGTCTTAAGGTGGATATTAAGCAGGGCAATATTGCTCTACAAAGAGTTATCATATTTTTTGATTTTCACATACCCAAACAGCAGCCACAAACTATACAAAAACTCATACGACATGGAATGCTGTATAAAAAGGTTTTGTAGTCAATGAAACCTATACCACCTTTACAGAACCCTTGTAAGCCTTTTATAGAACCTTTACAAATGTCTCAAATACAAAATTCAGCTTCCGTTCTTGAATTCTGGAGCATACCAATAGATATCCAAAGAAACTAAATAAAAAGATATAAAAACTCCTTTGTGAATGATAGATCCTTCCATATTCCGCATTTCATACTCTGAATGGTTGCGAGGTGTTTGAAAAATGTGATCCGTAAAATGTTGTATAACCTCCGTCATGAAGATCCGCCTGGCAAAAGTAATCGTTTCTCAGCGTGGTTTCATCCGTAATAAAGGCAACGCTATCAGAAGTTGCTGATGTGCTCCATTCATTCATTTTATCCTCGATTCCAAACACTGTCATCCATCAAACACAGCTCATTAAACGGAAGCTCGGTTCTCTTTTTATCTGCTGTAGAGTGCAGCTGGATAAATATAAGGGTTCGAAGTTAATTAAAGCGTTTGCCAAAAATCACGAACACAAAAACACAACTAGCAAAAACTAATTCATTCGAGTTGCCCCAGTTGACTACAGGTGAAGAAAGAAGCGTGAAAATGGAGGGCGACTGATGAGTGGAGACGTGATAGTAGCAAAGGGATTAAAACATAGACGAAAATAGAATTAATTTTACTCTACGATTAAATTAAAAAAATGATCTGAATGTTTTTAAACATTTTTTTCATTTATTTATTCAAATTTCTGTTTAAAATTTTTGTTTTCATTTTTAAGTTATTATTGATTAAATTAAACTTAAGTTAAATACAGTTCACGAAGATGTAAATTAAACTAAATATTGATATATTGAGGGTTGCACTACGAATCGTCGCTGTCTCAGCTGCTGCTGGCGGCGCTCCGCTGCACGTCGTCCGGAGATCCTCAAACGGTCGAAACGTGGCGCCTCTGTAACGGGTTCCGGAGCAAACTGTTCATCGTCGGCCTCCGGAGGTCCGTAAACTTCGTCTGGTTGTGAGTTGGGGGCGGGTTCGTCTTTCGTTGCTTCAGCAACAGCTTCATCCTCTTCAGTAGCAAGAGTGGCTTCATCATCGACCTCGGGCGGTCCGTAGACTTTGTCGGCCTCCACCTCGGGCGGTCCGTAGACCTCGTCGGGCTTCTCCGTTTCGCTTTCGCCTTCGGTGAACGGTACCTCAGGCTTCAGCGCATCGGCAGACGGATATGGAACAGCAGCGGCCGGTGCTTCGGCTTCCTGACGAGCCAAGAAACCCTGACGACTCGATACTGAACGAGAGCGCGATACTGCGCCTTCAGAGAGGGAAAAAAGGCAAACGGCAACAAGAAGGACTCCCAAAAGAAACTTGGACATTTTTATAATATTTTCTTTTTTCGAACTTGAAGTTTAAAGTTTCAAAATGAAGGATTTTTTAGATCGAGCGTCGAGCTGTTTGTAGAAGTGACGAAAAACGACTGCATTAACAACTGAATCGATGGCAAGTTTTTATAGTAAAACACTTCGATTGATGGCAAGCAGAAGATTGAATAGTCAAATGAATCCGTTTGAAGCACTTCTTTTCAATGTTGTCCTTGTTGCTGTTGTTGTTGTTGCTGTTATTATCAACTTTCGGCTGTTGTTCACGTAACCAAACGCGTTTAATTTATTTTCTCTTCTTTGTTCATGCAAAAGTTGTTATTTTTGAGGTTATTATTATTGCCGTTGCTGTTCAATTTCAAGGATTCGTTATTCTTCAATGCTTTTTTCTCCATTTATTCTTTCTAATGCCCAATTTTCTGACCACACAAAATTGTACGTGACTATTTTAAAACCTTACAATTATCGCCCATTTTTCTAGGTTTCTTTTTCGTGTTTCGACAAAGAAAAGGTAAAGGGAAAAGTATTATTTTTTCACTCTGTTGCTGTGGTTTTTTATTGAATACTTATATAAAAATAAAATAATATAAAACTTTATAAAATTAATTATATTAAATACTAACGAAAGCTTTTAAAAAATACTTTCATCATTAATAAAAACATTATTAAGTAAAATTAATAGACTTTTAATTGATTATTTCTTTTTTGCTATTTCTGTTTATTATTTTGCTTTTTACATTTTTTACTATTTTTTTTTGTTATTATTTGTGTGAATTTCAATTTTTATTTCTTTGGTAAGCAACTCGTCGAGCGGGGAAAAATTCTGCTGGCAGCTGAAGCAAAGCGAACGGAATGTCGAATGTTTCCAGTTTCAGCTGCTCCAATTGGACATTCTGCTCGAGCTGCTCATCGTCAGCGTCGTCGTCTTGTTGATCGAATGAAGCCAGCTGAAACTCCTGTTGATCCTGATTTTGATACTCTTCTTCGTTCAGTTGTTGTGCTTCGCCTTCTTCCACGTTCTGCACGTCGCTTTCCGTTGTCGTCTCGGTGGCTTCGTTGACGTTCTGTGGTCTCTGCTCCGATTCAGGCGCTTGGCTTTCGGCTGCGTTGTTCTGAGTGAATCGCTGAGCAGCTGGGAACCGTTGAAAGCCTCTTCTCAAAGAATTGTCGCCCATGCAGCGTTGGCTGCTGAACAGGGTTGCCAACAGAGCAACCAACAGCCAAAAACCGAAATTAAATGCAGACACTTTAAGCATTTTAGTTTCAATTGATTATTGAATTCGTCCTTTTGTTGATGTTTTTATAAAATAATTTCCTTTTACTTAGACTTAGTTTTTGATTGATTTTATTTTATTTATAATAATTTACTGCTATATTATTTTTTTTATTACAAATTTAGATTTTATTTTTTTCTATTTAAATTTTGTAATTAAATTTACTATAGACTTTTGCGAACTGATTCTCTTCTAAAGAAATGCATCGCTTTTATAGTGTAAAACAGTGCACTTGACTGCAGTGACGTCATCAACACATTAACGCTTAAAGCAACGAGTGTAGATGTGTGTTTATACTCGTTGCTTGCAGCTAGAAGTGATGCCAAACAAACTGCACCACGAGCGGCCTTTGGCAACGCTGCCAATACACAAAACCTCCGCGAAGTTCAAACTGCAATATTTTTCATAACATTTTCATTTATTTTTGTATTCAATTATTTTTATTTAATTTATTGCATTATTGAATACAATTTCTATTTATTTTGCTAACTATTATTTATTGCTTATTTATATATTATTATTATTTATTTTATCGATTACACCAAATACAAATTTCAACCCCAAAAAAATATGAATTGAAGTGAAATCAATTTGAATTTATTTTTCAATAACACTTTGAAAGTTCCCATCAATATTTTCGCCCCAAAATTATGTATTCAAAAAATGTCCGAGTTGAACTTCAAGTTGGATTTTTGTAGATAGTTCAATGTTCTGCGGCGAGAGGAACTCGAATTGCGTTTGAATTTGAAGCGTCGCGAAATTCCTTAAAATTCGTAGCACGTTTGCTGCCTTTAAATGTTTACACATGCACACAACTACATATATATATTAAATAATAATAATGCATATGTATAATAATCATATCTAATAATAATAAAAAATAATGCTCCTTCGATTGTTGCGTAGACTGTTAATTTTGAACTTGAATCTGGTGACGAATATTTACAATACTCAACAAATACTCAACAAATACTACCTTTTTATGTAAATTAAATTAAAATACATTCTCAGCTGTATTCTATATTTTAATATATAGTAGATTCTATAATTCGGAACTAGTTTTTCTATTGCGTTTTCGTGTTTGATGATTTCCGTCTTCCGTTCTAAGAAATTCTTTCGTTGTTGTTGCTGTTAAGTTGAAATGGGAAATTTATGTTAAATAATATTTTCTAATAATAATATAAAAATATTAGCATTAAAATTTCAATATCAACATTTTTCTCGATTACACTCCCTTTTTTTTGTAGTTACTACGTATACAAGGAAGTAAAAATAAGAACAATTCGGGAATTTTGCACATTTTGCACAACCTGTAATAACGCAAGTGAAATAAAATAATAATAATAATGAATGAAAGGTTTTTCATAATGCAAAAACTATCTTATACTAACTATACATATAAACTATATATTTAAGCATCGTTATTAATAAAATTTAATACAAAACCAAACACAAACCTCTTCAAGGTTGATTGCAATCTCTTTGAAATCTTTATTCCATACGTGAATTATTATTTCCGAGTAAACAATACAATGAACAAATTCTTTCCAAAGCCATTCAAAGAAATGGCTCCCGAAATAAATTGAATCTTCTGAAAAACTCAAATCACGTTCCTCAAATAATATTTACATGAATACTTTAATGAAATTAATTTAATTTAAAAAATCGCGTAGGGAAAGAATTCAAATCGAAATTGCTAACAGAACGACGAACAAACGTCGACGGGAAATGAATGTAAAAACTGTCAAATCGAGTGAACACTTTATTAAAGTCTGTGGTGAGAAAGAATCACAATAACAATAATAATAAAAACCAAAGAAAAAGCGACGATTTCGCTGCATCTCGTGATTTGTTGCCTTCGTATAAAAGTGTTAGCAACAGTGAGACGGTCGCCAGTACCCAGAAATTTATTCAGAGTTAAACGCAGTGTTGACTGGAGACGATTTTTGTTCTTAGCGTTCGTGATATCCACCAAAAAGATTGATGCTGGGCCTTAATGTCACTCGTAGCCAGGTGCTACTTTTAGTGATGTCGCTCATTTTGCAGGCGAGTGCACGACAAACAACAAGAAACGATGATGACGTCCAAAGCAATGGTGAATTTTGGCTGCCCAACTCTGTAGAAAGTGCTACAGAAACGAGTGAGGGCGATATGAATTCACCAACAACAACAACACTAACAACGGTCACAAAAGATCCTGAGGAAAACCCGAAAAAGGCTTTTTTGACGCCTCGCAGTCCTTCCAGAGAAGACAACGGAAGGGATTCGTCCTCCTCGGTGGAAACACATCCGCCTTGTGGCAGCAACGCCGACCCCATCGCACCCAAACCGTCACCCGGCGCCCCCGACGATCCCGATGCAGAACAAGTGCTCATTTCTAATGTCACTGGCAACGAAGTGACTCCTGAGCGAAGGCGCCTGCTGCTGATTTCAGATCCTGCAAAACTAAAAACTTGGAAAACTCCAACTAAGAAATGAGGGAAAAGAAAAAGAAGCGGAAGAAGTAAATGGATCTTTTCTTAAAGTAGATGGAAGTATCTCCACGTATTATTCAACGCATAGCAATATTTTTAAATAAAGATTTTGTCTGCGTTGTCAATTTAATGAGCAAAGTGTGAATTTTGAGTTTGTGAATCGATGTTCTCAAGTTTAAGTAATGTAAATATATTTTTAAATTATAATCAGGGTTCGGAGATCGATTCTTTTTTAAATACCTTTTTGAATGGTAGCTTTATTTTCTAGCCATCAATATATATGATTATTTTACTGCACACGGACAAAACTTATTAATAGTATTTTCAACAAAGCTCCTGTCCTGAATTAACACTATTTCAAATATAGTGTTAATAGCCGCATAAAAGTCCTCAAAAAATACCAATCACCTTTCAACTCTTTCTCATTTTTACGCTCTACTCCGTTTTTCAATCTTTGCTTCAGAATTTTTTGATCTTCAAAGATCGTTTCTCTACCTGCGTCGCTCTTTTTCGATCTCCTGCCGTCGTTATTTTAAGGGAGTTGCAGTTTTTTCATTTTTCCAGATCGATATTCGCAACGAGACGAACTCTTTCCATCTTCAAAGATCGAAATCTTTGAAGGTCAGCTTTTTTTTCATTCCTACTGATATTTATATGATAAAAGATTCCGATAGATCACAGAACTGGACATTTTTTTCAGATAAATTCAGAATAACGTTTCCAAAGGTGAAAACATGTATAAATGCCCATTTCGTACAACCCGACTTTTTTTGAGGTGATATCATAAGCCGCAGTGGCCGATGAGAAAACCTATCCTCAGGAGCTTCATGGATACTCCTTTTGCCAGGGTAAGAAATCTTTTTGCGATGGACGATGGACTCAATTATTTTTCCATGTTCCTGGAAAAACCTCTTTTCTTTCACTTGCAGAGTTCCTTTAGATTGCATCCATTGTATAGGCCACAAATGGGTAACGAACCTGCGAAAGGCCGCTGTGTGCCACGCCTCGCATGATAGTCGCTTCTCTTATTCCCTTTCTAGCTCTCATGATTTGGGACCCATTCCTGAGTTATGGTATAATGTCGCCCCAAATGGATAAGGCTGTTGCGGCAGTTGTCCACAAGCCTACACCAAAATGGTTAGGACTTTCGGAGCTGCCTGACTATCAAAAAGTATATAGATATATGAATCAGCTGCGGTCCTACGAAGGCACTTCGACCAAACACATTTCAGTATTTTATTTAATTGAGTAAACAGAAAATAAACAACAATTAAAATTAACTACGATTTTATTGTTAGTTATAATAAGTAATTCTTTAAAAATAAGTTCTAATATAATGAAAATTTTTTAGTAAAGCACGATCAGATTTATTGCTTTCTTAATTTTCTCGGGAGAAATATGGATTTCTTATTAAGATCTTGCATTAATAAAATTGTCTTCGTTTTTCATGACTCTCTTTATAAAATTAATAGGATTTCTTTATAAAAAACTTATATTACTTTTAGCTTTCAATAATACTTCGAGGAAAATGTGGAAAATAAGTAGATCTTATTTGTATTTTGTGGTAGCATTTTTCTATTTTTAGCTTTTTACCGTGGTTCAGGTTACGAAAGTTTTTTGAAAATACTACCCTTAAAATTTGGCACAAAAATTGATAGATTTTTTTGTAGTTTCGGATATCAACGCCGTATAAACGTCTGTATATACAAATGATATTCATGTTGAGGTTCATGTTATTCAAGGTTCCGGTTTTCATGATTCTCATGGCTACAAACTTCCATTTCTTCATGAAGGCGTTACAAACGGAACTAGAAATCAGATTCAATAACATAAAGAAACAGAAAAAGCATATTTTGAGTGGTTAGAAATAAAGAATTATTTTCTAAATTATTATTTTAAGTCCTTAATAATTTAAAGTCCTTTATAAGGCCTTTGGTAACTATTGAAAAGTGACTTTCCAGCAACTGATACATAAAAAAAAATAAAGAAAAATTATGGGTTAGATTATTTATAAATTTTAATTTTCATTATTCACAAATCGCCAATTAAATTCGAGAAAATTAAAATTTATGAAAGCTACACGCTGAATAAAAATTTCTTCAAATTTCAAATATTTCTTAATTTACGTATGTTAATATTTAAAAAAAAATTGTTGCTATAAATATTTATAAAGTTCGTGATGTTTTCTATAACTTCAAAGATGAGTTTTGTTGTTATCGTAGTTTTTAGAATTATTCAATTGTTCTGTGAATTTTGTTGTGACTCTGAATTGAATTAGAAATCAATTTGAAGAATTTTTCAATAATTCAATTCTTCTTTTTCTCGAATTTAACGAAGGAACAGGTGCTGGCAATGTATTTTCTATTCACTTCATGCCGTCAAAAAGTCATAAAAAGCCAACATAAAATCTAAATATTGCCATCAATTGTCTCGTGACGGTAGTTTTAATGCCGGAACCGATTGAAGCCGTCCAGTGCCCATTTTGTGTGCTTATAAAACTTACACTTTCAATCGGCCAACCGAGCAGCCGCCGAATCGGTCATCTGCTGCGCGAATTTCGGCAACTCGCTTAAGTTTCTGGATCACGTAGACACGCCACAGCCATCCACATCACAAATCTTAGCCGCCGATCGAGGGGCTTCTATTCGTCACGCGTAAAACCAATCGGTCGCCGGATCATGAGTCGTGGGTACCCATTAATGGAGCCAATGGCAGCCAGCCGAAGGCGCACCTTATGAGGCTGCGACGTGCGACAAGCTGAAGACAACGAATAGAAGAAAGCTCGTATCAGCCTTTGCTGTTACTGTTCAGTATAAAAAGCCGGCGTCGTTTCTTTCGACTTCAGTTCTGTTCACAGTTTCAGCGCTTCACAGCTTCAAATTCCGCTACTCACTGTTACCGAGATATACCTAGCCATGGCCAAATTCCAAGTGGTTATCCTTCTGGCGTTCGTCCTCGCCGTGGCTCACGCCGAGCCGCAGCGTCGTCTCGCCGCCCGTCAACGCAACCGCTTCCTGGCGCGTCAGGAGGCTGCAGTTGTCGACGAGGTGACTCCGTATCCATCCGCCGACGAGCTGAAGCCTGAGGTACCCTTCAGCGACGGCGTGGAACCGGAAGTACCGCTCAGCGATGCCCCCGCGGAGGAGGAACCGTCGGTCTTCGTAGTCGAACCGCAGCCCGATGAGGTCTACGGTCCGCCGGAGGTCAGCGAGAACCATCTGCCCGACGAGGTATACGGTCCACCAGAGAGTGAAGTAGTTGCCGCCGACCCCGCCGCCGAAGAGCTGTCCGCCGGCGGCCAGTCGGCTCGTCTAACGGCCGCCCGTCGCGCCGCCTCTCTGCGTCAACGTCAGGCGTACCGCAAAGCATCCTATCGCAAAGCGGTTGCCGCTCAGCGTCCTGCAAAGCTGAGAGCCGCCGCCGTCGCATCCAATAAGAAGCGTAGCACCGTCTAAGAGTCCAGATTTTTTGAGAAAATTGGCTTCGAAAACTTAGCGAAAACTGTTCTTTTCTTTATTCTAACGACTTTTTATTTAGTTACTCTCACTTTTTAACTGCATCCGTCGCTGTTGTTGTGATAATATTACGAATCCTTTTGCAAATTACTAATAAGCAATCTTTTTTTTTTTGTTTATTTTTAGTGCTTTATAACAGTTTTTTGAATAAAAATTAATAATAACAAAAATATAAAAGCGTTTTGAATGAAATTCAAGCCACTGGGAGTTAAAAGAGGTCTATAAAAAAAAGGTTTTCCCTGTAAAGATCGAGAGAGAATAGAAGAAGAAAGAAACCTTGTAATCGATGGTTCGAAAATGTCGAATTAATTAAGATCTTATTCCATTTAATTCAATATCTTTTCCAGCATTCGTTTCTTATTTAAGTTTCTATCGACAGATGAAATATTGTCGCAAAAATAACATTTGACGAAAACAGTTTCTTGCTGATGGATAAAAATATTGTTGTAAGAGGAATATCGGTCATTGGAGAATTTGAACTCTTGTCCTGCGGTTTTTTTACTGGATCCATCGATCCATGTAACGTAGACAGGTTTTTCTTAACCTTGATTTCAAAGAAAAACCCTGACGGGTCAAAAGAATGCTTAGAACAATGAAATACGGATGCATCCTTTGCATCGAGTTGGACTTGGAAATGTTTGTAGTGAATATGACCCATATCCATGAGTGGGAAACCTCAATTTGGTATAATCATTGGTCTCAACTCTCATCGATTTTAACTATCAATGAAAGGAAACAAATTTAAGTTTTATTTTCTTATATTTATTGTTTATTGTTGAACAATGAAAGGAAGCATTATTGTCGTTTCTTTGTTCAACAATAAAGCAATTCCTTGTCAAAGTAGAGGAGTGCTCATCGGAAGCCACACACGTTGCTGCAGGATTTCCTCCAGGAAGTCACTCACTACTTCCAATCTTGTGATTCCCTGATGATTTAAAGATTGTCAGCGTGCATTTATTTAATTAAATTAATTAAATGAATTGAATATTATAAATAAATACAAGAATAATAAAAATAAAATAATACATCAATTCATTTTCACTTTTAATAAATTTCAACTTAATAAATCACTTTTAATAGATTCACATAATACAATATATAAATAGATATTTCCTGTGCCAATAACGGTGTGTTATCGAAATGTATCTTGTTCCCTGTTTCAATCGAGATCTTGAACATCTTTTTTACCACTCCTTTGATGGACTTCCCTTTGCTAGAGAAGGGATGGCCAAGGATCCTCTCTTACGTCTGCGTCACACGGGGATTTGGTAATTTCTCAATCCAATTACAATTGGAAACGCTTGAAGAGGCCTCTAGGAAATTATTATTGTCATTATGAAAGAATCTCGCAACACTTTACGGATGGCTTTGTACAATTAGCATTTTGAAATGAAGTTGAACCGACAAATATTTTGAAATTATTTGAAATAAGTTATTTAAATAACGGCCGAAACACTTGCTATTTTTTTCAAAGCTAAATATTTGCTAGTTATAATTGTTAAAATATTTCTAAATAATAATAAATAATAACAGCAATGCCCGTTGTAAAAGGAACTGCTCGGAAAACAAATAATTAAAAATAATTTTCCATCAACTATGATAACCTTAAAATTAAATAATTTAAGCAAGTTAATGTAATAGAAAAATATTTAGAAATCGATGTTAAATAATTCGCAACTTAAAATAAAATAAAAACAATTAAAAATTCGTTTGATTATGACTGCAATTGATGTTCTTTTAATACAACGAAGTTGAATTTAATATTCAATTTACTCTTCTATGATAGAGGGAGGATTTCTGTCTATTAATGAAATTATACGATTTCCGATGCGATGAATTTTCGTGATTCGCATGCGAAAACTCCATCGAACAGCACGAATCGGAAATCGCGTTGCTTTTTACTCAAAAGAAGTCTGGCACATTCGCTGCTTTTCGGAAACATTTAAATAATTAAAAACACTACAAGTAATAAATTATGCAACAGCCGAATAGCGATAGTCGAGGCGACTCAGAACGTCGCCGAAAATTGAACCGAGGAAAACAATCATCTGAAGCGTGAAGCTGAAGTTTGGAATAAAATGGGTAGTTGTAAAAATATCGACGCTTCAGCATCAAAGAAAATAATAAAACTGAGAGGCAAATTTAATAACAAACGAAGAGAAAAATGGTAAAATTTTCTAATTTTTGCTGTTCTTTTCATTACAGAATCTTCTTCGGCTGTTGTTTTGATGATAATAATTTCGTATAAGATTTATTAAAACAAAGCAATCAAGAGAACTTCTTGAAGAGAACAATAAAAACTTAAGAAAATTAAAACGCTTTGTGAATTTTTTATTGTTGTTCTCTTATTATTGGCCATTTGGCTCTGTTGTAGAACAATAAATAATTAAAAATAATTCTTCTTCGTCTTCTAATTTCTCTTTAAACTTTTAGGAAATTTTTTAACATTTCGCGTTTTGCGTGTTTAAGTTTTAAAATAAATTAAATTATAAATTTAAGTTACCAGGCGACCAGCGAAAACAGCAGCTGTCGCTGAATAAGTTTTGAAGAGCGTCGAAGAATTGCTCATTAAGCAACGACGATTGAAGTGCAGAGGAAACGGAAGAGCAGCCGCTGTCCGTCGAAAGAGAAATGAAGTGAGTTGATGAGATGAAAGAAACAAAGCGAAACGAAAATGAAAAGAGCAGGGAAATCGAATAAAATTTCACATTCGACAACGAAAAGCAACAAAAACAAGAACACAACAAAAGAAGGTCACACACAGCAAAATTAACGGAACCAAAATCAGCTCTGCTAATCTCTCGCTCTGTCGACGGCGATCGGCTTCTCTTTTGCACATCGTCGCGATGGCTTCGTTTTCTTATTATTCACTCGCTCGCGTTGGTTTCATTCATTGGACTTTTTCTCTTTTGCTCTGTTTAAAAAAACACCTGATGATCAACTCTGCGTTGTTCTCTGCTGTCGGCTGCGTATTTACAAAAAACTGACGAAAATGGACTTTGAAAGGTTTTTATAGTAAAGTTTTTGTGTTGCTTCTGTTGTTGTTGTGTTGTTGTTGTTGCACTACTAAGTAGCATGTTTTCATTTAGTCGCTGTCATCTGCCTAGTCTGCTGCTCGCCTCATATTTAATTCAATCGAATGTTACTAAAAAAATAATAACAATCGAATAAACAAATAAATTTCACTTTCATATTATTGAGGAAATTTAAACATTTTTTGAGGGAATTGAAATGCAATTGAATCCAATCAACGCCATCGATTCTTGGCTCTTTTAATTGTGCCAAAGAAAAATTAACACTTCCTCCCTTCGATTGCTTGTAATAGATTAATAATAATTAAACAAGGAATAACGAATTAGATGGCAAACGTTTTGATCGGAGTCGAATGAAATTAACTTTTTGCAGAAACTCTAACCGAATATTTTTGTGACAAAAATGCAGAATTAAATACAATTATTTTAAGAAATACAATGTTAAAATTTAAATACAATTTTTTGTATTGTTTTTAAAAGAAACTGAATAAATAATTTAAATAAAAACAAAGCGGTCAAATTATAAAATTAAGCATATAGAAAGAATAACAAAGAGTAATACCAAAGAATAAAAAGAATAAACTTCTGTTTTTCTATGAAGAAACATAAGCAAAATACATACATGCATACATACGTTTTTGAGAGAGTAAACGAAATCATAGGCGACAAATATTAGAGATGCCACTAATCTCAGTGCAAAATACCACAGAAAGTTCTCTTTTTCCCACGAAATTAAAAATTCCCACAAAGCATCGGAGAAATTAATGAAATAATGAATAAAATTACAATAGCGCCTTTTTCTTTATATTAAAATTAATGAACTAGTTTATTAGATAATTTTTATTTGAAAGTTTGCCCTATGAAACAGTAAATAAATAGTTAATTAAACATTAATTTTTATATAAACTCATTGTTTACATTTAATCATTAGATGCGATTTTCAACGTATTCATAAGAAACACAAGAAATGCGAAAGATAAAAGATTTTATACAGACAATTTTGTTAAATAAACAAATAAAATTAAATATTTATATTAATTAAAATTTTGCATTAACATTAAATATAGAAAAAAATAAATAATATCGTGATAACAATATTTCCAGGAGCAATGAATTTCAGTGCTTACTTTGAATTAAAATGTACTTTGAATTAAATGTCCAATTATCAGTCTATTAAGAATTCCCATTTTATTTTTTCAGCTCAATCTGGCAACTGTTTTACCAACGTCTGTGAGCAATAATTCACACGCGCTACTGCAAACTCAACCCCACGTCTCTCAACAACAGAGAACAACGAACGAGTGTTCGTGAGAGCGCAGCGCTATTACGCTCTTGCTTAAAATAACACATACATACATTTTGCTAGCAATGAATCAACAAAAAACTTGTGAACAGACTTGCGAAAGTGGGAAGATGACAAGAGGAAACCGATAAAAAGTAAAAACTTGCTGCTGGTTGCTGGACGCCTGTTGCAAATCCGCTATGAAATCGATTTTTCAATTGAACGTACGCGATGACGACGACGATACGATTCATATTATCATCGAATATCGGACGTCGGAGGTCGGAAATCATTCCGATTGGACTTTGATATCGGTTGCTGTCAACAATTAAAAACGGAGAAGTTGTTGAATGAATTTGTTGATACTACACGTTTTAGTGCTTGTTTTTGCTTTGGGCTGCTATCGATAATTGTTAATTTTACTTTATTAAACTGTTGCAATCACCGAAAGCGATTAATTTTTAAATATTTTGTGCACTTGAATTTGTAAATTGAGATTTCAAATTTGTGTACAGAATTTTAAAATTCGAATAGTTTTCTGCAAACAAAAAGATCCACGGATCTCTCATGATTTCCAACCTTGCCCAATTCCTCTCTCTCACCTTCTCCTTTCTCCAGCTGCAGCAAATTTTATATTTTCTCCTTTATAAAACAATAAAAAATTCTTCCTTGTTGTATTTCATTTCCTTCGGATTTGTTTATTTATTCAATATTCTTATTAGTTCCGGGTTTTTACAAATTTCTATTTTTTCTTTTTCGTTTTTCTTTATATAATACTAAAATCTACGTTTATACTGATTTATTATTGTTATTCAATTGATGACTAGTTACTTAATTAAATTAGCTGCTAATGTGAGCAATACATTTTTAACACGATTGCCAACTTTAGCTAAGAATTGATATTGCATATAAATGTAATAATTGAATATGTTTCATGTTGTTTTTATTGCTATTGTCAAGAAAATTCATATTCACTAAGCAGCAATTTTAAATCCTCCTCAAAATTGTAAAACAAATTAAAAACAGCGAAATTAAATTCTTAATCGAGTTCTTCTATATAAAAATAAAATTAATTGCAATTTAATAAATTAAATTTTAAAATTAAAATAAAATTCCTTGCAATTTAGTTAATTTGAAGTTGTATTCTGAATTGAATTTAATTTAAGCATTTTTCTTGATAATTTTTATAATTTTATTATTTTATTTTGTAACTGATTCTAACATCTACTTTAAAATTATTGTAATTATTTATTTTGTGCACTTTTCTTAAGACAGAGTGGAGTCATTCTGTCGAAAAGAAAAAGAAAGAATAGTTAAAAGAAAGAAATACAAAACAAAAAATTAAAAAAATGCCGACAAAAAAGTATTTTATAGAATAGAATTTAGTATAAATAATTTCCAAATAAAATTAAACTAAAATACATATAAAAAATTAATTAATTAAAGAATTATTAATTAATAAATAAATAAAATTCTAATTTACGCAGAATTAAAGTGTATTCAATTTGTTTAGTGAATTATTGAAAATTATAACTTAATAAAAGAATAAAAAATAAAGTAAAACTAAATAAATAAATAAAAGAAAATTCAAGCAAATTAAAATCAATAAAATTTAAATTTTAATTTCAGTTTTCTCCGCTTTTCGTTGCTCCGTCCTTTTCCTTTCCCTTGCTGCAATTTCAATTAAATTCCTTATTTTTCTACTTTATTAAATTCGAAATCTATTTTAATTTCGTGTTCAGATAAAAATATGCAATGTTTCAATAATTATTATCATTAGAAACTGATATAAATAAAGTTATAATTTCTACTAATAATATCAATATTAGAAAACTATTTTTCAATTTAGATTAAATATGGATTTAAATTTCAAGTTATTAATTACACTAATTAATTTTTGTTGTTGTAAAGAGTTTCTTTGACTCTCGACTCTTTTCTTGTTTATATTTTAAGGAGATTCCATTTCGTGGGTAAATTTTTTGAGTAAGTTTTCTTTTCTGTTCGGTTTTTACGATAATTGTAAAAGTTGCGATTATACTATAAACATTAAGAAGAAGAAGAAGAAGTAGTACGACGATGTATCAAACTTTGAGTAGATAAAAAATTATATCGTAGAATAAATAGTTTCTTTAAATTTCTATTCAATTCGCTTAAATTTAAAGTGTTTTCTGTGGAATTTCGTTTCTTTGTGGAATGGAAAAGGTAGAATAATTGTTGTCTTTTATTGTTTATTGTTGTTGTTGTTCTTCTGTCACAGATTCGCCTACAGGAAGTCGATAATTTGTTGCTTTGCTATGTTTGTAATTAATATAATTGCCGTAATTAAGTCATCGAGTGAACTTTGGCCGATAAACAGTTGTGCACGACGAAAACAATGGGTTTCGGGCAGCATTCCATGTCCAACTCCTGCGGCGAAATAACAGAAAAAAAGGAAAAACGAAAGGATTCATTCAATTTTTCAGATGAAGTGGAATTATTATTATATTCACTCTACTTTTCTTTTGTTACTTACGATTTCGCCTTCATCGCCAAAGTCCAAAAACAGCATCCGGCTGCCGTCGTCGGCGGAGCCTTTCAACTTGTCGAACGGGAACTGCCACAGCTGCGTCGTCTTGGCCTGCGTCGGCGTCTGGAAGCCGCAGTCGAAGAGGCAGAAGCCGCGGTTCAGGTGCACAACCAGCTGACACGGCCGCCCCTGGAACAGGCAGCCGAAGGAGAACTCGCGCTGGCAGGTGACGGCGTGGTGCGAGCCCTGCACCAGCGACCGCGCCCACGCAGCCATGTCGCGGTGCGTCTCGGAGCGCAGCCAGTAGACGAGCACGCCGCGAGTCGTGCCGCAGCGAACGCAGAAGACGGTGCTTTGCTGGCTCTAAACGAGACAAGTTCATAATTGCATTTCTATTGAAAAAACCAACAACCAAAAACTATTCTCAACTGCGTCGTCATAGAAACTCTTTGTCAGTTGAAGTTCACAAGGATTTCAGTATTGACGAAGCAGAAACGAGGCGATTGAGTCGCTGTTACGTAAAAGTTGCGTCACAGTTCAACGGAAGACTTAAGAAACGAACCAGGCGCGCTGTTAGTCGCCGGGTTGAGAGTTTAGTTAAGTTTAATTTAAAAAAATCTCAAAAAAAGAATAAAGGAAGATAAAATTAGGAAATTATATGTTGAATTCTGTTGCTTTGAATTAAAGCAAGCATTAAAAATTTTAAAAAAAATCAACTCTTTTCCGCGTTTTCCCAGAATCATTGGAAAATTTCAGACTTGAAAGCAATTCAAGGTTCTTTTTTAATAAATTAGAGTTTCAACATGATTGCCAATTATTTGTCGATGTTGTTGTTATAATTTTTCCTTTGTGTTGTTGTAGTTGAGCTCTTAAATTCGTCGTCGGCGTCGTTGTTGTTGTTCACTACGTACTTAAAACACAATTAAGTAAATTAAATTAAACTGAAAAACGTTCAATTTTCTTCAATGTTTGAACAATCGTTTCTTCTCTCTCTTCGTTCCATTTTTACTTACATTCAAGGATGAATTGTTGCCGGCTCCGGCGAGACGCGTCGAGGCCAACGGACAGCATTCCAGTGGACGACTCCACGCTTCCACCGACCACGGCGCGCTTTCGTACAAGCTAAAAGCAGCGGAGGAAGAAAGGAAATAAGAAGAAAAGGATGCCGAGAAAACTCCTTTTTTAATAGATGATAAATGAGCAAAATTAAGAACAAAGTTCAAAACACAAAAAAGTGTTAAAACAATAAAACGGAAAAATAAAAAGTTTTCGAGAAGGAAAACCGAAAAAAACAGATAAAAAGAAGAAGAAGAGACGCTAAAGAAGTGAAATATAACGAAATCTGAAGCAGCAGAAGAATTTAAAATCGATTTAATTCATATAAAAAAAGGAAACAAATTTTAGTTGTTCTTTTGTATTTTACTTAAAATAAATTAAATAGAAAAATACAAAAAACAAAAGGAAGAAAAATTACATTGGAACTCACCGAAATTCTCGCTCGGTAACGGCGACGAACACCGGCTGCCATTTGTCGCTCTCGTCGGAGCTTTCCGAGCTCGAACGACCGCTCTGCTGCGTGACGAACAGAGAGCAAAACAAACGAACGCAGGAAAACAACAAACAATAAAATTTAATTTAAAAATTATTGCGAAAGCGAAGTAAACTCTAAAAATATCAATTCAATTGAAATAGGTACTTGATAAATATAATAATTAATGAAATTTATTAGACAAACACCTTCAAGGCGAAGGCTGCTTAGAAATGGACAACTTTGAATACGAATTCATGATTTCCAATTAGAAACGTTCGAAGAAGAATAATGTACTTCGGCTGCTTCACACACGAACGAGCACGAAGGCGAAGGCTGCTCTGAAGCCGACGACTTACAATACGAATTCATAATTTCTAATTGGAAACATTCAAAGAAGAATGAGGTAGTTGGAAAGGCCTTCGGCTGCTCTACACACGAGCGCAAAGTCGAAGCGTGCTTAGAAACGGACGATTTCAATTAGAAATGAGCACGAACGACACACGACCGTCGAGCTCGGTTAACAGTTCGTTAAGTCTTGCAAGTTGACGACGCGGAATAAAATCGACAAACACGTTGAAAGCTGCGTAATTAATAAGAGAAATGTGCGCCATTGACACAGTCCAAAATTCAATTCACTATTAAAAATTGTTGGCTAATGCAATGTCAAATAATGTTTTCTATTCGCGTGAGTCAAAACCCACGAATGAATGAATGATTAAAAAGGAGAGGGAAAATTCTAAAAATGGGTTTCGCATTTCGTCGGCTTCCATCAAAAATTCTTGAATAAAATTCACAATATTTCAAACGAAAGTTCATTCACATTGCACGCATTCTGATATTACTATGAATTTGAGTGAAAATGGAGCACTTACTTCACTTACCGCTTCTGTGCTGCCCCTCATTCCGCCGCCGAAGCCGCTGCCGCTGCCGTCGCCAAAGCATCCATCAGCCACGCTGCAGCCACCGGCGCTTCCATTGCCGCCGCCGCCTCCGTTCGGCCCGCCGCCGACGCTCGTGCTCAAACGACGACTCAGCCAGCCGATGTGCTTCAGTTCGCCGATGACATTCATGAGTGCTCGATTGGCGTCGTTGAGGGCGCGCTGGGTGCTGCACTGCATGGCCGAGTGCAGGGCGTTGAACCATATCAAAGCCTCGCCGGAGTCGCTGGCACGCAAGATGCACGAATGGATGCCATCGGGCGAATGCAGTTCAATGCAGCGATTCTCTGCGACACATTGAAAAAGCAACGGGGAAATATGAAAATGAAAAGCAGTTGAAAACTACAGGAAAAAGGATATGAATTGTGAGCTGGGGGAGTTCTTTTTTTTTCTTTTTTAATCTAAACTTGCAAAACACACTCGCAAACAGAAAAGTTGTAAGCTTTTTGAATTTACTCTGGCATACATTTAGGCACTGGAAAATCGAGTGTTAATTTTAATCGTGTGAATGCTGAAATATTCAGAATATTTTCACAAAAATTCTCTTTTTTTTCCATGAATTCCATATAAAATAATTCAATTTTATTTTATATTTCAGCGAAATATTATTTTAAATTTAGTTTCTTTGTCGTTTTAGTAAAAAATTCCATGGATTCCTATGGAGTGGATCCTCACCTGGGTCGATGTATTTCAAATTCCTAGCCAAATGTGTCAGTTGCAGTGGAATGTAACGCGTATCCGCTCGAGGCAAACTCTTCGGCGCTGGCGGCGACGTCGGCGCACCCGGTCCCAGCGGACAGAGGAAGTCTCGCTGCAGCTCCCAGCCCACCTCCGAAATGATGCTCGCCTTCCTGAAGTACGGAGTAACTTCGCGCAAAAATTTAACTGTTGAAGAATAGAAAAATGCAAAGGATATAGAAAATTATTTGCTATATAATTGCATTTTAACAGCTGAACGAGAAAATAGTTGGAATATAAATAAAATGGAAGAATTTGGAAGCTCTTTACAGGTTATAGGCTTTAATAATTGGTGTAAATTGACCTATAAAAGCATTACAGGATCTTCGAATTACATTAATTTCCCAGAGCAGATATTACAGAATTTTATTTAATTTTAAGCAAAGTCCAATTAAACATGCGTTTGGTAACATTAAATTTAGATGTTTAAAATGGACTTTAAAATCAGGAATTGGACTTGAGATTTTTCGAATTGGACTTGAGATTGACTTTTCGGTTGGATTTCCGACTGAAAAATGCTGAAGTCTAATTGAGATATTCCCATTAAAGCATTTTCAAAAGGAATTTTCAACATTTTTTAAACCAAAGTGGAAAAAATCACCTCTTTTTCGAAATTTTCATTAAATGAATAAATTTTCAAATTTTCAATAAATTTTATTAAAATACTAAGAGTTAGCAAAGATTATTTATAATCTTACAAATAAATAAATAAATTAACTAACTAATAAAAACACCTCAAAAAAGTATTCGTAAAAGAGACAAAACATATTCATCAGAAAAACCTCTGTAAACATTTTTCATTGCGTTTTCATTGTTGTCAGCGGGAGCGAATTGCAATGGCGAACGATTGTTGGAGATTTTATTAATAAATTCGTCCAATAAATTCGTAATAAACGCTTTAAACGGGTTTTTCTGCCAGTTCTGCTGCCTTGAATGACACAATGACGCTCTTCGGCGGAGAACGAATGAGATAAAAGACAATGACAGAGATAAAATGAATTATTTGCAATAATTTTTTAATGTTCCTCGTTTGTATGAGGAGTGAATTTAAAACATGCGGAGTTCTTTGTTGAATTTTATGCTGACCTGCACTACAATTCTTTTGTTTTTTTTTTTTTTTGTTGCAATGAGTGATTGTATTTACTGCTCTTTATGTTTTCATTAAGCGAAGCAGCAACAGAGAGAGAGAGAGAGAGAGGAAGTCTGGGAGGAAGTCCACCCACCTTCGATTTGTCCTCAATCAACGATAGCAGCTTCAATTTGCTTCAGTTAAAGCAGAAAATTTCATCCAACATTTATTTTCATGAAATCTATAAAAAACTCTTTTATAAACTCGTTCAGAAAAGTTTATACTGCGCCGAGCATCGGCTGTAAATGCGATTTTTCATATTTAAGAATTTTCATTATTAATTTATAATATTTGCCATTATATTAATGATATGTCTCCATCGTAGATTGATTATCGACTCCTCTTCCATATAATCTATCGATTTTTTCGTAATTATAGAATTCATCTCTACTGATCTTCGAAGTCTCTCGATTCTTCCAATTATTCGACGTAGCGTCTGTTAATGTATAGATTCTAATTCATTCTGGTTTTTCTATACTGCAATTCGTGTTATTTTTAGAGATGTTTTTATAGCTCTTCTTAATTGCGGTTACTAATTATATTTTCAATACAATTAAATTCAATAGAATTCTCTATGGAAATAAAAGGAAAATAGTTGGAAGTTAGGAGGTGAACTATGACCACGACTTTTCATAATGTAACATTTGTGACTAGGCCGTGGCAAGAATTACTTGACATTACGCTAGGCAATAGACTAACGGAAGAAAACTGGATCGTTTTTAACGAGCTATCCGATCAGAGGATAATAACTTTTGACGCACTAGGAGATATACAAAGAACAACAAAGCCAACAACCTGTCACATCTTGAGCTCAATAGGAGAACGCTCAAAACGAGGCCAGAACTTGAAGCGGCGGTTATTAATTCGCAAATATTGAAGGGAAACTTTATGAAAGGGTGCTAAACCAAGAATAAAATATTATTTAAATAATTAAATTATGTTCTAGGCGTATTTTTATGCTCCAAAAACGTTGAGTTTCTCTGCGACTGTTGTTGGTGGAGGAGTGACAATAGACACGATGTTGGTGCTGATGCTGATTCCGATGCTCCTGATGACGTTTTTAACATCGTTTCGTGTAACGTTCGCTGGTAACATTTGACTTCAATTCAATATTCAAGTGCTGCGGTGGCATCGAGTGGAAAAAGTGTTTGGAATTTCATTGAGTTAAATTCCATTCGGATTGCAAGCGAAGGAATGCAGCGGCGTGGCAACCAACGGAGGAAAGACCGCATGAAGAGTGACCCAAAAAAAAGGAAAATCCAACCAACAACACACTAAAAATTCTAAACACAAACAACTTGGTGATGGGAAAAGGAATAAAGTCGAGGAACGCGGATAAATCACAACCAGAAGAATTTTCATTTCAAGTTTCCCGCGGAGCCGCAGCGTGCTGCTGCTGAAGCCGGCCGAAGTGGGTCGAATGCAACCGTGGGCAGCGATTGTGATGGTCGTTGGTTGGGGCGAGGTGGTGACGTTGGCCCGGGAAGGATCACACACCGCCTCGGGGCTGCTTTTATAGCATTAACATTTTTAATTTTCTTGGCCGCAACTTTGACGCCTTCGGAAGAAATTGTGCTATAAATCAAGTTTTTGTTGATGTTGTCGAATTACAATTTCCAACATCAACGCCTCGAACAACGCGTTTGACATGTTCATTGGCCACGCCCCGTTGTGAGCAACTTTGTTCCATAAAAAGGATTTAATTAATACGTTTATAATTCGAGTTTTCTTCATTTGTGATATTTTTCATCGGTTGTTTGCCATTTTTTTCGGTTTGAATCTGATTCGTTACCGCTGCAACATTGTTAATGATGCTGCAACATTATAAAAGTTTCGTAAACATTTTAGAATTCATTTACGGGAAACTTTGTCGAAACTTCGTCGAAAGTTCGCTGAAACTTCGTCAGTGTTCAATGGACTGAGAGAAAAGTTCAAAGCAACAACAACAACAACAATTTTTTATTCTTCTTCTTCGTCTCGTGGTCACGTTCGTAGCGGAAAACTTCCTTAAAGTTCATTTACGAAACTTTTCGTTGTAGTTTGAATTGTTGTTGCTGTTGTTGTTGTTGTTCTTATTGTTGATGAATTTGTATTTGTTGCCATGCTGCAGACTCGCAACATTCTTGCTGCTGTTGCTATTGACAAAGAGTATTAATAGGTAAAGAGATTTCACGAGGGCGATGTTGCTAACAACATTTAATTATCATGAACAGAGTTAAGCTCGCATACCAAAAATAAGTTCGATAGCTCCGTCGTCCGCTTTGGCAGCGGTCGCACCAAACCGATCCCTAAGCAAATCAATAAACGAAGGTACAAAGCACCGAGTGTTGTTGTTGCTTTTCCTACGCATTTTTTATATTTTATGATCGTCGTCAGGCTTTCATGGCGACCAGGCAAGTGGTCTTCTTCTTCTTCTTTTTTTGTTCTTTCACAAAAACAAATCATGAGCAAATGTCCGTCCACTCAGTTTCGGTTTCAATTTAGTTATTTGAATGAAATTATACATTTTGTGATTTTTTGCAAGCATCGAGGGCATATGAAGTGTGAAGTAAAACACATGAAAGATTTATTCTTGTGGGACGAGGAGAGGCATCGGGTAAATTTGCCTTCTTCTTATTCTTTTACAATAACAGAGCACCGAGCACCTCGAGACGGTGCGCGGGCTTAAGGTGACAGCGAAAATGAAGCCCTAGAAAACGTCGACAGCGATCATACGGCAGAAACTAAGTGTTCGTGTGTATGTATGAATTGTATTCTCGCTTAAGGAGTGAACGGTGGACAAACATCAGCTATTAAATTTTAAATGAGTGGAAAGAAATAGGGAGATTCTGTGAGTTGAAGGAATTCGACTTTGTTTTCGTCCATGGCACTAACAAAATATATGCAGTCTGTCCGTCTGTGAAGGTTGAATATTTTGTTTTTGTGCATGATTTGGTTTCTTGTCTTGATATTTTGGTAAAGTTTTATATTTTCAGCTTCTGATCATTTTCTGCTTTCTATTCAATTTGCTCCTTTCGCACTGATTGAGTACAATTTTAATGCGGGAATAGAAGAAGGTAGTGCTCCTTTAAAAAGTAGTTAACTTACATTTGTATATTAATTAGTATAGATTAGTTAATTAATTAATTGTTAGATTAATTCATTTAAGCTTTCTTAAATATACGTACTTCTTTATAATTCTAAACTTTAAATCAGCAAAGTGCTAATACAAAAAAAAATTTAAAAAACAATTTTAGGGAAATTAAAAAACAAATTTTAATAATTAATGTTTAATGACAAATTTGGAAAATTTTTTAGTTTTCTTAATTGTACTTAAAATAAATAAAATCTTCTTTGTTCTTATTTTATTCAACTGACTTACTTTTTAAAATAAGCAGTAACTTTTTCCACACCCACAATAAAATTGTAGTCAATAAGTACGAAAGGAGCAAATTGAATAGAAAGCCAAAAATGCTCTGAAGCTGAAAATGTAAAAATATGCCAAATGATCAGAAGCACAAAAATTAGGCAAATTTACCCGTTGCCTCTCCTCGTCTCGGAAGATTCCATCATGTGTTTTACTACACACATCATATGCCCTGGATGCTTGCAAAAAATCACAAATGCACAATTTCATTGAATTACTAAATTGGGACCGAAACTCAGTGGACGGACATTTGCTCATGATTTGTTTTTGTGAAAGAACAAGAAGAAGACGACTTGCCTGGTCGCAATGAAAGCCTGACGACGATCATAAAATATAAAAAATGGGTAGGAAAAGCAACAACAACACTCAGTGCTTTGTACCTTCGTTTATTGATTTGCTTAGGGAACGGTTTGATGCAACCGCTGCCAAAGCGGACGACGGAGCTATCGAACTTATTTTTGGTATGCGAGCTTAACTCTGTTCATGATAATTAAATGTTGTTAGCAACATCGCCCTCGTGAAATCTCTTTACCTATTAATACTCTTTGCTATTGAAGTCAATTTCGATTTGTTTTTGTTTGTAATTGCTCCTATATTTTATTACATTTCCACTTTTCCCCTTTTTCTTTTTGGATTTTTTAGAATATGCATAAAGAGAAACTGGTACAAATTTCCGATTCTCTTCAAACTTCACTGAATTTTTTCCTCTGCACAAATTTACAATATTTATTTGCATTAAAATGTTCTAAACTTTCCAAGCGGAAGTCAAGAAGTCGTTGGTAATACTTAACTTTTTACGGAAAAACGACTCGATGCCTTTCGAAAGGTAGAAACTTTAGCTTCCACTGCAAATTCTGTCCTGTTACTTGCATTAAACCGTGAATTACTTCGAATCTAGATCAAAAAACAACCACAATTCGGTAATTATCGGCTTCAACGACGCTTTTATTCAGCCAACAATCGTCACAGTGCAATTTTTCGCTCAATTTAGAGACATTTTTAAGGATTTGGAACAATTTTGAGTGATTATAAAGAAAAAAGATCGAATATTGGAAAAATTAAAATTGAAAAATTGAATTAAAATTGATTAAATTAATATTATAATTGAAAAAAATCATAAAAAAAGGAAGAAATCGTGGAAACTTTTAAAAATATGTTTTTATTTTGATAACTGAAAATAAAAGGAGATTCTTCAGATCAAGAAAAGATTCAAGAAAGGCCGAAAGCGCCGTATATTGCCCAGAAAAAGCAGCAACAACAACACACATAAAGCTTTCGGTATTACCGTGAAGCTCAAAACTTGTAGCACTTTGATCCATTCGAGGATAATTTTCCTCGACAAAATCCAGACAAGCAGCGAAGCACGAAGGTCGCCTGCACTTGAATTCGCGGCGAAAGCGAAGAAAGGCAGAAACCGACGATGACAATCTAAGAACAAGCAAAGAAAGAAGACGGTAGGAGGAAGGGAAAACAAGAAGAAGAAGAAGAAGAGGTGTATAATGAATAAGGAGAAGCATAAAAATGCAACGACAACGATGACATTTTTTTAAATTAATTCCCAGACGCTGACACCGTCGCTGCCGCCATTTTTCTCTGCCTTCCAGCTTTCCTTATTATTACTATTCTGTCTGTTATTATTATGCGACTCTTCTGGCCCCTCCCCTTCGTGTCCGACGTTCCTCTGTTGACAGCAAACACAAAGCCTTTCGCAGCTCGTGCTTCGGTCGCAGAAAAGCGCACATAAGTAGCTCTTTAGATCTCGTTTTTTTCGTCCTCAGCAGCCAACTGCTCCCCGCTCAACCCACACCAACTCCTCGACCGACACTTGAAGCAATTTTGTTGTTGCTGTCGACGCAGCTGCTCGTGAAAAACTTCTTCATTTCGAAAAAGAAAAATGGGAACAAACAAAGATTAAAGTTGAAAAAATGTTCATTCACAAATGAAATGAAGAGACCCGAAGTGAGAAATAAAGATAAAAAGAGAGAGGGAGAGACAGAGAGAGAGAGAGAGACAGAGAGAGTTAAGGATACCACGAATGATTGAGAATTTCCTCGATTGCAAGCGTTGAAATCTGTCGATGCTCAGTTTTGAGGACGATAAAAAAGTTTGTGTGAAACTATGAACGGGGAAGAATATTGACATGCTTCTAAGTCAGCTGTACCTCTCTCTCTCTCGCACTCTCTTTCCTGGTACGAAACAAACGCATTAAAAAGATTTATGTAAATTATAGAATTGCGAAACATGAGTTTGTAATTCAAATTATTGAATATAAAAATAACCAAAAGCGGAAAAAGTTAGAGGAGTGGGAGATAGAGAGAGATAGAGTGCAAAAGAGAGAGAGAGAGTGCTAAATAAACGAATTATGTACAATGAATTTAAAATAAAATTTTAAAAAACTGAATGTTGACTGTATTAATTTTGCAAAAAATAGACAACTGCTTGACAAATAAACAGCTTGTTTTGCTCTTTTGCAGTTTAATTTGTCACCTGTTTCATTTTCAAAACTTCTTCAAAAGTTCCCGAATGCTGTTGTTAATTTGAAATGCGTTTTTTTGAAGTAAAAATCTTTAAAATTAAATTTACCATTCTATAAATATTCACATTAATTTGCAAATGAATTTATTTGTGCAATTAAAAGCTTGTTTTAGATAAAATAAGCTTTAATTAACTTCCTTTTCAGAGAATTTAGACCAAAAGTTCTGCTTGATGCAACTGAAACAGCAACAACACCAACAACAACAACAACTGCGCACAGATAGAGACACCAACAAACAAAGCAGAGTCACCAAATGAAATTGAAATGCCGAAGTGATGCCAATTGCAGTTATTTGAAAGTTCATAGAGCAAAAAGTTACGGGAACACACGAAGCCACACAAACATAAATAAATACACTGCATTCGTATGTTTGTGTGTGTGAGTGTGTTGCTCACTCCGCAGTCGAACACGAAGCTTTTGAATTCTTAATTCCGCCTCGAAGCCGTCACTTCTACGCATTTCACACCAACACCTTGATGCACATGCACATGAATTTCGTCGCCACTGTCGCTCTCCGAGTCACACTTCCCGTCGTTGGGCCACGACACGCCGACTGTCAACACGATATTCAGCAGACTGTGCAGCGGAAATGCTTCAGTGAGCTGATTTCTGCTTTTTAATGGCGTTTAATCAGCTGCGGTTGCGGTATATTAATTATGGGAAATTGCAGCAAGCTGTTCGAGCGAAGGAACCGGCGAACAGAGGATCACGTGGCGAAGAGAGGAGGCGAATGCGAATGAATAGAAGCGACGAACATTTGTTGTAACGTAGAACGGCTTCAATTAGGCAACGTTCCTTCCACTTGTCGACCGTTTAAACTGTCTTCGATGCAATAAAATTTCTCGATGTCGTTGCAGGAATACGAATAATTTTATTGCTCTTATTATTACGCATTATTTTCACGCATCTGTAAAGCGAAAAACGCATTAAATTAATATCACATTGAACTGTAGCTAAAATAGATTCTGGTGCTTTTCGAGACGTGCGCCTTTTTCATGGCGGCCGCAGATTTAATAAAATTAATTCCGGGAGCATTAATTTTATTATTTCTACATGAAAATATAAATGAAATTAATATTTAACAGCGTGCGATGCGTGGGACGTCGGCGGTAGTCTTCGGCGTACGTGCAGCGCATGAAATGACCCACAGCGACGAACGCTGTGATTTTCCCGAATCAATGATCGTCGCTGCACCACGCATCCGTGTCCCTCAGCGAACGCACACACAAACGCGCACGGTCAAGGCGAATCTGTCAACAACTGATCATGAAGCGTTCGAAAGCAAAAGCGCTTAAGTACAACTTCTCGATTTGTGTACTCTGTGAAAGTGAAGCTTAGTCGCTTCAGCCTCTAAACGACTTCGCGCTGGAGTCGACGAACGCAACGAATCTCGACGCTTTGGTATTCATGTAGGTGAATCGATAAAACTTGTTTTTTTTTTGCATAAAATGGCAACATTTTGAATAGTCGAGGTCTGTGTTTGTGTTACCTTTTCGTTGTTGTATTTCTGCTGTTTTGCTTTATTTTATTGTCTACGCAGCTGACAGGGAGAATTTTAAAATTAAAGTGGCTTACATTTTGGTTTAGTTTCGGTATAAAAGGGAATCGTAGAAACTGTTTCGGCATCAGTTTCGGCTGTGAACTTTCGAAGAAGAACGACGGAAATAAAACATGAAATTAGAGCTGTCGGCGGTGTTTATTTTCGGCGCCATTCTCCTCTTGAACGTCGCGCCGGTTCATCTTCGCCGCATTCCTGCGAAGTCAGCCCGCCAGCTTCAAGCAACGCCGTATCCAGCGGCTGGCTTCCGTCCCAAGATTCCATTCGAGCTGCCGGGCGAAAGGCGACCGAAGACATTCCCGTTGCCTGCAGTCAAACCAACAACGCCTTCAACAACCTTCGCGCCGTCTTGCGAAGAAGATGAAGACGTCGATGTGACCACGGAACGCAGCCAACACACGACGACCACAACCGACGCGGATGAAGTTAATAACGACCAGAATCCGACGGCTTCTCCGAGCTCCCAAGACTCTGACTTGGGACTTCACATCCCCGACAGGACGTATGGTCCAGCATTTGACGGTGATGACGTCGTCTGGACGCCCAGCAGCAACTTCGAGCCGCCCATCTACGAAGCCGTGGAGGACTTCGGTGCCACAGCCGATGCTCCTGTTGCAACCGATATCGACGCCGATGCTGCTATTGCCGATCTGCCCACAGCACCAACAACGGATCTGAACGATGATGCGACCGTCGTGGAACATCCGGCTGATAAATACGGGGTGCCGCGAGGTCCCGCTGCCACCTACGGCGAGCCGCTGGAGAATGTTGCTGCTACTGAAAGCGATGAATTCGCGTCTACCGACGATGAAGTTGAAGTTGTTGATGCTGCTAACGACACCGCAGAAAATGAACTCGCTTCTTTGGCTGAAGGCGACGTCGAAACCATCAGCAACTTCGTCGATTTGGAGAACGGACGCTTAATTTTTGTCCCAGCCGACGGATCGCAGTTGCGGCAAGTCTTCGTCGCCGCGATGAGCAACGGGAAACTGCGAGCGACGGCAAATCAGGGACCGAGGGAGAGGCGCAGTCAACGGATTATTCGTCGCCCAATCACACTTCATACGTTGGACTAACGGTTCGATATATCGAACGGACATTACAACCCGAAATTTAGGTTTGATTGAATGCTTTTAATTAAGACGAAAGGATTAAATTTAATTAGTGTTTACCATTACTTAGTTTTTGTTATTAATTGTTATTTATATTAAAAATGATTTCAAACAAATAGAAAATCACATGAATCTTATTTGGTTATATGTATTACGATAACAATCAACGCGTTAACTTCACCTGCTCATCCTCATATTCTTCATTTTGCTCCTCCCGCCCCAATTATTATTATTATTTAATTGGACATACCGCACTGCGACCTTTAGATCTATTGTGCCGCCTGCATTTGTCCTGCGACAAATACACCTACAGTGTATCGTCCACATCCAGGCTCCTTATGAAGTTTAGTATGCAGAGTGGACGTAGATCTCGAAGCTTATCCCTCAAAGTCTAATGAGAGATCAAGTATTGCATTCTTCTCCGAGGTTATCTTCTCTGAGGTTATCTCGTAGGACGCTAGTGCCTTAATAGCTGCTTGGCTGTCAGACATGATGACAATACTCGTGCCCTTAATGTTGCATCTCAGGTTGAATTCATCACATACGTTTATAACTAGGACCTCAGCTTGGAAAATACTAGGTGTGTTTCCCATAGGTTTCCGAGTGTCTTGGGCAAGGTCCTGCAACACCTGCCCCAACCCTAAGAGTGTTATTGAGCCGTCTGCATTCCATCTAAGAGTGTGAGCCTCAAGGTGATGGTTGAAGCAATCATCACTGCAGTTTTCTTTAATATTGACTATCACCTCAAAAAGTCTTTCAAAACTGGATCGTTTATCCACATCATCCTTCGGTTGAGTAGCAAAGGGAATGACCTTAGAGGCCTTGGTTCTACTTGTAACTCCCGGTCCTATAACACTCCTAAATAATTATGATGACGGATATTAATGTCATCTTTTCTATTATTGCTTTGTGGTCTTTAAGTCATCTTGCTCGAATAGTTGACGCCTTATCGTTGTCACCATGACCGCAAACAATTTCAAGAAAAAAGTTATTCTCAGAGCACAAATTTTTTGGTTCTTCGGTCCTTAACTCTATTCTTCGCTAGCACTCAGGTTCTTCAAATCCTTCTTCTTCTGCATCTTTCTATTCTTTTCCCTCATCTTCTTATTGTCGCTTTGATCTCGATTCCCATGGCGACCATTAGCATTATGCTTGTGCCAGCGAGGACCCATTTCTTCCACTTTTCATCGTTAGAGATAAATGTTGGCTGCTGTATTGTCTCTCTCTCTCTCTTTCTCTCTCTCTATCTCTCAAACACTCCTTCCTCCTTTTTGCATCTAAAAGAGTCTTCTTTTGCTCTCACTGGATTCCAGACATTTTCGTAGCGTTTCTATGCTTTGAACTCCATTCGTTGGGAATGCTTCTGTCGTCCTTCAGTTTCTTTGCCTGCCTCGTCTCTCGTCGTTCGTAGTCTCCTTTATCCCTGCTTTTTCTTTTTCAGTTTAATTTTCCTCTTCTCAACTGAAGCGAGTTCGTGCCATTACACCCGACCTTCCCCTCACTCTTTCCTATCGCGTTTGTTTATTTGCCAAACTTTCGAATCACTCACGCTTGGAATTCAACGTCATATATTCCGTTGCGCTGACGATGACCTTTTCTCCACATCCCGTGCGGCTTCTTCTTCTTCTTCTCGTCCTTTCATCGTGGCACTTCTTCTGCTCGACAGCGCACAGAACTTTGTCCGTCCACAAGCCAGGTTATGACGAAGAGGAGTGGCTGCTTTTGTTTTGTGGATAGTGATGATTATAGTGTCAGTGGACAATCAAACCAACTTCAAACTCAACGTTATAGTTCAATGTTCATTATAATATTAAAGTCATTAATTACGATGAGTTTTTCAGAGTAATTTAGAAACTTTTCCAAAAATCTTTTCGTTATAAAATGGCGCGGTCGAAACTTGGCACGTTAAAGTGTCGAAAGATAGATTAATTGGCATTTCTTTACTCTTATAAAATAAAATTAAGTAGAAAAATTAAATAACAAAATTAATAAAAAAATTAATAATAAATAAAATAAAATAAATAAAATAATAAATAAATAAATTACAAGCACAAAATGCTTAAAATTAACGCCGCAACAGCAGAAAACAAAAAAATTAGGCATACATTTAGGCATGCATATTCGCATATGCAATGTTTTTTGACCTAATTTTCCATCTCCAAACGATATCGCCTCACAGCTTGATATTCTCTCGGATATTCGTTTTTTTTAGTTTGCAATAACTGTAGTTTAGTTTTTTTTAAATATAGTTCGTGTCTTAATTACCAGAACTTACAAAATTGTAGCATATATAAATACGAAACAAAAATTGATAAACTTTCATTTTGTTTGGAAGTTTTGCTGAAATCTCCAATCTTGAAAAGATAACATGGACAAGGAGTAAAAAGTGGTGGAGCAACGAATTAAAAGAAAACGCAACAGATAGGAAAACACAACCAAATCAAAAAATTCCTAAAACCTTCATCAACAACAACAAAAAAGTAACAATGCTAATAAACGTGAAATTTCAACAAACTTGAATCTCAGAATATAAAAAAGTTGCTTGCTGAAGAACTTTTCACTTTATTAAAAGAGCGATGTATTTCGTTAAGAAGAGTAGAAAAGCACAAGAAAATACAGCAAACAATATATTTTCATTTAAAAAAAAAATAGACAGAGAGAGAAAATAAACAAACAAAAGACAACGCAGTCAAAATGGACGCTCCGGCAAATAACAAAAAAAAATCAACATGAATTTCCTGCTGTTGCTGAAAGAGTTTTTGCCAACGTCTTCCTTTTGTCTTCATAGACATCAAAATCACAACAACAACAACAACAATCATGCTAAATAATCGTAGAAAGGAAGAGAGGAACAGAACACAGTGGATGCAAAGCAAACAGCAGCAACAACTACTGTAAAAAATATTGAGAGCTCAATAAAATACAGCTTCAGCAAAGAAAAACAAGAGAAGAAACAAAGGAATTGTTAGCAAAGAGGAAGAAGTATTAAAGAAAAAAGTGTTCAGCAAGGAAGCTAAAGGAAGAACGTACAATAATAAATAAATGAAAGCATAAATCATATCTAATATTTCACAATTTCCACAGTTCAGGAATGAAGGCGAAGCAACTTCCAATTTATGTTACATTAAACATTAAAAAACAAAAATTTCTAAAACATATTTTAATATTTAGTTTAAAAGGTAAAAAAGGAAAAGGAAAAACAAAATGGAAAAAAATCTAAAAAGAGGGAAAAACTCCACAACTCAGCTGTGAATCTACGAAAGCAAACAAACAGTTCCAACAGGTATACAACCCAAGCGTTTCCACTCTTTTACATTCATTCTTCGTCCTTGCTCATCTACACAGAGACACAAGCTCTACGTCACCTTCCAACAATCTGTGGCAACATCAACACCAGATAAAAAACACTCGCATTACGATTTCTTCCGCCGCGACGAAGCTCATCGGCATCAATGCCTTTAAGCGACTCCTTCCAAGGGAAAGCACACAAAAACGAGGTAACAAATCAACAGCCAAGCGTTAAACAAGCAGGAGAACCACGTCTGCACGTAGATGATTTATTTTGTGCCGTGTGTTTTCAATGCTTCTTCTTAGGAGAAACCGTAATCGCTTGCACAAACTTGACTGTGAACTAAGTAATAAACGGGGAAGAACCCAAACTTAAACCACAAACAAGAATTCGAATTATTCGCTATTTAATGTCGTTACCTATTTCGGGGAGCATAAATTCGTAGGATTCGCATTCACACCTTGGTTAAGAAGTTTTTCTTTCTGGATTCAAATACCGTCAACCTCAATCACTCAGCGTCTGTAATTCCAGAGAGACTCGGAAGCAGACTTGTTCTTATATTTCGTGGATCGTTTGATTATTTTCTACACATGGGAAATTGTGTGCCGACATGTTTCAGACTTGCTCTAGCTTCTATTCCCTCAAATATACGTAATGATTTCATGAGAAGAAATCACTTAAAAGCTAGTCTAATTGCGTTCGCAGAGGGAAGAACATGGAGATTAATGGGAATAGATATGCCCCATCCTGGATTAAGTACGGGTTTTAGCAACCAGAAATACTATAGGCCGAACTAAATACTTATAGAGTAGGGCAATCCTCAGAAATTGGTTTGCATTTCACATATTTCTGCGGTGTAGTGGCCCATTGCGCCTTCTTGCTGGACTCATAGTTCTTAAATAAACCCTATCCTTTCTAGAAATCGAATTTTTCTCACTCCTAGGGAATTTTAAGGCTTATCGCACTTCAAATATTTCCACCTTTGCGTTTCTTTGTCGCCCCACAGAACCTGGAAAAGTTGATCTCATATATTCTCATATTTTTTAAGGTATTTCCTCAATATACCTTGCTAAGGTCAACTGTTAAAGAAAGATTACTACATTTTAGCCTGTTTCTTCATGAGCTTATACTCTCCTTCAAGCGTTCATCTTTATTTAGTTATATTTAGTTTTACTTTTTTGTCTGTTTTCTTATTGTATATAATAAAATAAACTTACCTTCCAGATCCACAACTTTTCCAGCTCGTTTTAACGCTCGCACAGCCTCATCGTGCGTGGCATCACGTAGCTCTTCACCGTTAACAGTTAAAATAGCATCGCCCACGTACAAACCTTTAGCCTGATCAGCAGCCATGCCGCGGAAAATTTTCGATATTAAAATAGGCATTCGATTCTCTCGACCGCCTTTAATGGAGATGCCGAGCCCATTGTTGTCGGATTTAATAATGCGTACCTAAGGGAAATAAAGGCAAACCATAAAAAGAAAATTATACTTTACATATTTATCCAAATTTTCATAGTTTTTATATACATCAGCTTCTATTTTTACTACATAAGAGTGGTTGGTTGGATGGTTTTTTCCACACGGTCTATCAAACTGCAAAAGTAACTTGGCCGATGATAACACCGACCACCTACGAGGCTGATTCTGAAGCGGAGTATTAAAATACTTGACGGTATTCTGATTTTCTTGTCTGGCCTATACCAAAATCGGCTAACGATAGACTTGCGGGTATTTATAAGATCGTCAAGTCTCGTCCAAAAAGATGAGCTCCGAACTAAACCTACTTTTCAAGGACGTACGTAAGAAAACCCTCTGTTTCTTTCTCAAGCGCTCTTAGTTACAATGACTACAATGGAAAGTAACTCTGATAACTATAGCACCCAGGATATTACCACAAGGGGCACATCTGCAATGATCAGGTTAGGCATGCTCAAACGTACGCAGGGTCTCCTGATAACCGTTGATGTTCCTGTTGGTGGAGTTGCTGGTTCTTGATGAAGCAGAATTAAGTAAATGAATTTCCTAACCCATACCCAGAATTAGGCATCCCAGATAGCCATGTCCAACTGCCTTACTGATATCAAAGATCGAGTCTATAACGATAGATTCCTAAAATCCATATGATCCCAACTTAATTGCGCTCATGCTCGTATATACATAGCTACTCAGAGCTGTCTACTTCGAAATGAAAGTTCTTAAACTTGAATGGAGCCTATGCTGAACTTTTTCAAAGTGGAAATACTGAATGATCTGGTAAATAGCCATTCCGAAATAAATAAGCATTTGTATCCAAATGTATTCGAAATGAATGCGTCTTATAGGATGTGAGGCTTATTTATCAGGTGCCGGCTAACGGTGAACGGCTTCTAAGAGTAATCGAGAGATGACGGCGTCAAGTGGGTAAGGAAGGCCAGGAAAGATGTTCTCTGCCGTCCTCAGGCCTGTCAAGAAATGGTTTTAAAGTTGCTGGAATCAACCTTTACCATCATTCGTGTATGTATGTATTGGAGAAGGCTCTAACGACTAGGATGATGATCATAGGAACAAAATATCTCGCTGGATCTCTCCGTGTTCATACTTACATGTCTTTTCTGATTGGCCACATGATCAGGTACATCGCAAATTTCCATGCTGCATTCCAGCGCATTGTTGTTGTTGTTGTTGTTCAGCAGATGGTCGCCGTTGTCGTTGCTATCATTGTCGTCTGTTGATGTGTTTGTAGTTGATGTTGGTGCTGCTGATGATGCAACAATCGTTGCTGATGTACCTGAACTGGGAACGGGGCCCACCGCTTGCATGGATGCAGAGGGTGGCAACATCCCATTTTGACTGCTGTGATTGCTACTGAAAGAGAAGAAAATATCCTGTACAGTTATGCCAATCTCTAGAATAAGTATTTCCCTTGGTATAAACAATTGTCGTAGCATTAATGTTATTTTCGAAACTCACCCTAGCGCCCCGTTCAGGGTCGTTGACTGATCCCCCGTAATGCCACCTGCACCGCCGCCACTGGCACTCATAAACGCCTCGCATGTCTCGTCCAAACTTATCGAGAGGAAATCGGTTTCCAGGGTAACGAGGACGCGATACCAGGAGCCGCGAACGCGCGTCTCCAGGTTGCCGCAGCGCAGCCCGGACGGCGAGTGATGCGCGACGGGCGGCTGCTGCTGATTCGTCAGCGGACGGCTGAGACTCGAAGATTCCACCATCTTCTCCGAAGTTTGTCCTCAGCGCCGGGAAGAACTGATTGAATGGATGATGTATGTATGTTGAAGTGTAAAAGTGTGCGTGTGTTGATATGTTTGTGTCACGGGATTTTGCTGATATGTTTGTGTGTTGATGTTTGTGCGATGAAATTATTTAAAGCCACTCATTTAGCAGTCAGGGGCGTGACCCTTAAAAATATTGTACAAGTGCCATCACGTCGCTGATTTTTCTCCTTTTCACCAAATCGTTTCAACGACATTTCCACAGTCAATCATTTATTTCATAATCTGTAAAGAGAGAACGAAACTTATCTATTATTATTATTAAAATTGTTTAAAATTTGTTCGATAGAGTATTTCACTTAAGAATAAAAATCTAATTGAAACACGACTCAATTCACATTTGATATACATAAACACATCGTCGTTCCTTGTTCCATATCATTAATTCTATAGAAAGACAAGGCTCAATCGACTCTGAACACGTCAAAACTTCTTCATATCTGTGTGTGAACACACTTCATAACCAAGTGTGAAGGTGAATATTCTTCTATCCCTTCGCATGGAGGACGAAAAACAAGGAAAAATAAAATGGGGCTCAGCAAAGTAAAGTGAAGTGAAGTGTTCTTGTAGGCAGCGACATGTTTACATGCAATTATGTCTCAAGGATCTCTTGAAATAACATTGCTCCTGCAGAAAAATTCGGCATTACATTTGAGAAGAACAGAAAAAGTTGTAGAGGCAGCGGGGGAGAGAAAAGCAGACAGAACGCACACTCAGAAACATTAAAACAAATGCATGTGAAAAAGACTGTACAAGCGAAAGCTTCGTCTTCCGCTTGCGCTGTGAAGTGACTGCGAAGTGCAGCAACTCTTGCAGCAGCGTGAAGAAATACGAACGCCACCATTCACAAGAGTTTATGTACAGCGCATGGTACGGAACCTACACACGTTGTTAAGAAACAAGCAACACATTCACTCAGCCACGAACGCTTCTTTATACTCCAAGCATCACTACGCGATCCCTTCTCGCATCCAACGCTTTTGCACTTCATCTCCTCCGGGACATGCTTCCGTTCCTTGCCCTGGCGACAATTTATTCATCTCTTGGGGACGTTCAGCCGCGTCTGGAAATGTCTGCTGCCATCAGCATGCACATTCACTCATTCGGCAACAGCGAAACCAACAACAACTAGTAAAGGTGTTGTCTACAGCCGGGCTGTAGCCGAAATACCCTACACCTTAAAGCTGCATATATACTCGTATATATATACAATATATATATTATATATCTAATAATAAATATACAATATATATATATAATAATAATAATAAAAACAAAAAAAAATTTTTTTTAAAGTGGGCGGATCACGCCCATATTTGGCATATTAACCGGAAGCATTAGTCTAAACCTACATTCAAAATTTTCTTGTCTTCTCTCAAAAAGTGATGCTGATATGGCCTTTTTTAATAGGCAAAACAGAGGTACCTGCAATCCCGATATAAAAAGTAGACGTGGTCCTTGGGCGATTTTGCCCATTTTCAATACGAAACACCCCAACATAGCAATGAATATTTTTGCCAAATTTCATTTTGAAATCTTAATCCGTTCTCCTGTGATCGTGATTTCAACGGACAGACAGACAGACAGACAGACGGACAGACATCGTTATTTCAATTTCGGTTGTGATGCTGATCAAGAATATATATACTTTTCCATACCTATCTTGTCTAGTTCTATGCGTTACACACTCCGGTAGAAAGTGAATATACCCTCAACCTTAAGGTGTAGGGTATAAAAATGCTAATATAACTACTACACATTCACACACTCTGACATTACGACTTGGTTTTTGACGTGCAGCAACAGCAACTATTTCGCAAAATTGTAATTATCTACTGTGTGTGATGTCGAATCCTATGAAAAATTAGCACTAATTAAAATTTGTGCTGACAAAAACACCGAAACCGAGAATAAGAAACTTTATTTACTATTGAAAGAAGTCCTGATTGAAGGATTTATCAACTGAGTGACGAGTGAATGAATCCTCAAGACACTTGAAAATGAAAACAGAACATCCTTAAAAGGATGAACACAAGGAATTCATTTCAATCCAATGTTGATTGAGGAAGTAATGAATAAATTTTAATAAATAAGTTTGTATACATATATTTGAATTTCTTTATGTAGGAATATAGAATATTTATGTTTTTAATGATGTATCGCTGGGCACATAACAAACAAAACAGAATTCAGTTCAGAGTTAATCGAAGTTCATTTATAACTGTTGAATTAATAGAGGATCTTGACCTCTTTTTAAAGTTTTTTTCTTTATGCAATGTTGTGTTTTTGTGTTTGTTTTCGTTTTTGTTTAGTTTTATTCTAATTTTAAGGTAGTTTTTATCCTACCGGGAGCAAGAGCGTTTATTCATTTTGATTTTGTGTATATTTAAAGTTGTATTTATTTAAAGTTTTTAAGATATTACATTCTAGTCTTATGTTCTTCTTTAATTATGTTGTAATAAGCTTACATTTGTATGAAAAGACTCAATAAATTTCGAATTTGAATTTGAAGAAAACCCGTCTGAAGCATAAAAAATAAAATATACACTCGCTTAAATACAAAACCACGTAGCAATCAAAATGCAAATGAATTTGTTCACGACAACGAAGTCAGACGTGCAAATACATTGAATGCCCTCAAACTGCTGTCTGTGCACGTTGCATACTTTTAGGGGTGGCTGAATTTCACATGCACATTATTTTCAGCGTGTATTTGCAGACATGCAACAACAACAATGTTGAATATGAGAGCGTTTTTCTTTGTTGTGTTTATTTTGTTAAATTTTTTACTTTTGCTCATTATTATTTTTTTCTGAAATATTGTTGCAAGGAGACTTTGTTGTAGCAGCATGCCTACAGGTATGCAGCATATGTTGAAAACGTCACGTCGCTGGGAAATGCGCGGCGAACTCAGCAAAGACAAAGGAAGCGAAAGAAAGCAAATTTGAGGATATTAAAAAAATAACAATTAAAGCCATTTACGCTGTGATCTGTACATGTTGCGACCCATATTTCTACCTCTCTGAACCTTTCTCAATGAATCCTATTGATGATTAATTAATTCTTTATCTAAAATTATAATTTGTTAAATAATTTAAATAACAACTGTGAACGAGCTTTTATAACAAAGCAGACAGGTGAGAAATTCTTTCTTCTTTAATGATATCAAGAATGCAATTGTTTGTAAGGCACGATATTCTATCTAAAATATAAGAAGATGTCTTTATCTCGCTCCCTTTCGTCACTAATTAAGTTCGTATTCAACTTCGCTACCCTTCCACAGGAGACGTCATAAAACAGTCGCGCAAAAACCGATTTCCCTATCACGTAGAATCGAAATAACTCAGAACATTATCAGCTCCATCATCGTAAAGGCAAACAACTGGCGGAAACTGCAAAAACTACTTGTAAAACGCAAACTCGAACATACATTGAAATGACTGTGTAAATAAATCCTCCTTCGAAAGGAGGAGCTCCTCCTCTCCACCATTTCTCGCTTCTTTTCTGGTTGAAGTTATTACAGCGTTAAGTTATAAAGAAGAAGCAATAATCAATGAAAGTGGAGTAGAATTTTATTGTAATTAGCGTGGATGGAAGCAGATAAGGAATTGTTGTGGAGATGGGAAATATTATGCAAGGAATGGACTAGAAGACAGTGATAAATTGCAATGATAAGAATGGAGGATGTCAAAAGTATAACGTAAGCATTACGAGTCGATATCCATGCAAACTACCAACAACAATGAATTCGCAGCCACACTCACACAGCTGCACATTTTGCACAATTGCAGAGCAACATTGTTTTCTGTGCGTGTCATTTGGAGGAATGAAACAAATACAAGAACAGACAGACAAGAGCAGAAAAACCGAAAACAAATAAGAGCAAGAACAAAACGCCAACACCAACAACTAATAATTTAAACAAAGTATGAATTATTGTTTCGGTGTTCTATTGTTTTGCATAATGGTGAAATATGGCGCAGAGGTTGCAACACATACGAGCGCAACAAAGCAACACGCGGACGGTGTCGGGCGGCGGCGACGTGCTTCCCTCTCAGATGCCAAATGAACCAGAAACATGCTGCAAACATGAAATACGCCAGCAACAACCACAGCGAAATACAGCAACCACTCTTCAACACACACACACACACACACACACACACGTGTATATAAAAAATACCATCAGCAAATAGAAAAACTACCGAAAACACAAGGATGAATAATAACAGGAGCGCAGAACAAAAATAAACTCCTGTAATTCATAAATGTTGCTGGTTAAATTAGCGTCGGCGTGAGTGCAGCAGTACTTGGGCTGGGATCTGTGTCGAAATTTGGTAGCACAGCAGCATGAATTATAATCATACAACTGACACACCATTTCACTACTTTTATCCGCTTTTAAATACTCTTTTTACCAACGCTTCTTTGAGTATTTAAACGTTGCTTTCAGCTTCGAAATGTCTATAGAGCCTCAAGTAAATTTCCATAATTTTTGATTAATTTTTTAAATTAAAGCAATAAACACAGTCAAAGAAGCAAAATGCAGCCGCAACTTCTTTCTGTAAAAATAACATGGGCTCTTATGGAGATTGGGAAAATGGTTGATTTACAGTCTGCTGCTCGAATTACCATCCTGCTTCCAAGCAGGATCCTGCACCCATCAATTATCATACTGACAATATGTATATGTATTATTGTTATTATTTGACTATTATTATAACTGTATTTTGATTACGCTTTTATACTTTAAAGTTTTGCTGATGCAAATTACTTTAAACTTTATTTTCCCGCATAATTAAAATCTATCACGGGAACATTTTTTTTTTTTAATTTTTCCGAGGAAATAATAATCAGAAATAACGCTTCTTTCATAATAACTAAAAAACGAAATCCAGAAAATTTACAAAGCACTTTATAACATACCTTCATTCTGGCATTTTTAAATTAAAATACATTAAATATGCCATTTCTTTGATCAACCAATAAAATTTCGCTGGAATAATAGATTTACAATTAAATATCTAGGCATTTTTTAATTCCTTTTTTTCGTTTCGGCTTTTAGTTTCAAAGACTCTTTAATTTTAAATCATTTTGATTAAATAATAAATTCACACAATAATATAACTATAAATAAACTATAAACTACAAATATAACTGTGTATAAATAAATGAAAATGAGAATCTAAGTAAAAATACGCGCCTGTTAAATTTCTAAAAATTACGAAGCAATTGGCCAAAGTTAAAACGGCTTTGCCAGTCCAAAAAGGACGAAAATCAGTAAAACATAACATAACATAATAAACAGAGTATGAAAAAACAATAACAACTAAACGCTTTGAGTGCTCTCTTCTCAAATTGCTCTAAATACGCGAGTACTCATCGAGGAAGAGCGTGGGTGGATGACAGTGTTGCCATTTGGTAGTGATTAAAAAATTTCCTCAGGGTGTTATTAGGGATTAACGAAACGCAGAATTATTGCCGTTTCGAGTACACATAATACGCTCTTTAATTGGACACAGGACACTTAAAAGAAACACAATTGTTTAAGAATTTATTAAAGTTGAAGTACAATCAACGAATGCGAACCAATGCGAATCTCTCTCGAATTCCTCTTATAGAATTATCGATAAACTTGATAAAATATCGGCAACACCGGCGTCGTCCGTCGGCGTCGTAATTTGCCGGCTCACACATCACGTTTCTCGACGGCGTCGATGGCTGAATTCAACAATTGAAGCCTTTTTCAGAAATCTCATCTTCATGCTTATGAATGACGAAGAATTAAATTACGCTTGTGATTAATATACCGAATATTCGTTAATGTTGTAATGTTCGTAGTAGAAAATTTACGTGACGAATGAATAAATTACGTGGCTAATAACACTACAACTTGCAAAATTATTAAGTGAAATACAACAATTATTATTATTGAAATAATATAATTAATTTTATTGTTTCACTTTTTTGATTTTAATAATATCTGTTTAATATTTTTGTAGCACTACAAAATTAATTTATGTTTTTAGGATTTTTGTTTTTCGATTTTTGCATTGATGTTTATTTAATAAGTTTTTACACAAAAAATCTTATATATTTCATTTATTTTTTTTTTTTTTTTTTGTTTTATTCTAGCAATCGTTAATTTTTTTGATTTATTTCATTTGTTTTTTTTGCAATTTATTAGTTTATTATTTTTAGTTTTAGATTTTTTAGAGTTCCGTTTTCTATTATTTCTTCCTTTTTTTTCTCTCTTGCTTTCTCTCTCTCTCTCTCTCTCGCTCGCTCTCTCTGTCAGAAAAACCCAGCCACTCTTCTTCTTTCCATTCTCATTCAAGTTTATGTTTTTTTTTGTTGTGAATTACAAGACCGTAATTTAACACATTCAAACGCATGCGTCGCTCTATATCCACATATATAAATTCGCATTTGTATATTTTTTTCTGTAGCAGACAAATTTTTTCTACGCACATAAACTATAGAAAACATTTTAATAGTTATCTTTGCTTACTTTTTCCTTAGCCATTTCTTCATTTCTCACTTTGAATTACAATTTTTCTTGTTTTACTACAAGACAACGGGTTTTTTGAAAAATAAATACCGACTCGCTAATTAAAGGTAAGAAATTAAAACGGACGACTGCCGTTTCGACGCTTCCGAATCTCACTCGTTACTAACATCTGAAAAAACCGCAAGGACGCTGAAGGACTCTGATTTCTTTTTCCTATTTCACTTCTGATGCTTTGTTAAAGCTTTTTGTGAAATAGAGCTAAAGCTCTGTGAATGAGCATTAAAGCCCATTCACATTCGACAACATGTAAGATTTCTAGAAAAATTCCCAAAAGGCCAGAGAAGAAATTTTCAAGCAGTGTTGCCGAGAGTAGTAAATTATAATTAATCTTTTCTTAAAGAAGAATGTGTGCTTAAATGATGTTTTATAAAAAGGTTGTTAAGACTTAAAAACAATTTTTCATTTCAAAGTTGAATTTCGAAAATAGCTTCTATTTCAAACAACATATATAATTATTTACATTATGAATTTATAAAATAACAATTTATTTATTATAAATAAATTTTTACACCTTTAAATAATATTCGATGCTTTAAACATTGTTTAAATTTCTGAAGTTGTTTAAATGCAATTAGAGGAATTCAAAAACAATTCGTCGGATATTTGGATATAATTCTTAATGGAGGTTTTCGTTGTTTTTCAACAAGTGTTTTATAAATAGATCAATAAATAGGTCCTAAATTGTTAAGGAATTAAATTCTACATGTTCATTTCTGCTGGTATAATAATTTTTGTAATGTTGTATCGAATTTTTTATTTTGTGAAAATATTTTACTACAACCTACAATTAATATTCAAAGAAAAAAGAACTAGTCTTCGTTTAATTCTCCGCAATACAATAATAATAACTATTACGACAATTAACGACAAAAAGTATGTAGTTTCGTTTCGTTGTTTTCTTCAAACGAAAAAACTAATCAAAGAAAACTTCTAATGAAAAGACTTTGTGACGAAATAATTCCTCTAAATTGCGAACCAATAAGATTTTTAAACAACGAGTAGAATCTCATAAAATCTCTTTATGTATGCTCGTTCGAATTTGCATCGCCAATCCCGTTGTATATAATTGAACGTTCTGTTGCATATGAAACACTAGAAATCTTATCTTATCAAATAATTACTTATTAAATAATTATAATTAAAATAGTTAATTCCACAATAAATTAAAAAACAATGTGCTTACGAATAGCTCGAATCCAGCAAATATCTTCATAAGATCGCTGTATAACTAAAGTAACGAGTATAGCAGTTGTTTGCAAAAACACAATAGAACAACAACGAACTGAACAGACGAAGACAGGAAACACAATCGCATTTCAACGTTTCATACTAAATATAATTGCAGTCATTTCTGACATTGCTGTCAAATTCTGATAAAATATTTTGCGTTCTACAAAACAATTACGAAAAATATTTAAGTATTTATAATGATAATAAGAACGTTGAGTGTAATATCAAATGGGTTAATAAAAAACAAGGAAGGAGCTGGACGTGGAGTTGTTGCAAGTCAACATTTTGCAAAATTATAGCTGAACTTCTAGTCATGTACAAAGCAGCTAAAAGGGTCGGATGCGAAGTCCTTTTTTAAATGGACACGATTGGACGTCGAAAATGGACGAATGGATAAAGTCGTACGATTGGATTACGGCCAAAGGATGGATTTTTCAGCGGTATGTGAAATTGGTTATTACTCATGCGACGTGATTTTGTTTGAGCTAAATGGAAATTTATGTGGAAAAGAATTATGTATATTCATCAATTCACTGTCGATGTAATGAATTCTAGAACCATTAATAATATTGCATCGTTCGCTGCCATAAGAATTGCATCAATCTATTTCACCTTCACATAAATTATGTTGTCAATAGGGAAGTCCTATCAACAGCGAAAGAAATTTATAATATTCGTTGCCAAGGAGATAAGTACGTTATTATTAAAAAGCATATCCGACCTTCTCAGCAATTTTCGGAAAAAAGTTCATGGATTTTCTGTCATTAATAATTTTCATGCTACAAACACAAAAGTCTGGAGAGAATATTTTTCAACTGATCTGTTGCTAGAAGCTGCTACATTTTCCCTTTTGCAAGTATAGCAATTTGGAATCGATGTCGGGGTGGATTCAAATCAGTTTCCAATCGGAATACTCTGCTTGTTCGGAATTGAAGTGTTCTGCATTCCGATTTGTTGAAAATTTCCGTCGAAGGTAATTGGACTAATGTTTGGTTGCTGGATCAACACATTCGCACAAAACTTTGTACTGTTTTCTACATTTTTATAGTAAGATACTTTTGTATTGATATATTATATATTTAGTATTGAATAGTTTCATATAAAGATGTAAATATATATAAAGATATAATAAAATAACTATAAAACTAGTAAAGGTGTTGTCTACAGCCGGGCTGTAGCCGAAATACCCTACACATTAAAGCTGCATATATACTCGTATATATATTTAGAAGTGGTGCGCTATAATATACTCGTATATATATACAATATATATATTATATATCTAATAATAAATATACAATATATATATAATAATAATAATAAAAAAAAAATTTTTTTTAAAGTGGGCGGATCACGCCCATATTTGGCATATTAACTGGAAGCATTAGTCTTAACCTACATATAAAATTTTCTTGTCTTCTCTCAAAAAGTGATGCAGATATGGCCTTTTTTAATAGGCAAAACAGAGGTACCTGCACGCTCTATATAAAAAGTAGGCCTGGTCCTTGGGCGATTTTGCCCATTTTCAATACGAAACACCCCAACATAGCAACGAATATTTTTGCCAAATTTCATTTTGAAATCTTAATCCGTTCTCCTGTGATCGTGATTTCAACGGACAGACAGACAGACAGACAGACGGACAGACATCGTTATTTCAATTCCGGTGGTGATGCTGATCAAGAATATATATACTTTTCTATACCTATCTTGTCTAGTTCTATGCGTTACACACTCCGGTAGAAAGTGAATATACCCTCAACCTTAAGGTGTAGGGTATAACTAGTAAAGGTCTTGTCTACAGCCGGGCTGTAGCCGAAATACCCTACACCTTACAGCTGCATATATACTCCATGACCTATGTAAACTAAAAGTGGGCGGATCACGCCCATATTTGGCATATTAACTGGAAGCATTAGTCTAAACCTACATATAAAATTTTCCTGTCTTCTCTCAAAAAGTGATGCTGATATGGCCTTTTTTAATAGGCAAAACAGAGGTACCTGCACTCTCGATATAAAAAGTAGGCGTGATCCTTGGGCGATTTTGCCCATTTTCAATACGAAACACCTCAACATAGTAACGAATATTTTTGCCGAATTTCATTTTGAAATCTTAATCCGTTCTCCTGTGATCGTGATTTCAACGGACAGACGGACAGACATCGTTATTTCGATTTCGGTGGTGATGCTGATCAAGAATATATATACTTTTCCATACCTATCTCGTCCAGTTCTATGCGTTACACACTCCGGTAGAAAGTGAATATACCCTCAACCTTAAGGTGTAGGGTATAAATATAAATACGTCAAAATATTTTCAAGAAGAAATCGTAAATTTCCTCGGTTTAGGCGTGGCTACAAGAAGCTGTAGTTCACGCTTAAACGTAGGAGACTTACGATTTCTTCTTGGACATCTTTAGACGTACTTATATATTTATTTAACAAATTAAAAACAAAATTAAAAACCGTATTTATATGTTTTATGTTTTACAGCCAAATATTTACTTTACAATGTGCTTTTTAAATTAGGTTTCCATTTCAAACATTTCTTGTGATAATTGATGCCAAATTTAAATTTTTGAAATATAATTACAAAAATTAATATTTGTTCGCCATTTAAAAAAGAAGGCGGTGTAGTTACTGAAAAAATTGAAAATTACAAAACATACTTCTTCACAAAATGCAAGTGCCTCTATTTATTTTATCATGTTCTCATGTGAAAAAGTTTATTTGGTTTTTCGATCAAAAATCAAACAACGAAGTTTTGTCGATTGGGGTGAATTTACACAAGTCTGATCACAGCCTATTAAAAAATACCCAACGTGAGGCAGAGCGTTCGTATTGCAAATTTGAGCGCGTTTTCTCAGCAACCACTGCTATCTTCCATCGTGAGAGTGAGTGTTTAAGTTTCAATGCTTCCTTTCTGCTCCGAGGAAGCCAAAATAGAATCGTTGCTCTTCTGCTTCTTGTGGCGCGCTGCTAAATGTCGCGCTGGGTACATGCACGCGCGAAACAGCGAAAGCACAACGCATGCTCTCTCTGAAGCCATTATTTCACTTCTCTGTCCTAATATGCTCTCTTCACTGACGCAGCAAATAAGAAGCATGTGTCAGACCTTCGAATAAGTTTTTATTACGATAAAACTTCTTAAATTTCTTAGCCGGCTGCTGGTAATTTCGACAAATTTCTTTTGCTTTTCAGTGTCATTTGTCAGCAGAGAAAGAGATCACATCAGAAATTGTATAAAATTAATAAAAATCGAAGTGATTTCGAAGTGTCTATTGCAAAGTCAATTGATTCAGTGTGTGATATAAAACAAAAAAAGTTTGCAAATAAAATAGAGAAAACTTAAATGCATTGAAATCATAAATAGAAACGCATTGGGAAAAAGGTTAAATAAATTTGAGATTTTTATAAAATTACAATTTAAGGTTAAGAACAAATAGAATCGAAAGGAGGCCGAAGAAAGAAACAACAGGCGACGATATGAATGATTTTTTAGAACGTTGCGGGTAAGTTTCATACTTGCGCATTACTTTGGCCTTTATGAAGCGTTATTCAAACGTGCTCATTTTGTTGTTGCTCTCTGCGCTCGCCCGTGTTGTTGTTTTCGCCAGTGAGAGTAAGAATTTGCCTGCTCTCATTTCGTGTTCGAGTTACAAGACTTTGAATTTGCTTATTATTGTGAAATTACCGCGTGATATTGATACCGTTGCAAAGTTATTAAGCTATTTCAATCAAAAGTTCATTTCAAATGTTAAATTTAATTTTGCTAGAAAGTATTTTAGCAACTGTTCAGAACAGTTTTGAACATAAATTACATTTTATATTTTTAGTAACATTTGTGCCATTATTTACTCCGTTTCTTTATAAAATTTATAATTGAAACATAAAGTTTTTAAGGTTATCCTTAAATCTTATTGATATGTTATGTATAAATAAAAGTATTTATTTGTTATTAAATTATATATTTATTATATTTTTGATGTGTTATTTATTTTAAATTTAATATTTTATGATATTTTTATTTTTATGCTAATAATTATTATTTAATCTATTATTTAATTTAATTTTAAGGTAATTAAGTATTAGTTTCTTCATATTTATTGATGCAAATTTAATGATGTAATTTAATGTAATTGTAAATCAAATTATATTCAATATTTTATTAAATTATTATTTTTATGCTAATAAATATTTATTTTATTTAATTGATATTTGTTTTTTATTTTTAAGCGAAAGAATGAAATAATCTTCCTGCACCTTATTAAATAAAAACATAATGGAAATTGTAAATGTAGGAAATTTAAGGATTTTGTATAAATTTGAATTTAATTCTTATTCAAGAAGAAATAAAAGCTTCAAAGTATGACAAAAGCTCAACAGAAAATCTGTAAAATTGTTATCGATGCAGGTGCAAAGCAATAAGACGCAACTCATTGTTTAGTCGCATTTAATTAAATTTATTGACGACATCTTTTATTATATGTAAATTCATTTGCAAACGTCTCTGTTTCGCTTTGCTTTATGAAAGCTTTCCAAGCAAAAAACCCGCATTTATAAAAACAATTTGCAAAATTCCCACATGAGAAAATTTCTTCTTAAAATTTTCTATTTATTCATATAAATATACATTATGTAAACTAGTTTAAGTAGATATATGTGTGTGTGTGTTTGTTTATATAGAATTGATAATTTTTTATTAGGTTTTAATAACGTGACTCGGACTTCAATTTAAACATTCAACGACAGCCGCAGAAACAGAGAAAAATTTCATTCAGCGCTGTTCAGATTTTGCTTGTATATATATTAATATGTACACAATAAACACCAAACAACAACAACAACTACAACATTTAATCAATCATCAATTTAATCAAATGAATCGAATCGTCTCTGGAATAAATTGAATTCTTTTAAATAAATACAAATTAATTGAAATTCATCTCAATTAAGTTTATACATTTGAGGTTTATTTGAAAATAAAAAATACTTATGTAAAAAAAAATAAATAAATTAAATTTAAAATAATTTTTCTATGCTTTTAAATATTTTACAAATATATTTTTTTGCATATAAATACGATAAGTAATTAAATAACACAAATAAATAAAATATAAATAAATAAATATAAATAAAAATAGGAAATGTATTGAAATATATTTTCCTATTTTATTTGATTTAAATTTAATTTTTAAATTAAATGTCTTCAATTTTAAATTTATTTATTGTACGTGGATAAAGTTTTATTATTTATTTTTATCAATACGTAAAATCTAGATTTATATATAGATTAAATTAAAAGCAAATTAATAGCTAATAAAAGGATAAATATTTTAATTACTTTCTTAATTTTCTTCAAATTTAGAGACTAAAAATTATATATTAAATTAACAGGAAATCAAAGAGTCACGAAATTTCTTAATAAGTTAAAAGACTTTAATTTTCAGATGCTTTGGTTTTTATCTTTCTTTCTTTCTTTCTTTTATGTATTTAATTTATTAATTACTTTGTTATTTTAATTATTTCTCCGTCGAGCTTAGCGTTGAAATGATAATAAAATTAATATAAATAATTTAATTTTTTTAATTATTGATATTTATTTATAATTTATTTATTTATTTTACATTTTATAGAATATAAAACTTTAAATATGTAATTTGCATATCTCAAATGAAGCATTAAATAAATGAAAATGATATCGTTTGAAAAAGCAGTCAAAAATATAACAAAAATATTTAATAATTACTTAGTTTTGTGATAATTACGTTCCAAAAGCTTCGATGCGACAAATAATCATATCACATTAAATATTCACGAGTATATGACATTTTCTTTACTTGAATTTAATATTAAAGCCCATTTGTGAACTTATTTTATATGGATTCCGTTTCTAGAGTCCGCAGCTCCTCACCACGAACTTCTTTGCTGCGATTTCATTTCTTTTCCCTTAAGTAAAAAATGGAAAAGCACGGAGCTTTTTACGAGCTTCAGTTTTTCAGAAATTTGAGCCTTTCTTTAAAACGCTGTGGTTCTATGAATTTAGTTCTAATCTGGCGTACATGTTCAATGCACTGAAAAGGCAAGGAAATCCAATCGAAAAGCTATAAAAAGTTAAACAATGAAAATATTGTGAAAACAAAGAATTGAAATTAAGTGCGATGTAATACAGAAAAATAAACAAAAACAAGTACAAAACAAATGAAATACAAAACTAAAATAATAATAATAATGATATAAAATAATAATGATATAAGTGCAAATTAAAATTAAATAATTTCTTGAGAGTTTTTCAATGTGAACACGTATTCAAAATTAAACATTAAATGAAATAAAAAAAAAATTAAAGGAGGAAAATCAAAGAAACCCTAATAAATTTGACGAGGAATTCAGTCAAAATTCGAATGAACCGAAAATAATAATAATAATACTGAACATTCATAATAAATTAAATCACTTCAATTTACTCATCATTTGAATTTTATATATGGCGGTTATTACTACGTTTTTGCCTTTATTCCTGCGTATTTAATTCTGATTTTCCTCTCCGTGCTTCCTTCACCTTTCTTTAGGATGCCTTCAATTAGCGCCTCGAATTTCTATCGAGTGCTGACGCGAAAGAAGCCCATCGAAACTTCGTCCGAGTCGAAGTTGGCCAAAGTTCTGTCGGCCTTCGATTTGACGGCGCTGGGCATCGGCTCAACACTCGGCGTCGGTGTGTATGTGCTCGCCGGGACCGTGTCCAAGAACGAATCTGGTCCAGCGATCGTGATATGCTTTCTGATAGCTGCCATTGCATCGATTTTCGCTGGTTTGTGCTACGCTGAGTTCGGCGCTCGAGTACCGAAAGCTGGTTCCGCCTACATTTACAGTTATGTGACAATCGGTGAATTCATCGCATTCATTATTGGTTGGAATTTAATATTGGAATATGCAATTGGTAAGTAATGAATAAAAGAGCGTCCTTCGAAATGCAACACAAACTAAAGTACTGCAATCGTTTTACTAGATACTACGAAACGTATTCTTAAGGAAAATAAATGCCTACGCCTTATAGTTTTCATGTTATATCTACTTTAAGTCTTGCCACGCCCATTTTATCACTTAGGAGAAATTTCTATTTACAAACTTTTATTAAATTATTAAAAATTATTATTAAATTCTGCCCGCTAGAAGTTGAGTTATAAAGCAAACAAACTATTAACAACTCATTTTTATATATATATAGATTTACCGATAGCGTGTCAGTTTTTGTCGGTTTTCACTAAACTTTAAAGAGCTGAAAGCTTTTTATTACGCTATGCAGCTTCGGTTGTCGACACGTGTAAGTCTCTTTTAAGTGAGTTCATTCGCTCAGTGTTTGTACTCACCACATGTTTGATCGAGTGACGCTGTGGTGAAATACACATCAATTTGGTGAAACACGTGCAGGTCTATGTAGTTACAAAACAACAAGAAATAGTTCAACTTTTCTTAATTTACTGATTTGTTGAGGCGACATAATAATACATATTAGTAAAATGTGAAATACCTAAACAGTTCTCTCTTTCATCAGGCCACATTTTCTAAATACTCTGCTCATTTAGCAGTCGAGGAGAGTCTCTTCGAAACTATAAACAATTCAGAATTATGAAAGTCAGACACTGTATTTATTTAAAATATACATATTCTAGTCTTATGTTTTTCTTTCCCTACTTTAACCCACAGGTTCTGCCAGTGTTGTAAAGGCTTTAAGTTTATACCTCGATTCTCACTGCAGTTATAGCATAGAGAAGTTTTTCAAGGCCCACATGCCCATTCATATCACGGGGTTCAGTGAATATCCCGACTTTTTAGCTTTTGGCATAACTATTCTATTCTCGTTGGCCATTGCGCTGGGCGCGAAAGAGTCGACGCGAGTCAACAATGTCTTTACTATGGTCAATCTTGGCGTGGTTCTGTTTGTGATTATTGCTGGTCTCTTTAAAGGTAAATATAACGAAGTAAAAGTGTATTTATATCCTTCTCGATGTTAACTATACTTTTATTTCTCTTATTATAGTTTCTTCTCGTAACTGGGCGATACCGAAAGAGTCCGTTCCAGCTGGTTACGGTGATGGTGGTTTTGCCCCATACGGTTTCTCTGGCATTATTCGAGGTGCTGCCACATGTTTTTACGGATTCATCGGTTTCGATTGCATTGCCACAGCTGGCGAAGAGGCGAAAAATCCAAAGAAATCGATTCCATTCGCTGTTATAACGTCATTGTTCATGGTTTTTCTGGCTTACTTCGGTGTGTCCACCGTGTTAACGATGATGCTGCCCTACTATGAACAAGATGAGAAAGCGCCATTGACGCACGTCTTTCGTATCTACAAATGGGTTGTAGCCGAGAAAATCGTTGGCTTCGGCGCCTTTTTCGGCCTATGCGCCAGCCTCATGGGTTCCATGTTTCCCTTGCCGCGCATCGTATTTGCTCTGGCATCCGACGGGCTACTGTTCAAATTCATGGCCGAAACTCACCACAAATTCAAGACGCCCTTCAATGGCACGCTGTTGACCGGACTGCTGACTGGCGTGTTGGCTGGCGTGTTCAAGCTGGACCAGCTAGTAGATATGATGTCGATTGGCACACTCATGGCGTATTCGATGGTGGCCAGCTGCGTGCTCATGCTGCGTTATGAATGCGATGAACGCAGCCGCCCCTTAAGCAATGGACGTCCCCTGGTGGATCCGAACGAGTCGACTTGTGCTCTATGGCGGCAGCTTTTCAATCTCAAAAAATCCGTTGTGCCAACGCGTAAAACCAGCCGAATTGTTACCGTCGCCACAGCGTTGTATTGTGAGTTACCCCTAATTTCTTTTAATAACGTTTTTCTTCATCTCTCTCTTTCTTTTGCAGTCGTTTGGTGTCTAATCTTCTCTCAGGTGCTCATCAAATACAAGGAGTTCACTCTTCTGAACAACCTTCTGCTTCTGGTAACCGCTGTGCCAGTTTGTCTGACACTGTGCATCATCTCACGGCAGCCCGTCTCTGGAAGCGTCCTGTCGTTCAAGGTGCCATTCGTACCGTGGCTGCCGGGACTGTCTATTTTGATAAACATGTATTTAATGAACGGGCTGGATATTATGACATGGGTGCGCTTCGCTATTTGGCTAGCGATCGGTGAGTATCATCAAAGATGCGATTGCCTGAATCTTACTACAAAACGTGGTTCGTTGCAGGTTTTATCATATACTTCGCGTACAGTGTGCGCCACAGCCGACTGGGAGCTCAGGAATTGAATCGGTCAGCCACCAAGGAATCTGAGTTGAGCAACGAAATCCAATTCACTACAATATCTGAGGTTCCTTTGATGTGCATCCGATCATAATTGATGACGAACACGAATCTACTCATTTATACTCACTGATAATATTCATATAATTATAGATATTTACATTAAGTGTACAGTGAATTGCATTTACTTTTTCTACGTACTTTTATTGTAATTTATTCATTTTATTGATTGATATTGCAATTGTAATTTATTTTGGATTTCTGTTCAGTGCATTTGGATGAGATCAGAAACCGACAGTAACCGGGAAAAACATCATATTTTATATACTCATTCATACTTTTCTTTTTTCCCGCCCTACAATTAGATCTATTATAGAAAAATAAAAAGTAATATTGTGTTTACTAAATTAGATGTGCTGATGTAGGTCTTAAATTGTCTTTATTGTTTATTAATTTTGAACCAATTTAATCTGCATCAAGAACGAATTGTTTAATTTGTAGTTTTTAGTTTATGTAATTGTTAAATAAATGTTTTATTATATGTATAAAAGTAGAGGAGTAATTATTTCCTAAAATGTTTATGAGTAAAAGGTGCATGGTAATGGTCCGCAATTAGAGTCCTCCAAATGGACCGGCAGCCCCTTCCGAGACCGTAGTAAGTGCGCTAAAGGCATAAGTATGGCGACACTCCCCAGATTGCGCCCAGAGCAAATGCGGAACGATTGAGGAGGCGATCAAAGATCGTTTCTCTACGTGCGTCGCTTTTTTTCGATCTCCTGCGATCGTTATTTTAAGCCATTTGCAGTTTTTTTCATCTCTCGAGATCGATATTCGTAACAAGACAAACTTTTTCCATCTTCAAAGATCGAAATCTTTCAAGGTCAGCTTTTTTTTCATCCCTACTAATATTTATATTTGAAGATCGAAATTATTTCCATCGTGAGCGATATTTTTTTTTCTACTAAGTCACTTCTGAGTCCAGGTGCTTTCGAAAAGAAACCCAGTAGAAATCATAAGCACAGACCCTCGTGTTGACTATTATTATTTATGGGCAATAGCAAAATTTCCAATAGTGCTTAGAACCGACACGTATTTGTCGTAAGGTATTATTTACCTTTTGCAACGACACTGATTTCGAATGCACTTACGAACCGTAGGAGTATTATTATTATTAATGGACACTACCACACAGCGAGCCTTGGGATCTATTGTGCATGCCCTAGTTTTGATCCATGGATAGGCTCTTTATATATATTTAAGCACAGTACCTGTATTGGTGTCCCATTCCTTAAAGTGGGGCACTTGTGGATCACCAAAATGTATTAGCCTCCGATTGCTGAGGGCCGGACATTCGCAGAGTCCGATTCCGGCAGTCTGATTTTTTTGCGGTGGTAATTTAGGCCACAGTAGCCATTAAGAAACCCCGCAAGGATGGGTAAATCGACCTTTTTTAGTCTCAGGACCTTGATAGATAACTCTTCATCTAGGGTAAGAAATCGTTTTGCCTACCGATGTCCAGAAACTCTGTCCCAGGCACGTGCAAGTCTCTTCCCATTTTCTCCCGGATTCCTCTAGTTTATAGTCCACAGAGGGGTTCCGGACCAATGAAAGGTCTTTGTTCTCCTCGTTTAGCGAGGCAATCTGCTCTTTCATTTCCCTCAAATCCTTCATGACCATGGACCCAAACCAGGGTGAGGGCATTACAGCTGCCCACCTGGGTGGCGATGTTGCGAGCCGCTTGACTGTCAGAGAGGATGTCTATGTGTGCACCAGAGAGCCTCCTACGTAGTCACTCGCTCACACATAACTATGGCGTATAGCTCTGCATGAAAGATAGTGGCAAGCTTACTCATTGCTATGGATAGTAGCAAGCATTAGCGGGTTGGCTATTATCGCGGGATTGCACCAATGCGTCAATATCAAACCGATGTGGTCACATTATCGCATGGCGGCAGCAGTAGGGGTGACTAATGCTACCCTAGAATATACCCGCAGAGTTAACTAGCTAAGGTACAACGACTGGTCTGCATATATATATGTGACTGTGAAAAAAGTTTGGACATCGCTGCTCTAAACCCAGGCTCCTGATGTAGTTCAGTACGCAGAGTGTACTTAGATCTCGAAGACCTCAAAGGCCATGAGAGCCCAGGCATTACATTCTTCTCCGAGTAAAAGCAGTGAGCAAATGCTCACATTCAGAGAGCAAATGCTGTGGGTCTCACGGCCATTTCTACAGGAGCGACATTCGTCCATTGTCAACTTTACAGTGTCCAGTGAGAAACCCCGTCACAATTCTTAGGTTGTTTTTCGATAAATCAAGACATAACTTTGCCCTTCTTGGATTGTATCCTTGAATTGGAAGCTTCCCCTGTTTGACCCGATAGTGCCGTTCCAATATGAGGTTACACTGGCGAGGTCCTCTCTCCTCCACCCCTTCCTATAAGTATGAGGACCAATTCCACAGTAGGGTTCTGGTCCCACAAATGGAGTACTAGCCCCTTCGTAGCTAGCTCATCAGCTAGTTCTTTACCAACTATTCCCGGAGATCAAAAAAAATTTTATTTGTTTGTACTGCCGACATTCCCACATTAACCTTGAGGTTATCTCGTAGGACGCCAGTGCCTTAATAGCTGTTTGGCTGTCAGACATAATCACAATACTCTGGCCCTTACTGTTGCGTCTCAGGTTGAGTTTAGCACATATGTTATAGCTAGTGCGAGGTCCTGCAACACTGCACCAAACCTAATGGTGTTTTCGATCTCTGGTGGTGTTGTTTGAAGCAGTTATAACTCCAGTTTTCTTTGTTTAGTATATACCACCCCAAAAAGTCTTTCAAAATTGGAACAGGCGTTACAAATGCGTTAATGTTACCATATTCATACACATAATTGTCGCCATAAAACACGTGCATTCTCGGTATAAAATTTAGGCGTGTTTCGTGACCGATTTTTCCCATGTTCAATAAGAAACATCCCGCCAGAACAAACAATATTTCCGCCAAATTTCGTTCCGACATATTTTGCGGTCCTGTGATCGTGATTTCAACTGACAGACAGACATATGTAGCTAGATCGAGTAAGGATTTGACGATGATCAATAATATATGTATGTACTTTTCTATATCTATCTCCTTTAGTTTTATGCGTTACAAATTTCGGGACTAAGTGAATATAGCCTTAACCTTAAAAAGGTGTAGGGTATAATAGGATATCATCGCTGCTGTGAAGCTAACCTGCGACGCGAAACCACGTAACATTGGATGTTTGCCTTTGTGGCTGCTCTTGTTCTTGTTTTCAGTACGCTTCTCTCTTAGTTTCTGTCTGCAGCATGTAAATTGTCGCTGGGAAAACTTGTGTGTTTACAACATTACAAATAGATTCCCTATAAATAAATAAGTAATTATTATTAGTCAGGAGTAAAAATAACATTAGCTTTAGTTAATTCTCTCATGCTCAATCATCTCTGCAGGTCCCTTCTTCTTCCCTCTATCGCTCACTCTTTTCATACTCTGTCTTACCCAGTCTATTACCTAGTTTATCGCCTACTCCACCTCCCTCCTCATCATCACATGAAGCTATTTTTTTCTTCCTTTTTATTGCTTATTAGATCTAGATTCTAGATGTTAATTACAGATCACTTTATACTAAAGCTTACTATTTAATAAGGTTTAAAATTATCAAGATGACGATGAAATGAGAAATTTTTTGCTACTTGTCGTTTTGCTTTTCGCCACTTTCAAACAGTTTATCTTATCGCAGTTTTTCTTAAAGATGTTTTTGTTGAAATATAGGTAAAGTTACAAAAATGTGTTTCCAAAATAAAACAAAAATAAACTAAAAAAAAAAAACCTAAAATTAGACTCTGATCGACATGTGGAAACGAACACAAAACAAAAAAAATTAAAAAGCACGCATCTGGTTTGAAGTCGACGGTTTAAAGCAGTAACGAAAACAGACGCTTGCAGACGGAACGAAACTTTACGAAGAACGGAAATCTGTATAACTGCCCAATATGAGTGAACGTAACTTAACGTAACTCCGGTCTAAACTCCCAACAAACCATATTTATGAAGACAACCTTACAAAGAAGTAGTAAAATGATCCCCCGGTGCCGTCATTGATGTCCTAGCTTCGATATCCGAAAAAGTATGCGTAAATAATAAATCGGAGAGAGCTAGGGATACAATTGAATCTTGGACGTGTTTTCCAAATAAAGCAGCGAATCACAAACGTAGTTGAAATATTAATAAAAACAAAAATATGATTGAAAGAATTATAATTCTCTGAGAAAGGAAGTTACAAGATAGTAACAGACAGTAGAGGATATAGTAAGGACTCCGATGAGAGGAACTCAAAGCCACAGTTTGAAATCTCGAAGATTAGAAGATTACGTATTGTATAATCGAAACATTATCACAAAAGAGATTACAATTATTTTATTATTTGTTCCGCTTATTTATTTATTTTATTATTAATTATTTTATTATTTCTAACAGCTTTATGGCTTCATCCCTAATTTAATATCTTATAAACATTGAATATAAAATATTTCATAGAAAAGACACCAAGAAAAAACAGTGTTCATAGCCAACAGGAAGGCTGTCCTGACCATAACTGTTCATAGGAATTAAGAATAAAAAATATATTTTGTCCTTGACGAATATCAGCAACAAAACTTTGCTCATGGACTCTTTTTAGTGCTTAGCTACATAGGTTTATATACAATGTTTCGATACTGGGAGCTAGTAGAAACTGCCAACAAGACTTTAGAGAAGATCTATCAGAATTTAAGGATTTTAACCTACATTTAAGGATTGATAATCGATTAACTGAGAACTTATTAGGAATTCAAGACATACCAAATAACAACGACGGAGTTCCGTTCAATATGAAATTGAAGTGGACTTTCAATACTTACTTTTGTGCCATGATTTTTCACTCCATGAGACCTTCAAAGCTTTTCTCTCAACTCTCATTATCACTCTCTTGCGACTGAGTGTTGCGATTTCTTATCGTTAGTACGTATTCTTCTTTGTATTCTTCCACTTTATCAGATTTATAATTCACATTTCATTCGTGTACTCTTCGTATTTTGATTTTACTTCTTATTCAACTTTTTAAGGTATGTAATTCAAGTGTTTTTGTTGTTATTGGGTCGTATCGCCGAGCACTTGTTCACGTCTGGAGTTGCTCTGTTTTTTCTTTTGTACTCGAGTCCGAAGAACCGACGACTGACTGATATATTCTTCGCTCGAACGTCGTAGCCGGACGTTGTCGCTGGAAGAGTTGCTCGGTGTTTTATAGCCCAATTCATATAGCAAAGTGCACAGTTTTTATTGATATTTAATTTAATTAAAATTGCTCTGTGGCTGGAGTAAATATTTGCAATTGAAATTTGTTTGTTTGCTTAACGTTTATCGCAAGTTACCGAAAATTATAAAAGTGCATAAAATATCGAGGAAAAATTTATGTAATTTGAATTTGACAGATTTTTAAATATTCTTTTAAATTAAAGAGAAAAAAGTAATAACATAAAAAAGCACTCAAAAATAATTACAAAACCTTTAAAACATAATGAATTAAAATCTGAATCATCATAAAGAAATTTTATAATTAAAGAAAAAAACTAAAAACAGCAAAAAAAGCAAATTATTCGGTAAGTTTTTGTAATAAAATTCAATTTCCGTAGATTTCTTTTTAAATTAAGTTAATTTTAAATTAAAAAAAAATAAGTTTAAATTCCAAATTATAGCTGAAATTTCTTTAGGAAAGAAATATTCATTATCTTTCAGTTTAGTCAAAACTATTTAAACTTTTGTGGTTAAATTGAAAACATTTGGTAATGCAATGCTAAACGCTCTGCTCTTGCTGTTATCTTTGTAATCAAATATCTTTGGTTTTTTCCTTCCTTTTCTCTTCGTCGCCCTTCGAAATTCCTACAAATCTTATCTGTTTTTATCCTTCTCTCTATCTTTGTTTTATTTATTTAATGATTCTCTAACATCTCAGCAAATTAAATAGAACAATTTGAAATTTTCCTTTAGATTAATTGAAATAATTTAAAAACTTAAAACTTTATAAACAACAATTAATAGTTTATAGAGTACTTTTCAATAAAAAATATTCATTATTCAAATTACTTTGAGTTAATTTTATTATTATTTTTGATTGTATTAAATACAATTCCGTTTCATGCATTGCATTTTGTTACACTTTATTTAACTCCAATCATTCAATTTATCTTTATTTAATATTGTTTTTTCTTTATCTTTAGCGCATAATAAACGAGTGATAAATTTTAATTCAAGCGACATTTGATTAGCTTCGTCTTCCTCAGAAGCGCAAGAAAGGTTAAAAATCCTATTTAAAATAATTACGTCTAAAATATTCATTCATTCAGTGATTATTATTTTGTTATTTTGTCTGATTTTTTGTGTTTCACCAAAAAAATTTTAATAAACATTTCTGAATATTCTTTTCTTTCAAATGTAAATAAAATATTTCTTATTACAACTAAAACAATGGCAAATTCAAGATGAAATTTTAAATCACTTTCACTTATCAACAAGTTCAAATAAGCCAAAGATCGAAACTTTCCAAGATGTCGAATTTTATGATAACAATTTTCAATTTATCGCTTTTCTTGTCTATTAAATTTTCTGCACAAAATTCTTTGTGATTTTGTTTCAATACGAATCTTGCAATTCAAAAGCAGAAATTCATCGTGCAATATTTAAAAACATCTACTGTTAAATTTGGTATTTTTAAAATTCTTATAAGCATTTTTTTATGTTTTACCTACTAAAGGCCATTTAAAAACAAAAAAAAAAACAAATGTCAATGCTTATGAATGTGATTTTTTTTTGCTTTTATTAAATGCGTATCTTGCAAAAGAACAACTAAAAAGAAATTGTAAATAAAAATTGCTTATTTAAGCGGCTTAATTGAAATCTACTAAAAAGGAATAATAATAAAAACATTGCAATTGTTTACGCGAGTTTTTATACACAGTACACAACATAATTAGCTCTATAAATAATATTCAAACAGCAACGACGATTTTTATTTCAATTCATGAACCAGAACACAAGCGACTGATCTTAAGGGAGACTTAGGAAACGAACGTGCGATGTGTTTGTCGCGCGATTGAGTTGCTCCTGTTCTGCTTCAGCACTAATTTTTGGGAAATTTTTGAGTGGTGCCAAGTTAATCGAAAATTAAATATTCAACAACTTTTTGAACTGTGGAATAATCCAAAAGGATTTACATTCAGAAAGAGATTATAAAGAATTATTATAATTATAAGAATTTTTCAAATTTTGAAGTAAAAATATTTCACAAATAAAACGGGTCAACGAAATTTGACGTTGGGCTCTGGTTGTGGTTCTATAATTAAGCTAATAATGCTATAATTCAGCATATCTACACTTATCATTTATTGACATAAATATTAAATGAAATATACATACATACATACATACATACATATGTACATCATGTTCTTCTTACAAATAAAAATATATATAAAATTGTTATGAAGAAATCTTGAACTCATAACTTCAGTATAAGAAAGCTAAATAAATAAAAAATACTAATATTATTAGTTATCAGTTGTTATTATAGCGATTTCTAAGAATTTGCAGAAAGAGAAGGAAAACGAGACGACCGTGCGTAGAAAGACGAATGCGTAGTTAACATTTTAAAGTTCCTATTTATAGATTATTAATTTTATTTATATTAATTGATTTAAACAATGTGAAGGAAAGGAAAACGAGAACAAGTCGTCAAATAATCAATTCAATAGAACGGAATTTAATATTTTTAAGCCGTGAAGATTTATTTTATGGAAAAAGTAAGCACGGCTCAAATAATAATTCATTGAAATAAATCTGATGGATTGAATGAGTAAATAACATGTTGAATTACAAATCTGAGAAAAGTTGCTAATCATTACGAAACAATAAATTCCTTTTTGGGTATTTTAAACAGTTTTCCCTGGTTCTTTTCCTCGCTAGATTCCGCCAAACCAAAGCCAATCCATCAAAAATGGTAACGCAGCCTTCATATTGGAAAGTTCTGACGAGAAGAAAACACATTACCACAGAGGGTCAGGAGTACGACACTAAATTGAACCGAGTCCTCGGGCTGTACGACTTGACCGCGTTGGGTGTTGGGTCCACTCTGGGCGCAGGCGTCTACGTTCTGGCCGGGCAAATAGCACGCGATCAGGCGGGGCCGTCGGTGATGCTGTCGTTTGCCATCGCCGCTCTGGCCTCGCTCTTGGCCGGCGCCTGCTACGCCGAATTCGGCGCCCGCGTACCCAAAGCCGGATCCGCGTACGTCTACAGTTACGTGTGCATCGGAGAGTTCGCCGCCTTCGTCATCGGCTGGAACCTGATTCTGGAGTACGTGATCGGCACGGCGGCGGTGTGTCGCGGCATCAGCCTCTACCTGGACACGATAATAAACGACACCCTGAAGAACACCTTCGCCGAAGTAGCGCCCATGAACGTCTCCTTTCTGGGCAGCTACTTCGACTTCTTCGCCTTCGGGTTGGTGGTAGTATTCGGAAGTAAGTTCCACGTTTAACCGTAAAAGTTTTTCCTTCCTTTTCACTTACTTTTGATATTGTTCAGTCGCTTTGGCTTTCGGCGTTGAAAACTCGACGATGGCCAATAATTTCGTCACCGGCGTCAATATATTTATTTTAACGTTTGTGATCATTGCGGGATCTATTAAAGGTAACACTAAACATTCCACGAAAAATATAGAAAACGTTAACATAAGTCGCAATTGTAGCGGATTTTTCCAATTGGACCATCGACATCAGCAGAGTCCAACTCAATGAAACGAATGCCACTGATTTGGGTACCGGCGGCTACTTTCCATTCGGCTTCGAAGGTACTCTAAAAGGGGCGGCGACGTGCTTCTTCGGATTCGTCGGCTTCGACTGCATTGCAACAACGGGCGAGGAAGTCTGCAATCCGCGAAAGAACATTCCGCAGTCGATCCTGTTGTCGTTATTAATCATCTTCCTCTGCTACTTCGGCGTGTCCACGGTGCTGACTTTAATGGTTCCATACTATTTGCAGGTGAGTTGAAATTAACTAATTTAACTTTTCATTCCTTCTTATTTCCTCTTCAATATACGTAATTCTATTTCCAATCAGGACCCGAACGCACCGCTGCCGTATGCTTTCAAGGAAGTCGGCTGGAATTTCGCCATGTGGATCGTTTCCGTCGGCGGTTTGATCGGTTTATTGGCATCACTGTTCGGTGCTCTGTTTCCGTTATCGCGTGTCATGTACTCCATGGCCGAGGATGGGTTACTATTTCGCTTTCTGGGTAAAGTGAGCGCCCGCTATCGCGTTCCCGTTATCGGCTCAGTTTTCGCAGCATTAATGACAGGTTCGAAATGCGCGCAATTCTCGATAAATTGCATTTTATCTCTTAATGCTTTGTTGCGAGTTTAGCTATCATTGCTGGATTATTCGATCTCGATCAGTTGGTAAGTTTATTGGCGATCGGTACTCTGCTGGCTTACAGTGTTGTTGCCATATCGATAACATTACTCAGGTGAGTTGCACACAAAGTGAATTAAACAGGAACAGCTTAAACACAAGCATTAATGCAAGCCGCAATTTTCTCTCTAACTATCTCTCTCTCTAACAATTCCAACCAATTAGAATAGAAGAGAAAGGGGTAATAAAACTTGAATGAACTTTTTCTCGTTCTCCTTAAAGTCCAATGTAATTTATGCCTGTGTTTAAGCTGTACTCTCGTAGTAGTTGTAGTTGTAAACTCAGAGCAATTAGTGGACGACTTTTTATGTTTCGTCTGCAGAGAGTCGTCGTCGCTGACAAATTGCTCTCTGTTTACTATCGGTAAGTTAACTTTTAACTAACTAATTAGTGCTCTGTTAACAGCATTAAATATATTCTCTCCATTTTAAACACGTAGATATATGGATAATACTGAGAGTAATGCAGCTGTTGCCAATGGGAACGGAAACAGAGATTCGTCATCCGTGTCTGAGAACACTTTGCTGACTTCTAACGCTTCTCGAGTAACTTTCAAATACGTTCTGCTGCAGTTATTCAACTCCAAACGTGTTCAAATACCAAACGTGCTATCAACACGAATCGTTGGAACTCTCATTACAGTCTTTTGTGAGTTTCTAATGCAGTTAAATTCAGTGACTTTGACTTTGATTATCATAACGATCAAAACTATATTTTCGAACAAATAGATTTTATGGATTCTACTTTCAACTCCGTAGGTTTACTTTCGCTCTGCATCGGATTGATATTTATGCATGCCTACGACGCCGTCGCCGCCCAAGAGTCGTGGGCCCTCGTATTGCTCGTTGTGCTGGGCGCCTTGACGCTGCTGCTTCTACTGGCCATCGGTCTGCAGCCGCGGGAGAGCTCGCAGTCGCACATCTTCCGCGTACCCTTCGTCCCGATCGTGCCGGCGATTAGCATATTCATCAACATCTATCTGATGCTGCAGCTCGACGTTATGACTTGGATACGCTTTGGCATTTGGATGGCAATAGGTAATGTTTGAGCTTTTGCATAACATTTCCCAGTTGCATTTTATAAAATGTAGACGATTCATCATCATATTCACGCTCATTCTTATGCCATTGCATGCGCATTTATATTTTTTGCATGGCACCGTCTCGTTTTTCGCTCTTTTCAAATAAACTCAATCACCAACACCCAACTTTTGCCGGCGACCACGCCAACGATGAGAGAGATGCTGAGAGAGAAACGCACTGAAAACAATAACAAGAGCGACGACAACGCCAAAAAGCTCACACTTCGCAGTTTAGCTTCGGCACGGACGACTTTTGTTGTCGTCTCCAATAAGAGCGCCAATAAAGTCACTTCTGTCGTTGTCGCCGGCAAAAGTTTGGTGTTTACAGCTTTAGCCTGACTAACGTTATTTAGGAATTCCCATTTACATCGCATGTTGGTGCATGTACGACATTAAAAACCCTCTCAAACGCAATCCGCGCCGCTTGTCCTTCGCGAGAGCTTTGCAAGCGCCAGTTCTTTGCTCCGTAGAAGCAGCCAAAAAGGCGGCACAGCTCAGTGAAGGCGGCAAGCAGAGCAGCAGCAACATCCTGGCAGAATCCTTGGACTCCAACCTGACGAACGGATCGAGCGGCACTACGCTCAGCATGCGAAATGAGCAGTCGGTGAAGAGTTTGGACGAAATCCTTGCGTTGGACGACGTCAGCGGGGAACTGATCGAGCTGAAGCACGCCAACGGCGACAAGTTCTTCATCGAAGACATGCGCAGCAGCAGCTCGACGGCGTCCACGCTGCCGGAGACGGAGCCGGGCTTCGCTGCGCGACTGACGGCGGAGGAGGAGAGGTCGGTCATCGCCATGTTGGACAACGTGCTGCAAGATGCGGACAATGACGGCCTCGCCACGTCGATATTCAGCTACGATCGCAAGATCAGCGTGGATTCGGAGATGCTGCCGAGCCTCATTGAATCGACGACCGTCGCCATGGTGCACAGCAGCAGCGACTCCTCCGAAACAGACCTGGAAGAAGTGGCGGAGGAGGTCGCAGAGGAGGTGGAGCCGGAGCCGAGCGTGAACAGACTCAGTCTGGACGCGAAATTCGACGCTTTCACTGAGAGCAGGATTGTGGCGAACGTCCTCGTAGACGACGTTCTGTACGGCGAACAGCTGTGGAAAGCCTTAAAGCAGCATTTGTCTAAAAATCAAGATGATCCTGGAGAAAATGGCACGACGCAATTGCAACCTTCGACAGAGATCAATAATAACGACACGTCATCGGATAAGAAAGCAAAGGAAAGCGAGAATATAGTAAAAATCACGTCTTTAACTCCACTCACGAATTACGCCGATGAATTCATTTCGGCCAAGGATAATCCGCTGCGTTCAGAAGTATTCAAGCACAAACTCAGTCAAATCATTCTCCACGCACCGCTTTTGAATGTCAGATCGAGCAAAATTAAACAAAATCCCATTGAGACAAGGGAACAAACGAATAACAAAGACAACATCTCAACAACAACAACATCACAATCACAACAACATCAACTGAAGCATTCGAAAAGCGAAACAGATTTAAATCTAATGCTAAAAGCTGTCGAAGCAACTCAAAGCTCCAATTGGAAAAATGCTGATGGGGAAGAAAGCCACCACAGCAAATCTAATTCGACAACTACTCAAAATACTGTAGAAATACCAAAAGCGCCAAAGTTCGATCCGTTACTTTATGAAACGCTCAATCATGTGAAAACGCAGCGGAGCCGTGCGAGTCTGGAGAAATTGTTAATAACAGACGACATCACAGTCACAGGCAGCAATGAAAGCGTTGTGAAGAAAGAAGCCGCCGACGAAGCAAAGGAACCGCCGTTGTTCTTTAAAGATCGGCTGGAAGCTTTACTGAGACGGGGACCAACGCACCTCGCGCAGCCAGCAGCAGTCGTTACGAAACACAGACCCAAATCCATGGGCCATTTAACGGAAATAAGAGCAGTAGCAACACCGAAGCGCGAAAGTCTGCAGACGGTGCAGGAGAGTCATGAAGAACTGAAGAACACCCTACAAACAGACAGCCACGTGGCAACAATGGAAAACCCGCTGAGAAAAGACGCACAAGACAATGCGAAGGAATTATTGAAACCTGCTGAAAAGGGGGAGTTTTTGTAGGCAATCTCAGTTTAGCAATTAATAATTTAATAAGTGTTGAATAGAATAAGTTTCCAATTAGTTTTTTTTAGATATTTATCTTCATTCATCACTATTTTTTTGAGACTGCGTTTTGTTCACGTGAGGTTAATACCAAATATAATTTTACACTAACAATACAGGAATATCATAATATTTAACATATGAAAGGGATTTCCATTATTAAACATACGCATTACATATAAATTTGCTTAAAATTAATAACCCTTAATTAATAATCAAATATGGCGCTTAGAATATTCTTATGACAAACTGAAATGGAACACGTCGACACTCTCTTTCTCGTCGCAACAAAATTCGCCAATGTTTCGTCCTCTCTCAAAAATGGTTGGGAAACGATGTTGTTTCGTCCTCTCTCAAAAATAGTTGGGAAACGATGTTGGTGTGACGCACACATAAAAAGCAAGCGCATGCAAATTTTCAGTTACTCATTCAAAATTGTAAACTGCTCAAACCGAGAACCAGAAAAAAGTTCAGTGTCGCTAGACTTTGATAGCTTTGAAACGACGGAAGAGAAAAAGAGATAGTTACAAATGATAGAATGTTTTGTATCTCGTTCTTGCTAAAACATCACTTACAGAACACTTCCGATAACGTGACCTAGAAACAGCGCAGTTTCTGTCACGTAGTTTTTGCGGTGCATCTGTAAAACATTAAAAATATGCATGCAAAACTTGTAATAGACGCATGCCAAAATCAATTAAAAAAATCATTTTGGTATATAAAAGCTGTCATTTGCTATATATACAGCCATATATTAAAATATGTTCCGATATTCCGCTGCTTAGCAGCTCCGATAGTAAAATTCTTTACACAAAATTATTCTAGTCGTATTTATTCTTTGTATTAATATTTATTTTTTTAATTCTATCAAATTTTGTGTGTTAAGGAAAATTGTTGCTGCATGTTTGATGTTCACGACTTGCATGATTCTATGTTTTGTTACAGAACGTTTTTTGTAGATACAGAAATGAGTAAATAAGGGGTTTATCACACTTGCTTAATGTATTCAGATTTATTACTAACTGTTTACATAACTGTTTTCTCTTCTTTTTTTATAAAAATTTCTCGCCCCTTTAGGTTTATCCATATATTTCTTCTATGGATTGCCGAATAGTTTAAGAGATTTGAAGCGCCAACGTGTTGGTTGGCATAAACTAAAATATACAGAATATTTATAGAATCCACAACAAAACATTGTATATTGATTTGCTCCGAAAAGAAATATAGGAGCTTATTTAATAAATGAGTACAGTAAAAACACAAAAATAAGTACCTAAATTAAAGTTCTCCTTGATAGATCTAAACTTTATTTGAAGAAAAGATATCGTAGGATATAATTTTATATAAGAACAAACCAATTATTACATGTGAGACAAATATAATTAAATTAACACGAAATCTAAATATAATGTTAATGTAATAAATACCGAATAGTTTAATTGTCGATCGACTTTCTGTAGTGGTAAGCAGCTCATATTTTTTCGAAATATATTTCAACATGAGCTTTAACTCCTACCCAGATGAACCTACATACATCGATGATAATAGCTAATTTCCTGCTTAAAAGGTAAGAAAAATAGACAACAGACGACTTCAATCTGCTTGAACGAACATGACAATTCTAAACAACGTCACAGCGAAATGCTAACTGATGAATGCGAGTTGCCATACACGAACTTTAAGAAGAACGAAAGAAGAGGGTCTAATTTAACGAACCAAATCAATGAGGATGGTACAATGCGTTTTTCACTTAATTTTTCCCGTCAACAACCAGCTATATCCATGCTTCACTCTTATAACAGAATCACAGTCATGGCAGGAACGACAAATAAAAGTTTCCCATATAGATACATATGTAACGAACTCCGGTATACAGCTGGGATATACTCAGGGGCTATCCACGCCTCTGGTACAAAAATTTAATCGGTGAGACGCTCTAAGATTAATAGGTTAATTATTCACCTTCAAGGTTTTGTCATACAGTAGTACATAGAGCGAGAGAGAGAGAGAGAGAGAGAGAGAGAGAGAGAGAGAGAGAGAGAGAGAGAGAAAAAGAGAGAGAGAGAGAGAGAGAGACTGCTCTGGCGGTGACAGCGTTTGCAATAGCTGTTCTGCAGGCGTCGAGCAACTCAGTGTCATTGTCTGAAGCGCTGAGTGGAAATAAGCTGTGGTCGCTGAGACGTTGTTGAGTGCTCCATTGACTGTGGCGCTGTATGAGTTTCCGGGTTCGGTATGCCGTTGTCGTAGTTTAAAGTTAGTCAAGTTCTTAAAACACTGTCAACATTTGGAGCGTTTTCGAAAAGATAAAAAGGATTTTTCGCGTCGATTCATTACTATGGATGAGACTTGGGTCTACCATCACGAACCTGAATCAAAACAAGAGGCTAAAGAATGGTGCCAACCAAGTACTTCGGCACCGAAGCGAGTTCGTGTCCAGAAATCGGCGAAGAAGGTGTTAGCGTCAGTTTTTTGGTATGCAAAAGGGATTTTGTTGGTTGATTATCTCCAAACTGGCAAAACAATAAATTCTGAATATTATTGTAAGCTTTTGGACCAATTGGCTGAAAAAATTCGTGAAAAAAGACCCGGTTTGCAGAAGAAAAAAATCATTTTCCATCAAGACAATGCATCCCCTCACACAGCTCAAAAAACCATCACTAAAATAACCGAATTAAAGTACGAATTGTTGCAACATCCCCCTTATTCACCTGATTTAGCTCCCTCTGACTTCTGGCTGTTTCCGCACCTCGAGAAATTCCATCGTGGGAAGCGTTTTTCATCAAACGAAGAGGTTATAGCCGTCGTAGAAGAGTATTTTGCAGGCCTTGCAAAAAGTCACTTCCATGATGGGATAAACAAGTTGGAAGACCGTTGGACCAAGTACATTGATCTTATGGGAGATTATACTGAGCAATGAAAGTGATTTCACCAACAAAAACAAGTATCTTCATTTCCGCTTGCAAAACTTTCTGAACAACCTAGTAGTATCAGCGTCCTGGTTATCATTCGCTTCAATGGGTGGTGACGGCGGGCATTGCACCACATGCTCGTTCACTTCGGCGTTATCATTTCGCCCCATTTCGAAAATTTATCCGCAAACACAAGAATGTAATGGTCCGACAAACCCTGCCGCAACAGTAACACAAAGGCTTCTTGCTATTTTCGACATCTCTTCGGGGGTTTCAGTTGGATGATCTTATACCTGTGGCAATTTTGACAGGTTCCGAGGTGTTTCGTTACGTCGCGGCGCCATACCATGCCGAATGTCCTGCAGTGGATGCTTCGTGGCATTCTGATGGAACTCGTTTGCGGGAGTGACTAGGCACGCACAATTTCTGGGCTGAAATGTCGCTGCTGGCGGGCATCGGCAGAATATTACGACAAAGCTGTCCATTCTGCACACAGTAGTACGGAAATTTCTCGGGTTCAGCGAGGACCTCGTCCGTCTGCTCATCATACCATCGGCAATGGTCATTGTCGTTTGCCTCCACGATTATTCTACAGACTACCTCGACTGGTTGATGAGACAGCGCGTCAGCTACGACGTATTGCTTACCTCGTCTGTATTGTAAGTTGCTGCGATCCTCCTGGAGTTCGAGGGGGCAACGAGCAATTCGCCACGAGGGGTTGTCTATTGATTTCCACTTCAGCGCGTGGTTGTCATTTATAATAGTCCAACGCATAGCCCTCTACGATCGCCAAGCACTCCTTTGCATTGGCATTGTATTTCATTTCTGGTCGATTGAAGTATCGAGTGGCATATGCGATGACTCTTCGCCCTGCATATAGGTTTTGGTAGAAATGTCGGTTTGCACGTCGAAAAGTTCTTGGAAATCCGGGCACGCTAGGTAGAATAGGGGGCTCCGTTAATATCTCTTTGCTGGACTCAAAGTGCTTTCCTTTTCGCAGTGGTGTGATTAGAGAGTATGTTATTTTCGCGAAATCGTGTACGCACTTGCGATACCAATAAATATTGCCAAGAACTCTCACAATTCGCGTATTTTTGTTGGTGGTATCAGTTCTCTGATGGCGGCTATCTTAAAGACGTCCGTGGAATAAGTATTTAACCTGCTTCTTTGGTATGACGTTGCCTTAGTCTAGATGTGGCAAGTTGAGTTCGCTGTCTTACGCTGTTAGAAAATCACATACCCTAGGGCCACTACAGTTTATATAACTAGAGATTCACGTGTCCTAAGGTCGCTAGAATATATGTCATTTAAGGGTTACGTGCGCCAAGGCCGCTAGATTATATACCGCAGAAAATAGATAGCGAAGCAGAATAAGCAAAGTTACTCGTTGAGGTAGGACGACAGACTGACTGTTGCGCCCAGAATGATAGAAAACGCTTAGCGTCGAAGCCGCAGATGATTTCTCGTCGCTGGTGTCACTGTTGGCTTCTGATTCTAATCCTCTTGTTCCGCCACCTTCACACAATGGCAACACGTCATTTTCTAAATGATCCATGTGCGGATCTTTATTCATTATTTCACTCACGGGATCCTTGGCATCCTTCGGTACTGGAGCTCCGATAACCTGCAGCGAAATGCGTCATCTTGAACGTATTTTACAACTAAAATTGATGTTTGGATCCACGCCTGCAGGAAGCAAGAGCCGAGCGTCAAGCTTTGTTCTTAAAAGACTTCAAAACATCGCGTTTGTTTACCTCAGATTTATCAATGTGATTATCGGCTGATGGCACCGAAGTTTCTGCAGCCTTCAACGATCTACGTCCTCTGATTCCTCGATTGCTTAATTTGCCTTCTGTCTCAACGACTGAAGTTAATTTATCTGCCTCCTTTTTAGAAGTTTCCAAAGTTTTAGCAACATCTTTAGCTTTCTACTTCTGCGGTTTATCCGGCCTTTTTTCCTTTCTCTTGCTGCCGATAGTTCCTGTTTTGTGGTTGTGTCTTGTAAGCGTTCCAAGCTTACGACAGAGAGACGCGGCGGCGCTCGGTTTTCACGCTCAAGGATAGACAGAAGACAGCTTTGTTTTAGCATCCTTCAGTGTTGTAGGAGTGGACCTTGACTGATCCATTTGCTGAATGATGTCAGGCGTCAAGTCCAACAGAAGCTGTTCATTTATTTTACATTTCTCACGTCGGACTGTCGGAAATCCGGTTCGATTGAACTTTTTGAGCTTTGTTTTGAGCAACAAGTTGCCACCAGTTTTATTCAGCAGCGCCTCGACGACGCGTCCGCTTTCCACTTTAGTCGATGGCAGCGGAAAGGTTTTGTTCAGCTCGGCGAGTCGACCTCGGACTTAGTTATAATTGCTGCCGCCTCAGTTAACTTCGCTATCGGTGGTATTTGTATTTCTAGCTCCACCAAAGGCTCGGAAACTCCCGGCGGTTGGGCATCGCTGTGACTTAGCAGTACACTGCTTCGTAATGGAGCCAGTGGAGAACGCTGGACTAGGAACCCTGGCTACCAGATCGATATTGTTGCGCAATGGCGACGAGTGGTTGCTGCATCCTTTCAGACTGCCTCCACCCTCGTCAGGAAGCAAAGAAGTTTGCAGTAAGTGACGCTTCTTTGGAGTGATTGTAGTTTTCGATGGTTTCGGACCGATATACCAGCGGACAAATATAAAGGGTGCCGGCCAGCAGCTACTGATGTGCGTTTAGCGCATTACGTTAATCACACGATCAAGGAACATGATGTTAAACGTGATTACTTTACGAATGTAACATTTTGTTTTTGCTTTTTGGATCAACGTTGCAATGGAACGAATAATTTGGCGCAATCCGTGTTAATGCTTTTTAGCCCAATAATATTCCAATTTAACAAATAAGAATGGTATCCATTTTGTAGTTGTAGTTATATTTTCGAGCTGTAAGCCTGGAACTAATTATTAACCATTTTGACACCATAAAAACATATTTTTATACACACATGTTGACGAAAAATTCGATTCACTATAAAATTTTATTTATTGAAAAAGTCTATTCCGTATATATGTAAGTATTTTATATACCGTCCATTTTTTACTGAAATAAAGTTGGTAATAAAGAAAGAAAATGTAAACAATAAGCTTTTAAAACTTGAATTAAAATTTTAAATCAAACCTCAATCAATAATTCATGCCTCCTCCATTTACAATATAATTTCATCGCTTCTAGAAATGTCTTCTTCTGACTGCGAAAGTCATATTCAGCCACTTCCGTATGATTTTTGCAATGTTGCGAGTAGACTGTAGCCAAACGTTCAAATGGTCGTAATTTGTCATTGACATTTGCTAGCTTAAACATCTCATCCGTTGCACCTTCTCTCTGGCTGAGAGGAAAAAGCATGCTGTAGCCCCGGCGACAATTTTTCGCGTTCCACCGTCTCGAACGGAAGCGTGGTTTTGGGATGCTTATATTGTATCAACTTAACAACGCCCACATCAACATCTGGTTTCGGTACAAAAGCTCTCCCGGATATGACAAACTTTAGCACTGGTTCGGTCCAAATTTGAGACATGGAGAGGCGACATCGCTGCTTACTTTCTATCTTTGCGCACATACGTTCGGCTACCTCTTTTTGGAAGGTCAACGTCATGCAACTCTTGATGTTGCGAAAAACACCGCGTCGTAGCGACAAATCATGCAGCCAGTTGATCAGCAGTCGTGTGGAAATGGCAAACGGTAGATTTCCAATTAAATGCAGGCGATGAGGCTCGGGTTCATCCGGCAAATACTGTTCCATGTTGAATTGCAGAATATCTTCGGTGAGCATATCCACTTGCATGTTGAATGGAGTCACAGACTCCTTTAGTAATTCCAATGTAAGCAAAAAACGGCGATCTTTTTCGACACGCACCAAGCGTTTTGGCTCGCGGCGAATAATAGAGCGCGTAATGTCTCCACGGCCGGACCCCACTTCAAGTACTGTGTCGCATGGATCAAGTCGCACCGCTGGCAAGTATCCGAACAGCGTCTTCGAACATTTGGTTCTAATTTTTATTATACGTTTGGAACAAGTTTTCGAATTATATATAAGAAAGCTGACAAATATTTTCATGAGACTTTTCTTGATATTACTTGGGTATTTTTTTCGGTTCTTGAACGTCGTCCAAAAATTTCTCTTGCTTAATTGCCAGCATTGAATAGGCGTCCTATAGCAGAGTCGCCCAAGACACCTGCAGTTATCAAGTTGTTACGTCGCAGACGTTTTAACCTTGCCACACGTATTACATTTTGTTTTTCAATGATTTTCATAAACTCAAGCTGAGCTTTATCCAACTTCGGCGCCGTCTCTCCGTACGTGATATTCAGTCGTGATGGCTCGGGATTGGACATTTTAAAACCAGAATGATTATTAATTATGTTAACGCCAAGTAGATTCTGAAATTCCAGATTTGATCACATTTACTAAAAACCTAGCAATGATAACTAGACGAGTTTTGTATTCAACTAATAAAGTTACTTTCCTAATTAAAAGAAATTTACTTACTTTTAAACATAGATCACATGGGGCTAAACTTCCAAAGTTCTTCCGAAAGAGCAATATGATCTCTGTCCCGTCTTCGCCGAATGCAATTTATTTTATTCGTTTAATTGAAAGCCTTCTATTTCATAACTTTATGCGATCAAAACAAATTATTAAGTATTGTGCGAGGAAGTTCGATTTATGGTAAATTGTTATGTCAATATAATTAATAAGTTCATTAATACCAAACCTCAGAAACTCTGACAGATAGAAAAACGGCCATCTGAGTAACAATCTTTTTTCATGGAAAGTGCGTTTCATTTCCAAAACATTCAGTTTACCATAAAACTTTTATAAAAAAAAAACAAAAACGGCACGGTACTGTGTGTACAGCTTTAGCGTTATGCTGTTTTTTATAAAATTATATAAGTTATAATCCCTAGAATTGAGCAAACCGTCCAACAGTTGAACACAATTCAGAATTTATAGAACAAAAAGCCCATATCTTTACGGAAATATGTTTTTGTCATTTTTTAAGAGTGATTGGGATATTGCCAGCACCGAATATATTATGCAATTATTGAAAGTTGCTTTTAAGTTCAGCAATTATCATTTAAATTTTGTTGTGGTTCTTGTTGTTGGGTGTTCTTTAAGGATTGAGCACAGCTAGAAGTTACATCTATCCGAATTTTGGTAACTATATCTCCTTAACTGGGAAGTATCAGTCAGTCTCAGTAAAAGTGGCTACACCCAAGAATGATAGAATACAAGATTGCGCATTGCGCAGGTCCGTTATTCGATTTCCAAATTTTTGACAGCTGGCTTTCCAGTGCATGACGTCACACCCGTATAAATTGCTTTAACTCTGGCTGTAAACAAGTGAATATTGTGCTTTTTAAGTGAAAAATTTATAACAATTATACCCAAAAATTAAAAATGTAGTGCAAAGTGAAAGGCTGTGATAGTTTTGGTAACCACAAAACGAGTGAAATTAGCTTTTTCAAATTTCCTCGCGAAAATAGCCGTGCGAAGTTGTGGAAACATTTTTGCCGGCAAGGAAAAAGTTTCGATTTAAAAAATGCAGTTATTTGCAAGAAACATTTTAGCTATAATGACTTCGAAAATGAAATGCAATTTGAAATGGGTAAGCATTTTTTTAGGAATTTTTCAGTTTTTATTCGGTATTAATATGCTTTCAATTGCTTTCTTCAAAAGTTGCCGAACGAAACCACAGACTGGAGAATAAGAAAGTAATCGACACATTAATCAAGAGTAAAGATTACGATACTGTAGTATCACACGAAGGTATGCCAACAGAACAAACATATTGTGGAAATATGAACATCAGCTTCTTTACAGAGAATGACGAAAATGATTCGTCCGTGTTCAATGCACATTTGGAGGAGCTTTTGGATATAAACAATTGCAATGTCGAGGAGGAATCTTGCCAAATAAGAGCAGAAGTTTGATGTTGAGAAAATTGAAAACTTAGAAAAAGAAATTTAAGTTCAACTAATAATAATTTAATAATAAAGTTCGTTCCATAATTACATATGTACATGACATAGTTTACCAATTTATGTTAATATAAGTTAAATTATTATGCAATGTAATATAAGATAAATTGTTATGTAATTTATTTTTTAATCAATAAATTTATTCTAAATCAATAAAATTGTATTTTTATAGTTATTCCAATTATTTGGTCGTTAGATACAATTTTTTTCCTTTTCAGAAATTTAATTATAATTCACAAAATTACTTCGCTTCTTTGGCAGAATTTTCCAATTGTTGTGCGAGATTATTGCATCGTTCGTTGTCTTATTATTATATTTGTTTTAGTTTTTCTGTATAAGAAATGTTCACTTTACACAATTGTTACAATCATTTCATCCAAAACCGCACAATTATTATTAATTTCAATAATTTAGCTCAATGTTTACACTTTTACTTCCAGTTTGTATACTAATTTCACAGTGCGGCCATATTTCTATACTGCTGTGACGTAGATGCGCAGAACGAAGCATTTTTGAAACGCGATCTGCGCAATCTTGTATTCTATCATTCTTGGCTACACCGCTATGTAGCTTTTTTTCAAATATATTTTGGACCATTTACATGTATGATTTTTGGGCTGTAACTGCTAGCTTTTCACACTGGAGTGTTTTCAATTCCGTAACATGCTCCAAAAGTTACATATTCGAATAAAAATACAGTAAACCAGAAAGAGACAACCATGTTCCCCATTTTATTCCACACATGCAACAAGAAATTTCCCCAAAGACCAAAAAACAAAAAGAAATGTTTTTGCAGTAAAGTAAATTCCAACAAAATAGATTCTTCAACGAAATCATTGTTGTTTTTGCAATAATCGTTCAGTTTACTTTTGTGGCTCGAGCTGAAAGCTGGTGGTGATCGTCTATAATTAACGAAGTAAAAGAAATAAACAAGAAAGGAAACTTAAGTTGTTTATTATTAAAACTATCTCTCTTTGTTATTGTATTTTAATTGATTTGTGGCTAAAATATTAAATAAAAGCTTCGCTTTCGTTACTAATTTTGCAAACCAGATAAAATGTAATTAATTTCTAAAAATTAAGGCATTAATAAAAAAGTGAAAATAAATTAGGAACTAGACAAAAAAAATTAAACGTCTATGAAAACCAAGTAAAAACTGGATTTTACGTTGTTGAAATCCACAACAGCGAACGGAAAATTAAAGCAAACAAAATCAAGCAAAAACGACAAAGAGGTAATTGAAGAAATCAGCTGTGTACCTGGAGATATCTACTGAACGAATTGTGGGGTTGCAAATCGTTTGTCAGGTCGTCGTTTGATTTTGAATTACGAGGGGAAGGGACGGCTTTGGTAATTGCGTTATTTATTTCCGTAGTAACTCAAATACGACTTTTCAGTGCAGCTCCAATACGTAAATGTGTCCGCTTGTGCAACTGTCTGCAGTTAGACAATTTACTTTCTAAAATAATTTGCTTTTATTGCAGCCTCCTTGTTTCTTGTTGTATATTTGTCCGCACACTTGACAGAATTCCTACATTACTCTTTTTCTTCAAATGCATTGCATGTCTATTTTTCCTAAATATTGTATTTAAATTACTACTACGAATATTGCTGACTACGTGGAGTGATTAGAAAAGTGCAATAACACTTGCATTTACTTAGTAAATATATTAAATTTATATAATATAAATGGAAATATGTATAAATATGAACAGACGGTAGTAATATGCCATTTGTTATTATAAATTAACTATTCCATTATAATAAATCTCTTTTGTGAAAAAAATGAAGTAATTGTGAATTAAAAATCAATTTTATCAAATATCAAAATAAATGAATTAATCTTTTCGTTACAAAATCGTTTAAATGTCACTTCCTATGTACATGCAATATGTGCAGATTATGTGCAGCCTCTTCCATTTTAAAACCTGCAACAAGCTGAGGTCAATATAAACCAGCTAAAATGGCCTTAATTTGTGAACTGTTATTTTCTAACCAATTTGATATTTATTTTTGGAGTCGAGGATAATTATTTTACCTTCTAACATAGTAATAATCATAGATTAGGTAATAATATCAGCAGCCTTTTTCAGCTGGCGTTAAGAAATACTGTGAAAGTTTAATAAACGGCAATAAAAAAAAATTGTGCCCGAGTTGTTTGAAGGATTGAAAAAGTTTTCTTTTGAAAAAATTTTTGTATAAATACATAAAATAAATATTAGAAAATTCCACATTATATTTTTCTTGGTTATCCTCATTTTAAATTTTATTAATTTTTTTAACATGCCGTTTTTAACCTGTTGCTATTTCAAAAATACGTAGATTATTAATTCATTTATTCATGAAGATTTTCATTAGGAAATCAGTTTTCTTAAACACGCTTTTAAAATCGATACAATTAAAAATTCATAAAAGCAAAAAAAATTGTCTTTATAAACTAATGCAATGTAAGTTAGTTTCTTTGTTTACATTTTTACGGATTTGCAGAAATTACATAAATTGTTGTAAATACGAATGTCTTAATACCTACTTAATTAAAGAAAATACACACTCTACTCAATACGTAATCTGAGAAAAACAGCAAATGCATCCCCGTAAAGTTCACCGTTTACTTGCACTGCAATTCTTCGTGCACATAATTGATTATTCTAATTTTGTCTCTACTGTGATGAGCTTATAATGTAATCTGCTTAACAAATAATTTCCCAAATTAAAGGAAATTATGTTTGTGAAAAAAGATGTAATATTTTAATTTATAGTAATTATTCATAATCAAATAAATAAAATGGAATCGTTTCGAATTGGGTACTTAGGAAAAACTGTTGCATGTATATATACAATTTATTTTATATTCTAATCACGTAGTATACAATCAAACCGATTATTAACCGAATTTTTCTGATGTCTTTCTCTCTTTTTTAGAATAGAAGAGAGCAAACTGCGTTGTACGTGTGTTCATTACCGTCCCAAATGTTTTTTCGAAAATAAATGAATACGTAATATTAAATTTATATTTAAAATTAGAAGCAGACGATAGAAATTGCAGTCGAATTTAATTAATTGAAGATTTTAGTATTAAAAATCTGAAAAGTTTAAACAAAAACGTGTTAAAATTTATCTAAAAAAAGAGAAAGTTAACCGGGATTGTTTTACGGATTGTATAACGAAAAATAATAATTCCTGCGAAATCAACAAAAACTCGTTAATAGTACAACAAGTGAACTCTTACAACAACCACATCAATAATGCCATTCATTTCAAAAGATTGGCGTTCACCCGGTGAAGCTTGGGTAAAAACCGATGAAGGCTGGGAACGACTGAAAGTACTTGAGTGCGGTAAAAGAAAACGGTAAGTTTACAAAACACTTTAAAAAAAAGGTGTAAAAATATAACAAATGAAAAAACAATACAATTAGCAGAAGTCTGTTGAACGTTCTCCTCTTTAATTATAATCGTACGTGAATTGTCAAATATTTTAATAGCAAAGACACAAACCAAAAACTCGAATTTCTAATGCGGGAATTTAACGAGAACGCTTTAAAAAACTTTATATTTCTGTTGCTCATAGTATTAAATTTTAATTGAAAGTCTCTAGAGAAAACTATGACCGCGATTTAATTGTCCATAAAATATTAATTAAAAGAACGTAACACGGAGCAAATAATTAATAATAATGCTACTTGTTGCTTTATTACCTTTTTTATCAATATCAGACTTCTGTGATCCGTTGGTAGAAATAATAAAACAAAAAATTAAATTCCACGTAAGAAGTTTAAAATTTTAGCGTAGATTTTTCTGTTTATTAAAAACTTTCATTACATTTCACTTTAATGAAGGAGGTGAATTTGTTTACTTCCTTTAACACTAGAACTACCAAGACCGTCATTTTGACGGTTTTCAAATTACATGCTTATAAATTTGATATAATTTATATAATTGTTCTAGAGTTTTATTACGACTTTTAATAAAATATAAGAACAGTTAATTATCACTATTCAATTTCCCCTCACCGACTTTAATTTCCATAATCAGTATGACCTATACCTATTTATACCAGTACCCGTCAAAATGACGTTTATAATAATTTATATGTATATCATCTACACAATGATGGAGATATACACAATGATGGACATATACATATTTACATTCATTACGTCGCTTCCAGACATTTGTACTGAATGATCCAAAGTGTGAGAAAGCCGTTATAACGCGGTTAGTTTAGAACTAATAGCTCTAACTGGTAAATGTATTCAGGACACAATAGTTTTTGATAAAGTGATAAAGTTCTTGGTGAAAAGTGCAATCTGTGATAACCTGTGAGAAGTCCATTCTCGGAAAAATTGAAATTTAGTTTTTGTAAACCCTATGCAACAATGAAACGATTTCCAGGAAGCAAAAATGTTTTTGAAGAATTCAAAAAACTATAAATGAAGACTGTTCGGATACTAATTCAGGTAATAATGATTTGGACATATCTTGCGTGGAAAATAAAACTGAATTTTTAGATTCTGAAGAATCTTCAGATGAAATTGAAATGCAAGATATTGAACAAAGTGAAGAAGATGAATATCAAAGTGAAGATTCAGTAAGCGAAGAAGAAATTCTTCAAAAGAGCCAGAAACGCAGAAAACGGTTGAGAATTTTTTCAGATACTGAATCGGATAGCGAAGCAGAAACCGAAGAAAACCCGCAAAAAAGCATTGCTGTCGACGGTACTGAATGGGAAGAATTAGGGAATGGTTAGGTTGGTTAGGAATGGTTGGAAAGTTACTATGAAAGCCATAATCAAAAATCCGTCAATTTGACGGGTTCGGTAAAACTAGGTATATATTTAACATCGGTAGTTCTAGTGTTAAATTAACTTAAACACATGCAAGAATATGTTTTTGATATACATATGTATATATTCCAAAATTGCATGAAAGACCTTTGTGTACATAATGTGAGCTGAATTTATGGATGATTCAGTAAAAACTGGGTTACCAAGGATGCTGCTCTTGTGGTTGTTGTTCTTTCTGTTGCATCTACATTTCATGGTGGATAAATTACAAATCTCCACTGTGATGATTATTAGCCATTGAAATTGAATAAAATACAAGTTTTACTATGTATTATATACATAGGTATATAAAAGTACGCAATTTTATTAAAATCAGAGTTTCTCGCAGCAGACAGACAGAACGGCGCAAAGAAGTGGGAGGGGCGCGTAAACTTGACCGCATTTCCACACATCCTCGACTCGAAATTGTTGCTCAGCCCAGATTGCGTTCGGTACGAATAGAGAAAAGTAGAGCAGAGAAGAGTTCAGTTCGTCCTTCATCTTTTCGTGCTTATTTATGTGTTTGGCCTTTAAACTTGTACACGATTTTCTTTTTTGCTGGTCTATAATTTATCAAAGGATTTAATATCTTAGGCAAAACACGTCTCCTAAGAGAAATGCAAATGATATTATAATCGCCAATGGATTTAAACATGAAAATCTAGCAAAATAATAATAGTAAAAACCCATGGTTTCTATGTGAAGTACTTATTACGGAGAAAACTTGTCGATAAGCAGGAATTTAATCCCTATAAATTCACGTACAAGTGAGCAGATTATCTGTCACGCAGATTATTTAAAATGACCGCCAAAACAAGGAATTTTTTGCAAAAATAACTACCATATATGCATATATATATATATCCAATATCAATATATTCATATATATTTACAACATTAATAAAAATAGAAGATATATGAAATTATAGAGATCTAAGGGAAGAAAATATTTTCTGTATGTCGCATAGTTGCGTGCAGAAATGGAATAACTTCATATAAATACATAATATATATCTACTATATATGCACACACTACTATATACATATACTCATTGTCTATTTTAACTTTGGCTATTTTAAAACTTTACGAAAAACCGATCTCTCAGGTAACAGGAAGAGTAAAAGCCATATACATAATTCAATCGTGTTCTAAAATTATCCCATGCAACTCTAGTATCTAGAGTCTAGATATAAAAATGGACGTAATTCAGGTCGTCGTTAATATAGAAACTATTTTTAACCTGTAAAAGCTCGATGTCTGCTAAATTCATAATCTCCACAATTCTTTCGGCTCCACTCAAAACCCACTTCCTCTGATATGTCGCTTATTTTAGAGGCTTTCGATGAATACGAATCAATTGCTTCAAGAATAATAATGTATGTACATAAGAAGTCTGAATTTGAGTTGAAGAAAGCCTTTTCGCAAATGCTTTCAATTTTTCGATGCAGTCGAAATCCATATATGGATTTTAGGGCAGCTGAAGGATGAAAGAAGAAGAGAGAACGAAAGAGATATAATTAGAGACTGTGCAAAGTTGATGAAAGAAACACAGCCATGTAAACGGCTATTTTTATAAATATATTTTAGATGCAGATGGATTTTGAAGAGAAGTGAAGTTAATTTTGTAATCGGATACATTTGAAGGAAATTTCTTCAGAAGAATGACTGACAATAAATTCAGATAGAGTCAATAAACGGTGTTTTCAATACAATAAAATTAATGAAAATAGAACTCAGCTCCGATTTGAACTTTAATCTGATCTTTGATAGAGCTTTAATCCGATTTGATTTGAACGTAACTATTTAAAACAGTCACGAGACAAAATTTCCGCAACGTTAAATTCCCAAAATACTTTTGTACTAAAGTTTTCCCTTTACGTTTGCGCGTTCACGTTGCGTTTTGCGTTTTCCTTCAGAAGGAATTTAATTAATTTTAGAAGAAATGCAGAAATTCCTTTGGTTGGTTCTTCTGCAAACAAACGCTTCACTTCTATTATTTTTGCACCTATTGAAATTTTAACTGCTTTATTTGATATATTTTTCTGCTCTCTTATTCCTGATATTTACTTTTTGAGTAGTTGTTAAAACGAGTATTCGATTGACGACATTATAAAAGACATCTGTAATTATTTTCCTTTCGTCCATTTCTTTCTCTCTTTTCGCTTGCTGACAGGTTGTCCTCCTCCACCTCGGACGATGGCTACGACGTCGAGATTGATACGATTCCTCCCCACTGCCACATCACGATTCGCTGCACCCGTGAAATTGCCGGCTTCAATGGACTCGGCGAAGCAGTGCGTCGTCTCGATTTTCGCAGTTCGGTGCGCGATCGGAGGCGCTTTCATTATATTTGCGCGCTGCTGCGTCTCTTGGTTGCTCACAAAGGCATTGCCAATTTATCGGGTAGCGCCCAGCGACAACTTTTGCAAATGGTCGAAGAAGTTGCTTCGCATGGTAAGTTTCAAACAAGATCTCGTTTAGAAATAAGAAATTTCTTTAATGAAAAAATAGAAACTGACAAAATACAGCATTTAAATAAATAATCATGAAGTGAATGAATGAATGGTGAATGAGGAGGAATGATAAAACAATATAATTGACATTTAAACACTTTACTTCTGCTGGTGAATGAACAATTTCAAAATACACATTAAAAAGTAGTTTTGTTTTTTTTGCTTTTAGTTGATTGAGAGTTTTAAAAGCACACTACAGTTGGTCGAAAGCGTTGCTATAAAATGTAAAATTAGTTCAATATATATTTTCCTTTTAAATCCGCCGTTTTTATAAATTTTAGTTTGTTAAACTTCCTGAAGAAGGAATTTTGGCTAATCACGCTGTTAGATTTATTAATTGCTTAAGTCTGGCAGCACTTTTATTTAAAATTGTAACAAGATGCAGCTACCGTTGTTTAAAAAAAGTACCGAAAAAAGGATAATAACCAGCAAATGAAAAACTCGATTTTTAATTTCTGCTTTCCTTTCGCTTTCCCTGTTTTTTTTCTCTTCCACATTTGATTGCGACGTTTGCAGTCAACGACAGTCAGCAGCACATCAACGTGTTGCGTGGCCTCGCTTTGCAGCTACAAAACATTGTATATCAGGAAAATCAGAAATGCTGGGGGAAACCGTTGGGCAGCACAAATCTTTGGCAGGAACACGTCGAAACAATAAAACGCATTCAGACGGTTGCTCGCCAAATCGAAATCAAAGAGGTGAGTCAATTGTGTGTTTGTTTTTGGGTAAATTTAATATTTCACATTCTGCGCATTCCATCAAAAGCCTGGTCCTGAAATTCGTCCTAAATTGCATGATCTTCCCGAGGAATGCGTTAGAGAAATAATTCTTCGAATCGCTGATCATCGTGACTTGGAGGTACGTGAAGTCAAAATATATTCCACATTTATTTGTTTTATTTTACTTTATATGTCGTGAAATCTTTTAATTATTAATTTAATTATTATAGGCGTCTGCTGATGCCTGGACTCTTATGGCAGCTCTTGTCTCTGAACAACGCATCTGGCGTGAACTGACTCGTTTTCACTTCAAGCAGAAGCAAATCAACTTCATACTCGATCTGAATAAATTTAAGCTGATGGGTGACGTCAAGGACTGGAAGAAGTTGTACCATCAACTGCGTCGTACCTTCGGCCTCAACGACGATTATCAATATGCTGAAGTGTTGTCGTTGTGTCGTTACTGCTGCTGCCTATTCTGGCCGTCCGATGGACATCCATGCATTGTCGATCAATGCCCTGACTACAAGCAACGCCTGGTGGAGGCTGGCAGTGAGTTGGCGGTGTCGCAGCCGGTGCCACCATCGCAATTTTTAAAGTTCTTTTCATTGTAAGGCGCTTTGTTAGTAGTGCGGGAAGATGAAGCAAGAATTAATGCAAAAGTGAAGACTTAAAGGTGTAGTCCTTTATGCGAAGACGAGGAGAAACCAAGAAAAAAAGGTTTATTTAATTTAGTGTGATATTTGAAATTCAAATTAAATAAGTATAAAATTTGAACACGGTCTGGACCGAAAAAAAAAAAAATTCTTTTGCGTATAAGCAAATAATTTGTGAATAGTGAATTTCACTTTATTTATTTTTATATTCATATGATTAATAACCTTATTTTGTCAAAATCTATGGCGATAAGAAAAATTGAAAAATTGTATTTAAATTTTTACGAATATTTGGAATTTATAAACATACTTTTATTTTGTTTTATTAATTTCTTATTATTTTTATGTATTTAATTGGATATTATGACGTTGTTTTATTATATTTATTAATATTATTCTGATGTTTTCACTACACATATTATTATTATAGATGTTTTTATCGTTAAACACTATCTTTTATGTGATCATATTATTTCAATTGATTATAGATTAAAAACAGTCAAAGCAACAAGAATCAAGAACCAAGAATCAGCTGTCAAAATAACATTGGCGTTTATCGCAAACGAGATAAAAAGCATTATTTAACCTTTGCTCTTGCTTCTTAATCAATGTTTAATCTATTGCAGTTATATTACGTTTACATTAAAATATTCATTACACGTTTACATACAATTCTTTATGTTTAAATTTGTTTCCGTAAAGAGTAAGAATATTAACATTTAATAATTATTATATTATTAGTTATTGTAGGCTGTAGTGGAACAGCTGTAAGTTTCCCTTCAAAATATTTAAATGAATGGATTTCATATTGAATTTATAAAGACTAATTTTCCTGAATTCTCTATCATAATGACTGATTGAAATCCTTTCAAATGAGTTTTATTTTTTATAGTTCGTAATAATATCAAGAGCAAAAACCTCGATAGAACAGCTAAAAATCTATACTCAGCTTCCGATTGAGGTTCAGACAAATCGACGTTCGAGTATTCAATACAATCACAAATCTACTTTGGCACTGCTTTTTCCTTAGATCATTTGTAAAATATTTCTAACTGCTGCCGCTATCTTCTAGGATTTAGTTTGCAATACTATCGAGTTTATCTGCTCGGACTAATGTTTAATAATGTGGGACTATATTACGTTATAATGATATGCATGCGCATATTCTTTTTGAGTCTGCCACAGTGAAGATGATCGCTTCGATGATTAGCTTTTAGATATTAACGATTAGATAATAATTTTATAGCTTATTTACAATTTAATTAAAGCTATTTTTATCTATCCTTTTCTATGAAATTAATAAAACGGCAAAAAAAGAAACCTTCATAGCAAATTAACTGCGATGAAAGTCTAAATACACTCTGTAAATTATGTATTTATAAAAAAAGATATTAATTATCTCATAAATAAAAATGATGAACTTATTATTTTATATTTTAAAATGCTATAGAATCGCACAACGAAATGTTTTAGTAAGATAAAAAGATTTGTGTTAAGCAAATTAAATATTTATCAATGCTTTTCCATCTACGTCGTCGCTTCAATTTTCGAGTGAAGTCCTTAGCTAAAGTGTTAAAATTTGAATGTAAAACGAATTAATTTTTCTACTGAATCTGCAAGAAAAGCGCCGAAACGTTTTAAAGTGTTTTTACATAAGCAAAATTCTTTTAGAATTGCGATTCTTGTGCGTTATTCTGTCCGTTGCTGTATATATGTAAACGTCACACTGTGAAAACGGTTAAAAAACCAAAATAGCTTCAAAACATACAAACAACTAAACAAGAAATTATAAGGCACAAAAATTGTATACATATGTACATATATTTGTATGTGAGCACATTATGTATATATGCATATTGTGTATGTCCGTGTTTATGTACATATGTACTATAAAAATTTAAATATTCAAAATGAAATAGGCGAAATGAATTGTATTAAGAAAGTGAAATATATTTTAAAAAATATGCTTACTATAGAAACGCAGAGATAATGTGATGATGATGATGATGATGATGGAATACTATTTAGATTAATAAAAAGAATGTGTTATAAACAAATATGATTTCATTTATTCATAAACTGATTAATGTTATGTTTAATTTCTTAAGATTTCTTTATAAAATCCTTTAGTTGCGCAGTTTCCATACGAAAATACATTTCCAATTTGAATTTGGTACAATTCAAGCTGATAGAAGAGAGCAAGGAGAGACAAACTGATTAGAAGAGAGCAGATCTGTGTGCGAATTCGCCAATTCACTTTCCACAAAAAGTTGTGATAAATCTGAATTCAGAGTATCCCGATTTATGATTTAGATTCCTAGAAAATCTGCTGAACACGAATGATTCTATTATAATAAAATTTATTTTGCTTTGACTCATCTGTTTGTGTAAAACTTTCAAAATTTATCATTCATATTTGTATAATTCAACATTTTTTAGGATATTTCGTTAACAAAAAAATAATTCACAATAAACAGCTTTTGCTTTGGAAGCTTAGTATTGCAGGGAATATTTTTTATAGCTGCCAATTCCCGCGTTTAGCTTCATCAACATGTATTCGTACAATCAATTTATTTATGCGCGCGAACGGCGTCGCTTTGGTCGGCAGCCGCTTTTCAGCGATCGGACAAAGCTGCTGTATAGCATTCAACCGAGTCGCCGCCAGCGGCTTTTGTATATTTTGCAGAATCCCGTCAGTCGCGGCACGCAGCTGAGCGACCAGAAAGCTTTAAGCGTCGTGGAGACGGAGAATGTTTCGTACAGTCAGCACGGGATGTACCACTACGAAGGCGGCTGGCCAAGGGACGTCAACATCAACGACGAGGAGCAGACGATACGTCACCGTAAGAAGATTGAGCGCGAGGATGCTTGGGGCACACAGGTGATTGACCTCATAAAGACCACGTTCAAATCCGCGGAACAGAACAGCGCCGTCAACATCTATCAGGAGTTCTTCGAGGAACTGCCCCCGGATGCCGGTAGTGACATTAAAGCTACTTTCCAAGCACACATGCTGAATATATTCCACGATCCACGCAATCCGAGTCGAAGAATAGAGACCCTCGACTGGGCACCCAGCGATTTGAACAAATTCATGGCGCATCACACGATTTTCCCAGCAGCAAACAGCGAAGTCATGCATCACGGTGCTGATGTCGACGGCGAAAAGTCGTTCTTTATTTGGGATCTAGAGAATCCGCTGAAGCCTTTCAATATCCTGGAGTGCCGTGAGCTGGTTCGACGAGCGTTGTATTGTCCGCGCGATGAGAATTACATAGCAGGCGGCGATTCCACCGGTAAAGTCGCCGTGTGGGACTCCCGCGCTGGTGGATTTCCGATTCAAATCTGTCCACTGGAGGCGGCGCATCGCGAAAGTGTATCCTCAGTCTGCTGGGTGCACTCCAAGTCCAACACCGAATTCTACACCGGCTCCTGGGACGGGTCGGTGAAGTACTGGGATGGGCGTGACCTCAGCGAGCCGATTCAGGAGATACTGCTCGATATCGAACCGACTGACGAACAGGCACGCGAGCGAGCTCACGGCGTCATGGTGCTGGAGTTCGAGTACACAATTCCAGTGCGCTACATTATAGCCAGTGACCAAGGCTACGTTTTCATTGGCAACCGAAAAGGTTTGCTGCCGACCGAAACGCTGCTGGCGCACTACAGATTATTCAGCGGCCCCGTTCGTACCATCGAGCGTAATCCGTTCTTTGTGAAAAACTTTCTTATTGTCGGCGATTGGTGCGCCAAGATCTGGGCCGAGGAGTGCAAAGGTTCGCCAACAACGCTGCTCGTGAAGAAGAAGTCGCAAATCATGTGCGGCACTTGGAGCACTGCACGATGCTCGCTGTTCGTAACCGGCGACATGAAAGGCGAACTTGACTTTTGGGACCTGCTGCTTCACCAGCGGCAGCCCATCTACACGGTTAATCTGAAAATTCCAATCACCAGCGTAAAGTTTCAGGCCGAAGGCGAACTCGTGGCTGTGGGTCTTTCCAACGGCGATATACATTTGCTGGAAGTAGACGAGGCCATGAAGCGGAGCGGACACCGTGATAAAGCGCTAATAGCAGCTGTAAGTGTGTCATTTCGCTCCATTATAGAGATCATAATGTCTATAATGTAATATATATTATTATCTCTATGGTCAACTACTTTTTTGTAAGGTTTCCGTCGTATTTTATAGCTTTTTGAACGTGAACAACTCCGTTGCAAGCTGCTAGAGGGTCGCGTAGATGAAGTTAAATTGAAGCGGAAAACATCCGCGGTTGAGGCCGAACAACGGGCTATGGCCCAAGCGCAACCGGACACGATGGCGCAATTCGATCTGGATGATCCGACTCAGTTTCTACAAATGATCGAATCGGATTTGGAGTTCAAAGAAGCTCTGCGACAATTCAACGATCTCACGCATAAAGTGGAAAAGAAGCGACAGGAGCGGGAATACGTTATGGAACGTACAGATTTCGAATACGACGATATAGAGCCAATGAATGTGGAACCAATCGAGCCGCCGGCGCCACTGCCACCGCCAACGCCACCACCAGTAGAACCACCAAAGCCTCCGGCTAAGAGGCCCCGAAAGAAATAGGCTCAGGAAAACCATCTACTAACTAGTCTCTTAACTAATTCAAATCACTCCTAAAGAAATCTAGCGACCTAGAAATTCACAAATCAGACAAATTTTGTGCAAAATTTGGAATTTTGTGTTTAGCCCATGGTTTAAACTAATAATTTTATATGCAAATAAAATGCACTTATATTTCCTAGTAATTTTATGTTTTTATTAATTTCTGGTGTAGTTATGGGCCCAGCGAGACTTATGGAGCTTTTCGCAACAAGCAAGCATTACTTCTTCGAACTAAAAATCGGTCATCGAGCAGAACACTGGAAGGTCATCATAATCAGACTTGTGAACCAACTAGTTTTCTTAATAGCATTAAAACTTGTTTATTGAGATGCAAGTCCTACGAGATTCAAGTCCTCAAGTACTACGAAGACCCGAACAGACGCTGGAACAACTTCAATTGGAAGCATTAAATGAATTCTGTTGTCCTTCATGTTTTGGATCATGACAGATTTTGGAAGCAAAATAAGTAATTAAAAAAATTTGTTGCTAGCTCTTTAACTATTTTTCTGGTATTTCCTCGCTTCAAACTATTTATGTTTCTAGCTTTGGTTCTCTTGCACACTTTTCAGTATTTTTTTACCTTCAGTTCGATGTTTGTGTGATGCTGCAAAAGGTGACAAAGCTGCTTTCTTCACTCTTAACCCGAATGAGCATTTTCTTCTATATCACAGCTAAAACAAACTCAACATTTGGTTTATAAAGTCGGAAAAGTTTAGAATGAGAATTGTATTAAAGTTAAGTTTCAGCGTGATTATGTTATTCCAAAATGGACAATTTATTGTTATATTAAAACAAATACAGTTCACCAAGTTACAAAGTTACTCGTATTGATTTAACAACAATAATTGTATGTACCTTTTTCGCTCCTACGTTTACTGCTGTTGTTATATTTCTTTAATTATTCAATAGGTCAAAGTGTAATATTCGTTAATTGTACCGCAAAATGAATAATTTAGAATACAGTTACAAAAAAGCACGACGCTATTTTGGGAAATATTGTTCCTTCGAGGATAAAAATGAGATACTTTTCAACGAAAAGTCAAATCGTGAATTGGGTAAACAGTATATACCACGTAATCCCATTGATCGAGGATCCCAATTAACGCAACAAATGGCGCTGAGTGAAGCCAACACAGAACGAGCCACCTTCAAAGAAGTCGGAGTAACACACAATGAAGGGGGCTGGCCGAAAGATATTAATATGCAAGATTCTGAACAAACTGTGAGGTAAGAAAATTATAAATATTTTTAAGAAAAACCTTGGAGTAATACAATATTATGTGCATATATATGGAACCTGATCAGATACAGACGCAAAATTGAAAAAGACGAAAACTATATAACTCAAGTCACGGCCTTGTCGAAAATAGTGGAACACTATATTCACCAGAACAATGCTGTTAATATTTACGAAGACTACTTCGAGAACTTGGACCCGGCGCCATTACCTGAACCCTGCAAATCGCGGACTGTCAATGTGTATCGTGATCCCAATCTGATTAAGGTGCCCGTAACGCATTTATCCTGGTCGCCCGACGGCGGCATTAAAATGGCCATCAGTCATTGCGACATGAAATTTCAAGGTGATCGAGCAAGTAAAAACTGTAATTCGTACATATGGGAAGTGGAGAATCCGAATGAACCGTTTCTCGTTCTCGAGCCAAAAGTACCGTGTGTCTGTTTGCAGTACAATCAAAAGGATCCGACGAGTCTGGTCAGCGGCATGTACAATGGGCAAGTTGCTGCTTGGGACACACGCCATGGCAAACATCCGGTTATGATAAGCGAACGTGAGGTTTGTCATCGTGATCCCGTCAATTCGGTGCTTTGGAACAACTCGAAAAGTGGGACGGAATTTTTCTCTGGCGCCTCCGACGGTCAGGTGCTGTGGTGGGACACAAGGAAACTGAATGAGCCACTGGATAAGCTGCTGATGGATCCTGTACGCTCAGATGACCAGGACCTATCACGCTCGTATGGAATATCGGTACTGGAATATGAAACGACAATACCAACGCGTTTCATGGCGGGTACTGAAATGGGAATGCTCTTCGGCTGTAATCGAAAGGGAAAAACACCAATGGAAAAAATACAACTTCGGGTAAGTAGCTGTATATTTAAAATTAACATTACTATATATACATATGTATATCTAATATAATTTCACTCTTTTCGGAGATGATGTGTCACTTGGGTCCAGTCTATGCCATAACACGAAATCCAGCTTTTGTGAAAAATTTTCTGACTGTAGGCGACTGGAGCGCCCGCATTTGGTCCGAAGATTGTCGCGAGAGTTCTATAATCTGGACGAAGAGTAGTCCGGCCATGTTAACTGACGGAGCCTGGAGTTACACCAAGTAAAAACAGAGTTTCATATTTTTCGGAAATGTTTTCAATTCATATTGAAAATTTTGATTGCTAAAGAGTCTCGCAATTTTTCGTCACTCGCATGGATGGCGTTCTCGACACCTGGGACCTACTTCAGCAGCAAAATGAGCCCGTACTCACGGTTAAAGTCTGTGATGAGCCGTTATATTGCGTCCGCACGAATGAGAATGGAAAGTTTGTCAGCTGTGGAAGTAAGCTGGGAGCCACATTTTTAATTGAGGTCTCCGAAAATATGGTCATGTCGAACAAAAATGACAAACCATTGCTAACGGCGGTTTGACCTTACGACAAAGTTAAATGCAATGGGAGAAATTATTTGTTACTCTCTTGTAGATGTTTGAACGCGAAAATAGGCGAGAAAAAATTTTAGAAGCGAAATTCCGGGAAATAAAATTAAAAGTGAAAACGAATCATGGACAGGATCAAACTGATTTGACGATGATGAATGGTTCAGTGAATGTGTCACCATTTAAAAATGCATGCGAGCAGGCAGAAGCAGAATACTTCTCTGCCATCGAGCAGGATTGCCTAAGACGTACACCAGGAAAAAAACGTAGGTCCTTACATCATTCGCCGAATTTATTCCACTATTTTCTGCGTTTTTATCATAGGTTCTGTGGATGAAACTGATGTGTCAGAGGCTGAACTTATAAACCCTTGAAATCGATTTACCACTTCAATCGCTCAATAAAATTAGAAAATATATAATAACACACAAAATGATGTTAGAACTCAATGTAATTTTTATAGAGAACAACTTTTCCCGATTTATTTTTTTTTTATTTAACTTCTGTTTTCATCTTATGAAACTGTAGTATTAGCGTAATTTATTGAGTTATTTTGACAAAATTTCATTTGTCTGTATATATTAATATCGTCCATTAGTATTCGGTTCGCCCTTTTTTAACAAAAACGTCATAACAGAGGAACGAAATTATTTCCAAATTTCAAATCTGTTGGGTGTAACAAAAATATATAGATTTCTTATTAAATTTAGCAGTAATAATAGCCTTGTTGAGGAAGTGATTTTCAATTTAAAAGAGCGCCGCTTTGCTATCGCCGTTGCTTTTGTGTACGTTTTTATTGTCGGCAAGTTGCCAGATGTGTCTTAAAATTACCAATGTGGGAATTTAAACACGCTGTGGCACACAAATGGGATTTTACAACAAACTGAAAAATATGTTAGATCCATTTCAGCTTCGATTGAATTTCAGTAAATTGAGGAAAGATATTCTCTCCAAAAGATAAAAGTTTCAATAATGTATAATGATTATTATGAAAAGCCTAAATATATTGGAAATTTTGATGTGTGTAATTGCCTCAATTTTTTAATGAAAAGAGACTGATAAGTGATTAGTTGGACCTAATTCTGTATAATGTTCATGTATTCGAGCAAATGCAAAAATATTGACAGCCTTATTGCCATATAAGCCGTAGTAGTAGATCCTGATCACCGAAGGATATTTTGTATTATATCTCTAGAACGAAAATCGCTACGATATTAATGTTTCGATTTAGAATTCATAAAAATACGCTCTTTAAGGAAATTAATTCATTAATAATGAAGAATGTACAGATAATTCGCCAACGGCAATTTTCTGATGAATTCCTCAAAGTCATTTTTAGTTTTGTTTTTAGCTTCATTTTTAGTTAGTGAATCACTAAATTTTTCATATTAAGTTAACATGAAAGATGAATTTTCCCTTTCATTATGTACCATTATTGAAAGTTATATGTAACATTATTTTCTGGTGTATAGTTTATTTTCACGCAAATACTATTTGGCAGTTTCGACATATTTATTGGTAATGACGTCAATCGGTTTCAGGGGTCCTTTTCATCTGATGTTATTCCGAATCCACATCAGCAAAACTAACTACATAACTAATAACGTAAAATCCCAGAACGAACTATGTTTAAAACTGATCTGCGTAATCACTCTGGTGTTATTACTTATAGAAAAAAGAGTAGTATCCACTGGGATGTGCAACTCTGGTCAACCGTATGAAAAAATAAGTGCAGGTACATTCTTTTGGGGAAGATTTCTAAAATTTTTCTTGGACGGTTCAAACAGTTAATAGTGGATAAATATCATAGCTTGTAATAAATAATTTAATACATTCCTACGTAAAAGTATTCGGAGTTCTTTGTGTACAATAAAATAATAAATAATATATTTGAGTAACGAATTGTTAGTAGATTAGGTAACTTTGAATACGATGTCTTGTTCAACTAGTGCTGCTGGTAAAGATGGTGCTGCAGCCAGTGGAGTGACGTGTTCTGCAAATATGGTGAACGGTGGAAGTTCAGCTGCAGCTAGCGGAGGGACAGCAGCTACTGGTGGAGCTGGTGGAGGCTCTAGTGCATGCTCAGTATCAACGTCGTCAGCAGGGGTTGGAACATCAGCTGCTAGTTCTGGTTCAGGTCATGTGTCTAGTGGTGCAAGCGCTAGTGCTTCATCGAGTGGAAATGGCGGTGGAGCAGCGAGTAATTCAAATGTTATGCGACAGACGCGTTTTACCATGGAAGGTGTCGGATCACGAGTAATACGTGGCCCTGACTGGAAGTGGGGCAAACAAGTAAGATTATTATAACAGGTTCCAGTTAATAAAAAGTTAAATCAAATGTAATTTTATCCCCTATATTAAGTCTTTAAACGACATTAGCATTATGTTAAATTTGAACTTATATATTTCAGATCTTATATAAAGCTAATTTTTTTTAGTGCAATATTATACTGCACTTTTTATCTCCAATAAATTAGGTTCGTGACGAATATACAAATTTTCATAAAAGGTATAGATATTCGTCATCGTGTGGAGTTGTCTGATACATAACATAACTATAACAATCATTAAAGACTACCTCTTAAGTAATTTATGTTATTTTTAGTGCTTCCCATTTGATAGCTACTTTTATTTATTTAAAAAAGTGTAAAAATTTTTTTTTGTTATTTCAAATTCGTAAATAGTGCGCATAAGTGCAATATTTATATTTCTTGCCACCAAAAAATAGTTTAACGCCTAATGGAGTTTCACAGAAAAATTTAACTGTGAAACTATATGAAGAGTACTCGTACATATAGCTAAAAAAATTATTGTTATTTCTACTATTAACTTCCATTGTTCAAACCTAAGTTTATGCTTACTTCTGCAGGATGGTGGAGAAGGTCACGTTGGTACAGTTCGTAATTTCGAGTCTTCCGAAGAGGTTGTTGTTGTTTGGGACAACGGCACTGCAGCCAACTACCGATGCGCAGGCGCATACGATCTTCGAATTCTCGACAGTGCTCCAACTGGCATCAAACATGATGGCACCATGTGTGACACTTGCCGCCAGCAGCCAATATTCGGCATTCGTTGGAAATGCGCTGAATGCGTAAACTACGATTTGTGTTCGATTTGTTATCACGGAGATAAGCATCATTTGCGTCATAGGTTTTACCGCATCGCCACACCAGGTGGACAGCGTGTCATTTTGGAACCACGTCGTAAAACTAAAAAGGTAGCAGTGCGAGGCATCTTTCCCGGCGCACGCGTTGTGCGTGGTGTTGACTGGCAATGGGAGGATCAGGATGGCGGTGTCGGCCGACGCGGCAAGGTTAATGAAATACAAGATTGGTCATCGGCTTCACCGCGTTCGGCTGCTTATGTTGTGTGGGACAATGGAGCAAAGAATTTGTATCGTGTTGGCTTCGAAGGAATGGCGGATTTAAAGGTGTTTGTTTATATCAATCAATCAATTGTAATCAATGATCAATTTCTAATGTGTAATAATGTGAAATCATCATTGTTAATAAATAGGTTGTTAACGACGCTAAGGGAAATACTGTATATCGTGATCACTTGCCTCAGTTAGGGGAAAATGGACCTGGAAAAGGACCACATGGCTTTCAAATTGGTGATAAAGTTACTGTTGATCTGGAACTGGAAATTGTTCAGTCCTTGCAACATGGCCATGGCGGTTGGACGGACGGCATGTTTGAGTGTCTTAATAATGCTGGAATGGTGGTTGGAATCGATGAGGATCATGATATTGTCGTAGCCTACAATTCTGGCAATCGCTGGACCTTTAATCCAGCTGTTTTAACGAAAGTATCTTCACCTTCGACCACACCACCTGAATTTCAGGTTGGTGATATAGTAAAAATCTGTTCAGATGTGGAGAGTATCAAGTTGCTTCAACGAGGTCACGGAGAATGGGCAGACGCAATGCAATTAGTAAGTGTTACTAAACTATTTAATCATTATAAGTTATTGACGTATTTAATACTATGTAAAATTCATATTTTCTAAAAAGACTCTTGGCAAAGTTGGACGTGTGCAGCAGGTCTATCACGACAATGATCTAAAAGTTGAGGTGGGCAACACATCGTGGACTTATAACCCTTTGGCGGTCACTAAAGTTGTACGTTTATTTAATATATCTGTCATGAAGACATGTAGAAAAACACATTCGTATATTACAGGCTTCAACAGCAGGTGACCTTCCTGTGATTTCTAGCGGCGAGCGCTTGTCTGTTATTTTAAAAAAGCTTTTTGAGCCAAGTGTTTCTGGCAATGCGACTGAAGAATTTGTGAAAGCAGCTGCCAATGGATATGCTGTAATATTAAATTTTATTTTATTTATTTATTTAGTTATTAAAGTGTATGGAGTAAAAAATTTCTGCACAAATTCATGACTAGCAGTAGTATCTGAATAATTGAATTCATTTTCTATCACTTTATGAATGTTTTTAATGAATGTTTTCTTAATATTTTATGTAAGAAACGATGTGAAGAGTATTTGACCGGAACCGCGAATGGACCTTCATCGACCGCATCTGCTGCTGGTACTTCTGCTTATAATACAGTCGCCGATGTAAATGGCGTCTTTGCTGGTCATACAGCTCTTCAAGCTGCCAGCCAAAATGGTCACATCGAAGTTATTCAAGTGTTGTTAAGTCATAACGTCGATGTTGAAATTGAAGACAAAGATGGCGATCGAGCGGTTCATCATGCAGCTTTCGGAGACGAATCTGCTGTTATCGAACTTCTCTCTAAAGCCGGAGCTGATTTGAATGCTCGTAACAAACGTCGGCAAACTGCTTTGCATATTGCTGTTAATAAAGGCCATTTAAATGTGGTGAAAACTTTGCTTAGCTTGGGCTGTCATCCTAGTTTGCAGGATTCCGAGGGAGATACACCATTGCACGATGCTATTTCCAAAGAACATGATGAAATGTTGGCTTTGCTGCTTGAGTTTTGTGCTGATATAACTCTCACCAACAATAATGGTTTTAATGCTCTTCACCATGCGGCGCTCAAAGGCAATCCAAGCGCTATGAAAATTTTGTTGACCAAAACAAATCGTCCTTGGATTGTCGAAGAAAAAAAAGATGATGGTTACACGGCCCTGCATTTGGCAGCTTTAAACAATCATGTAGAAATCGCTGAGCTCCTGGTGCACATGGGCAAAGCCAATATGGACCGGCAAAATGTGAATCTGCAGACTGCTTTGCATTTAGCTGTAGAACGCCAACATGTGCAAATTGTTAAGCTACTGGTGCAAGAAGGCGCTGATCTAAACATTCCCGATAAAGACGGCGATACGCCTCTGCACGAGGCACTGCGGCATCACACTTTAGCACAGCTTAAACAGCTCCAGGATGTTGAAGGGTTCGGGAAATTGCTAATGGGCCTGCGTAATGCTAACGATAAAAAGGTTTGGAGCCATTATCGCTGCTGCCAATATTGTATTTTATCATTCTGTCATTCCTACAGGCTTCTGCTTCAATTGCTTGTTTTCTTGCGGCCAACGGTGCCGATTTAGTTGTCAAAAATCGTAAATTACAGACGCCATTGGATTTGTGCCCTGATCCGAATCTCTGCAAAAGTCTGGTTAAATGTTACAACGAACGAAAAACCGATGATGCTGAGCTTCCTGGCAACATTGCTGGCACCAGTTTGAATGCTCGCGCCCGAGCACTAACGGCACCTACCAATGCTGCTCTGACTCCTACGGTGTCTGGCATGCAGACATCCGTTTCCGCCAATCAGGGCCTTTCGACAGTTGTTAAGCCAGTTTCTGCTAATACATGTTTGAATAGCTTGTGCCATGATATGACGCAGTCTTTAAATGTCTCTTCGGAAGTGGGAAAGGCATCATCTTTAGAGGAGTGCTTAGTGTGTTCGGATGCAAAGCGCGATACAGTATTCAAGGTAAACTAAATTTTTATGCTAATTTTCCTGGAAATACTTAATATTTACGCTCTCGTTTTACACTATTCGCAGCCTTGTGGTCATGTTTGTTGCTGTGAAATATGCGCACCACGTGTTAAAAAGTGTCTGCTTTGCCGGGAAACTGTCACTTCGCGTGAGAAAATTGACGAATGTATGGTTTGCTCCGATCGTCGGGCAGCAGTGTTTTTCAATCCCTGTGGTCACATGGTTGCTTGTGAAAATTGCTCCAGTTTAATGAAGAAATGCGTTTTGTGTCGCACGCAAATTGAAGAAATACTGCCATATTCTTTATGCTGCGGTGGATCCGGAATGGCAGAGAAGGTAAAGTGATTCCTCTTGAATTTCATTTTATGAAATCATAATAACAAAAATTTTTTGCGTATTCTTTTCTGATAGATTCATGGAGCTCAACCGAATGCGGAAGACAGAGGAAAGGAAATGAATTGTGTCAACACATCTGGCAAAGGAGTAGCCATGAATAACACTCTGCTTAGCGGCATGAACACTCCTGTAAATGCTGCCAGCAATCAAATAAGCAGTCATAACAATAATATTTTGACGAAGCCAAGTAGCACCGCAGCAAGTGTTATGATTGCTCCTTCGAATGTGAACAATTTTCAGCTAGATGATGTGCAAAAATTAAAGCAACAGTTGCAGGATATCAAGGAACAGGTATATAACTCAATTCACATCTATGAGAAAGTTAATTGAATTGTTTATTGTTTCTAGACAATGTGTCCCGTCTGCTTTGACCGTATTAAAAATATGGTATTTCTCTGCGGTCACGGAACCTGTCAAATGTGTGGCGATCAAATTGATGGCTGTCCAATATGTCGTAAAACTGTCGAGAAGCGCATTTTACTATTTTAAGCTAAACATTAAAGAGTGTGATTATCTGATTACAGAGCATAATTTCATTGAAATTCGAAAATTACTACTATATCTATACATGTATGTGTGTAATTATTTAATCAACAATTTCTTTAATCAGTGAATATTTACATTTTATCCATTTCATATGATATGCAAACAGTTATCGATAGCTATTTCTTGGAATATACATACGTCTCCATATTCAAAAACTTAAATGTCTTTAATTTATGTAATAAGATGCTTCTGCTCGAGATTCGAATAAAGCAGCAACACACAACTCCAAGCTTAGCTATAGCAATATAAGCTTCAGCTTTTACGCATGTTGTTTATGGGGATTTGAAGAATTGCAAATTATAATGATGACGAAATGAATCTCTTACTCTGTTGTATTTAGCGCATAATCATCGAAGGTGACGAGCTTTGCGTTGAAATTTTTCCAGCCTTTTAAAATAAATTACATTTATTTTAAATCTAAATTCTAAAAACAATCTCAATATTTTCATGTCTAATTTGAATTATCATTCCACGAAGAAGCTACCAAAAGTTTCTGATTTAAAGGTTAATGTACCACGAACTAAATCCCAGAAGAAGCATCCCACTTCTTTGTCCAAGAAGCAGTGCCTTCATCAGGCTTTACGTGGTGAAGGAAGAAGCAATGGCAATTCCACCGAAACCATCATACGCAGTTCTGAAGATCATATAGGGAAACGACCGACCTTATCAGTAAAGTGCCCAGTTTTCGGAAATGAAGAGGCAGCATGCAGGCCCATCAAAGCCTTCCATAAATCTACGCTCAATCCGCAAAGCTCTTCGGCCTCCCGATTAGATGGATGGGTTTTGACTGTACCTCTAAAATTTAAGAAAAAGTGTTCTGTGTCGTCTTCCAGCACTTCATCATCAACCTCGGATAGCACTAGTACCAGTAGCAGAAAGAAACTGGATGTGTCGCAAGAAATGGATGACACTTTACACAAGGGTTCCAAAAAGCAAATGAACTTCAAGGGTCCCGAATGGGAGATGCCTTGCAAAGAAAGCTTCGTGGTAGGTGCTCCACGCCCTTACATTGGTACATGTCCAAAAAATTTAACAGACTTGGCTAAGCTACCCAAAAATCGCCAAAAGTATTTTCTCACCCAAGATCCACGGAAGAGCATTTGTTTACGAAATCCGGAGGTTTTGCGCCAGAAAACTTATTCTCCGAAAAAGTCATTCAATATGCTAACTGAGATGGTGGAACAAGCCGAAAACGTGTGCGCCGGTACAGCTTCACATAGCTCCGAGTCCTTTATATGCGATGTCATGGATCCAGATAATCCATATCAGTTGGACTTTCAGGGAATGGATTACAAGAACACTTATCAGGACGACGAGCAGGATATACAGAATCAACGCATGTTTCGGAATGTAGTTCGTTACATGGACCGCAGACGTGTCAAAGCCGAGTCCCAGAAGATGGTTGAAGATGAAATGCAGCAGGAGCGCTTGGCAGTTCCGCCTCAATTCGCCATAGTTGATCGAAATGAAGTTATTCCGCCGACACCATCGGTGGAATCGGTCCATTTTAGCAAGCTATATCGTGCCGCCGACAAGCCTGCTAATCAGAGAATTATTGCCGATGAACACACCAAGCGTGTAGCGCGTTACAAGGACTTATATCTGCGTAAGAAGGAACGTACTGAAAAAGAATTGCAACAGAAGGTAAATGCGGAGCAGCGGAAGGAAGACCACTTAGCATCAGATTTGATGTTAAAGAATTTTAACCACCTGGTCGATTCCATCAATGATGCTATACGCCGAACCTTTCGACAAGAGCGCAAGTTAAAGCGAACAGAAGTGAAGCATCGTGTTTTCCCACACACTTTACGTGAGACGGAGCACTTTAAACATGAATTGAAGGAAATGAGACGAGTTGAGCGAGATGAGGCTAAAGTTAAGATGGAGTTTTTTAAGGACCACGTAGGCAAAATCAAGCACTATCCAGAAGCTGATATGGAGATCAGTAGCGACTCAGCAAAGAACAGCAGTGAGAGTCCAATAAGCGAGCAGTCCAGCGATGACGAGGACGCCTTGAAAGTCGGTAAAGAAGGCGAACTTTTTAAGCTACGGGGCTTTCATTTCTCATTGGGGGATGGAATTCGAGGTAAGCGACACCAGAGCGAAGTGACTGGAGTTAAGGGCCAGCATAGACAAAAGGGCTGCATTACCCGCGAACAATGGCTCTCAGAGTTGGTTCCGAAAAAGGAAAAAGTCCGGCTAGACATTGATGTCGGAATTGAAAAGATTAAGAATCCTGACGATCCGGACCTGGACCTGTTTCCGCCCCAGTTTGGATTCAAGCCTAAGAAGGCAAAAATTAGTCCCATTAAAGAATATCGCCAGCAGCCCTTGGGCCGTCAGTACAGTCACATGGTGCGTAAAAAGTTAAAACTTGTAAAGCCAAGGTTGCGCTATTCCGTTAAGAAATTCAACCTCATAAGATTTCTGTATCCAGAGGACAACAAAGTAGACACTCGAGACATCGATGAAGATATCCCAGATGTACGAACCCAGAAAACCACTCAAAACTATATTGAGGCTAAGATACTTATTAAAAAGAAAAATCAGGAGAAGCTGCGAAGAAACCGACTTAAGCTTCTAGGCCTACCCTGCAAGGTCGTGAAAAAGTCGCGGTTGCAGATGCAATGTGAACACTCCGACAGCGAGAGCGATTCCGATTGGGTACCAAAGTGGGAGGAAAATATGTCTGTTGACTCTGCCGATGTAAAAGCCATAGCACAGAATACACGAGTGCCTATGCGTCAGCGCGGAAACATGCCAGCGTCGCGCACTCGCCAATCAACTTTGCGCTGCCATCCGAGACACCCACGGGACTACGTCGGCCAGCGCATTCCGTCGCAACTATTCGCTCAGATCGTGCACACCACAAAGACGCCGATCATGTACAAACTTCCGGAGGACTCGAAGATGTACGCGAATTTGGACATTAAAAAGACTCCCTACACGCAGATGTTCGAGGCACGGCATCATCATGATCACTACGATCCAACGCAGGAAAGAAATGTTAACGTACATTATAAAGCTCAAGTAGTCACAGCAGATGTAACTAAAGTCAAAGTCAAGGATGCGAAACTTGCGGAACAGTTTCAGATGGCGAATCCACCGTGCAATGCGTTCATCGACATGGACCTGACGTTGCCGCACTACGACTTTGGGGAAATGATTGAGGATCATGCAGAGCAAGTGCGTCTAAAAGGACTAAAAGCACCCCAAGACCGGGCCAAGGACATCTGCCGCGCAAGAGATTTCGTATTTCATAGTCGCAATGAAACGGAAAACTTAAAGGACTTTCCAGGTCATCAGGAATATTTGGATTTTTTGGAGGAGATTCGGCAACAACTTGAGGAAACAAACGAGATTGATACCGAGGAAAAGCTACATGTCGATAAAGATGATATTATGATGGAGTTGGCAGACGATCTCAAGAGTATCGAGTCCTGCCTTACTTCACTGAGCAGTTCTGAATGCACCAATTTGAGCAACGACAGTGGCAGTTTTCTGCTCATGCAAGGAAAAACGAAGGTCCCACTTGATTACATTCGAAAATCAGTGGTGCCTTTCGAGGAGCTCAACAGATCTCGCTTTCAATTTGTTCCCATCGATGCCGATGCTGTGTAACGTACCGATCGCCGGATCACTGAGGAGCGTACTCTGCTTCTTGCTGCCGACTGGGCTCAGGGAAAGTGGGTGTGGGCTGTCTCCATGTGATCTTAAGGGGGTAGTTAGGCAGATAAGAAAATAAGCAGAGGTTTTTCAAAACGAAAACAAAACCCCGCATATCCTACAGATATGCCCGTTGCTCTACAACAATAAAAGGGGTCACGAGGAAAAAAAAATCATAGTTAAAGAAAACAATCTTGCTGATGTGCGGAATACTTCAAAATAGAGTTACGTGGCGGAGACGGTTGTTGCTGTCTTCGCGCTTCTATACCCTCCCATCCTGCTAAAAGTTTATATGAAACGTTTTCTTTTAGCCCTCTTTACGTTAATGCATCGCTTACCCTGCCTTAATAAGACAAATATTTACGCCATGGTTTGTTCGCTGAATTTATTCAAATTTAACATGTTGAAATTATTTAGATTATTTAATTATTAGACTCCAATCCGTTTAAGATGATGCCGTTCTCTGGCCAAAGGAAAGACCAACTTAAGCTATCTGGTCCAAAAGATAACTTCTTCACTTTTAATACACGTTTGCATAATGGGGTACGCCAAAGTTTGGAGATACCAGTCGTGGATGTTCGCAACAAGCTATTAGGACATGGTCCCAATAAGTATCCTGGTGCTATGACAACCGACACAACTGACAAACTTCCGGAGGACTCGAAAACGCACGCGAGTTTTGACATTAAAAATACTCCCTACACGCAGATGTTTGACGCACTGCATCATCATGATCAGTACGATCCAACGCAGGAAAGAAATCTTACCGTACATTATAAACCGCAATTAGTGAAAGCAGATGTAACTAAAGTTAAAGTGAACGAATTTGAGTAACCACAGTACCCTGGGTAAAAGAGAGACACAATTCGCGGTTTCTACGAAATTGTATCCAAAATAAAAATAGTCGAGTTTCTTTGTGCATAATATAAAATTAAATGATATGGAAATAAGCAATTCTTAGTAGATCAGAAAACTTGGATTCAAATGCGGTTGTTTCTCATTTAAAGACCTTTCATTTGATATATGGCTTGGCGCGATCGGCTGGCTAGACCTCGAGATATGACTCAAAGGAGTGGGGAGTGTTTTTCACCTTCACGTAGGGTATTTAGGTTTTTCGCTCTAAACATATAAGCTCCTTCAAGTACTGCGCCTAAACTATAGAAGTGACACGAAAATGTTATATAGCGCGGTTGTTCCTCATTTAAAGACCTTTCATTTGATATATGGCTTGACGCGATCGGTTGGCTACAACTCGAGATATGAGTGAAAGGAACGGGGAGTGTTTTTCGCTCTAAACAAATACCCTCCTTCAAGTAGGGTATTTAGGTTTTTCGCTCTAAACAAATAAGGTCCTTCAAGTACTGCGCCTAAACTATAGAAGTGACACGAAAATGTTATATAGCGGGGTTATTCCTCATTTAAAGACCTTTCATTTGATATGTGGCTTGACGCGATCGGTTGGCTAAAACTCGAGATATGACTGAAAGGAGTGGGGAGTGTTTTTCGCTCTTAACAAATACCCTCCTTCAAGTACTGCGCCTAAACTATGGAAGTGACACGAAAATTTTATATAGCGCGGTTGTTCCTCATTTAAAGACCTTTCATTTGATATATGGCTTGACGCGATCGGTTGGCTACAACTCGAGATATGAGTGAAAGGAACGGGGAGTGTTTTTCGCTCTAAACAAATACCCTCCTTCAAGTAGCGTATTTAGGTTTTTCGCTCTAAACAAAAAAGGTCCTTCAAGTACTGCGCCTAAACTATAGAAGTGACACGAAAATGTTATATAGCGGGGTTATTCCTCATTTAAAGACCTTTCATTTGATATGTGGCTTGACGCGATCGGTTGGCTAAAACTCGAGATATGACTGAAAGGAGTGGGGAGTGTTTTTCGCTCTAAACAAATACCCTCCTTCAAGTACTGCACCTAAACTATGGAAGTGACACGAAAATGTTATATAGCGCGGTTGTTCCTCATTTAAAGACCTTTCATTTGATATATGGCTTGGCGCGATCGGTTGGCTAGAACTCGAGATATGACTGAAAGGATTGGGGAGTGTTTTTCGCTCTAAACAAATACCTCCTTCAAGTACTGCGCCTAAACTGTAGAAGTAACACGAAAATGTTATATAGCGCGGTTGTTCCTCATTTAAAGACCTTTCATTTGATATATGGCTTGGCGCGATCGGTTGGCTAGAACTCGAGATATGACTGAAAGGATTGGGGAGTGTTTTTCGCTCTAAACAAATACCTCCTTCAAGTACTGCGCCTAAACTGTAGAAGTAACACGAAAATGTTATATAGCGCGGTTGTTCCTAATTTAAAGACCTTTCATTTGATATATTGCTTGGCGCGATCGGTTGGCTACAACTCGACATATGAGTGAAAGGAACGGGGAGTGTTTTTCGCTCTAAACAAATACCCTCCTTCAAGTACTGCGCCTAAACTATAGAAGTGACAGGAAAATGTTATATCGCGCGCTTGTTCCTCATTTAAAGACCTTTCATTTGATATATGGCTTGACGCGATCGGTTGGCTAGAACTCGAGATATGACTGAAAGGAGTGGGGAGTGTTTTTCGCTCTAAACAAATACCCTCCTTCAAGTACTGCACCTAAACTATAGAAGTGACACGAAAATGTTATATAGCGCGGTTGTTCCTCATTTAAAGACCTTTCATTTGATGTATGGCTTGGCGCGATCGGTTGGCTAGAACTCGAGATATGACTGAAAGGAGTGGGGAGTGTTTTTCGCTCTAAACAAATACCCTCCTTCAAGTACTGCGCCTAAACTATAGAAGTGACAGGAAAATGTTATATAGCGCGGTTGTTCCTCATTTAAAGGCCTTTCATTTGATATATGGCTTGGCGCGATCGGTTGGCTAGAACTCGAGATATGACTGAAAGGAGTGGGGAGTGTTTTTCGCTCTAAACAAATACCTCCTTCAAGTACTGCACCTAAACTGTAGAAGTGACACGAAAATGTTATATAGCGCGGTTGTTCCTCATTTAAAGACCTTTCATGTGATATATGGCTTGACGCGATCGGTTGGCTACAACTCGAGATATGAGTGAAAGGAACGGGGAGTGTTTTTCGCTCTAAACAAATACCCTCCTTCAAGTAGGGTATTTAGGTTTTTCGCTCTAAACAAATAAGGTCCTTCAAGTACTGTGCCTAAACTATAGAAGTGACACGAAAATGTTATATAGCGGGGTTATTCCTCATTTAAAGACCTTTCATTTGATATATGGCTTGACGCGATCGGTTGGCTAGAACTCGAGATATGACTGAAAGGAGTGGGGAGTGTTTTTCGCTCTAAACAAATACCCTCCTTCAAGTACTGCACCTAAACTATGGAAGTGACACGAAAATGTTATATAGCGCGGTTGTTCCTCATTTAAAGACCTTTCATTTGATATATGGCTTGACGCGATCGGTTGGCTACAACTCGAGATATGAGTGAAAGGAACGGGGAGTGTTTTTCGCTCTAAACAAATACCCTCCTTCAAGTAGGGTATTTAGGTTTTTCGCTCTAAACAAATAAGGTCCTTCAAGTACTGCGCCTAAACTATAGAAGTGACACGAAAATATTATATAGCGGGGTTATTCCTCCTTTAAAGACCTTTAATTTGATATATGGCTTGACGCGATCGGTTGGCTACAACTCGAGATATGAGTGAAAGGAACGGGGAGTGTTTTTCGCTCTAAACAAATACCCTCCTTCAAGTAGGGTATTTAGGTTTTTCGCTCTAAACAAATAAGGTCCTTCAAGTACTGCGCCTAAACTATGGAAGTGACACGAAAATGTTATATAGCGCGGTTGTTCCTCATTTAAAGGCCTTTCATTTGATATATGGCTTGGCGCGATCGGTTGGCTACAACTCGAGATATGAGTGAAAGGAACGGGGAGTGTTTTTCGCTCTAAACAAATACCCTCCTTCAAGTAGGGTATTTAGGTTTTTCGCTCTAAACAAATAAGGTCCTTCAAGTACTGCGCCTAAACTATGGAAGTGACACGAAAATGTTATATAGCGCGGTTGTTCCTCATTTAAAGGCCTTTCATTTGATATATGGCTTGGCGCGATCGGTTGGCTACAACTCGAGATATGAGTGAAAGGAACGGGGAGTGTTTTTCGCTCTAAACAAATACCCTCCTTCAAGTAGGGTATTTAGGTTTTTCGCTCTAAACAAATAAGGTCCTTCAAGTACTGCGCCTAAACTATAGAAGTGACAGGAAAATGTTATATAGCAGGGTTATTCCTCATTTAAAGACCTTTCATTTGATATATGGCTTGGCGCGATCGGTTGGCTAGAACTCGAGATATGACTGAAAGGATTGGGGAGTGTTTTTCGCTCTAAACAAATACCCTCCTTCAAGTAGGGTATTTAGGTTTTTCGCTCTAAACAAATAAGGTCCTTCAAGTACTGCGCCTAAACTATATAATTGACACGAAAATGTTATATAACGGGGTTATTCCTCATTTAAAGACCTTTCATTTGATATGTGGCTTGACGCGATCGGTTGGCTAGAACTCGAGATATGACTGAAAGGAGTGGGGAGTGTTTTTCGCTCTAAACAAATACCCTCTTTCAAGTAGGGTATTTAGGTTTTTCGCTCTAAACAAATAAGGTCCTTCAAGTACTGCGCCTAAACTATAGAAGTGACACGAAAATGTTATATAGCGGGGTTATTCCTCATTTAAAGACCTTTCATTTGATATATGGCTTGACGCGATCGGTTGGCTAGAACTCGAGGTATGACTGAAAGGAGTGGGGAGTGTTTTTCGCTCTAAACAAATACCCTCCTTCAAGTATTGCGCCTAAACCACAAAAGTGACAGGAAAATGTTATATAGCGCGCTTGTTCCTCATTTAAAGACCTTTCATTTGATATATGGCTTGACGCGATCGGTTGGCTACAACTCGAGATATGAGTGAAAGGAACGGGGAGTGTTTTTCGCTCTAAACAAATACCCTCCTTCAAGTAGGGTATTTAGGTTTTTCGCTCTAAACAAATAAGGTCCTTCAAGTACTGCGCCTAAACTATAGAAGTGACACGAAAATGTTATATAGCGGGGTTATTCCTCATTTAAAGACCTTTCATTTGATATATGGCTTGGCGGTATCGGTTGGCTAGAACTCGAGATATGACTGAAAGGAGTGGGGAGTGTTTTTCGCTCTAAACAAATACCCTCCTTCAAGTATTGCGCCTAAACCACAAAAGTGACAGGAAAATGTTATATAGCGCGCTTGTTCCTCATTTAAAGACCTTTCATTTGATATATGGCTTGACGCGATCGGTTGGCTACAACTCGAGATATGAGTGAAAGGAACGGGGAGTGTTTTTCGCTCTAAACAAATACCCTCCTTCAAGTAGGGTATTTAGGTTTTTCGCTCTAAACAAATAAGGTCCTTCAAGTACTGCGCCTAAACTATAGAAGTGACACGAAAATGTTATATAGCGGGGTTATTCCTCATTTAAAGACCTTTCATTTGATATATGGCTTGGCGCGATCGGTTGGCTAGAACTCGAGATATGACTGAAAGGAGTGGGGAGTGTTTTTCGCTCTAAACAAATACCCTCCTTCAAGTACTGCACCTAAACTATGGAAGTGACACGAAAATGTTATATAGCGCGGTTGTTCCTCATTTAAAGACCTTTCATTTGATATATGGCTTGGCGCGATCGGTTGGCTAGAACTCGAGATATGACTGAAAGGAGTGGGGAGTGTTTTTCGCTCTAAACAAATACCCTCCTTCAAGTATTGCGCCTAAACCACAAAAGTGACAGGAAAATGTTATATAGCGCGCTTGTTCCTCATTTAAAGACCTTTCATTTGATATATGGCTTGACGCGATCGGTTGGCTACAACTCGAGATATGAGTGAAAGGAACGGGGAGTGTTTTTCGCTCTAAACAAATACCCTCCTTCAAGTAGGGTATTTAAATACCCTTCAAGTACTGCGCCTAAACTATAGAAGTGACACGAAAATATTATATAGCGCGGTTGTTCCTCATTTAAAGACCTTTCATTTGATGTATGGCTTGGCGCGATCGGTTGGCTAGAACTCGAGATATGACTGAAAGGAGTGGGGAGTGTTTTTCGCTCTAAACAAATACCCTCCTTCAAGTACTGCGCCTAAACTATAGAAGTGACAGGAAAATGTTATATAGCGCGGTTGTTCCTCATTTAAAGGCCTTTCATTTGATATATGGCTTGGCGCGATCGGTTGGCTAGAACTCGAGATATGACTGAAAGGAGTGGGGAGTGTTTTTCGCTCTAAACAAATACCTCCTTCAAGTACTGCACCTAAACTGTAGAAGTGACACGAAAATGTTATATAGCGCGGTTGTTCCTCATTTAAAGACCTTTCATGTGATATATGGCTTGACGCGATCGGTTGGCTACAACTCGAGATATGAGTGAAAGGAACGGGGAGTGTTTTTCGCTCTAAACAAATACCCTCCTTCAAGTAGGGTATTTAGGTTTTTCGCTCTAAACAAATAAGGTCCTTCAAGTACTGTGCCTAAACTATAGAAGTGACACGAAAATGTTATATAGCGGGGTTATTCCTCATTTAAAGACCTTTCATTTGATATATGGCTTGACGCGATCGGTTGGCTAGAACTCGAGATATGACTGAAAGGAGTGGGGAGTGTTTTTCGCTCTAAACAAATACCCTCCTTCAAGTACTGCACCTAAACTATGGAAGTGACACGAAAATGTTATATAGCGCGGTTGTTCCTCATTTAAAGACCTTTCATTTGATATATGGCTTGACGCGATCGGTTGGCTACAACTCGAGATATGAGTGAAAGGAACGGGGAGTGTTTTTCGCTCTAAACAAATACCCTCCTTCAAGTAGGGTATTTAGGTTTTTCGCTCTAAACAAATAAGGTCCTTCAAGTACTGCGCCTAAACTATATAAGTGACACGAAAATATTATATAGCGGGGTTATTCCTCATTTAAAGACCTTTAATTTGATATATGGCTTGACGCGATCGGTTGGCTACAACTCGAGATATGAGTGAAAGGAACGGGGAGTGTTTTTCGCTCTAAACAAATACCCTCCTTCAAGTAGGGTATTTAGGTTTTTCGCTCTAAACAAATAAGGTCCTTCAAGTACTGCGCCTAAACTATGGAAGTGACACGAAAATGTTATATAGCGCGGTTGTTCCTCATTTAAAGGCCTTTCATTTGATATATGGCTTGGCGCGATCGGTTGGCTACAACTCGAGATATGAGTGAAAGGAACGGGGAGTGTTTTTCGCTCTAAACAAATACCCTCCTTCAAGTAGGGTATTTAGGTTTTTCGCTCTAAACAAATAAGGTCCTTCAAGTACTGCGCCTAAACTATGGAAGTGACACGAAAATGTTATATAGCGCGGTTGTTCCTCATTTAAAGGCCTTTCATTTGATATATGGCTTGGCGCGATCGGTTGGCTACAACTCGAGATATGAGTGAAAGGAACGGGGAGTGTTTTTCGCTCTAAACAAATACCCTCCTTCAAGTAGGGTATTTAGGTTTTTCGCTCTAAACAAATAAGGTCCTTCAAGTACTGCGCCTAAACTATAGAAGTGACAGGAAAATGTTATATAGCAGGGTTATTCCTCATTTAAAGACCTTTCATTTGATATATGGCTTGGCGCGATCGGTTGGCTAGAACTCGAGATATGACTGAAAGGATTGGGGAGTGTTTTTCGCTCTAAACAAATACCCTCCTTCAAGTAGGGTATTTAGGTTTTTCGCTCTAAACAAATAAGGTCCTTCAAGTACTGCGCCTAAACTATATAATTGACACGAAAATGTTATATAACGGGGTTATTCCTCATTTAAAGACCTTTCATTTGATATGTGGCTTGACGCGATCGGTTGGCTAGAACTCGAGATATGACTGAAAGGAGTGGGGAGTGTTTTTCGCTCTAAACAAATACCCTCTTTCAAGTAGGGTATTTAGGTTTTTCGCTCTAAACAAATAAGGTCCTTCAAGTACTGCGCCTAAACTATAGAAGTGACACGAAAATGTTATATAGCGGGGTTATTCCTCATTTAAAGACCTTTCATTTGATATATGGCTTGACGCGATCGGTTGGCTAGAACTCGAGGTATGACTGAAAGGAGTGGGGAGTGTTTTTCGCTCTAAACAAATACCCTCCTTCAAGTATTGCGCCTAAACCACAAAAGTGACAGGAAAATGTTATATAGCGCGCTTGTTCCTCATTTAAAGACCTTTCATTTGATATATGGCTTGACGCGATCGGTTGGCTACAACTCGAGATATGAGTGAAAGGAACGGGGAGTGTTTTTCGCTCTAAACAAATACCCTCCTTCAAGTAGGGTATTTAGGTTTTTCGCTCTAAACAAATAAGGTCCTTCAAGTACTGCGCCTAAACTATAGAAGTGACACGAAAATGTTATATAGCGGGGTTATTCCTCATTTAAAGACCTTTCATTTGATATATGGCTTGGCGGTATCGGTTGGCTAGAACTCGAGATATGACTGAAAGGAGTGGGGAGTGTTTTTCGCTCTAAACAAATACCCTCCTTCAAGTATTGCGCCTAAACCACAAAAGTGACAGGAAAATGTTATATAGCGCGCTTGTTCCTCATTTAAAGACCTTTCATTTGATATATGGCTTGACGCGATCGGTTGGCTACAACTCGAGATATGAGTGAAAGGAACGGGGAGTGTTTTTCGCTCTAAACAAATACCCTCCTTCAAGTAGGGTATTTAGGTTTTTCGCTCTAAACAAATAAGGTCCTTCAAGTACTGCGCCTAAACTATAGAAGTGACACGAAAATGTTATATAGCGGGGTTATTCCCCATTTAAAGACCTTTCATTTGATATATGGCTTGGCGCGATCGGTTGGCTAGAACTCGAGATATGACTGAAAGGAGTGGGGAGTGTTTTTCGCTCTAAACAAATACCCTCCTTCAAGTACTGCACCTAAACTATGGAAGTGACACGAAAATGTTATATAGCGCGGTTGTTCCTCATTTAAAGACCTTTCATTTGATATATGGCTTGGCGCGATCGGTTGGCTAGAACTCGAGATATGACTGAAAGGAGTGGGGAGTGTTTTTCGCTCTAAACAAATACCCTCCTTCAAGTATTGCGCCTAAACCACAAAAGTGACAGGAAAATGTTATATAGCGCGCTTGTTCCTCATTTAAAGACCTTTCATTTGATATATGGCTTGACGCGATCGGTTGGCTACAACTCGAGATATGAGTGAAAGGAACGGGGAGTGTTTTTCGCTCTAAACAAATACCCTCCTTCAAGTAGGGTATTTAAATACCCTTCAAGTACTGCGCCTAAACTATAGAAGTGACACGAAAATGTTATATAGCGGGGTTATTCCTCATTTAAAGACCTTTCATTTGATATATGGGTTGACGCGATCGGTTGGCTAGAACTCGAGATATGACTGAAAGGAGTGGGGAGTGTTTTTCGCTCTAAACAAATACCCTCCTTCAAGTATTGCGCCTAAACTATAGAAGTGACAGGAAAATGTTATATAGCGCGCTTGTTCCTCATTTAAAGACCTTTCATTTGATATATGGCTTGACGCGATCGGTTGGCTACAACTCGAGATATAAGTGAAAGGAACGGGGAGTGTTTTTCGCTCTAAACAAATACCCTCCTTCAAGTAGGGTATTTAGGTTTTTCGCTCTAAACAAATAAGGTCCTTTAAGTACTGCGCCTAAACTATAGAAGTGACACGAAAATGTTATATAGCGGGGTTATTCCTCATTTAAAGACCTTTCATTTGATATGTGGCTTGACGCGATCGGTTGGCTAGAACTCGAGATATGACTGAAAGGAGTGGGGAGTGTTTTTCGCTCTAAACAAATACCCTCAAGTAGGGTATTTAGGTTTTTCGCTCTAAACAAATAAGGTCCTTCAAGTACTGCGCCTAAACTATAGAAGTGACACGAAAATGTTATATAGCGGGGTTATTCCTCATTTAAAGACCTTTCATTTGATATATGGCTTGGCGCGATCGGTTCGCTAGAACTCGAGATATGACTGAAAGGAGTGAAGAGTGTTTTTCGCTCTAAACAAATACCCTCCTTCAAGTACTGCGCGCAAACTATAGAAGTGACACGAAAAATGTTATATAGCGCGGTTGTTCCTCATTTAAAGACCTTTCATTTGATATGTGGCTTGACGCGATCGGTTGGCTAGAACTCGAGATATGACTGAAAGGAGTGGGAAGTGTTTTTCGCTCTAAACAAATACCCTCCTTCAAGTACTGCGCCTAAACTATGGAAGTGACACGAAAATGTTATATAGCGCGGTTGTTCCTCATTTAAAGACCTTTCATTTGATATATGGCATGGCGCGATCGGTTGGCTACAACTCGAGATATGAGTGAAAGGAACGGGGAGTGTTTTTCGCTCTAAACAAATACCCTCCTTCAAATACTGCGCCTAAACTATGGAAGTGACACGAAAATGTTATATAGCGCGGTTGTTCCTCATTTAAAGACCTTTCATTTGATATATGGCTTGGCGCGATCGGTTGGCTAGAACTCGAGATATGACTGAAAGGAGTGGGGAGTGTTTTTCGCTCTAAACAAATACCCTCCTTCAAATACTGCGCCTAAACTATGGAAGTGACACGAAAATGTTATATAGCGCGGTTGTTCCTCATTTAAAGACCTTTCATTTGATATATGGCTTGACGCGATCGGTTGGCTAGAACTCGAGATATGACTGAAAGGAGTGGGGAGTGTTTTTCGCTCTAAACAAATACCCTCCTTCAAGTACTGCACCTAAACTATGGAAGTGACACGAAAATGTTATATAGCGCGGTTGTTCCACATTTAAAGACCTTTCATTTGATATATGGCTTGGCGCGATCGGTTGGCTAGAACTCGAGATATGACTGAAAGGAGTGGGGAGTGTTTTTCGCTCTAAACAAATACCCTCCTTCAAATACTGCGCCTAAACTATGGAAGTGACACGAAAATGTTATATAGCGCGGTTGTTCCTCATTTAAAGACCTTTCATTTGATATATGGCTTGACGCGATCGGTTGGCTACAACTCGAGATATGAGTGAAAGGAACGGGGAGTATTTTTCGCTCTAAACAAATACCCTCCTTCAAGTAGGGTATTTAGGTTTTTCGCTCTAAACAAATAAGGTCCTTCAAGTACTGGGGTTAATAGCGGGGTTATTCCTCATTTAAAGACCTTTCATTTGATATATGGCTTGACGCGATCGGTTGGCTAGAACTCGAGATATGACTGAAAGGAGTGGGGAGTGTTTTTCGCTCTAAACAAATACCCTCCTTCAAGTACTGCACCTAAACTATGGAAGTGACACGAAAATGTTATATAGCGCGGTTGTTCCTCATTTAAAGACCTTTCATTTGATATATGGCTTGGCGCGATCGGTTGGCTAGAACTCGAGATATGACTGAAAGGAGTGGGGAGTGTTTTTCGCTCTAAACAAATACCCTCCTTCAAATACTGCGCCTAAACTATGGAAGTGACACGAAAATGTTATATAGCGCGGTTGTTCCTCATTTAAAGACCTTTCATTTGATATATGGCTTGACGCGATCGGTTGGCTACAACTCGAGATATGAGTGAAAGGAACGGGGAGTGTTTTTCGCTCTAAACAAATACCCTCCTTCAAATACTGCGCCTAAACTATGGAAGTGACACGAAAATGTTATATAGCGCGGTTGTTCCTCATTTAAAGACCTTTCATTTGATATATGGCTTGGCGCGATCGGTTGGCTAGAACTCGAGATATGACTGAAAGGAGTGGGGAGTGTTTTTCGCTCTAAACAAATACCCTCCTTCAAATACTGCGCCTAAACTATGGAAGTGACACGAAAATGTTATATAGCGCGGTTGTTCCTCATTTAAAGACCTTTCATTTGATATATGGCTTGGCGCGATCGGTTGGCTAGAACTCGAGATATGACTGAAAGGAGTGGGGAGTGTTTTTCGCTCTAAACAAATACCCTCCTTCAAATACTGCGCCTAAACTATGGAAGTGACACGAAAATGTTATATAGCGCGGTTGTTCCTCATTTAAAGACCTTTCATTTGATATATGGCTTGACGCGATCGGTTGGCTAGAACTCGAGATATGACTGAAAGGAGTGGGGAGTGTTTTTCGCTCTAAACAAATACCCTCCTTCAAGTACTGCACCTAAACTATGGAAGTGACACGAAAATGTTATATAGCGCGGTTGTTCCACATTTAAAGACCTTTCATTTGATATATGGCTTGGCGCGATCGGTTGGCTAGAACTCGAGATATGACTGAAAGGAGTGGGGAGTGTTTTTCGCTCTAAACAAATACCCTCCTTCAAATACTGCGCCTAAACTATGGAAGTGACACGAAAATGTTATATAGCGCGGTTGTTCCTCATTTAAAGACCTTTCATTTGATATATGGCTTGACGCGATCGGTTGGCTACAACTCGAGATATGAGTGAAAGGAACGGGGAGTATTTTTCGCTCTAAACAAATACCCTCCTTCAAGTAGGGTATTTAGGTTTTTCGCTCTAAACAAATAAGGTCCTTCAAGTACTGCGCCTAAACTATAGAAGTGACACGAAAATGTTATATAGCGGGGTTATTCCTCATTTAAAGACCTTTCATTTGATATATGGCTTGACGCGATCGGTTGGCTAGAACTCGAGATATGACTGAAAGGAGTGGGGAGTGTTTTTCGCTCTAAACAAATACCCTCCTTCAAGTACTGCACCTAAACTATGGAAGTGACACGAAAATGTTATATAGCGCGGTTGTTCCTCATTTAAAGACCTTTCATTTGATATATGGCTTGGCGCGATCGGTTGGCTAGAACTCGAGATATGACTGAAAGGAGTGGGGAGTGTTTTTCGCTCTAAACAAATACCCTCCTTCAAATACTGCGCCTAAACTATGGAAGTGACACGAAAATGTTATATAGCGCGGTTGTTCCTCATTTAAAGACCTTTCATTTGATATATGGCTTGACGCGATCGGTTGGCTACGACTCGAGATATGAGTGAAAGGAACGGGGAGTGTTTTTCGCTCTAAACAAATACCCTCCTTCAAATACTGCGCCTAAACTATGGAAGTGACACGAAAATGTTATATAGCGCGGTTGTTCCTCATTTAAAGACCTTTCATTTGATATATGGCTTGGCGCGATCGGTTGGCTAGAACTCGAGATATGACTGAAAGGAGTGGGGAGTGTTTTTCGCTCTAAACAAATACCCTCCTTCAAGTACTGCACCTAAACTATGGAAGTGACACGAAAATGTTATATAGCGCGGTTGTTCCTCATTTAAAGACCTTTCATTTGATATATGGCTTGGCGCGATCGGTTGGCTAGAACTCGAGATATGACTGAAAGGAGTGGGGAGTGTTTTTCGCTCTAAACAAATACCCTCCTTCAAATACTGCGCCTAAACTATGGAAGTGACACGAAAATGTTATATAGCGCGGTTGTTCCTCATTTAAAGACCTTTCATTTGATATATGGCTTGACGCGATCGGTTGGCTAGAACTCGAGATATGACTGAAAGGAGTGGGGAGTGTTTTTCGCTCTAAACAAATACCCTCCTTCAAGTACTGCACCTAAACTATGGAAGTGACACGAAAATGTTATATAGCGCGGTTGTTCCTCATTTAAAGACCTTTCATTTGATATATGGCTTGGCGCGATCGGTTGGCTAGAACTCGAGATATGACTGAAAGGAGTGGGGAGTGTTTTTCGCTCTAAACAAATACCCTCCTTAAAATACTGCGCCTAAACTATGGAAGTGACACGAAAATGTTATATAGCGCGGTTGTTCCTCATTTAAAGACCTTTCATTTGATATATGTCTTGACGCGATCGGTTGGCTACAACTCGAGATATGAGTGAAAGGAACGGGGAGTGTTTTTCGCTCTAAACAAATACCCTCCTTCAAGTAGGGTATTTAGGTTTTTCGCTCTAAACAAATAAGGTCCTTCAAGTACTGCGCCTAAACTATAGAAGTGACACGAAAATGTTATATAGCGGGGTTATTCCTCATTTAAAGACCTTTCATTTGATATATGGCTTGACGCGATCGGTTGGCTAGAACTCGAGATATGACTGAAAGGAGTGGGGAGTGTTTTTCGCTCTAAACAAATACCCTCCTTCAAGTACTGCACCTAAACTATGGAAGTGACACGAAAATGTTATATAGCGCGGTTGTTCCTCATTTAAAGACCTTTCATTTGATATATGGCTTGGCGCGATCGGTTGGCTAGAACTCGAGATATGACTGAAAGGAGTGGGGAGTGTTTTTCGCTCTAAACAAATACCCTCCTTCAAATACTGCGCCTAAACTATGGAAGTGACACGAAAATGTTATATAGCGCGGTTGTTCCTCATTTAAAGACCTTTCATTTGATATATGGCTTGACGCGATCGGTTGGCTACAACTCGAGATATGAGTGAAAGGAACGGGGAGTGTTTTTCGCTCTAAACAAATACCCTCCTTCAAATACTGCGCCTAAACTATGGAAGTGACACGAAAATGTTATATAGCGCGGTTGTTCCTCATTTAAAGACCTTTCATTTGATATATGGCTTGGCGCGATCGGTTGGCTAGAACTCGAGATATGACTGAAAGGAGTGGGGAGTGTTTTTCGCTCTAAACAAATACCCTCCTTCAAGTACTGCACCTAAACTATGGAAGTGACACGAAAATGTTATATAGCGCGGTTGTTCCTCATTTAAAGACCTTTCATTTGATATATGGCTTGGCGCGATCGGTTGGCTAGAACTCGAGATATGACTGAAAGGAGTGGGGAGTGTTTTTCGCTCTAAACAAATACCCTCCTTCAAATACTGCGCCTAAACTATGGAAGTGACACGAAAATGTTATATAGCGCGGTTGTTCCTCATTTAAAGACCTTTCATTTGATATATGGCTTGACGCGATCGGTTGGCTACAACTCGAGATATGAGTGAAAGGAACGGGGAGTGTTTTTCGCTCTAAACAAATACCCTCCTTCAAATACTGCGCCTAAACTATGGAAGTGACACGAAAATGTTATATAGCGCGGTTGTTCCTCATTTAAAGACCTTTCATTTGATATATGGCTTGGCGCGATCGGTTGGCTAGAACTCGAGATATGACTGAAAGGAGTGGGGAGTGTTTTTCGCTCTAAACAAATACCCTCCTTCAAATACTGCGCCTAAACTATGGAAGTGACACGAAAATGTTATATAGCGCGGTTGTTCCTCATTTAAAGACCTTTCATTTGATATATGGCTTGACGCGATCGGTTGGCTAGAACTCGAGATATGACTGAAAGGAGTGGGGAGTGTTTTTCGCTCTAAACAAATACCCTCCTTCAAGTACTGCACCTAAACTATGGAAGTGACACGAAAATGTTATATAGCGCGGTTGTTCCTCATTTAAAGACCTTTCATTTGATATATGGCTTGGCGCGATCGGTTGGCTAGAACTCGAGATATGACTGAAAGGAGTGGGGAGTGTTTTTCGCTCTAAACAAATACCCTCCTTAAAATACTGCGCCTAAACTATGGAAGTGACACGAAAATGTTATATAGCGCGGTTGTTCCTCATTTAAAGACCTTTCATTTGATATATGTCTTGACGCGATCGGTTGGCTACAACTCGAGATATGAGTGAAAGGAACGGGGAGTGTTTTTCGCTCTAAACAAATACCCTCCTTCAAGTAGGGTATTTAGGTTTTTCGCTCTAAACAAATAAGGTCCTTCAAGTACTGCGCCTAAACTATAGAAGTGACACGAAAATGTTATATAGCGGGGTTATTCCTCATTTAAAGACCTTTCATTTGATATATGGCTTGACGCGATCGGTTGGCTAGAACTCGAGATATGACTGAAAGGAGTGGGGAGTGTTTTTCGCTCTAAACAAATACCCTCCTTCAAGTACTGCACCTAAACTATGGAAGTGACACGAAAATGTTATATAGCGCGGTTGTTCCTCATTTAAAGACCTTTCATTTGATATATGGCTTGGCGCGATCGGTTGGCTAGAACTCGAGATATGACTGAAAGGAGTGGGGAGTGTTTTTCGCTCTAAACAAATACCCTCCTTCAAATACTGCGCCTAAACTATGGAAGTGACACGAAAATGTTATATAGCGCGGTTGTTCCTCATTTAAAGACCTTTCATTTGATATATGGCTTGACGCGATCGGTTGGCTACAACTCGAGATATGAGTGAAAGGAACGGGGAGTGTTTTTCGCTCTAAACAAATACCCTCCTTCAAGTAGGGTATTTAGGTTTTTCGCTCTAAACAAATAAGGTCCTTCAAGTACTGCGCCTAAACTATAGAAGTGACACGAAAATGTTATATAGCATGGTTATTCCTCATTTAAAGACCTTTCAGTTGATATATGGCTTGACGCGATCGGTTGGCTAGAACTCGAGATATGACTGAAAGGAGTGGGGAGTGTTTTTCGCTCTAACCAAATACCCTCCTTCAAGTACTGCACCTAAACTATGGAAGTGACAGGAAAATGTTATATAGCGCGGTTGTTCCTCATTTAAAGACCTTTCATTTGATATATGGCTTGGCGCGATCGGTTGGCTAGAACTCGAGATATGACTGAAAGGATTGGGGAGTGTTTTTCGCTCTAAACAAATACCTCCTTCAAGTACTGCGCCTAAACTGTAAAAGTGACACGAAAATGTTATATAGCGCGGTTGTTCCTAATTTAAAGACCTTTCATTTGATATATTGCTTGGCGCGATCGGTTGGCTAGAACTCGAGATATGACTGAAAGGAGTGGGGAGTGTTTTTCGCTCTAAGCAAATACCCTCCTTCAAGTACTGCGCCTAAACTAGGAAGTGACACGAAAATGTTATATAGCGCGGTTGTTCCTCATTTAAAGACCTTTCATTTGATATATTGCTTGGCGCGATCGGTTGGCTAGAACTCGAGATATGACTGAAAGGAGTGGGGAGTGTTTTTCGCTCTAAACAAATACCCTCCTTCAAGTAGGGTATTTAGGTTTTTCGCTCTAAACATATAAGGTCCTTCAAGTACTGCGCCTAAACTATAGAAGTGACACGGAAATGTTATATAGCGTGGTTGTTCCTCATTTAAAGACCTTTCATTTGATATATGGCTTGGCGCGATCGGTTGGCTAGAACTCGAGATATGACTGAAAGGATTGGGGAGTGTTTTTCGCTCTAAACAAATACCTCCTTCAAGTACTGCGCCTAAACTGTAAAAGTGACACGAAAATGTTATATAGCGCGGTTGTTCCTAATTTAAAGACCTTTCATTTGATATATGGCTTGGCGCGATCGGTTGGCTAGAACTCGAGATATGACTGAAAGGAGTGGGGAGTGTTTTTCGCTCTAAACAAATACCCTCCTTCAAGTACTGCACCTAAACTATGGAAGTGACACGAAAATGTTATATAGCGCGGTTGTTCCACATTTAAAGACCTTTCATTTGATATATGGCTTGGCGCGATCGGTTGGCTAGAACTCGAGATATGACTGAAAGGAGTGGGGAGTGTTTTTCGCTCTAAACAAATACCCTCCTTCAAATACTGCGCCTAAACTATGGAAGTGACACGAAAATGTTATATAGCGCGGTTGTTCCTCATTTAAAGACCTTTCATTTGATATATGGCTTGGCGCGATCGGTTGGCTAGAACTCGAGATATGACTGAAAGGAGTGGGGAGTGTTTTTCGCTCTAAACAAATACCCTCCTTCAAGTACTGCACCTAAACTATGGAAGTGACACGAAAATGTTATATAGCGCGGTTGTTCCTCATTTAAAGACCTTTCATTTGATATATGGCTTGGCGCGATCGGTTGGCTAGAACTCGAGATATGACTGAAAGGAGTGGGGAGTGTTTTTCGCTCTAAACAAATACCCTCCTTCAAATACTGCGCCTAAACTATGGAAGTGACACGAAAATGTTATATAGCGCGGTTGTTCCTCATTTAAAGACCTTTCATTTGATATATGGCTTGACGCGATCGGTTGGCTACAACTCGAGATATGAGTGAAAGGAACGGGGAGTGTTTTTCGCTCTAAACAAATACCCTCCTTCAAATACTGCGCCTAAACTATGGAAGTGACACGAAAATGTTATATAGCGCGGTTGTTCCTCATTTAAAGACCTTTCATTTGATATATGGCTTGGCGCGATCGGTTGGCTAGAACTCGAGATATGACTGAAAGGAGTGGGGAGTGTTTTTCGCTCTAAACAAATACCCTCCTTCAAGTACTGCACCTAAACTATGGAAGTGACACGAAAATGTTATATAGCGCGGTTGTTCCTCATTTAAAGACCTTTCATTTGATATATGGCTTGGCGCGATCGGTTGGCTAGAACTCGAGATATGACTGAAAGGAGTGGGGAGTGTTTTTCGCTCTAAACAAATACCCTCCTTCAAATACTGCGCCTAAACTATGGAAGTGACACGAAAATGTTATATAGCGCGGTTGTTCCTCATTTAAAGACCTTTCATTTGATATATGGCTTGACGCGATCGGTTGGCTACAACTCGAGATATGAGTGAAAGGAACGGGGAGTGTTTTTCGCTCTAAACAAATACCCTCCTTCAAATACTGCGCCTAAACTATGGAAGTGACACGAAAATGTTATATAGCGCGGTTGTTCCTCATTTAAAGACCTTTCATTTGATATATGTCTTGACGCGATCGGTTGGCTAGAACTCGAGATATGACTGAAAGGAGTGGGGAGTGTTTTTCGCTCTAAACAAATACCCTCCTTCAAATACTGCGCCTAAACTATGGAAGTGACACGAAAATGTTATATAGCGCGGTTGTTCCTCATTTAAAGACCTTTCATTTGATATATGGCTTGACGCGATCGGTTGGCTAGAACTCGAGATATGACTGAAAGGAGTGGGGAGTGTTTTTCGCTCTAAACAAATACCCTCCTTCAAGTACTGCACCTAAACTATGGAAGTGACACGAAAATGTTATATAGCGCGGTTGTTCCACATTTAAAGACCTTTCATTTGATATATGGCTTGGCGCGATCGGTTGGCTAGAACTCGAGATATGACTGAAAGGAGTGGGGAGTGTTTTTCGCTCTAAACAAATACCCTCCTTCAAATACTGCGCCTAAACTATGGAAGTGACACGAAAATGTTATATAGCGCGGTTGTTCCTCATTTAAAGACCTTTCATTTGATATATGGCTTGACGCGATCGGTTGGCTACAACTCGAGATATGAGTGAAAGGAACGGGGAGTATTTTTCGCTCTAAACAAATACCCTCCTTCAAGTAGGGTATTTAGGTTTTTCGCTCTAAACAAGTAAGGTCCTTCAAGTACTGCGCCTAAACTATAGAAGTGACACGAAAATGTTATATAGCGGGGTTATTCCTCATTTAAAGACCTTTCATTTGATATATGGCTTGACGCGATCGGTTGGCTAGAACTCGAGATATGACTGAAAGGAGTGGGGAGTGTTTTTCGCTCTAAACAAATACCCTCCTTCAAGTACTGCACCTAAACTATGGAAGTGACACGAAAATGTTATATAGCGCGGTTGTTCCTCATTTAAAGACCTTTCATTTGATATATGGCTTGGCGCGATCGGTTGGCTAGAACTCGAGATATGACTGAAAGGAGTGGGGAGTGTTTTTCGCTCTAAACAAATACCCTCCTTCAAATACTGCGCCTAAACTATGGAAGTGACACGAAAATGTTATATAGCGCGGTTGTTCCTCATTTAAAGACCTTTCATTTGATATATGGCTTGACGCGATCGGTTGGCTACAACTCGAGATATGAGTGAAAGGAACGGGGAGTGTTTTTCGCTCTAAACAAATACCCTCCTTCAAATACTGCGCCTAAACTATGGAAGTGACACGAAAATGTTATATAGCGCGGTTGTTCCTCATTTAAAGACCTTTCATTTGATATATGGCTTGGCGCGATCGGTTGGCTAGAACTCGAGATATGACTGAAAGGAGTGGGGAGTGTTTTTCGCTCTAAACAAATACCCTCCTTCAAGTACTGCACCTAAACTATGGAAGTGACACGAAAATGTTATATAGCGCGGTTGTTCCTCATTTAAAGACCTTTCATTTGATATATGGCTTGGCGCGATCGGTTGGCTAGAACTCGAGATATGACTGAAAGGAGTGGGGAGTGTTTTTCACTCTAAACAAATACCCTCCTTCAAATACTGCGCCTAAACTATGGAAGTGACACGAAAATGTTATATAGCGCGGTTGTTCCTCATTTAAAGACCTTTCATTTGATATATGGCTTGACGCGATCGGTTGGCTACAACTCGAGATATGAGTGAAAGGAACGGGGAGTGTTTTTCGCTCTAAACAAATACCCTCCTTCAAATACTGCGCCTAAACTATGGAAGTGACACGAAAATGTTATATAGCGCGGTTGTTCCTCATTTAAAGACCTTTCATTTGATATATGGCTTGGCGCGATCGGTTGGCTAGAACTCGAGATATGACTGAAAGGAGTGGGGAGTGTTTTTCGCTCTAAACAAATACCCTCCTTCAAATACTGCGCCTAAACTATGGAAGTGACACGAAAATGTTATATAGCGCGGTTGTTCCTCATTTAAAGACCTTTCATTTGATATATGGCTTGACGCGATCGGTTGGCTAGAACTCGAGATATGACTGAAAGGAGTGGGGAGTGTTTTTCGCTCTAAACAAATACCCTCCTTCAAGTACTGCACCTAAACTATGGAAGTGACACGAAAATGTTATATAGCGCGGTTGTTCCTCATTTAAAGACCTTTCATTTGATATATGGCTTGGCGCGATCGGTTGGCTAGAACTCGAGATATGACTGAAAGGAGTGGGGAGTGTTTTTCGCTCTAAACAAATACCCTCCTTAAAATACTGCGCCTAAACTATGGAAGTGACACGAAAATGTTATATAGCGCGGTTGTTCCTCATTTAAAGACCTTTCATTTGATATATGTCTTGACGCGATCGGTTGGCTACAACTCGAGATATGAGTGAAAGGAACGGGGAGTGTTTTTCGCTCTAAACAAATACCCTCCTTCAAGTAGGGTATTTAGGTTTTTCGCTCTAAACAAATAAGGTCCTTCAAGTACTGCGCCTAAACTATAGAAGTGACACGAAAATGTTATATAGCGGGGTTATTCCTCATTTAAAGACCTTTCATTTGATATATGGCTTGACGCGATCGGTTGGCTAGAACTCGAGATATGACTGAAAGGAGTGGGGAGTGTTTTTCGCTCTAAACAAATACCCTCCTTCAAGTACTGCACCTAAACTATGGAAGTGACACGAAAATGTTATATAGCGCGGTTGTTCCTCATTTAAAGACCTTTCATTTGATATATGGCTTGGCGCGATCGGTTGGCTAGAACTCGAGATATGACTGAAAGGAGTGGGGAGTGTTTTTCGCTCTAAACAAATACCCTCCTTCAAATACTGCGCCTAAACTATGGAAGTGACACGAAAATGTTATATAGCGCGGTTGTTCCTCATTTAAAGACCTTTCATTTGATATATGGCTTGACGCGATCGGTTGGCTACAACTCGAGATATGAGTGAAAGGAACGGGGAGTGTTTTTCGCTCTAAACAAATACCCTCCTTCAAATACTGCGCCTAAACTATGGAAGTGACACGAAAATGTTATATAGCGCGGTTGTTCCTCATTTAAAGACCTTTCATTTGATATATGGCTTGGCGCGATCGGTTGGCTAGAACTCGAGATATGACTGAAAGGAGTGGGGAGTGTTTTTCGCTCTAAACAAATACCCTCCTTCAAGTACTGCACCTAAACTATGGAAGTGACACGAAAATGTTATATAGCGCGGTTGTTCCTCATTTAAAGACCTTTCATTTGATATATGGCTTGGCGCGATCGGTTGGCTAGAACTCGAGATATGACTGAAAGGAGTGGGGAGTGTTTTTCGCTCTAAACAAATACCCTCCTTCAAATACTGCGCCTAAACTATGGAAGTGACACGAAAATGTTATATAGCGCGGTTGTTCCTCATTTAAAGACCTTTCATTTGATATATGGCTTGACGCGATCGGTTGGCTACAACTCGAGATATGAGTGAAAGGAACGGGGAGTGTTTTTCGCTCTAAACAAATACCCTCCTTCAAATACTGCGCCTAAACTATGGAAGTGACACGAAAATGTTATATAGCGCGGTTGTTCCTCATTTAAAGACCTTTCATTTGATATATGGCTTGGCGCGATCGGTTGGCTAGAACTCGAGATATGACTGAAAGGAGTGGGGAGTGTTTTTCGCTCTAAACAAATACCCTCCTTCAAATACTGCGCCTAAACTATGGAAGTGACACGAAAATGTTATATAGCGCGGTTGTTCCTCATTTAAAGACCTTTCATTTGATATATGGCTTGACGCGATCGGTTGGCTAGAACTCGAGATATGACTGAAAGGAGTGGGGAGTGTTTTTCGCTCTAAACAAATACACTCCTTCAAGTACTGCACCTAAACTATGGAAGTGACACGAAAATGTTATATAGCGCGGTTGTTCCTCATTTAAAGACCTTTCATTTGATATATGGCTTGGCGCGATCGGTTGGCTAGAACTCGAGATATGACTGAAAGGAGTGGGGAGTGTTTTTTGCTCTAAACAAATACCCTCCTTAAAATACTGCGCCTAAACTATGGAAGTGACACGAAAATGTTATATAGCGCGGTTGTTCCTCATTTAAAGACCTTTCATTTGATATATGTCTTGACGCGATCGGTTGGCTACAACTCGAGATATGAGTGAAAGGAACGGGGAGTGTTTTTCGCTCTAAACAAATACCCTCCTTCAAGTAGGGTATTTAGGTTTTTCGCTCTAAACAAATAAGGTCCTTCAAGTACTGCGCCTAAACTATAGAAGTGACACGAAAATGTTATATAGCGGGGTTATTCCTCATTTAAAGACCTTTCATTTGATATATGGCTTGACGCGATCGGTTGGCTAGAACTCGAGATATGACTGAAAGGAGTGGGGAGTGTTTTTCGCTCTAAACAAATACCCTCCTTCAAGTACTGCACCTAAACTATGGAAGTGACACGAAAATGTTATATAGCGCGGTTGTTTCTCATTTAAAGACCTTTCATTTGATATATGGCTTGGCGCGATCGGTTGGCTAGAACTCGAGATATGACTGAAAGGAGTGGGGAGTGTTTTTCGCTCTAAACAAATACCCTCCTTCAAATACTGCGCCTAAACTATGGAAGTGACACGAAAATGTTATATAGCGCGGTTGTTCCTCATTTAAAGACCTTTCATTTGATATATGGCTTGACGCGATCGGTTGGCTACAACTCGAGATATGAGTGAAAGGAACGGGGAGTGTTTTTCGCTCTAAACAAATACCCTCCTTCAAGTAGGGTATTTAGGTTTTTCGCTCTAAACAAATAAGGTCCTTCAAGTACTGCGCCTAAACTATAGAAGTGACACGAAAATGTTATATAGCGGGGTTATTCCTCATTTAAAGACCTTTCAGTTGATATATGGCTTGACGCGATCGGTTGGCTAGAACTCGAGATATGACTGAAAGGAGTGGGGAGTGTTTTTCGCTCTAACCAAATACCCTCCTTCAAGTACTGCACCTAAACTATGGAAGTGACAGGAAAATGTTATATAGCGCGGTTGTTCCTCATTTAAAGACCTTTCATTTGATATATGGCTTGGCGCGATCGGTTGGCTAGAACTCGAGATATGACTGAAAGGATTGGGGAGTGTTTTTCGCTCTAAACAAATACCTCCTTCAAGTACTGCGCCTAAACTGTAAAAGTGACACGAAAATGTTATATAGCGCGGTTGTTCCTAATTTAAAGACCTTTCATTTGATATATTGCTTGGCGCGATCGGTTGGCTAGAACTCGAGATATGACTGAAAGGAGTGGGGAGTGTTTTTCGCTCTAAGCAAATACCCTCCTTCAAGTACTGCGCCTAAACTAGGAAGTGACACGAAAATGTTATATAGCGCGGTTGTTCCTCATTTAAAGACCTTTCATTTGATATATTGCTTGGCGCGATCGGTTGGCTAGAACTCGAGATATGACTGAAAGGAGTGGGGAGTGTTTTTCGCTCTAAACAAATACCCTCCTTCAAGTAGGGTATTTAGGTTTTTCGCTCTAAACATATAAGGTCCTTCAAGTACTGCGCCTAAACTATAGAAGTGACACGGAAATGTTATATAGCGTGGTTGTTCCTCATTTAAAGACCTTTCATTTGATATATGGCTTGGCGCGATCGGTTGGCTAGAACTCGAGATATGACTGAAAGGATTGGGGAGTGTTTTTCGCTCTAAACAAATACCTCCTTCAAGTACTGCGCCTAAACTGTAAAAGTGACACGAAAATGTTATATAGCGCGGTTGTTCCTAATTTAAAGACCTTTCATTTGATATATTGCTTGGCGCGATCGGTTGGCTAGAACTCGAGATATGACTGAAAGGAGTGGGGAGTGTTTTTCGCTCTAAACAAATACCCTCTTTCAAGTACTGCGCCTAAACTATAGAAGTGACAGGAAAATGTTATATAGCGCGGTTGTTCCTCATTTAAAGGCCTTTCATTTTATATATGGCTTGGCGCGATCGGTTGGCTACAACTCGACATATGAGTGAAAGGAACGGGGAGTGTTTTTCGCTCTAAACAAATACCCTCCTTCAAGTACTGCGCCTAAACTATAGAAGTGACAGGAAAATGTTATATAGCGCGCTTGTTCCTAATTTAAAAACCTTTCATTTGATATATGGCTTGACGCGATCGGTTGGCTAGAACTCGAGATATGACTGAAAGGAGTGGGGAGTGTTTTTCGCTCTAAACAAATACCCTCCTTCAAGTACTGCACCTAAACTATGGAAGTGACACGAAAATGTTATATAGCGCGGTTGTTCCTCATTTAAAGACCTTTCATTTGATATATGGCTTGGCGCGATCGGTTGGCTAGAACTCGAGATATGACTGAAAGGAGTGGGGAGTGTTTTTCGCTCTAAACAAATACCCTCCTTCAAATACTGCGCCTAAACTATGGAAGTGACACGAAAATGTTATATAGCGCGGTTGTTCCTCATTTAAAGACCTTTCATTTGATATATGGCTTGACGCGATCGGTTGGCTACAACTCGAGATATGAGTGAAAGGAACGGGGAGTGTTTTTCGCTCTAAACAAATACCCTCCTTCAAGTAGGGTATTTAGGTTTTTCGCTCTAAACAAATAAGGTCCTTCAAGTACTGCGCCTAAACTATAGAAGTGACACGAAAATGTTATATAGCGGGGTTATTCCTCATTTAAAGACCTTTCAGTTGATATATGGCTTGACGCGATCGGTTGGCTAGAACTCGAGATATGACTGAAAGGAGTGGGGAGTGTTTTTCGCTCTAACCAAATACCCTCCTTCAAGTACTGCACCTAAACTATGGAAGTGACAGGAAAATGTTATATAGCGCGGTTGTTCCTCATTTAAAGACCTTTCATTTGATATATGGCTTGGCGCGATCGGTTGGCTAGAACTCGAGATATGACTGAAAGGATTGGGGAGTGTTTTTCGCTCTAAACAAATACCTCCTTCAAGTACTGCGCCTAAACTGTAAAAGTGACACGAAAATGTTATATAGCGCGGTTGTTCCTAATTTAAAGACCTTTCATTTGATATATTGCTTGGCGCGATCGGTTGGCTAGAACTCGAGATATGACTGAAAGGAGTGGGGAGTGTTTTTCGCTCTAAGCAAATACCCTCCTTCAAGTACTGCGCCTAAACTAGGAAGTGACACGAAAATGTTATATAGCGCGGTTGTTCCTCATTTAAAGACCTTTCATTTGATATATTGCTTGGCGCGATCGGTTGGCTAGAACTCGAGATATGACTGAAAGGAGTGGGGAGTGTTTTTCGCTCTAAACAAATACCCTCCTTCAAGTAGGGTATTTAGGTTTTTCGCTCTAAACATATAAGGTCCTTCAAGTACTGCGCCTAAACTATAGAAGTGACACGGAAATGTTATATAGCGTGGTTGTTCCTCATTTAAAGACCTTTCATTTGATATATGGCTTGGCGCGATCGGTTGGCTAGAACTCGAGATATGACTGAAAGGATTGGGGAGTGTTTTTCGCTCTAAACAAATACCTCCTTCAAGTACTGCGCCTAAACTGTAAAAGTGACACGAAAATATTATATAGCGCGGTTGTTCCTAATTTAAAGACCTTTTATTTGATATATTGCTTGGCGCGATCGGTTGGCTAGAACTCGAGATATGACTGAAAGGAGTGGGGAGTGTTTTTCGCTCTAAACAAATACCCTCTTTCAAGTACTGCGCCTAAACTATAGAAGTGACAGGAAAATGTTATATAGCGCGGTTGTTCCTCATTTAAAGGCCTTTCATTTTATATATGGCTTGGCGCGATCGGTTGGCTACAACTCGACATATGAGTGAAAGGAACGGGGAGTGTTTTTCGCTCTAAACAAATACCCTCCTTCAAGTACTGCGCCTAAACTATAGAAGTGACAGGAAAATATTATATAGCGTGGTTGTTCCTCATTTAAAGACCTTTCATTTGATATATGGCTTGGCGCGATCGGTTGGCTAGAACTCGAGATATGACTGAAAGGAGTGGGGAGTGTTTTTCGCTCTAAACAAATACCCTCCTTCAAGTACTGCGCCTAAACTATAGAAGTGACAGGAAAATGTTATATAGCGCGGTTGTTCCTCATTTAAAGGCCTTTCATTTTATATATGGCTTGGCACGATCGGTTGGCTACAACTCGAGATATGACTGAAAGGAACGGGGAGTGTTTTTCGCTCTAAACAAATACCCTCCTTCAAGTAGGGTATTTAGGTTTTTCGCTCTAAACATATAAGGTCCTTCAAGTACTGCGCCTAAACTATAGAAGTGACACGAAAATGTTATATAGCGGGGTTATTCCTCATTTAAAGACCTTTCATTTGATATATGGCTTGACGCGATCGGTTGGCTAGAACTCGAGATATGACTGAAAGGAGTGGGGAGTGTTTTTCGCTTTAAACAAATACCCTCCTTCAAGTATTGCGCCTAAACCATAGAAGTGACAGGAAAATGTTATATAGCGCGCTTGTTCCTCATTTAAAGACCTTTCATTTGATATATGGCTTGACGCGATCGGTTGGCTACAACTCGAGATATGAGTAAAAGGAACGGGGAGTGTTTTCCCTGACTTCAACCTGATCAAGTATAGTTCACCATCTTTCGGGTCACAGCATATATGCTCAAGGTACGCTCCAGTTAGAGGTTATAAATAATATAAATATTATAAATTACATAACTATATAGAACGCCCCGGGATTGAATTAATAATCTATAAATAAATTAATAACTAATCCCATATATATAAAATTTAAGTTAATTACGCCTTTGGGTTTAAATTAAATTAATCCCAATGACTTGCACATATGTTAGACTCCTTGGTCCGTGTTTCAAGACGGGTCCCGAAGGTATCCTGAATCTATCGCATTGTTAATCATATTAGTGCATGTAATAAATATAAAAATCATTAATACAATTATATTATTACAAAATAATACCCTCCTTCAAGTAGGGTATTTAGGTTTTTCGCTCTAAACAAATAAGGTCCTTCAAGTACTGCGCCTAAACTATAGAAGTGACACGAAAATGTTATATAGCGCGGTTGTTCCTCATTTAAAGGCCTTTCATTTTATATATGGCTTGGCGCGATCGGTTGGCTACAACTCGAGATATGACTGAAAGGAGTGGGGAGTGTTTTTCGCTCTAAACAAATACCCTCCTTCAAGTAGGGTATTTAGGTTTTTCGCTCTAAACATATAAGGTCCTTCAAGTACTGCGCCTAAACTATAGAAGTGACACGAAAATGTTATATAGCGCGGTTGTTCCTAATTTAAAGACCTTTCATTTGATATATTGCTTGGCGCGATCGGTTGGCTAGAACTCGAGATATGACTGAAAGGAGTGGGGAGTGTTTTTCGCTCTAAGCAAATACCCTCCTTCAAGTACTGCGCCTAAACTAGGAAGTGACACGAAAATGTTATATAGCGCGGTTGTTCCTCATTTAAAGACCTTTCATTTGATATATTGCTTGGCGCGATCGGTTGGCTAGAACTCGAGATATGACTGAAAGGAGTGGGGAGTGTTTTTCGCTCTAAACAAATACCCTCCTTCAAGTAGGGTATTTAGGTTTTTCGCTCTAAACATATAAGGTCCTTCAAGTACTGCGCCTAAACTATAGAAGTGACACGGAAATGTTATATAGCGTGGTTGTTCCTCATTTAAAGACCTTTCATTTGATATATGGCTTGGCGCGATCGGTTGGCTAGAACTCGAGATATGACTGAAAGGATTGGGGAGTGTTTTTCGCTCTAAACAAATACCTCCTTCAAGTACTGCGCCTAAACTGTAAAAGTGACACGAAAATGTTATATAGCGCGGTTGTTCCTAATTTAAAGACCTTTCATTTGATATATTGCTTGGCGCGATCGGTTGGCTAGAACTGGAGATATGACTGAAAGGAGTGGGGAGTGTTTTTCGCTCTAAACAAATACCCTCTTTCAAGTACTGCGCCTAAACTATAGAAGTGACAGGAAAATGTTATATAGCGCGGTTGTTCCTCATTTAAAGGCCTTTCATTTTATATATGGCTTGGCGCGATCGGTTGGCTACAACTCGACATATGAGTGAAAGGAACGGGGAGTGTTTTTCGCTCTAAACAAATACCCTCCTTCAAGTACTGCGCCTAAACTATAGAAGTGACAGGAAAATGTTATATAGCGCGCTTGTTCCTAATTTAAAAACCTTTCATTTGGTATATGGCTTGACGCGATCGGTTGGCTAGAACTCGAGATATGACTGAAAGGAGTGGGGAGTGTTTTTCGCTCTAAACAAATACCCTCCTTCAAGTACTGCACCTAAACTATGGAAGTGACACGAAAATGTTATATAGCGTGGTTGTTCCTCATTTAAAGACCTTTCATTTGATATATGGCTTGGCGCGATCGGTTGGCTAGAACTCGAGATATGACTGAAAGGAGTGGCTAGTGTTTTTCGCTCTAAACAAATACCCTCCTTCAAGTACTGCGCCTAAACTATAGAAGTGACAGGAAAATGTTATATAGCGCGGTTGTTCCTCATTTAAAGGCCTTTCATTTTATATATGGCTTGGCGCGATCGGTTGGCTACAACTCGAGATATGACTGAAAGGAGTGGGGAGTGTTTTTCGCTCTAAACAAATACCCTCCTTCAAGTAGGGTATTTAGGTTTTTCGCTCTAAACATATAAGGTCCTTCAAGTACTGCGCCTAAACTATAGAAGTGACACGAAAATGTTATATAGCGCGGTTGTTCCTAATTTAAAGACCTTTCATTTGATATATTGCTTGGCGCGATCGGTTGGCTAGAACTCGAGATATGACTGAAAGGAGTGGGGAGTGTTTTTCGCTCTAAGCAAATACCCTCCTTCAAGTACTGCGCCTAAACTAGGAAGTGACACGAAAATGTTATATAGCGCGGTTGTTCCTCATTTAAAGACCTTTCATTTGATATATTGCTTGGCGCGATCGGTTGGCTAGAACTCGAGATATGACTGAAAGGAGTGGGGAGTGTTTTTCGCTCTAAACAAATACCCTCCTTCAAGTAGGGTATTTAGGTTTTTCGCTCTAAACATATAAGGTCCTTCAAGTACTGCGCCTAAACTATAGAAGTGACACGGAAATGTTATATAGCGTGGTTGTTCCTCATTTAAAGACCTTTCATTTGATATATGGCTTGGCGCGATCGGTTGGCTAGAACTCGAGATATGACTGAAAGGATTGGGGAGTGTTTTTCGCTCTAAACAAATACCTCCTTCAAGTACTGCGCCTAAACTGTAAAAGTGACACGAAAATGTTATATAGCGCGGTTGTTCCTAATTTAAAGACCTTTCATTTGATATATTGCTTGGCGCGATCGGTTGGCTAGAACTCGAGATATGACTGAAAGGAGTGGGGAGTGTTTTTCGCTCTAAACAAATACCCTCTTTCAAGTACTGCGCCTAAACTATAGAAGTGACAGGAAAATGTTATATAGCGCGGTTGTTCCTCATTTAAATGCCTTTCATTTTATATATGGCTTGGCGCGATCGGTTGGCTACAACTCGACATATGAGTGAAAGGAACGGGGAGTGTTTTTCGCTCTAAACAAATACCCTCCTTCAAGTACTGCGCCTAAACTATAGAAGTGACAGGAAAATGTTATATAGCGCGCTTGTTCCTAATTTAAAAACCTTTCATTTGATATATGGCTTGACGCGATCGGTTGGCTAGAACTCGAGATATGACTGAAAGGAGTGGGGAGTGTTTTTCGCTCTAAACAAATACCCTCCTTCAAGTACTGCACCTAAACTATGGAAGTGACACGAAAATGTTATATAGCGTGGTTGTTCCTCATTTAAAGACCTTTCATTTGATATATGGCTTGGCGCGATCGGTTGGCTAGAACTCGAGATATGACTGAAAGGAGTGGGGAGTGTTTTTCGCTCTAAACAAATACCCTCCTTCAAGTACTGCGCCTAAACTAGGAAGTGACACGAAAATGTTATATAGCGCGGTTGTTCCTCATTTAAAGACCTTTCATTTGATATATTGCTTGGCGCGATCGGTTGGCTAGAACTCGAGATATGACTGAAAGGAGTGGGGAGTGTTTTTCGCTCTAAACAAATACCCTCCTTCAAGTAGGGTATTTAGGTTTTTCGCTCTAAACATATAAGGTCCTTCAAGTACTGCGCCTAAACTATAGAAGTGACACGGAAATGTTATATAGCGTGGTTGTTCCTCATTTAAAGACCTTTCATTTGATATATGGCTTGGCGCGATCGGTTGGCTAGAACTCGAGATATGACTGAAAGGATTGGGGAGTGTTTTTCGCTCTAAACAAATACCTCCTTCAAGTACTGCGCCTAAACTGTAAAAGTGACACGAAAATGTTATATAGCGCGGTTGTTCCTAATTTAAAGACCTTTCATTTGATATATTGCTTGGCGCGATCGGTTGGCTAGAACTCGAGATATGACTGAAAGGAGTGGGGAGTGTTTTTCGCTCTAAACAAATACCCTCTTTCAAGTACTGCGCCTAAACTATAGAAGTGACAGGAAAATGTTATATAGCGCGGTTGTTCCTCATTTAAATGCCTTTCATTTTATATATGGCTTGGCGCGATCGGTTGGCTACAACTCGACATATGAGTGAAAGGAACGGGGAGTGTTTTTCGCTCTAAACAAATACCCTCCTTCAAGTACTGCGCCTAAACTATAGAAGTGACAGGAAAATGTTATATAGCGCGCTTGTTCCTAATTTAAAAACCTTTCATTTGATATATGGCTTGACGCGATCGGTTGGCTAGAACTCGAGATATGACTGAAAGGAGTGGGGAGTGTTTTTCGCTCTAAACAAATACCCTCCTTCAAGTACTGCACCTAAACTATGGAAGTGACACGAAAATGTTATATAGCGTGGTTGTTCCTCATTTAAAGACCTTTCATTTGATATATGGCTTGGCGCGATCGGTTGGCTAGAACTCGAGATATGACTGAAAGGAGTGGGGAGTGTTTTTCGCTCTAAACAAATACCCTCCTTCAAGTACTGCGCCTAAACTATAGAAGTGACAGGAAAATGTTATATAGCGCGGTTGTTCCTCATTTAAAGGCCTTTCATTTTATATATGGCTTGGCGCGATCGGTTGGCTACAACTCGAGATATGACTGAAAGGAACGGGGAGTGTTTTTCGCTCTAAACAAATACCCTCCTTCAAGTAGGGTATTTAGGTTTTTCGCTCTAAACATATAAGGTCCTTCAAGTACTGCGCCTAAACTATAGAAGTGACACGAAAATGTTATATAGCGGGGTTATTCCTCATTTAAAGACCTTTCATTTGATATATGGCTTGACGCGATCGGTTGGCTAGAACTCGAGATATGACTGAAAGGAGTGGGGAGTGTTTTTCGCTTTAAACAAATACCCTCCTTCAAGTATTGCGCCTAAACCATAGAAGTGACAGGAAAATGTTATATAGCGCGCTTGTTCCTCATTTAAAGACCTTTCATTTGATATATGGCTTGACGCGATCGGTTGGCTACAACTCGAGATATGAGTAAAAGGAACGGGGAGTGTTTTCCCTGACTTCAACCTGATCAAGTATAGTTCACCATCTTTCGGGTCACAGCATATATGCTCAAGGTACGCTCCAGTTAGAGGTTATAAATAATATAAATATTATAAATTACATAACTATATAGAACGCCCCGGGATTGAATTAATAATCTATAAATAAATTAATAACTAATCCCATATATATAAAATTTAAGTTAATTACGCCTTTGGGTTTAAATTAAATTAATCCCAATGACTTGCACATATGTTAGACTCCTTGGTCCGTGTTTCAAGACGGGTCCCGAAGGTATCCTGAATCTATCGCATTGTTAATCATATTAGTGCATGTAATAAATATAAAAATCATTAATACAATTATATTATTACAAAATAATACCCTCCTTCAAGTAGGGTATTTAGGTTTTTCGCTCTAAACAAATAAGGTCCTTCAAGTACTGCGCCTAAACTATAGAAGTGACACGAAAATGTTATATAACGGGGTTATTCCTCATTTAAAGACCTTTCATTTGATATATGGCTTGGCGCGATCGGTTGGCTAGAACTCGAGATATGACTGAAAGGATTGGGGACTGTTTTTCGCTCTAAACAAATACCTCCTTCAATTACTGCGCCTAAACTATAGAAGTGACAGGAAAATGTTATATAGCGCGGTTGTTCCTCATTTAAAGGCCTTTCATTTTATATATGGCTTGGCGCGATCGGTTGGCTACAACTCGAGATATGACTGAAAGGAACGGGGAGTGTTTTTCGCTCTAAACAAATACCCTCCTTCAAGTAGGGTATTTAGGTTTTTCGCTCTAAACAAATAAGGTCCTTCAAGTACTGCGCCTAAACTATAGAAGTGACACGAAAATGTTATATAACGGGGTTATTCCTCATTTAAAGACCTTTCATTTGATATGTGGCTTGACGCGATCGGTTGGCTAGAACTCGAGATATGACTGAAAGGAGTGGGGAGTGTTTTTCGCTCTAAACAAATACCCTCCTTCAAGTACTGCACCTAAACTATGGAAGTGACACGAAAATGTTATATAGCGCGGTTGTTCCTCATTTAAAGACCTTTCATTTGATATATGGCTTGGCGCGATCGGTTGGCTAGAACTCGAGATATGACTGAAAGGATTGGGGAGTGTTTTTCGCTCTAAACAAATACCTCCTTCAAGTACTGCGCCTAAACTGTAAAAGTGACACGAAAATCTTATATAGCGCGCTTGTTCCTAATTTAAAGACCTTTCATTTGATATATGGCTTGACGCGATCGGTTGGCTAGAACTCGAGATATGACTGAAAGGAGTGGGGAGTGTTTTTCGCTCTAAACAAATACCCTCCTTCAAGTACTGCACCTAAACTATGGAAGTGACACGAAAATGTTATATAGCGTGGTTGTTCCTCATTTAAAGACCTTTCATTTGATATATGGCTTGGCGCGATCGGTTGGCTACAACTCGAGATATGAGTGAAAGGAACGGGGAGTGTTTTTCGCTCTAAACAAATACCCTCCTTCAAGTAGGGTATTTAGGTTTTTCGCTCTAAACAAATACCCTCCTTCAAGTACTGCGCCTAAACTACAGAAGTGACACGAAAATGTTATATAGCGGGGTTATTCCTCATTTAAAGACCTTTCATTTGATATATGGCTTGGCGCGATCGGTTGGCTAGAACTCGAGATATGACTGAAAGGAGTGGGGAGTGTTTTTCGCTCTAAACAAATACCCTCCTTCAAGTACTGCGCCTAAACTATGGAAGTGACACGAAAATGTTATATAGCGCGGTTGTTCCTCATTTAAAGACCTTTCATTTGATATATGGCATGGCGCGATCGGTTGGCTACAACTCGAGATATGAGTGAAAGGAACGGGGAGTGTTTTTCGCTCTAAACAAATACCCTCCTTCAAGTAGGGTATTTAGGTTTTTCGCTCTAAACAAATAAGGTCCTTCAAGTACTGCGCCTAAACTACAGAAGTGACACGAAAATATTATATAGCGGGGTTATTCCTCATTTAAAGACCTTTCATTTGATATATGGCTTGACGCGATCGGTTGGCTAGAACTCGAGATATGACTGAAAGGAGTGGGGAGTGTTTTTCGCTCTAAACAAATACCCTCCTTCAAGTACTGCACCTAAACTATGGAAGTGACACGAAAATGTTATATAGCGCGCTTGTTCCTCATTTAAAGACCTTTCATTTGATATATGGCTTGACGCGATCGGTTGGCTACAACTCGAGATATGAGTGAAAGGAACGGGGAGTGTTTTTCGCTCTAAACAAATACCCTCCTTCAAGTAGGGTATTTAGGTTTTTCGCTCTAAATATATAAGGTCCTTCAAGTACTGCGCCTAAACTATAGAAGTAACACGAAAAATGTTATATAGCGCGGTTGTTCCTCATTTAAAGACCTTTCATTTGATATATGGCTTGGCGCGATCGGTTGGCTAGAACTCGAGATATGACTGAAAGGATTGGGGAGTGTTTTTCGCTCTAAACAAATACCTCCTTCAAGTACTGCGCCTAAACTGTAAAAGTGACACGAAAATGTTATATAGCGCGGTTGTTCCTAATTTAAAGACCTTTCATTTGATATATTGCTTGGCGCGATCGGTTGGCTACAACTCGACATATGAGTGAAAGGAACGGGGAGTGTTTTTCGCTCTAAACAAATACCCTCCTTCAAGTACTGCGCCTAAACTATAGAAGTGACAGGAAAATGTTATATAGCGCGCTTGTTCCTAATTTAAAGACCTTTCATTTGATATATGGCTTGACGCGATCGATTGGCTAGAACTCGAGATATGACTGAAAGGAGTGGGGAGTGTTTTTCGCTCTAAACAAATACCCTCCTTCAAGTACTGCACCTAAACTATGGAAGTGACACGAAAATGTTATATAGCGTGGTTGTTCCTCATTTAAAGACCTTTCATTTGATATATGGCTTGGCGCGATCGGTTGGCTAGAACTCGAGATATGACTGAAAGGAGTGGGGAGTGTTTTTCGCTCTAAACAAATACCCTCCTTCAAGTACTGCGCCTAAACTATAGAAGTGACAGGAAAATGTTATATAGCGCGCTTGTTCCTCATTTAAAGACCTTTCATTTGATATATGGCTTGACGCGATCGGTTGGCTACAACTCGAGATATGAGTGAAAGGAACGGGGAGTGTTTTTCGCTCTAAACAAATACCCTCCTTCAAGTAGGGTATTTAGGTTTTTCGCTCTAAACAAATAAGGTCCTTCAAGTACTGCGCCTAAACTATAGAAGTGACACGAAAATGTTATATAACGGGGTTATTCCTCATTTAAAGACCTTTCATTTGATATGTGGCTTGACGCGATCGGTTGGCTAGAACTCGAGATATGACTGAAAGGAGTGGGGAGTGTTTTTCGCTCTAAACAAATACCCTCTTTCAAGTAGGGTATTTAGGTTTTTCGCTCTAAACAAATACCCTCTTTCAAGTAGGGTATTTAGGTTTTTCGCTCTAAACAAATAAGGTCCTTCAAGTACTGCGCCGAAACTATAGAAGTGACACGAAAATGTTATATAGCGGGGTTATTCATTTCAAGACCTTTCATTTGATATATTGCTTGGCGCGATCGGTTGGCTACAACTCGACATATGAGTGAAAGGAACGGGGAGTGTTTTTCGCTCTAAACAAATACCCTCCTTCAAGTACTGCGCCTAAACTATAGAAGTGACAGGAAAATGTTATATAGCGCGCTTGTTCCTCATTTAAAGACCTTTCATTTGATATATGGCTTGGCGCGATCGGTTGGCTAGAACTCGAGATATGACTGAAAGGATTGGGGACTGTTTTTCGCTCTAAACAAATACCTCCTTCAAGTACTGCGCCTAAACTATAGAAGTGACAGGAAAATGTTATATAGCGCGGTTGTTCCTCATTTAAAGGCCTTTCATTTTATATATGGCTTGGCGCGATCGGTTGGCTACAACTCGAGATATGACTGAAAGGAACGGGGAGTGTTTTTCGCTCTAAACAAATACCCTCCTTCAAGTAGGGTATTTAGGTTTTTCGCTCTAAACAAATAAGGTCCTTCAAGTACTGCGCCTAAACTATAGAAGTGACACGAAAATGTTATATAACGGGGTTATTCCTCATTTAAAGACCTTTCATTTGATATGTGGCTTGACGCGATCGGTTGGCTAGAACTCGAGATATGACTGAAAGGAGTGGGGAGTGTTTTTCGCTCTAAACAAATACCCTCCTTCAAGTACTGCACCTAAACTATGGAAGTGACACGAAAATGTTATATAGCGCGGTTGTTCCTCATTTAAAGACCTTTCATTTGATATATGGCTTGGCGCGATCGGTTGGCTAGAACTCGAGATATGACTGAAAGGATTGGGGAGTGTTTTTCGCTCTAAACAAATACCTCCTTCAAGTACTGCGCCTAAACTGTAAAAGTGACACGAAAATGTTATATAGCGCGCTTGTTCCTAATTTAAAGACCTTTCATTTGATATATGGCTTGACGCGATCGGTTGGCTAGAACTCGAGATATGACTGAAAGGAGTGGGGAGTGTTTTTCGCTCTAAACAAATACCCTCCTTCAAGTACTGCAACTAAACTATGGAAGTGACACGAAAATGTTTTATAGCGTGGTTGTTCCTCATTTAAAGACCTTTCATTTGATATATGGCTTGGCGCGATCGGTTGGCTACAACTCGAGATATGAGTGAAAGGAACGGGGAGTGTTTTTCGCTCTAAACAAATACCCTCCTTCAAGTAGGGTATTTAGGTTTTTCGCTCTAAACAAATACCCTCCTTCAAGTACTGCGCCTAAACTACAGAAGTGACACGAAAATGTTATATAGCGGGGTTATTCCTCATTTAAAGACCTTTCATTTGATATATGGCTTGGCGCGATCGGTTGGCTAGAACTCGAGATATGACTGAAAGGAGTGGGGAGTGTTTTTCGCTCTAAACAAATACCCTCATTCAAGTACTGCGCCTAAACTATGGAAGTGACACGAAAATGTTATATAGCGCGGTTGTTCCTCATTTAAAGACCTTTCATTTGATATATGGCATGGCGCGATCGGTTGGCTACAACTCGAGATATGAGTGAAAGGAACGGGGAGTGTTTTTCGCTCTAAACAAATACCCTCCTTCAAGTAGGGTATTTAGGTTTTTCGCTCTAAACAAATAAGGTCCTTCAAGTACTGCGCCTAAACTACAGAAGTGACACGAAAATATTATATAGCGGGGTTATTCCTCATTTAAAGACCTTTCATTTGATATATGGCTTGACGCGATCGGTTGGCTAGAACTCGAGATATGACTGAAAGGAGTGTGGAGTGTTTTTCGCTCTAAACAAATACCCTCCTTCAAGTACTGCACCTAAACTATGGAAGTGACACGAAAATGTTATATAGCGCGCTTGTTCCTCATTTAAAGACCTTTCATTTGATATATGGCTTGACGCGATCGGTTGGCTACAACTCGAGATATGAGTGAAAGGAACGGGGAGTGTTTTTCGCTCTAAACAAATACCCTCCTTCAAGTAGGGTATTTAGGTTTTTCGCTCTAAATATATAAGGTCCTTCAAGTACTGCGCCTAAACTATAGAAGTAACACGAAAAATGTTATATAGCGCGGTTGTTCCTCATTTAAAGACCTTTCATTTGATATATTGCTTGGCGCGATCGGTTGGCTACAACTCGACATATGAGTGAAAGGAACGGGGAGTGTTTTTCGCTCTAAACAAATACCCTCCTTCAAGTACTGCGCCTAAACTATAGAAGTGACAGGAAAATGTTATATAGCGCGCTTGTTCCTAATTTAAAGACCTTTCATTTGATATATGGCTTGACGCGATCGATTGGCTAGAACTCGAGATATGACTGAAAGGAGTGGGGAGTGTTTTTCGTTCTAAACAAATACCCTCCTTCAAGTACTGCACCTAAACTATGGAAGTGACACGAAAATGTTATATAGCGTGGTTGTTCCTCATTTAAAGACCTTTCATTTGATATATGGCTTGGCGCGATCGGTTGGCTAGAACTCGAGATATGACTGAAAGGAGTGGGGAGTGTTTTTCGCTCTAAACAAATACCCTCCTTCAAGTACTGCGCCTAAACTATAGAAGTGACAGGAAAATGTTATATAGCGCGCTTGTTCCTCATTTAAAGACCTTTCATTTGATATATGGCTTGACGCGATCGGTTGGCTACAACTCGAGATATGAGTGAAAGGAACGGGGAGTGTTTTTCGCTCTAAACAAATACCCTCCTTCAAGTAGGGTATTTAGGTTTTTCGCTCTAAACAAATAAGGTCCTTCAAGTACTGCGCCTAAACTATAGAAGTGACACGAAAATGTTATATAACGGGGTTATTCCTCATTTAAAGACCTTTCATTTGATATGTGGCTTGACGCGATCGGTTGGCTAGAACTCGAGATATGACTGAAAGGAGTGGGGAGTGTTTTTCGCTCTAAACAAATACCCTCTTTCAAGTAGGGTATTTAGGTTTTTCGCTCTAAACAAATACCCTCTTTCAAGTAGGGTATTTAGGTTTTTCGCTCTAAACAAATAAGGTCCTTCAAGTACTGCGCCGAAACTATAGAAGTGACACGAAAATGTTATATAGCGGGGTTATTCATTTCAAGACCTTTCATTTGATATATTGCTTGGCGCGATCGGTTGGCTACAACTCGAGATATGAGTGAAAGGAACGGGGAGTGTTTTTCGCTCTAAACAAATACCCTCCTTCAAGTAGGGTATTTAGGTTTTTCGCTCTAAACAAATAAGGTCCTTCAAGTACTGCGCCTAAACTATAGAAGTGACACGAAAATGTTATATAACGGGGTTATTCCTCATTTAAAGACCTTTCATTTGATATATGGCTTGGCGCGATCGGTTGGCTAGAACTCGAGATATGACTGAAAGGATTGGGGACTGTTTTTCGCTCTAAACAAATACCTCCTTCAAGTACTGCGCCTAAACTATAGAAGTGACAGGAAAATGTTATATAGCGCGGTTGTTCCTCATTTAAAGGCCTTTCATTTTATATATGGCTTGGCGCGATCGGTTGGCTACAACTCGAGATATGACTGAAAGGAACGGGGAGTGTTTTTCGCTCTAAACAAATACCCTCCTTCAAGTAGGGTATTTAGGTTTTTCGCTCTAAACAAATAAGGTCCTTCAAGTACTGCGCCTAAACTATAGAAGTGACACGAAAATGTTATATAACGGGGTTATTCCTCATTTAAAGACCTTTCATTTGATATGTGGCTTGACGCGATCGGTTGGCTAGAACTCGAGATATGACTGAAAGGAGTGGGGAGTGTTTTTCGCTCTAAACAAATACCCTCCTTCAAGTACTGCACCTAAACTATGGAAGTGACACGAAAATGTTATATAGCGCGGTTGTTCCTCATTTAAAGACCTTTCATTTGATATATGGCTTGGCGCGATCGGTTGGCTAGAACTCGAGATATGACTGAAAGGATTGGGGAGTGTTTTTCGCTCTAAACAAATACCTCCTTCAAGTACTGCGCCTAAACTGTAAAAGTGACACGAAAATGTTATATAGCGCGCTTGTTCCTAATTTAAAGACCTTTCATTTGATATATGGCTTGACGCGATCGGTTGGCTAGAACTCGAGATATGACTGAAAGGAGTGGGGAGTGTTTTTCGCTCTAAACAAATACCCTCCTTCAAGTACTGCAACTAAACTATGGAAGTGACACGAAAATGTTTTATAGCGTGGTTGTTCCTCATTTAAAGACCTTTCATTTGATATATGGCTTGGCGCGATCGGTTGGCTACAACTCGAGATATGAGTGAAAGGAACGGGGAGTGTTTTTCGCTCTAAACAAATACCCTCCTTCAAGTAGGGTATTTAGGTTTTTCGCTCTAAACAAATACCCTCCTTCAAGTACTGCGCCTAAACTACAGAAGTGTCACGAAAATGTTATATAGCGGGGTTATTCCTCATTTAAAGACCTTTCATTTGATATATGGCTTGGCGCGATCGGTTGGCTAGAACTCGAGATATGACTGAAAGGAGTGGGGAGTGTTTTTCGCTCTAAACAAATACCCTCATTCAAGTACTGCGCCTAAACTATGGAAGTGACACGAAAATGTTATATAGCGCGGTTGTTCCTCATTTAAAGACCTTTCATTTGATATATGGCATGGCGCGATCGGTTGGCTACAACTCGAGATATGAGTGAAAGGAACGGGGAGTGTTTTTCGCTCTAAACAAATACCCTCCTTCAAGTAGGGTATTTAGGTTTTTCGCTCTAAACAAATAAGGTCCTTCAAGTACTGCGCCTAAACTACAGAAGTGACACGAAAATATTATATAGCGGGGTTATTCCTCATTTAAAGACCTTTCATTTGATATATGGCTTGACGCGATCGGTTGGCTAGAACTCGAGATATGACTGAAAGGAGTGTGGAGTGTTTTTCGCTCTAAACAAATACCCTCCTTCAAGTACTGCACCTAAACTATGGAAGTGACACGAAAATGTTATATAGCGCGCTTGTTCCTCATTTAAAGACCTTTCATTTGATATATGGCTTGACGCGATCGGTTGGCTACAACTCGAGATATGAGTGAAAGGAACGGGGAGTGTTTTTCGCTCTAAACAAATACCCTCCTTCAAGTAGGGTATTTAGGTTTTTCGCTCTAAATATATAAGGTCCTTCAAGTACTGCGCCTAAACTATAGAAGTAACACGAAAAATGTTATATAGCGCGGTTGTTCCTCATTTAAAGACCTTTCATTTGATATATGGCTTGGCGCGATCGGTTGGCTAGAACTCGAGATATGACTGAAAGGATTGGGGAGTGTTTTTCGCTCTAAACAAATACCTCCTTCAAGTACTGCGCCTAAACTGTAAAAGTGACACGAAAATGTTATATAGCGCGGTTGTTCCTAATTTAAAGACCTTTCATTTGATATATTGCTTGGCGCGATCGGTTGGCTACAACTCGACATATGAGTGAAAGGAACGGGGAGTGTTTTTCGCTCTAAACAAATACCCTCCTTCAAGTACTGCGCCTAAACTATAGAAGTGACAGGAAAATGTTATATAGCGCGCTTGTTCCTAATTTAAAGACCTTTCATTTGATATATGGCTTGACGCGATCGATTGGCTAGAACTCGAGATATGACTGAAAGGAGTGGGGAGTGTTTTTCGCTCTAAACAAATACCCTCCTTCAAGTACTGCACCTAAACTATGGAAGTGACACGAAAATGTTATATAGCGTGGTTGTTCCTCATTTAAAGACCTTTCATTTGATATATGGCTTGGCGCGATCGGTTGGCTAGAACTCGAGATATGACTGAAAGGAGTGGGGAGTGTTTTTCGCTCTAAACAAATACCCTCCTTCAAGTACTGCGCCTAAACTATAGAAGTGACAGGAAAATGTTATATAGCGCGCTTGTTCCTCATTTAAAGACCTTTCATTTGATATATGGCTTGACGCGATCGGTTGGCTACAACTCGAGATATGAGTGAAAGGAACGGGGAGTGTTTTTCGCTCTAAACAAATACCCTCCTTCAAGTAGGGTATTTAGGTTTTTCGCTCTAAACAAATAAGGTCCTTCAAGTACTGCGCCTAAACTATAGAAGTGACACGAAAATGTTATATAACGGGGTTATTCCTCATTTATTTGATATGTGGCTTGACGCGATCGGTTGGCTAGAACTCGAGATATGACTGAAAGGAGTGGGGAGTGTTTTTCGCTCTAAACAAATACCCTCTTTCAAGTAGGGTATTTAGGTTTTTCGCTCTAAACAAATACCCTCTTTCAAGTAGGGTATTTAGGTTTTTCGCTCTAAACAAATAAGGTCCTTCAAGTACTGCGCCGAAACTATAGAAGTGACACGAAAATGTTATATAGCGGGGTTATTCATTTCAAGACCTTTCATTTGATATATGGCTTGACGCGATCGGTTGGCTAGAACTCGAGATATGACTGAAAGGAGTGGGGAGTGTTTTTCGCTCTAAACAAATACCCTCCTTCAAGTATTGCGCCTAAACTATAGAAGTGACAGGAAAATGTTATATAGCGGGGTTATTCATTTAAAGACCTTTCATTTGATATATGGCTTGGCGCGATGGGTTGGATAGAACTCGAGATATGACTGAAAGGAGTGGGGAGTGTTTTTCGCTCTAAACAAATACCCTCCTTCAAGTACTGCGCCTAAACTATGGAAGTGACACGAAAATGTTATATAGCGCGGTTGTTCCTCATTTAAAGACCTTTCATTTGATATATGGCTTGACGCGATCGGTTGGCTACAACTCGAGATATGAGTGAAAGGAACGGGGTGTGTTTTTCGCTCTAAACAAATACCCTCCTTCAAGTAGGGTATTTAGGTTTTTCGCTCTAAACAAATAAGGTCCTTCAAGTACTGCGCCTAAACTATAGAAGTGACACGAAAATATTATATAGCGGGGTTATTCCTCATTTAAAGACCTTTCATTTGATATATGGCTTGACGCGATCGGTTGGCTAGAACTCGAGATATGACTGAAAGGAGTGGGGAGTGTTTTTCGCTCTAACCAAATACCCTCCTTCAAGTACTGCACCTAAACTATGGAAATGACACGAAAATGTTATATAGCGCGGTTGTTCCTCATTTAAAGACCTTTCATTTGATATATGGCTTGGCGCGATCGGTTGGCTAGAACTCGAGATATGACTGAAAGGATTGGGGAGTGTTTTTCGCTCTAAACAAATACCTCCTTCAAGTACTGCGCCTAAACTGTAAAAGTGACACGAAAATGTTATATAGCGCGGTTGTTCCTAATTTAAAGACCTTTCATTTGATATATTGCTTGGCGCGATCGGTTGGCTACAACTCGACATATGAGTGAAAGGAACGGGGAGTGTTTTTCGCTCTAAACAAATACCCTCCTTCAAGTACTGCGCCTAAACTATAGAAGTGACAGGAAAATGTGATATAGCGCGCTTGTTCCTAATTTAAAGACCTTTCATTTGATATATGGCTTGACGCGATCGGTTGGCTAGAACTCGAGATATGACTGAAAGGAGTGGGGAGTGTTTTTCGCTCTAAACAAATACCCTCCTTCAAGTACTGCACCTAAACTATGGAAGTGACACGAAAATGTTATATAGCGTGGTTGTTCCTCATTTAAAGACCTTTCATTTGATATATGGCTTGGCGCGATCGGTTGGCTAGAACTCGAGATATGACTGAAAGGAGTGGGGAGTGATTTTCGCTCTAAACAAATACCCTCCTTCAAGTACTGCGCCTAAACTATAGAAGTGACAGGAAAATGTTATATAGCGCGGTTGTTCCTCATTTAAAGGCCTTTCATTTTATATATGGCTTGGCGCGATCGGTTGGCTACAACTCGAGATATGACTGAAAGGAACGGGGAGTGTTTTTCGCTCTAAACAAATACCCTCCTTCAAGTAGGGTATTTAGGTTTTTCGCTCTAAACATATAAGGTCCTTCAAGTACTGCGCCTAAACTATAGAATTGACACGAAAATGTTATATAGCGGGGTTATTCCTCATTTAAAGACCTTTCATTTGATATATGGCTTGACGCGATCGGTTGGCTAGAACTCGAGATATGACTGAAAGGAGTGGGGAGTGGTTTTCGCTTTAAACAAATACACTCCTTCAAGTATTGCGCCTAAACCATAGAAGTGACAGGAAAATGTTATATAGCGCGCTTGTTCCTCATTTAAAGACCTTTCATTTGATATATGGCTTGACGCGATCGGTTGGCTACAACTCGAGATATGAGTGAAAGGAACGGGGAGTGTTTTTCGCTCTAAACAAATACCCTCCTTCAAGTAGGGTATTTAGGTTTTTCGCTCTAAACAAATAAGGTCCTTCAAGTACTGCGCCTAAACTATAGAAGTGACACGAAAATGTTATATAACGGGGTTATTCCTCATTTAAAGACCTTTCATTTGATATGTGGCTTGACGCGATCGGTTGGCTAGAACTCGAGATATGACTAAAAGGAGTGGGGAGTGTTTTTCGCTCTAAACAAATACCCTCTTTCAAGTAGGGTATTTAGGTTTTTCGCTCTAAACAAATAAGGTCCTTCAAGTACTGCGCCGAAACTATAGAAGTGACACGAAAATGTTATATAGCGGGGTTATTCATTTAAAGACCTTTCATTTGATATATGGCTTGACGCGATCGGTTGGCTAGAACTCGAGATATGACTGAAAGGAGTGGGGAGTGTTTTTCGCTCTAAACAAATACCCTCCTTCAAGTATTGCGCCTAAACTATAGAAGTGACAGGAAAATGTTATATAGCGTGGTTGTTCCTCATTTAAAGACCTTTCATTTGATATATGGCTTGACGCGATCGGTTGGCTACAACTCGAGATATGAGTGAAAGGAACGGGGAGTGTTTTTCGCTCTAAACAAATACCCTCCTTCAAGTAGGGTATTTAGGTTTTTCGCTCTAAACAAATACCCTCCTTCAAGTACTGCACCTAAACTATGGAAGTGACACGAAAATGTTATATAGCGTGGTTGTTCCTCATTTAAAGACCTTTCATTTGATATATGGCTTGGCGCGATCGGTTGGCTACAACTCGAGATATGAGTGAAAGGAGTGGGGAGTGTGTTTCGCTCTAAACAAATACCCTCCTTCAAGTAGGGTATTTAGGTTTTTCGCTCTAAACAAATAAGGTCCTTCAAGTACTGCGCCTAAACTATAGAAGTGACACGAAAATGTTATAAAGCGGGGTTATTCCTCATTTAAAGACCTTTCATTTGATATGTGGCTTGACGCGATCGGTTGGCTAGAACTCGAGATATGACTGAAAGGAGTGGGGAGTGTGTTTCGCTCTAAACAAATACCCTCCTTCAAGTAGGGTATTTAGGTTTTTCGCTCTAAACAAATAAGGTCCTTCAAGTACTGCGCCTAAACTATAGAAGTGACACGAAAGTGTTATATAGCGGGGTTATTCCTCATTTAAAGACCTTTCATTTGATATATGGCTTGGCGCGATCGGTTCGCTAGAACTCGAGATATGACTGAAAGGAGTGGGGAGTGTTTTTTGCTCTAAACAAATACCCTCCTTCAAGTACTGCGCGTAAACTATAGAAGTGACACGAAAAATGTTATATAGCGCGGTTGTTCCTCATTTAAAGACCTTTGATTTGATATATTGCTTGGCGCGATCGGTTGGCTAGAACTCGAGATATGACTGAAAGGAGTGGGGAGTGTTTTTCGCTCTAAACAAATACCCTCCTTCAAGTACTGCGCCTAAACTATGGAAGTGACACGAAAATGTTATATAGCGCGGTTGTTCCTCATTTAAAGACCTTTCATTTGATATATGACATGGCGCGATCGGTTGGCTACAACTCGAGATATGAGTGAAAGGAACGGGGAGTGTTTTTCGCTCTAAACAAATACCCTCCTTCAAGTAGGGTATTTAGGTTTTTCGCTCTAAACAAATAAGGTCCTTCAAGTACTGCGCCTAAACTATAGAAGTGACACGAAAATGTTATATAGCGGGGTTATTCCTCATTTAAAGACCTTTCATTTGATATATGGCTTGACGCGATCGGTTGGCTAGAACTCGAGATATGACTGAAAGGAGTGGGGAGTGTTTTTCGCTCTAAACAAATACCCTCCTTCAAGTACTGCGCCTAAACTATAGAAGTGACAGGAAAATGTTATATAGCGCGCTTGTTTCTAATTTAAAGACCTTTCATTTGATATATGGCTTGACGCGATCGGTTGGCTAGAACTCGAGATATGACTGAAAGGATTGGGGAGTGTTTTTCGCTCTAAACAAATACCTCCTTCAAGTACTGTGCCTAAACTGTAAAAGTGACACGAAAATGTTATATAGCGCGGTTGTTCCTAATTTAAAGACCTTTCATTTGATATATTGCTTGGCGCGATCGGTTGGCTACAACTCGACATATGAGTGAAAGGAACGGGGAGTGTTTTTCGCTCTAAACAAATACCCTCCTTCAAGTACTGCGCCTAAACTATAGAAGTGACAGGAAAATGTTATATAGCGCGCTTGTTCCTAATTTAAAGACCTTTCATTTGATATATTGCTTGGCGCGATCGGTTGGCTACAACTCGAGATATGAGTGAAAGGAACGGGGAGTGTTTTTCGCTCTAAACAAATACCCTCCTTCAAGTAGGGTATTTAGGTTTTTCGCTCTAAACAAATAAGGTCCTTCAAGTACTGCGCCTAAACTATAGAAGTGACATGAAAATGTTATATAGCGCGATTGTTCCTCATTTAAATGCCTTTCATTTGATATACGGCTTGACGTGATCGGTTGGCTAGAACTCGAGATATGACTGAAAGGAGTGGGGAGTGTTTTTCGCTCTAAACAAATACCCTCCTTCAAGTACTGCGCCTAAACTATAGAAGTGACAGGAAAATGTTATATAGCGCGCTTGTTCCTAATTTAAAGACCTTTCATTTGATATATGGCTTGACGCGATCGGTTGGCTAGAACTCGAGATATGACTGAAAGGAGTGGGGAGTGTTTTTCGCTCTAAACAAATACACTCCTTCAAGTACTGCACCTAAACTATGGAAGTGACACGAAAATGTTATATAGCGTGGTTGTTCCTCATTTAAAGACCTTTCATTTGATATATGGCTTGGCGCGATCGGTTGGCTAGAACTCGAGATATGACTGAAAGGAGTGGGGAGTGTTTTTCGCTCTAAACAAATACCCTCCTTCAAGTACTGCGCCTAAACTATAGAAGTGACAGGAAAATGTTATAAAGCGTGGTTGTTCCTCATTTAAAGGCCTTTCATTTTATATATGGCTTGGCGCGATCGGTTGGCTAGAACTCGAGATATGACTGAAAGGACTGGGGAGTGTTTTTCGCTCTAAACAAATACCTCCTTCAAGTACTGCGCCTAAACTGTAGAAGTGACACGAAAATGTTATATAGCGCGGTTGTTCCTAATTTAAAGACCTTTCATTTGATATATTGCTTGGCGCGATCGGTTGGCTACAACTCGAGATATGAGTGAAAGGAACGGGGAGTGTTTTTCGCTCTAAACAAATACCCTCCTTCAAGTAGGGTATTTAGGTTTTTCGCTCTAAACAAATAAGGTCCTTCAAGTACTGCGCCTAAACTATAGAAGTGACATGAAAATGTTATATAGCGCGATTGTTCCTCATTTAAATGCCTTTCATTTGATATACGGCTTGACGTGATCGGTTGGCTAGAACTCGAGATATGACTGAAAGGAGTGGGGAGTGTTTTTCGCTCTAAACAAATACCCTCCTTCAAGTACTGCGCCTAAACTATAGAAGTGACAGGAAAATGTTATATAGCGCGCTTGTTCCTCATTTAAAGACCTTTCATTTGATATATGGCTTGACGCGATCGGTTGGCTAGAACTCGAGATATGACTGAAAGGAGTGGGGAGTGTTTTTCGCTCTAAACAAATACCCTCCTTCAAGTACTGAACCTAAACTATGGAAGTGACACGAAAATGTTATATAGCGTGGTTGTTCCTCATTTAAAGACCTTTCATTTGATATATGGCTTGGCGCGATCGGTTGGCTAGAACTCGAGATATGACTGAAAGGAGTGGGGAGTGTTTTTCGCTCTAAACAAATACCCTCCTTCAAGTACTGCGCCTAAACTATAGAAGTGACAGGAAAATGTTATATAGCGCGGTTGTTCCTCATTTAAAGGCCTTTCATTTTATATATGGCTTGGCGCGATCGGTTGGCTACAACTCGAGATATGACTGAAAGGAACGGGGAGTGTTTTTCGCTCTAAACAAATACCCTCCTTCAAGTAGGGTATTTAGGTTTTTCGCTCTAAACATATAAGGTCCTTCAAGTACTGCGCCTAAACTATAGAAGTGACACGAAAATGTTATATAGCGGGGTTATTCCTCATTTAAAGACCTTTCATTTGATATATGGCTTGACGCGATCGGTTGGCTAGAACTCGAGATATGACTGAAAGGAGTGGGGAGTGTTTTTCGCTCTAAACAAATACCCTCCTTCAAGTACTGCACCTAAACTATGGAAGTGACACGAAAATGTTATATAGCGTGGTTGTTCCTCATTTAAAGACCTTTCATTTGATATATGGCTTGGCGCGATCGGTTGGCTAGAACTCGAGATATGACTGAAAGGAGTGGGGAGTGTTTTTCGCTCTAAACAAATACCCTCCTTCAAGTACTGCGCCTAAACTATAGAAGTGACAGGAAAATGTTATATAGCGCGGTTGTTCCTCATTTAAAGGCCTTTCATTTTATATATGGCTTGGCGCGATCGGTTGGCTACAACTCGAGATATGACTGAAAGGAACGGGGAGTGTTTTTCGCTCTAAACAAATACCCTCCTTCAAGTAGGGTATTTAGGTTTTTCGCTCTAAACATATAAGGTCCTTCAAGTACTGCGCCTAAACTATAGAAGTGACACGAAAATGTTCTATAGCGCGGTTGTTCCTCATTTAAAGGCCTTTCATTTTATATATGGCTTGGCGCGATCGGTTGGCTACAACTCGAGATATGACTGAAAGGAACGGGGAGTGTTTTTCGCTCTAAACAAATACCCTCCTTCAAGTAGGGTATTTAGGTTTTTCGCTCTAAACATATAAGGTCCTTCAAGTACTGCGCCTAAACTATAGAAGTGACAGGAAAATGTTATATAGCGCGCTTGTTCCTCATTTAAAGACCTTTCATTTGATATATGGCTTGACGCGATCGGTTGGCTACAACTCGAGATATGAGTGAAAGGAACGGGGAGTGTTTTTCGCTCTAAACAAATACCCTCCTTCAAGTAGGGTATTTAGGTTTTCCCTCTAAACAAATAAGGTCCTTCAAGTACTGCGCCTAAACTATAGAAGTGACACGAAAATTTAATATAACGGGGTTATTCCTCATTTAAAGACCTTTCATTTGATATGTGGCTTGACGCGATCGGTTGGCTAGAACTCGAGATATGACTGAAAGGAGTGGGGAGTGTTTTTCGCTCTAAACAAATACCCTCTTCCAAGTAGGGTATTTAGGTTTTTCGCTCTAAACAAATACCCTCTTTCAAGTAGGGTATTTAGGTTTTTCGCTCTAAACAAATAAGGTCCTTCAAGTACTACGCCGAAACTATAGAAGTGACACGAAAATATTATATAGCGGGGTTATTCATTTCAAGACCTTTCATTTGATATATGGCTTGACGCGATCGGTTGGCTAGAACTCGAGATATGACTGAAAGGAGTGGGGAGTGTTTTTCGCTCTAAACAAATACCCTCCTTCAAGTATTGCGCCTAAACTATAGAAGTGACAGGAAAATGTTATATAGCGGGGTTATTCATTTAAAGACCTTTCATTTGATATATGGCTTGGCGCGATGGGTTGGATAGAACTCGAGATATGACTGAAAGGAGTGGGGAGTGTTTTTCGCTATAAACAAATAACCTCCTTCAAGTACTGCGCCTAAACTATGGAAGTGACACGAAAATGTTATATAGCGCGGTTGTTCCTCATTTAAAGACCTTTCATTTGATATATGGCTTGACGCGATCGGTTGGCTACAACTCGAGATATGAGTGAAAGGAACGGGGTGTGTTTTTCGCTCTAAACAAATACCCTCCTTCAAGTAGGGTATTTAGGTTTTTCGCTCTAAACACATAAGGTCCTTCAAGTACTGCGCCTAAACTATAGAAGTGACACGAAAATATTATATAGCGGGGTTATTCCTCATTTAAAGACCTTTCATTTGATATATGGCTTGACGCGATCGGTTGGCTAGAACTCGAGATATGACTGAAAGGAGTGGGGAGTGTTTTTCGCTCTAACCAAATACCCTCCTTCAAGTACTGCACCTAAACTATGGAAATGACACGAAAATGTTATATAGCGCGGTTGTTCCTCGTTTAAAGACCTTTCATTTGATATATGGCTTGGCGCGATCGGTTGGCTAGAACTCGAGATATGACTGAAAGGATTGGGGAGTGTTTTTCGCTCTAAACAAATACCTCCTTCAAGTACTGCGCCTAAACTGTAAAAGTGACACGAAAATGTTATATAGCGTGGTTGTTCCTAAATTAAAGACCTTTCATTTGATATATTGCTTGGCGCGATCGGTTGGCTACAACTCGACATATGAGTGAAAGGAACGGGGAGTGTTTTTCGCTCTAAACAAATACCCTCCTTCAAGTACTGCGCCTAAACTATAGAAGTGACAGGAAAATGTTATATAGCGCGCTTGTTCCTAATTTAAAGACCTTTCAATTGATATATGGCTTGACGCGATCGGTTGGCTAGAACTCGAGATATGACTGAAAGGAGTGGGGAGTGTTTTTCGCTCTAAACAAATACCCTCCTTCAAGTACTGCACCTAAACTATGGAAGTGACACGAAAATGTTATATAGCGTGGTTGTTCCTCATTTAAAGACCTTTCATTTGATATATGGCTTGGCGCGATCGGTTGGCTAGAACTCGAGATATGACTGAAAGGAGTGGGGAGTGTTTTTCGCTCTAAACAAATACCCTCCTTCAAGTACTCCGCCTAAACTGTGGAAGTGACACGTAAATGTTATATAGCGCGGTTGTTCCTCATTTAAATAACTTTCATTTGATATATGGCTTGGCGCGATCGGTTGGCTACAACTCGAGATATGACTGAAAGGAACGGGGAGTGTTTTTCGCTCTAAACAAATACCCTCCTTCAAGTAGGGTATTTAGGTTTTTCGCTCTAAACATATAAGGTCCTTCAAGTAAACTATAGAAGTGACACGAAAATATTATATAGCGGGGTTATTCCTCATTTAAAGACCTTTCATTTGATATATGGCTTGACGCGATCGGTTGGCTAGAACTCGAGATATGACTGAAAGGAGTGGGGAGTGTTTTTCGCTTTAAACAAATACACTCCTTCAAGTATTGCGCCTAAACCATAGAAGTGACAGGAAAATGTTATATAGCGCGCTTGTTCCTCATTTAAAGACCTTTCATTTGATATATGGCTTGACGCGATCGGTTGGCTACAACTCGAGATATGAGTGAAAGGAACGGGGAGTGTTTTTCGCTCTAAACAAATACCCTCCTTCAAGTCGGGTATTTAGGTTTTTCGCTCTAAACAAATAAGGTCCTTCAAGTACTGCGCCTAAACTATAGAAGTGACACGAAAATGTTATGTAACGGGGTTATTCCTCATTTAAAGACCTTTCATTTGATATGTGGCTTGACGCGATCGGTTGGCTAGAACTCGAGATATGACTGAAAGGAGTGGGGAGTGTTTTTCGCTCTAAACAAATACCCTCTTTCAAGTAGGGTATTTAGGTTTTTCGCTCTAAACAAATAAGGTCCTTCAAGTACTGCGCCGAAACTATAGAAGTGACACGAAAATGTTATATAGCGGGGTTATTCATTTAAAGACCTTTCATTTGATATATGGCTTGACGCGATCGGTTGGCTAGAACTCGAGATATGACTGAAAGGAGTGGGGAGTGTTTTTCGCTCTAAACAAATACCCTCCTTCAAGTATTGCGCCTAAACTATAGAAGTGACAGGAAAATGTTATATAGCGTGGTTGTTCCTCATTTAAAGACCTTTCATTTGATATATGGCTTGACGCGATCGGTTGGCTACAACTCGAGATATGAGTGAAAGGAACGGGGAGTGTTTTTCGCTCTAAACAAATACCCTCCTTCAGGTAGGGTATATAGGTTTTTCGCTCTAAACAAATAAGGTCCTTCAAGTACTGCGCCTAAACTATAGAAGTGACACGAAAATGTTATAAAGCGGGGTTATTCCTCATTTAAAGACCTTTCATTTGATATGTGGCTTGACGCGATCGGTTGGCTAGAACTCGAGATATGACTGAAAGGAGTGGGGAGTGTTTTTCGCTCTAAACAAATACCCTCCTTCAAGTAGGGTATTTAGGTTTTTCGCTCTAAACAAATAAGGTCCTTCAAGTACTGCGCCTAAACTATAGAAGTGACACGAAAATGTTATATAGCGGGGTTATTCCTCATTTAAAGACCTTTCATTTGATATACGGCTTGGCGCGATCGGTTCGCTAGAACTCGAGATATGACTGAAAGGAGTGGGGAGTGTTTTTTGCTCTAAACAAATACCCTCCTTCAAGTACTGCGCGTAAACTATAGAAGCGACACGAAAAATGTTATATAGCGCGGTTGTTCCTCATTTAAAGACCTTTCATTTGATATATTGCTTGGCGCGATCGGTTGGCTAGAACTCGAGATATGACTGAAAGGAGTGGGGAGTGTTTTTCGCTCTAAACAAATACCCTCCTTCAAGTACTGCGCCTAAACTATGGAAGTGACACGAAAATGTTATATAGCGCGGTTGTTCCTCATTTAAAGACCTTTCATTTGATATATGACATGGCGCGATCGGTTGGCTACAACTCGAGATATGAGTGAAAGGAACGGGGAGTGTTTTTCGCTCTAAACAAATACCCTCCTTCAAGTACTGGGCCTAAACTGTAAAAGTGACACGAAAATGTTATATAGCGCGGTTGTTCCTAATTTAAAGACCTTTCATTTGATATATTGCTTGGCGCGATCGGTTGGCTACAACTCGACATATGAGTGAAAGGAACGGGGAGTGTTTTTCGCTCTAAACAAATACCCTCCTTCAAGTACTGCGCCTAAACTATAGAAGTGACAGGAAAATGTTATATAGCGCGCTTGTTCCTTATTTAAAGACCTTTCATTTGATATATGGCTTGACGCGATCGGTTGGCTAGAACTCGAGATATGACTGAAAGGAGTGGGGAGTGTTTTTCGCTCTAAACAAATACACTCCTTCAAGTACTGCACCTAAACTATGGAAGTGACACGAAAATGTTATATAGCGTGGTTGTTCCTCATTTAAAGACCTTTCATTTGATATATGGCTTGGCGCGATCGGTTGGCTAGAACTCGAGATATGACTGAAAGGAGTGGGGAGTGTTTTTCGCTCTAAACAAATACCCTCCTTCAAGTACTGCGCCTAAACTATAGAAGTGACAGGAAAATGTTATAAAGCGTGGTTGTTCCTCATTTAAAGGCCTTTCATTTTATATATGGCTTGGCGCGATCGGTTGGCTAGAACTCGAGATATGACTGAAAGGACTGGGGAGTGTTTTTCGCTCTAAACAAATACCTCCTTCAAGTACTGCGCCTAAACTGTAGAAGTGACACGAAAATGTTATATAGCGCGGTTGTTCCTAATTTAAAGACCTTTCATTTGATATACGGCTTGACGTGATCGGTTGGCTAGAACTCGAGATATGACTGAAAGGAGTGGGGAGTGTTTTTCGCTCTAAACAAATACACTCCTTCAAGTACTGCGCCTAAACTATAGAAGTGACAGGAAAATATTATATAGCGCGCTTGTTCCTCATTTAAAGACCTTTCATTTGATATATGGCTTGGCGCGATCGGTTGGCTACAACTCGAGATATGACTGAAAGGAACGGAGAGTGTTTTTCGCTCTAAACAAATAAGGTCCTTCAAGTACTGCGCCGAAACTATAGAAGTGACACGAAAATGTTATATAGCGGGGTTATTCCTCATTTAAAGACCTTTCATTTGATATATGGCTTGACGCGATCGGTTGGCTAGAACTCGAGATATGACTGAAAGGAGTGGGGAGTGTTTTTCGCTCTAAACAAATACCCTCCTTCAAGTACTGCGCCTAAACTATAGAAGCGACAGGAAAATGTTATATAGCGCGGTTGTTCCTCATTTAAAGACCTTTCATTTAATATATGGCTTGACGCGATCGGTTGGCTACAACTCGAGATATGAATGAAAGGAACGGGGAGTGTTTTTCGCTCTAAACAAATACCCTCCTTCAAGTAGGGTATTTAGGTTTTTCGCTCTAAACAAATAAGTCCTTCAAGTACTGCGCCTAAACTATAGAAGTGACACGAAAATGTTCCATAGCGGCGTTATTCCTCATTTAAAGACCTTGCATTTGATATATGGCTTGACGCGATCGGTTGGCTAGAACTCCAGATATGACTGAAAGGAGTGGGGAGTGTTTTTCGCTCTAAACAAATACCCTCCTTCAAGTACTGCGCCTAAACTATGGAAGTGACACGAAAATGTTATATAGCGCGGTTGTTCCCCATTTAAAGACCTTTCATTTGATATATGGCTTGACGCGATCGGTTGGCTACAACTCGAGATATGAGTGAAAGGAACGGGGAGTGTTTTTCGCTCTAAACAAATACCCTCCTTCAAGTAGGGTATTTAGGTTTTACGCTCTAAACAAATAAGGTCCTTCAAGTACTGCGCCGAAACTATAGAAGTGACACGAAAATGTTATACAGCGCGGTTGTTCCTCATTTAAAGACCTTTCATTTGATATATGGCTTGGCGCGATCGGTTGGCTAGAACTCGAGATATGACTGAAAGGAGTGGTGAGTGTTTTTCGCTCTAAACAAATACCCTCCTTCAAGTACTGCGCCTAAACTATAGAAGTGACAGGAAAATGTTATATAGCGCGGTTGTTCCTCATTTAAAGACCTTTCATTTGATATATGGCTTGGCGCGATCGGTTGGCTAGAACTCGAGATATGACTGAAAGGAGTGACACTATAGAAGTGACACGAAAATGTTATATAGCGCGGTTATTCCCCTTTCATTTTGTATATGGCTTGGCGCGAGCGGTTGGATAGAACTCGAGATATGACCGAAAGGAGTGGGGAGTGTTTTTCGCTCTAAACAAATACACTCATTTAAGTACTGCGCCTAACCTATAGAAGTGGCACGAAAATGATATAGAGCGCGGTTGTTCCTCATTTAAAGACCTTTCAGTTGATACCTGTCTTCAACCTCAACATCAATCTCAACCTCAGCCTCAACGTCAAAGTCAACCTCAATCTCAACCTCAACCTCATCCTCAACCTCAACTACAACCTCATCTTCAACTTCAACCTCATCCTCAATCTCAATCTCAACATCAACCTCAACCTCAACCTCAACCACAACCTCAACCTCAACCTCAACCTCAACCTCAACCTCAGCCTCAGCCTCAGCCTCAGCCTCAGCCTCAGCCTCAACCTCAACCTCAACCTCAACCACATTCTCAACCTCAACCTCAACCTTAACCGCATTCTCAACCTCAACCTCAACCTTAACTTCAACCTCAACCTTAACTTCAACCTCAACCTCAATCGTAACCTCAAGCTCAACCTCAATTTCAACTTCAACTTTAACCTCATGCTCAACTTCAACTTAAACCGCAACTCACCCTCAACCGTACCTCAACCGTCTCTCAACCGAACCCTCAATCTCAGCGGAGCTCTAACTACGGCCAGCGGAGCCCTACCTATGGCCAGCGGAGCTCTAACTACGGCGAGCGCAGCGCTACCTACTGCCAGCTGAGCGCTACCTACTGCCAGCGGAGCCCTACCTACGGCCAGCGGAGCCCTACCTACTGTCAGCGTAGCCCTACCTACGGCTAGCGGAGCTCTAACTACGGCCAGCGGAGCGCTACCTACTGCCATTGGATCCCTACCTACGGCCAGCGGGCAATATGTAGGGCTCCGCTAGCCGTAGGTGGGGCTACGCTGGCAGTAGGTAGCGCTGCGCTGGCCGTAGGTAGGGCTCCGCTGGCCGTAGTTAGAGCTCCGCTAGCCGTAGGTAGGGCTCCGCTGGCAGTAGGTAGGGCTCCGCTGGCCGTAGGTAGGGCTCCGCTGGCCGTAGTTAGAGGGCTCCGCAGGCAGTAGGTAGCGCTCCGCTGGCCGTAGGTAGGGCTTCGCTGACCGTAGGTAGGGCTCTGCTAGCCGTAGGTAGCGCTCCACTGGCAAGATGTAGCGGTCCGCTTGCCGTAGTTAGAGCTTCGCTTGTAGTATGTGGGGCTCCGATGGCCGTAGGTAGGGCTCTGCTGGCAGTAGGTAGGGCTCCGCTGGCAGTAGGTAGCGCTGCGCTGGCCGTAGATAGGGCTCCGCTGGCCGTAGCTATGGCTCCGCTTGCAGTTGGTAGGGCTCCGCTGGCCAAAGGTAGGACGGTTGAGTGTTTGGTTGAGGGACGGTTGAGTGTTTGGTTGAGGGACGGTTGAGGGACGGTTGAGGTATGGTTGACAAATGGTTAAGGGACGGTTGAGGGACGGTTGAGTGACGGTTGAGGGGTGGTTGAGTGACGGTTAAGGGACGGTTGAGAGACGGTTGAGGGTCGTTTGAGGGACGTTTGAGGGACGTTTGAGGGACGTTTGAGGGACGTTTGAGGGACGTTTGAGGGACGTTTGAGGGACGGTTGAGGGTCGGTTGAGGGTCGGTTGAGGGTCGGTTGAGGGTCGGTTGAGGGTCGGTTGAGGGTCGGTTGAGGGTCGGTTGAGGATCGGTTGAGGGAAGGTTGAGGGAAGGTTGAGGTAAGGTTGAGGGACGGTTGAAAGACGGTTGAGGGACGATTGAGGGACGGTTGAGGGACGGTTGAGCGATGGTTGAGGGATGGTTGAGGGAGGGTTTAGGGTCGGTTGAGAGACGGTTGAGTGACGGTTGAGTGACGGTTGAGTGACGGTTGAGGGGTGGTTGAGGGACGGTTAAGGGAAGGTTGAGAGACGGTTGAGGGCCGTTTGAGGGACGTTTGAGGGACGGTTGAGGGTCGGTTGAGGGTCGGTTGAGGGACTGTTGAGGGAAGGTTGAGGTAAGGTTGAGGGACGGTTGAAAGACGGTTGAGGGACGATTGAGGGACGGTTGAGGGACGGTTGAGCGATGGTTGAGGGATGGTTGAGGGAGGGTTTAGGGTCGGTTGAGAGACGGTTGAGTGACGGTTGAGTGACGGTTGAGTGACGGTTGAGTGACGGTTGAGTGACGGTTGAGGGGTGGTTGAGGGACGGTTAAGGGAAGGTTGAGAGACGGTTGAGGGCCGTTTGAGGGACGTTTGAGGGACGGTTGAGGGTCGGTTGAGGGTCGGTTGAGGGACTGTTGAGGGACGGTTGAGGGACGGTTGAGGGACGGTTGAAGGACGGTTGAGGGACGATTGAGGGACGGTTGAGGGACGGTTGAGCGATGGTTGAGGGATGGTTGAGGGAGGGTTTAGGGTCGGTTGAGAGACGGTTGAGTGACGGTTGAGGGACGGTTGACTGACGGTTGAGGGTTGGTTGAGGGACGGTTAAGGGACGGTTGAGAGACGGTTGAGGGCCGTTTGAGGGACGTTTGAGGGACTGTTGAGGGTCGGTTGAGGGTCGGTTGAGGGAAGGTTGAGGTAAGGTTGAGGGAAGGTTGAGAGACGGTTGAGGGACGGTTGAGGGACGGTTGAGGGACGGTTGAGGGATGTTTGAGGAACGGTTGAGGGACGGTTGAGGGACGGTTGAGGGACGGTTGAGGGACGGTTGAGGGACGGTTGAGGGACGGTTGAGGGACGGTTGAGGGACGGTTGAGGGACGGTTGAGGGACGGTTGAGGGACGGTTGAGGGACGATTGAGGGACGGTTGAGGGACGATTGAGGGACGTTTGAGGGACGTTTGAGGGTCGGTTGAGGGTCGGTTGAGGGTCGGTTGAGGGTCGGTTGAGGGTCGGTTGAGGGACGGTTGAGGGTCGGTTGAGGGTCGGTTGAGGGTAGGTTGAGGGAACGTTGAGGTACGGTTAAGGGACAGTTGTGGGAACGTTGAGGAACGGTTGAGGAAAGGTTGACAGATGGTTGAGGGACGGTTGAGGAACGGTTGAGGAACGGTTGAGGGACGATTGAGGGACGGTTGAGGGACGGTTGAGCGATGGTTGAGGGATGGTTGAGGGATGGTTGAGGGAAGGTTTAGGGTCGGTTGAGAGACGGTTGAGGGAACGGTTGAGGGAAGGTTGAGGGACGGTTGAGGGACGGTTAAGGGACGGTTGGGGGACGGTTGAGGGACGCTTGAGGGACGGTTGAGGGTCGGTTGAGGGTAGGTTGAGGGAAGGTTGAGGTATGGTTAAGGGACAGTTGTGGGAACGTTGAGGAACGGTTGAGGAAAGGTTGACAGATGGTTGAGGGACGGTTGAGGAACGGTTGAGGAACGGTTGAGGAACGGTTGAGGGACGATTGAGGGACGGTTGAGGGACGGTTGAGGGACGGTTGAGGGACGATTGAGGGACGATTGAGGGACGATTGAGGGACGGTTGAGGGACGGTTGAGCGATGGTTGAGGGATGGTTGAGGGATGGTTGAGGGAGGGTTTAGGGTCGGTTGAGAGACGGTTGAGGGAACGGTTGAGGGACGGTTGAGGGACGGTTGAGGGACGGTTGAGGGACGGTTGAGGGACGGTTGAGGGACGGTTGAGGGACGGTTGAGGGACGGTTGAGGGACGATTGAGGGACGGCTGAGGGACGCTTGAGGGACGGTTGAGGGTCGGTTGAGGGTAGGTTGAGGGAAGGTTGAGGTACGGTTAAGGGACACTTGTGGGAACGTTGAGGAACGGTTGAGGAAAGGTTGACAGATGGTTGAGGGACGGTTGAGGAACGGTTGAGGAACGGTTGAGGGACGATTGAGGGACGGTTGAGGGACGGTTGAGCGATGGTTGAGTGATGGTTGAGGGATGGTTGAGGGAGGGTTTAGGGACGGTTGAGAGACGGTTGAGGGCCGTTTGAGGGACGTTTGAGGGACGGTTGAGGGTCGGTTGAGGGTCGGTTGAGGGAACGGTTGAGGGAAGGTTGAGGGACGGTTGAGGGAGGGTTGAGGGACGGTTGGGGGACGGTTAGGGGACGGTTAAGGGACGGTTGAGGGACGGTTGAGGGACGGTTGAGGTACGGTTGAGCGAAAGTTGAGGGTCGGTTGAGGGACGGTTGAGGGACGGTTGAGGGACGGTTGAGGGACGGTTGAGGGACGGTTGAGGGACGGTTGAGGGACGGTTGAGGGTCGGTTGAGGGTCGGTTGAGGGTCGGTTGAGGGTCGGTTGAGGGTCGGTTGAGGGAAGGTTGAGGTAAGGTTGAGGGAAGGTTGAGGGAAGGTTAAGGTAAGGTTGAGGGAAGGTTGAGGTAAGGTTGAGGGAAGGTTGAGGGACGGTTGAGGGACGGTTGAGGGACGGTTGAGGGATGTTTGAGGAACGGTTGAGGGACGATTGAGGGACGGTTGAGGGACGGTTGAGCGATGGTTGAGGGATGGTTGAGGGAGGGTTTAGGGTTGGTTGAGAGACGGTTGAGGGAACGGTTGAGGGAAGGTTGAGGGACGGTTGAGGGAAGGTTAAGGGACGGTTGGGGGACGGTTAAGGGACGGTTATATAGCGCGGTTGTTCCTAATTTAAAGACCTTTCATTTGATATATTGCTTGGCGCGATCGGTTGGCTAGAACTCGAGATATGACTGAAAGGAACGGGGAGTATTTTTCGCTCTAAACAAATACCCTCCTTCAAGTAGGGTATTTAGGTTTTTCGCTCTAAACATATAAGGTCCTTCAAGTACTGCGCCTAAACTATAGAAGTGACACGAAAATGTTATATAGCGGGGTTATTCCTCATTTAAAGACCTTTCATTTGATATATGGCTTGACGCGATCGGTTGGCTAGAACGCGAGATATGACTGAAAGGAGTGGGGAGTGTTTTTCGCTCTAAACAAATACCCTCCTTCAAGTACTGCGCCTAAACTATAGAAGTGACAGGAAAATGTTATATAGCGCGGTTGTACCTCATTTAAAGACCTTTCATTTGATATATGGCTTGGCGCTATCGGTTGGCTAGAACTCGAGATATGACTGAAAGGAGTGGGGAGTGTTTTTCGCTCTAAACAAATACCCTCCTTCAAGTACTGCGCGTAAACTATAGAAGTGACAGGAAAATGTTATATAGCGCGGTTGTTCCTCATTTAAAGACCTTTCATTTGATATATGGCTTGGCGCGATCGGTTGGCTACAACTCGAGATATGACTGAAAGGAACGGGGAGTGTTTTTCGCTCTAAACAAATACCCTCCTTCAAGTAGGGTATTTAGGTTTTTCGCTCTAAACATATAAGGTCCTTTAAGTACTGCGCCTAAACTATAGAAGTGACACGAAAATGTTATATAGCGGGGTTATTCCTCATTTAAAGACCTTTCATTTGATATATGGCTTGACGCGATGGGTTGGCTAGAACTCGAGATATGACTGAAAGGAGTGGGGAGTGTTTTTCGCTCTAAACAAATACCCTCCTTCAAGTACTGCGCATAAACTATAGAAGTGACAGGAAAATGTTATATAGCGCGCTTGTTCCTCATTTAAAGACCTTTCATTTGATATATGGCTTGGCGCGATCGGTTGGCTACAACTCGAGATATGACTGAAAGGAACGGGGAGTGTTTTTCGCTCTAAACAAATTTCCTCCTTCAAGTATTGCGCCTAAACTATAGAAGTGACAGGAAAATGTTATATAGCGCGCTTGTTCCTCATTTAAAGACCTTTCATTTGATATATGGCTTGGCGCGATCGGTTGGCTACAACTCGAGATATGACTGAAAGGAACGGGGAGTGTTTTTCGCTCTAAACAAATACCCTCCTTCAAGTAGGGTATTTAGGTTTTTCGCTCTAAACATATAAGGTCCTTTAAGTACTGCGCCTAAACTATAGAAGTGACACGAAAATGTTATATAGCGGGGTTATTCCTCATTTAAAGACCTTTCATTTGATATATGGCTTGACGCGATGGGTTGGCTAGAACTCGAGATATGACTGAAAGGAGTGGGGAGTGTTTTTCGCTCTAAACAAATACCCTCCTTCAAGTACTGCGCCTAAACTATAGAAGTGACAGGAAAATGTTATATAGCGCGGTTGTTCCTCATTTAAAGACCTTTCATTTGATATATGGCTTGACGCGATCGGTTGGCTAGAACTCGAGATATGACTGAAAGGAGTGGCGAGTGTTTTTCGCTCTAAACAAATACCCTCCTTCAAGTACTGCGCCTAAACTATGGAAGTGACATGAAAATGTTATATAGCGCGGTTGTTCCTCATTTAAAGACCTTTCATTTGATATATGGCTTGGCGCGATCGGTTGGCTAGAACTCGAGATATGACTGAAAGGAGTGGTGAGTGTTTTTCGCTCTAAACAAATACCCTCCTTCAAGTACTGCGCCTAAACTATAGAAGTGACACGAAAATGTTATATAGCGGGGTTATTCCTCATTTAAAGACCTTTCATTTGATATATGGCTTGACGCGATCGGTTGGCTAGAACTCGAGATATGACTGAAAGGAGTGGGGAGTGTTTTTCGCTCTAAACAAATACCCTCCTTCAAGTACTCCGCCTAAACTGTGGAAGTGACACGAAAATGTTATATAGCGCGGTTGTTCCTCATTTAAAGAACTTTCATTTGATATATGGCTTGGCGCGATCGGTTGGCTAGAACTCGAGATATGACTGAAAGGAGTGGTGAGTGTTTTTCGCTCTAAACAAATACACTCCTTCAAGTACTGCGCCTAAACTATAGAAGTGACAGGAAAATGCTATATAGCGCGGTTGTTCCTCATTTAAAGACCTTTCATTTGATATATGGCTTGGCGCGATCGGTTGGCTAGAACTCGAGATATGACTGAAAGAAGTGGGGAGTGTTTTTCGCTCTAAACAAATACCCTCGCTCTAAACAAATACGCTCCTTCAAGTACTGCGCCTAAACTATAGAAGTGACACGAAAATGTTATATAGCGCGGTTGTTCCTCGTTTCATTTGATATATGGCTTGGCGCGATCGGTTGGCTAGAACTCGAGATATGACTGAAAGGAGTGGGGAGTGTTTTTCGCTCTATGCAAATACTCTTCTTCAAGTACTGCGCCTAAACTATAGAAGTGACACGAAAATGTTATATAGCGCGGTTGTTCCCCTTTCATTTTGTATATGGCTTGGCGCGAGCGGTTGGCTAGAACTCGAGATATGACCGAAAGGAGTGGGGAGCCCTACCTACGGCCAGCGGGCAATATGTAGGGCTCCGCTGGCTGTGGGTAGGGCTCCGCTGGCCGTAGGTTGGGCTCCGCTGGCCGTAGGTAGGGCTCCGCTAGCCGTAGGTGGGGCTACGCTGGCAGTAGGTAGCGCTGCGCTGGCCGTAGGTAGGGCTCCGCTGGCCGTAGGTAGGGCTCCGCTGGCCGTAGTTAGAGCTCCGCTATCCGTAGGTAGTGCTACGCTGGCAGTAGGTAGGGCTCCGCTGGCAGTAGGTAGGGCTCCGCTGGCAGTAGGTAGAGCTCCGCTGGCCGTAGGTAGGGCTCCGCTGGCAGTAGGTAGGGCTCCGCTGGCCGTAGGTAGGGCTCCGCTGGCCGTAGGTAGGGCTCCGCTGGCCGTAGTTAGAGCTTCGCTTGTAGTATGTGGGGCTCCGCTGGACGTAGGTAGGGCTCTGCTGGCAGTAGGTAGGGCTCCGCTGGCAGTAGGTAGCGCTGCGCTGGCCGTAGATAGGGCTCCGCTGGCCGTAGCTAGGGCTCCGCTTGCAGTTGGTAGGGCTCCGCTGGCCAAAGGTAGGACGGTTGAGTGTTCGGTTGAGGGACGGTTGAGTGTTCGGTTGAGGGACGGTTGAGTGTTCGGTTGACAAATGGTTAAGGGACGGTTGAGGGACGGTTGAGTGACGGTTGAGGGATGGTTGAGGGGTGGTTGAGGGCTGGTTGAGGGACGGTTAAGGGACGGTTGGGAGACGGTTGAGGGCCGTTTGAGGAACGTTTGAGGGACGTTTGAGGGACGTTTGAGGGACGTTTGAGGGACGGTTGAGGGTCGGTTGAGGGTCGGTTGAGGGTCGGTTGAGGAACGGTTGTGGGAACGTTGAGGAACGGTTGAGGGACGGTTGTGGGAACGGTTGAGGGACGGTTGTGGGAACGGTTGAGGGACGGTTGTGGGAACGTTGAGGAACGGTTGAGGGAAGGTTGACAGGTGGTTGAGGGACGGTTGAGGAACGGTTGAGGGACGATTGAGGGACGGTTGAGCGATGGTTGAGGGATGGTTGAGGGAGGGTTTAGGGTCGGTTGAGAGACGGTTGAGAAACGGTTGAGGGAAGGTTGAGGGACGGTTGAGGGAAGGTTGAGGGAAGGTTGGGGGACGGTTAAGGGACGGTTAAGGGACGGTTGAGGGACGGTTGAGGGACGGTTGAGGGACGGTTGAGGGACGGTTGAGGGACGGTTGAGGGACGGTTGAGGGACGGTTGAGGGTCGGTTGAGGGTCGGTTGAGGGTCGGTTGAGGGTCGGTTGAGGGTCGGTTGAGGTAAGGTTGAGGGAAGGTTGAGGTAAGGTTGAGGGAAGGTTGAGGTAAGGTTGAGGGAAGGTTGAGGGACGGTTGAGGGAAGTTGAGAGGCGGTTGAGAGACGGTTGAGGGACGGTTGAGGGACGGTTGAGGGATGTTTGAGGAACGGTTGAGGGACGATTGAGGGACGGTTGAGGGACGGTTGAGCGATGGTTGAGGGATGGTTGAGGCAGGGTTTAGGGTCGGTTGAGAGACGGTAGAAGGGACGGTTGAGGGAACGGTTGAGAGGCGGTTGAGGGACGGTTGAGGGACGGTTGAGGGACGGTTGAGGGACGGTTGAGGGACGGTTGAGGGACGGTTGAGGGACGGTTGAGGGACGGTTGAGGGACGGTTGAGGGACGCTTGAGGGACGGTTGAGGGATGGTTGAGGTATGGTTGTGGGACGGTTGTGGAAACGTTGAGGAACGGTTGAGGGAAGGTTGACAGATGTTTGAGGGACGGTTGAGGGACGGTTGAGGGCGGTTGAGGCACGGTTGAGGGACGGTTGAGGGACGGTTGAGGGATGGTTGAGGGACGGTTGAGGGACGGTTGAGGGACGGTTGAGAGACGGTTGAGGGACGATTGAGGCACGGTTGAGGGAAGGTTGAGGGACGGTTGGGGGACGGTTCAGGGACGGTTGAGGGACGGTTGAGGGACGATTGAGGGACGGTTGAGGGACGCTTGAGGGACGGTTGAGGGTCGGTTGACGGTAGGTTGAGGGAAGGTTGAGGTACGGTTAAGGGACGGTTGAGGGACCGTAGAGGGATGGTTGAGGTATGGTTGTGGGACGGTTGTGCGACGGTTGAGGAACGGTTGTGGGAACGTTGAGGAACGGTTGAGGGACGGTTGTGGGAACGTTGAGGAACGGTTGAGGGAAGGTTGACAGATGGTTGAGGGACGGTTGAGGAACGGTTGAGGGATGTTTGCGGGAAGGTTGAGAAAAGGTGGAGGGACTGTTGAGGTACAGTTGAGGGACGGTTGAGGGACGGTTGCGGGACGGTTGAGGGACGGTTGAGGGACGGTGGAGGGACGGTTGAAGGACGGTTGAGGTACGGTTGAGGGAGGGTTGAGGGAGGGTTGAGGGACGCTTTAAGGTCGGTTGAGAGACGGTAGAGGGAACGGTTGAGGGAACGGTTGAGGGAACGGTTAAGGGACGGTTGAGAGACGGTTGAGGGCCGTTTGAGGGACGTTTGAGGGACGGTGGAGGGTCGGTTGAGGGTCGGTTGAGGGTCGGTTGAGGGAAGGTTGAGGGATGTTTGAGGAACGGTTGAGGGACGGTTGAGGGACGGTTGAGGGACGGTTGAGGGATGTTTGAGGAACGATTGAGGGACGGTTGAGGGACGGTTAAGGGACGGTTGAGGGACGGTTGAGGGAAGGTTGAAGTAAGGTTGAGGGAAGGTTGAGGTAAGGTTGAGGGAAGGTTGAGGGACGGTTGAGGGACGGTTGAGGGACGGTTGAGGGATGTTTGAGGAACGGTTGAGGGACGGTTGAGGGACGGTTGAGGGACGGTTGAGGGACGGTTGAGGGACGGTTGAGGGATGTTTGAGGAACGATTGAGGGAAGGTTGAGGGACGGTTAAGGGACGGTTGAGGGACGGTTGAGGGACGGTTGAGGGCGGTTGAGGCACGGTTGAGGCACGGTTGAGGGACGGTTGAGGGACGGTTGAGGGACGGTTGAGGGACGGTTGAGGGACGGTTGAGGGACGGTTGAGGGACGGTTGAGGGACGGTTGAGGGACGGTTGAGGGACGGTTGAGGGACGGTTGAGGGACGGTTGAGGGACGGTTGAGGGACGGTTGAGGGACGGTTGAGGGACGATTGAGGGACGGTTGAGGGACGCTTGAGGGACGGTTGAGGGTCGGTTGAGGTACGGTTAAGGGACGGTTGAGGGACCGTAGAGGGATGGTTGAGGTATGGTTGTGGGACGGTTGTGAGACGGTTGAGGAACGGTTGTGGGAACGTTGAGGAACGGTTGAGGGACGGTTGTGGGAACGGTTGAGGGACGGTTGTGGGAACGGTTGAGGGACGGTTGTGGGAACGTTGAGGAACGGTTGAGGGAAGGTTGACAGGTGGTTGAGGGACGGTTGAGGAACGGTTGAGGGACGATTGAGGGACGGTTGAGCGATGGTTGAGGGATGGTTGAGGGAGGGTTTAGGGTCGGTTGAGAGACGGTTGAGAAACGGTTGAGGGAAGGTTGAGGGACGGTTGAGGGAAGGTTGAGGGAAGGTTGGGGGACGGTTAAGGGACGGTTGAGGGACGGTTGAGGGACGGTTGAGGGACGGTTGAGGGACGGTTGAGGGACGGTTGAGGGACGGTTGAGGGTCGGTTGAGGGTCGGTTGAGGGTCGGTTGAGGGTCGGTTGAGGGTCGGTTGAGGGTCGGTTGAGGGTCGGTTGAGGTAAGGTTGAGGGAAGGTTGAGGTAAGGTTGAGGGAAGGTTGAGGTAAGGTTGAGGGAAGGTTGAGGGACGGTTGAGGGAAGTTGAGAGGCGGTTGAGAGACGGTTGAGGGACGGTTGAGGGACGGTTGAGGGATGTTTGAGGAACGGTTGAGGGACGATTGAGGGACGGTTGAGGGACGGTTGAGCGATGGTTGAGGGATGGTTGAGGCAGGGTTTAGGGTCGGTTGAGAGACGGTAGAAGGAACGGTTGAGGGAACGGTTGAGGGAACGGTTGAGAGGCGGTTGAGGGACGGTTGAGGAACGGTTGAGGGACGGTTGAGGGACGGTTGAGGGACGGTTGAGGGACGGTTGAGGGACGGTTGAGGGACGGTTGAGGGACGCTTGAGGGACGGTTGAGGGATGGTTGAGGTATGGTTGTGGGACGGTTGTGGAAACGTTGAGGAACGGTTGAGGGAAGGTTGACAGATGTTTGAGGGACGGTTGAGGGACGGTTGAGGGCGGTTGAGGGACGGTTGAGGGATGGTTGAGGGACGGTTGAGGGACGGTTGAGGGACGGTTGAGAGACGGTTGAGGGACGATTGAGGCACGGTTGAGGGAAGGTTGAGGGACGGTTGGGGGACGATTCAGGGACGGTTGAGGGACGGTTGAGGGACGATTGAGGGACGGTTGAGGGACGCTTGAGGGACGGTTGAGGGTCGGTTGACGGTAGGTTGAGGGAAGGTTGAGGTACGGTTAAGGGACGGTTGAGGGACCGTAGAGGGATGGTTGAGGTATGGTTGTGGGACGGTTGTGAGACGGTTGAGGAACGGTTGTGGGAACGTTGAGGAACGGTTGAGGGACGGTTGAGGGACGGTTGAGGGATGTTTGAGGAACGATTGAGGGAAGGTTGAGGGACGGTTAAGGGACGGTTGAGGGACGGTTGAGGGACGGTTGAGGGCGGTTGAGGCACGGTTGAGGCACGGTTGAGGGACGGTTGAGGGACGGTTGAGGGACGGTTGAGGGACGGTTGAGGGACGGTTGAGGGACGGTTGAGGGACGGTTGAGGGACGGTTGAGGGACGGTTGAGGGACGGTTGAGGGACGGTTGAGGGACGGTTGAGGGACGGTTGAGGGACGGTTGAGGGACGGTTGAGGGACGGTTGAGGGACGATTGAGGGACGGTTGAGGGACGCTTGAGGGACGGTTGAGGGTCGGTTGAGGTACGGTTAAGGGACGGTTGAGGGACCGTAGAGGGATGGTTGAGGTATGGTTGTGGGACGGTTGTGAGACGGTTGAGGAACGGTTGTGGGAACGTTGAGGAACGGTTGAGGGACGGTTGTGGGAACGGTTGAGGGACGGTTGTGGGAACGGTTGAGGGACGGTTGTGGGAACGTTGAGGAACGGTTGAGGGAAGGTTGACAGGTGGTTGAGGGACGGTTGAGGAACGGTTGAGGGACGATTGAGGGACGGTTGAGCGATGGTTGAGGGATGGTTGAGGGAGGGTTTAGGGTCGGTTGAGAGACGGTTGAGAAACGGTTGAGGGAAGGTTGAGGGACGGTTGAGGGAAGGTTGAGGGAAGGTTGGGGGACGGTTAAGGGACGGTTGAGGGACGGTTGAGGGACGGTTGAGGGACGGTTGAGGGACGGTTGAGGGACGGTTGAGGGACGGTTGAGGGTCGGTTGAGGGTCGGTTGAGGGTCGGTTGAGGGTCGGTTGAGGGTCGGTTGAGGGTCGGTTGAGGGTCGGTTGAGGTAAGGTTGAGGGAAGGTTGAGGTAAGGTTGAGGGAAGGTTGAGGTAAGGTTGAGGGAAGGTTGAGGGACGGTTGAGGGAAGTTGAGAGGCGGTTGAGAGACGGTTGAGGGACGGTTGAGGGACGGTTGAGGGATGTTTGAGGAACGGTTGAGGGACGATTGAGGGACGGTTGAGGGACGGTTGAGCGATGGTTGAGGGATGGTTGAGGCAGGGTTTAGGGTCGGTTGAGAGACGGTAGAAGGAACGGTTGAGGGAACGGTTGAGGGAACGGTTGAGAGGCGGTTGAGGGACGGTTGAGGAACGGTTGAGGGACGGTTGAGGGACGGTTGAGGGACGGTTGAGGGACGGTTGAGGGACGGTTGAGGGACGGTTGAGGGACGCTTGAGGGACGGTTGAGGGATGGTTGAGGTATGGTTGTGGGACGGTTGTGGAAACGTTGAGGAACGGTTGAGGGAAGGTTGACAGATGTTTGAGGGACGGTTGAGGGACGGTTGAGGGCGGTTGAGGGACGGTTGAGGGATGGTTGAGGGACGGTTGAGGGACGGTTGAGGGACGGTTGAGAGACGGTTGAGGGACGATTGAGGCACGGTTGAGGGAAGGTTGAGGGACGGTTGGGGGACGATTCAGGGACGGTTGAGGGACGGTTGAGGGACGATTGAGGGACGGTTGAGGGACGCTTGAGGGACGGTTGAGGGTCGGTTGACGGTAGGTTGAGGGAAGGTTGAGGTACGGTTAAGGGACGGTTGAGGGACCGTAGAGGGATGGTTGAGGTATGGTTGTGGGACGGTTGTGAGACGGTTGAGGAACGGTTGTGGGAACGTTGAGGAACGGTTGAGGGACGGTTGTGGGAACGTTGAGGAACGGTTGAGGGAAGGTTGACAGATGGTTGAGGGACGGTTGAGGAACGGTTGAGGAACGGTTGAGGGATGTTTGCGGGAAGGTTGAGAAAAGGTGGAGGGACTGTTGAGGTACAGTTGAGGGACGGTTGAGGGACGGTTGCGGAACGGTTGAGGGACGGTTGAGGGACGGTGGAGGGACGGTTGAAGGACGGTTGAGGTACGGTTGAGGGAGGGTTGAGGGACGCTTTAAGGTCGGTTGAGAGACGGTAGAGGGAACGGTTGAGGGAACGGTTGAGGGAACGGTTGAGAGGAGGTTGAGGGACGGTTGAGGGACGGTTGAGGGACGGTTGAGGGACGGTTGAGGGACGGTTGAGGGACGGTTGAGGGACGGTTGAGGGACGGTTGAGGGACGGTTGAGGGACGGTTGAGGGACGGTTGAGGGATGGTTGTGGGACGGTTGTGGGAACGTTGAGGAACGGTTGAGGGAAGGTTGACAGATGTTTGAGGGACGGTTGAGGAACGGTTGAGGGATGTTTGAGGGACGTTTGAGAAACAGTTGAGGGACGGTTGAGGGACGGTTGAGGGACGGTTGAGGGACGGTTGAGGGACGGTTGAGGGACGGTTGAGGGACGGTTGAGGGACGGTTGAGGGACGGTTGAGAGACGTTTGAGGGAGGGTTGAGGGAACGTTGAGGAACGGTTGAGGGACGGTTGTGGGAACGTGGAAGAACGGTTGAGGGAAGGTTGACAGATGTTTGAGAGACGGTTGAGGAACGGTTGAGGGATGTTTGAGGGACGGTTGAGAAACGGTTGAGGGAACGGTTGAGGGACGGTTGAGGGACGGTTGAGAAACGGTTAAGGGACAGTTGAGAGACCGTACAGGGACGGTTGAGGGAGGGTTGAGGGACGGTTGAGGGACGGTTGAGGGACGGTTGAGGGACGGTTGAGGGACGGTTGAGAGACGTTTGAGGGAGGGTTGAGGGAACGTTGAGGAACGGTTGAGGGACGGTTGTGGGAACGTTGAAGAACGGTTGACTGAAGGTTGACAGATGTTTGAGGGACGGTTGAGGAACGGTTGAGGGATGTTTGAGGAACGGTTGAGAAACGGTTGAGGGAACGGTTGAGGGACGGTTGAGGGACGGTTGAGGGACGGTTGAGGGACGGTTGAGGGACGGTTGAGAAACGGTTAAGGGACAGTTGAGAGACCGTACAGGGACGGTTGAGGGAGGGTTGAGGGACGTTTTAGGGTCGGTTGAGGGACGGTTGAGAGACGATGAGGGAGGGTTGAGGGAACGTTGAGGAACGGTTGACGGAAGGTTGACAGATATTTGAGGAGTGGTTGAGGGAAGGTTGACAGATTTTTGAGGGACGGTTGAGGAACGGTTGAGGGATGTTTGAGGGACGGTTGAGGGAACGGTTGAGGTATGTTTGAGGGACGGTTGAGAAGCGGTTGAGGGAACGGTTGAGGGAACGATTGAGGGATGTTTCAGGGACGGTTGAGAAACGGTTGAGGGACGGTTGAGAGACGTTTGAGGGATGTTTGAGGGATGTTTGAGGGACGGTTTAGGGAACGGTTGAGGGATGGTTGAGGGACGGTTGGAGGACGGTTGAAGGACGGTTGAAGGACGGTTGAGGGACGGTTGAGGGACGGTTGAGTGTTGGTTGAGGGGTGGTTGAGGGACGGTTAAGGGACGGTTGAGAGACGGTTGAGGGCCGTTTGAGGGACGCTTGAGGGACGTTTGAGGGACGGTTGAGGGTCGGTTGAGGGTCGGTTGAGGGAAGGGTTGGCTAGAACTTGAGATATGACTGAAAGGATTGGGGAGTGTTTTTCGCTCTAAAAAAATACACTCCTTCAAGTACTGCGCGTAAACTATAGAAGTGACACGAAAACGTTATATAGCGCGGTTGTTCCTCATTTAAAGACCTTTCAGTTGATACCTGTCTTTAACCTCAACATCAATCTCAACCTCAGCCTCAACGTCAAAGTCAACCTCAACCTCAACCTCAACCTCAACCTCATCCTCAACCTCAACTACAACCTCATTTAAAGACCTTTCAGTTGATACCTGTCTTCAACCTCAACATCAATCTCAACCTCAGCCTCAACGTCAAAGTCAACCTCAACCTCAACCTCAACCTCAACCTCAACTACAACCTCATCTTCAACTTCAACCTCATCCTCAATCTCAATCGCAACATCAACCTCAACCTCAAACCTCAAACCTCAACCTGCGCCTAAACTATAGAAGTGACAGGAAAATGTTATATAGCGCGGTTGTTCCTCATTTAAAGACCTTTCATTTGATATATGGCTTGGCGCGATCGGTTGGCTAGAACTCGAGATATGACTGAAAGGAGTGGGGAGTGTTTTTCGCTCTAAACAAATAATCTCCTTCAAGTACTACGCCTAAACTGTAGAAGTGACACGAAAATGTTATATAGCGCGGTTGTTCCTCATTTAAAGACCTTTCATTTGATATATGGCTTGACGCGATCGGTTGGCTACAACTCGAGATATGAGTGAAAGGAATGGGGAGTGTTTTTCGCTCTAAACAAATACCCTCGCTCTAAACAAATACGCTCCTTGAAGTACTGCGCCTAAACTATAGAAGTGACACGAAAATGTTATATAGCGCGGTTGTTCCTCATTTAAAGACCTTTCATTCAAATGTTATATAGCGCGGTTGTTGGATATATATATGGCTTGGCGCGATCGGTTGGCTAGAACTCGAGATATGACTGAAAGGAGTGGGGAGTGTTTCTCGCTCTAAACAAATACCCTCCTTCAAGTACTGCGCCTAAACTGTAGAAGTGACCCGAAAATTTTATATAGCGCGGTTGTTCCTCATTTAAAGACCTTTCATTTGATATATGGCTTGGCGCGATCAGTTGACTAGAACTCGAGATATGACTGAAAGGAGTGGGGAGTGTTTTTCGCTCTAAACAAATACCCTCCTTCAAGTACTGCGCCTAAACTGTAGAAGTGACAGGAAAATGTTATATAGCGCGGTTATGACTCGAGATATGACTGAAAGGAGTGGGGAGTGTTTTTCGCTCTAAACAAATACCCTCCTTCAAGTACTGCGCCTAAACTGTAGAAGTGACCCGAAAATTTTATATAGCGCGGTTGTTCCTCATTTAAAGACCTTTCATTTGATATATGGCTTGGCGCGATCAGTTGACTAGAACTCGAGATATGACTGAAAGGAGTGGGGAGTGTTTTTCGCTCTAAACAAATACCCTCCTTCAAGTACTGCGCCTAAACTGTAGAAGTGACAGGAAAATGTTATATAGCGCGGTTGTTCCTCATTTAAAGACCTTTAGTAGTATGGAAAGGTCTGTTCTGGGCCAACTGTGTGCCATGGCAAAATGCTTTACGTGTGTTAGAGTGAGATAGCTCTATACGGATACTGTAAGAGCGATTGAGAAGGCAATAGAAGCTTTGGACAGACATCTGTTTGGCGATATGCTTTACGTGTGTTAGAGGGAGATGCGGCTATACGGGTTGTGAGTGTGAGTGAAAAGGAGATACGGACAGATAATCCGATGGACGGACGGACAGAAATATATACAGACGGACTGACAAATAGACAGACGGTCATACAAGGGAGGGGAAGGGAAGGAAGGGGAATGTGTGTGATCGAAGCGATAGGAGAGCAGCAGTTTCAGATGATCGTTGTGTAGGAACGTGTTGTTGTTGTTATTTGTTGTAATATGATTTTTGTAGCGAACGTGATCGTCGGTCCACAGAGTTAGTGTAAACAAATTTCGGTGTTTTAAACGAAGTGCCGTCGACTGAGTTGGTGTAATAAAATTTCGGTGATTGTTTTGACTATTTAATTGCTTATGTTGTTGTTGTTGTTGTTATTTGTTTTAATAGAAATCTTATAGTAGAACAGATCGCCGTGGAGTTAATGCAAACAAATTCCGTTGGTTTCCCTTTTCTTGCCTATGCTGTTGTTGTTGTGGATTTGTTTTCAATACTTGGTGACATGTGGTAGGATTATGTGTATGTCCAATGCGTGGCACGACAGAAGATTTTTTTTGTTTCTGTTCTTTTTTTCTTTGCAATGTATTTTGGGAATGCCTTTCTTGTGAGCTATTTTTTTGTTTTAGTAAATGAATTGAGACCCTTTCAAGTTTCTTGGAACTTGAATTCTTGGTGAACCAAATCTAAGCTTGCTAAAAACGGGAATAATATGAGTTCATTGAACAAATGTAGGGTTGATATTTCTTTTTTTTTCTTACAAATGTAGGTCATTTTGCTATAGGCCTTCTAGTATGTATGTTTGTGTGTTTGTGCTGTTTTCTTACATAAGATTAGGGTGCCCATGGAGTTAGTGTAATAAAATTTCGGTAAATTAATTTCTTTAATTACTTATGCCGTAGAATTGTAGTTCATATGGTAGTTAATATTTTTTAAGCGCGGATCACTGATATGATGTATACAAAGTTGGTGATCGTTATTGTTCTGGTTAAATTAAAAGAGATTTATTTGACGATGCTGTTGTTTTTCTTTTTAAGCAATTATGTTCTTATTGTGTAGCAATACGTTTTATTGGTATCGGTAAGGAATTCCGTTCTTAAGATCAATGACATTTCAAGAACATTCATCTTTTATCGTTCTTTTATTTTTAGTAAACAGAAAAGTTTAGTTTTTGGTTGCTACAATTGTGGGTCATCCCATTTCATTAAAAATACATATATACATACATATACATATACATATACATATACATACATATACATGTATATACATACATAAGGTTGATTTTGCTTCAGTACAAATGGAGAGCATGAAGATGCTGTTCTGTTTTGAAGTTTACTTTTCATATGTTCATATTTTAATATATATGTACGTATGTAGGTATGCAAATGCGTATAACTATAAGTATATGTATGTGTGTAATGTTTATTAGTTCTCATGGATAAGACGCAGTATGGACATTGACAAGAAGTGTTTATAGGCAATGCTGTATACTTATTCATAATGAATGCTTCGGGTAAGCTCTGTAAGCTTCGGATTTATGCTTCGGCTCGGTTCTTATGCTTCGGGTCTGCTTCTATGCTACGGCTTTTCATTATTCAACAGTTTTGCAAATAGAACACATATGCTATAAGACCTCGCGCAATTATATTAGACAAACAGTCTTTCATCATTCCTCCGTATGTTAAGAACGTGCTAAACAAGTGAAAAACAAAACTAAACATCAAACAAAAAAAATTAATTTAAAATTATAAACAAATAATTTGTGTGAAAATTTAAATATAGTACTTAAAAACAGTGCAGCAGAGAAACAACGAAGCCAAGGAAACTCAAAGAAGAAAAAAAGATAAAGTTTTCTCTAAATTGTGAGATTCCTGGAGTTTAATAAACAATAAATCCATAGTATTTATTGTTTATAATACCTTTAACAACAAATTAAATTGTTTATAGTGTGTGCTTTAAACATTTATTTAGAAAACTTAAACAAAACAACATGCAATTCATATGTGAAAAGTGCAACGCTGCTTATGCATCAAAAGGTAACTTAACTCGGCACACAAAGGCAAAACATGAATATAAATTTTTAAAATGCCAAGAGTGTGACGCGAAATTTGAGCGTAATTACCAGTTACATGAGCATACAAATAAGTCTCACAGAAATGAAGGATCTGATAGTTCAAGTGAATTAAGTGTCCTACAACGAACCACATCATATTGCGCCGGATGTGCAAAACACATTGAATTAAAAAATTGGGCATACCATATGAGAACAAACGCACACAAGCAAAAATGTTGTGTTCCGACTAACAGCAGTAAGCTGAAATCTATAAGAGATAACTTCAACGAGAGAATAGAGTCTCTCATTTACGAAAATAAAGATTTGGGTATTCTCTTGCCGGAAGAATTCCTCCACAAAGGGAAAAATGACATGATACTAGAGCTGATTAACGTCCTCGAAAAGCATATGTCTTTTAAATTTAATTTGGAGTTGTTCTGTGAGTTTGTTAAAACATCTGACGATAATCAAATCCTTCCAAACGAAAATGATGATATTGCAATTACAAAACCAGCTAGACCAGATTCTCAGCCAAAAATTTGAAAGCTTATTAAGTAAGCTCACAGAATTCCAAGAAAGAGACAGTGGCTGGGCTCTATCTAAAATATGCCATGTAGAGATTAATATTAATCAGTACAGGCCATTAAAGGGATCCTCGTATTTGCCTCTACCAAAAGTTTTAGATAACAAGAAAGCATGCATAAATGTACGCAATGATGACGAATACTGCTTCAAGTGGGCAGTCGTAGCTGCTCTTAGCCCCACTGTGGATCATTCTTATAGGCCACAGAACTACAACATTACCAATATCCAAGATAGTATAGTTAGACTATCAAATGGAATTGTGGTCAACTTTGAGCGCTTAACTTTTCCTTTACCGCTCACAGAGATTTCGGATTTCGAACGACTAAATAATAGTATAAGCATAAACGTTTTCGGCTTTGATGAACAGCTTGGAGCTATAATAGGACCATTTTATAGCACTCAAGCTGAAAAAGAACATCACATCAACATGCTGCTTATCCAAGACTTGGATCTTTCACACTACGTTTGGATAAAATCTATTTCAAGGTGGGTTATAAAAATTTTAAAACTACTTTTAAATTGTAATAAACCTTATGTTATATTATTTTTTTATCACTTTTTTTGCAATTGGTTTTTTTAATACTTTCAGAATATTTTAGATTATTCAATTTGCCAATTTAAATAATTTGTTTAATTTTAGTTATAAATTTGGTTTTTTGTTTTTCTATTTTCTTGTTCTCAATAGACTTGTACGCAGCCAGCTGACTAAAAGAACTCTTGCTACACACTTTTGTAACACCTGCCTGCAGTATTCCAGAAATAATAATATAATGAAGAGCCATAGAGACGAATGTAACAAAACTGTTACAGTAATGCCGGAGTTGGAGAAGGCCACAATCAGGTTTAAGAACTACGAGCGCAGGTTGGACGTTCCGTTTGTAGTTTACGCAGATTTTGAATGCGTTTTAAGTAGTTTAGATATTGATAATAAAAAGTTTATTTGTAAGCACATTCCGGTAGCTTTCAGTTACAATATACATTGTAGTTTTAACCATAGTCTAAGTAAATTTGTAATTTATTCAGGAGAGGATGCTCCCAAAAAAATGATTGAGTACTTGGTTAGGGATATTATAGATATTTACAATAAGTATTTAAGTAAAACCACAGCTATGGCCTCTTTAACTTCTCAGCAGCTAAACCAACAATTACTAAGCAAACACTGTCATATTTGCAGTAAAGATTTGGGCTCTGACAGGGTGGCAGACCATTGCCATCTCACTGGCGAATACAGGGGTCCAGCACACAATAGCTGCAACCTCCAATATCAAATAGCCAAATTTATTCCAGTGTTCTTTCATAATTTTTCCGGATACGACGCCCACTTATTCATGAAAGAGCTAAATCTTATTGAGGGTGATATTAAAGTTATACCATTGAATAAGGAGTTGTATGTATCCCTTTCAAAATATATAAAAGTTACTGAAAACAAAACGATAGAGTTACGATTTTTAGATTCCTTCCGATTTATGGCCGCTAGCTTGGATAGTTTAGCTAAAAACTTATCGGAGTCTGATTTCAAAACTATTCGCCAAGTGTATTCAAATGATAATGAGTTTACACTACTAACAAGAAAAGGTGTATTCCCTTACGAATATATTAATTCATTCGATCGTCTGAAGGAAACTTCTCTCCCTTCTCAGGACAAATTCTTTAGTCGTTTTATAAATAAATCTTGTTCTGACGAAGATTACGAACATGCATTAAAGGTTTGGAACGTCTTTAAATGCCATACACTAAACGATTACATGCTTCTATATCTGAAAACAGATGTTTTAATTTTAACAGATATTTTTGAAAATTTTAGAAATATATGCAAACATATTTATGAACTAGATCCTTGCCAATATTACACTGCTCCCGGCTTATCTTGGGATGCAATGCTCAAAACCACTCGGATAGAACTGGAACTGTTTACAGATATAGACATGTATCTGTTTGTTCAGAGGAGTATAAGGGGAGGCATTGTCCAATGTTCAAAAAGGCATTCAAGAGCGAACAATAAATATATGATGGATTACGATTGCAATAAGCCATCAGAATATTTAATGTATTTGGATGCCAATAATTTATATGGGTGGGCAATGTCTCAATGTTTACCTTACGGAGGTTTCGAGTGGCTTAAAGATGTTGAAAAGTTTAATGTTTTAGAAATTGCGGAAAACTCATCTTTCGGCTATATATTGGAAGTTGATCTAGAATATCCAGAAAGTCTTCACGATTCTCACAACGACTTACCATTTTGCGCGGAAAATAAAATACCTCCTAATTCGAAGTCCAATAAACTTATTACGGATTTAACCAACAAAACTAATTATACAATTCATTACAAGAACCTGCAACAATGCCTAAGAAATGGCTTGCAGATTAAGAAAATACACAGAATATTACAATTTAAGCAGTCTTGTTGGTTAAAGAAGTACATTGATTTAAATACTTACCATAGAACAATAGCTAAAAACAGCTTCGAGAAAAACTTTTTTAAACTCCTTAATAATGCGGTATATGGAAAGACTATGGAAAATGTAGACAAAAGAAAGAATGTAAAAATTGTTACTGAATGGGAAAGTAAAGGAAGACGTTTAGGAGCACGAGCTCTAATAGCGAAACCAAATTTCCACAGCATGTCTTATTTTACACATGAAATTGTTGCTGTGCAAATGAGTAGAGTTCGCTCGATCTATAATAAACCAATTTACTTGGGATTTGTTGTTCTAGAATTGTCCAAGTGGAAAATGTATGATTTCCACTATGATTTCATGAAGCCTAAATTTACAACAAGACTCAGCTTAAACTACATGGATACTGATTCCTTTATTTATTCTATCCAATGTGAAGATTTTTATAACGATATTCGTGACGATGTCGATTCAAAATTTGATACATCCGAATATTCGCCCAACAATCCTTTCCATATGCCGCTTAGAAATAGTAAAATCCTTGGTATGATGAAGGATGAAAACAAAGGAAAAATTATGAAGGAATTTATAGGTCTCCGTTCCAAAATGTATACAACGCAAGTTGTTGGCTGCGGGGAAATTAAAAAGGCCAAAGGTGTCAAGGCCACAGCTTTAGATAAATTAAGTTTAAGTGATTATAAATATTGTTTAGTTCATAAGAAAATTATATATGGAGACATGTACATTTTTAGATCCAAGCTCCATGATATATATACAGAGCATGTACGTAAAATAGCTTTAAGTCCATTAGATGATAAACGTAAAATTAAGGCAGATGGTGTCAACACATATGCGTGGGGACATTATCGAATAGATTTAGAACTAAGCTTAGATAGTGATCAAGATATGTTAGAAGCATAAAATATTAACTGAAACTTTTATATAATAAATAAGAAAAACTTTGTAAATATATAAGTAAAATTTTTTTATTCATATTAATAAAGCTGTAAATTTAACATTTGAAAAAAGAAACAATTAGAAACTTTTATTTATTATTGATGAAATACATATCTGTTTGCGATTGCATTCTCCAGTGCACAGTATCAATCATGGGAATGACACATCTTTTTTAGTAAGTATATCTCTCCATTGTTTCAAAATTTACATGGGCCATTTGTACAACTTCAATTACAGCTTTTCTTAGAAACTGTTCAATTTAATTGTCCTTTACGACTCCTTCAACACAGACAATTTGCTTTTTAATAATCGAGAGAGTTTGCATGGGTAGAAATAACTCTAACTTATATCCAACCTACTTGTATACACGAATTCCTATACATTGGAGTCTTGAAAATAAAAAATTTTATAATTATTTTTAAACAAGACGAAAAGAAGTTAGAATATATGCAACAAACATGTTATACAGATATAACATTGAAAAGTTTTTGAAAATATTTACATTTCGGTGTTGGGAAGATGAAAAAAGTATATTTGCAGCTATGAACAACGACGATTGACCGTTGGTGTTACGAAATAGTATTTAGTATTTATATACAACTATGACCTAGAAACTTGTATCCTACCTTTATTTAATAACAAATACCTCAGTAAATTTTACAATAAAGCAACCTAATGAAAGCAGACAGCAATCAACCTGAGCAAAATACTTAGCATCAATCATCCTGAAGAGTATTGTTATTATCAATCTCAACAATATCCTCAACTTGAACATCAGAATCACAAAATAATTTTAGCATTGATCTGAACATGATGCTTTCGTAAAACTAAGTTAGGACAATAAAATATTTAATTTGTAACACTTTGTTGTTTTAATGGGAATTAGATTTGAAATATGTTAAAATTTAAAGTGGACCACAAATTTCAAAGTGGTGGTGGAAGAGATGAGGTAGAATATATGTCGTCTCGTTCAATACAGCTACCTTAAAATTGCTCCGCGAATCACTTCTATTGTTGGGTATGTGACACTACTACTGAACAGCTATCAGATCAGCTATAAACAGCTATCAGATCAGCATAAACTGCTATCTGATCAGCTATAAACTGCTATCTGACCAGCATAAACAGCTATCAGATCAGCTATAAACTGCTATCTGATCAGCATAAACAGCTATCTGATCAGCATAAACAGCTATCTGATCAGCTATAAACAGCTATCAGATCAGCATAAACTGCTACCTATCTGATAGCTGTTTATAGCTGATCAGATACCTGTTTATATCTGATCATATAGCTGTTTATAGCTGATCAGTTAGCTGTTTATAGCTGATCAGATAGCTGTTTATGCTGATCAGATAGCAGTTTATGCTGATCAGATAGCAGTTTATGCTGATCTGATAGCTGTTTATGCTGATCAGATAGCAGTTTATAGCTGATCAGATAGCTGTTCAGTAGTAGTGTCACATACCCAACAATAGAAGTGATTCGCGGAGCAATTTTAAGGTAGCTGTATTGAACGAGACGACATATATTCTACCTCATCTCTTCCACCACCACTTTGAAATTTGTGGTCCACTTTAAATTTTAACATATTTCAAATCTAATTCCCATTAAAACAACAAAGTGTTACAAATTAAATATTTTATTGTCCTAACTTAGTTTTACGAAAGCATCATGTTCAGATCAATGCTAAAATTATTTTGTGATTCTGATGTTCAAGTTGAGGATATTGTTGAGATTGATAATAACAATACTCTTCAGGATGATTGATGCTAAGTATTTTGCTCAGGTTGATTGCTGTCTGCTTTCATTAGGTTGCTTTATTGTAAAATTTACTGAGGTATTTGTTATTAAATAAAGGTAGGATACAAGTTTCTAGGTCATAGTTGTATATAAATACTAAATACTATTTCGTAACACCAACGGTCAATCGTCGTTGTTCATAGCTGCAAATATACTTTTTTCATCTTCCCAACACCGAAATGTAAATATTTTCAAAAACTTTTCAATGTTATATCTGTATAACATGTTTGTTGCATATATTCTAACTTCTTTTCGTCTTGTTTAAAAATAATTATAAAATTTTTTATTTTCAAGACTCCAATGTATAGGAATTCGTGTATACAAGTAGGTTGGATATAAGTTAGAGTTATTTCTACCCATGCAAACTCTCTCGATTATTAAAAAGCAAATTGTCTGTGTTGAAGGAGTCGTAAAGGACAATTAAATTGAACAGTTTCTAAGAAAAGCTGTAATTGAAGTTGTACAAATGGCCCATGTAAATTTTGAAACAATGGAGAGATATACTTACTAAAAAAGATGTGTCATTCCCATGATTGATACTGTGCACTGGAGAATGCAATCGCAAACAGATATGTATTTCATCAATAATAAATAAAAGTTTCTAATTGTTTCTTTTTTCAAATGTTAAATTTACAGCTTTATTAATATGAATAAAAAAATTTTACTTATATATTTACAAAGTTTTTCTTATTTATTATATAAAAGTTTCAGTTAATATTTTATGCTTCTAACATATCTTGATCACTATCTAAGCTTAGTTCTAAATCTATTCGATAATGTCCCCACGCATATGTGTTGACACCATCTGCCTTAATTTTACGTTTATCATCTAATGGACTTAAAGCTATTTTACGTACATGCTCTGTATATATATCATGGAGCTTGGATCTAAAAATGTACATGTCTCCATATATAATTTTCTTATGAACTAAACAATATTTATAATCACTTAAACTTAATTTATCTAAAGCTGTGGCCTTGACACCTTTGGCCTTTTTAATTTCCCCGCAGCCAACAACTTGCGTTGTATACATTTTGGAACGGAGACCTATAAATTCCTTCATAATTTTTCCTTTGTTTTCATCCTTCATCATACCAAGGATTTTACTATTTCTAAGCGGCATATGGAAAGGATTGTTGGGCGAATATTCGGATGTATCAAATTTTGAATCGACATCGTCACGAATATCGTTATAAAAATCTTCACATTGGATAGAATAAATAAAGGAATCAGTATCCATGTAGTTTAAGCTGAGTCTTGTTGTAAATTTAGGCTTCATGAAATCATAGTGGAAATCATACATTTTCCACTTGGACAATTCTAGAACAACAAATCCCAAGTAAATTGGTTTATTATAGATCGAGCGAACTCTACTCATTTGCACAGCAACAATTTCATGTGTAAAATAAGACATGCTGTGGAAATTTGGTTTCGCTATTAGAGCTCGTGCTCCTAAACGTCTTCCTTTACTTTCCCATTCAGTAACAATTTTTACATTCTTTCTTTTGTCTACATTTTCCATAGTCTTTCCATATACCGCATTATTAAGGAGTTTAAAAAAGTTTTTCTCGAAGCTGTTTTTAGCTATTGTTCTATGGTAAGTATTTAAATCAATGTACTTCTTTAACCAACAAGACTGCTTAAATTGTAATATTCTGTGTATTTTCTTAATCTGCAAGCCATTTCTTAGGCATTGTTGCAGGTTCTTGTAATGAATTGTATAATTAGTTTTGTTGGTTAAATCCGTAATAAGTTTATTGGACTTCGAATTAGGAGGTATTTTATTTTCCGCGCAAAATGGTAAGTCGTTGTGAGAATCGTGAAGACTTTCTGGATATTCTAGATCAACTTCCAATATATAGCCGAAAGATGAGTTTTCCGCAATTTCTAAAACATTAAACTTTTCAACATCTTTAAGCCACTCGAAACCTCCGTAAGGTAAACATTGAGACATTGCCCACCCATATAAATTATTGGCATCCAAATACATTAAATATTCTGATGGCTTATTGCAATCGTAATCCATCATATATTTATTGTTCGCTCTTGAATGCCTTTTTGAACATTGGACAATGCCTCCCCTTATACTCCTCTGAACAAACAGATACATGTCTATATCTGTAAACAGTTCCAGTTCTATCCGAGTGGTTTTGAGCATTGCATCCCAAGATAAGCCGGGAGCAGTGTAATATTGGCAAGGATCTAGTTCATAAATATGTTTGCATATATTTCTAAAATTTTCAAAAATATCTGTTAAAATTAAAACATCTGTTTTCAGATATAGAAGCATGTAATCGTTTAGTGTATGGCATTTAAAGACGTTCCAAACCTTTAATGCATGTTCGTAATCTTCGTCAGAACAAGATTTATTTATAAAACGACTAAAGAATTTGTCCTGAGAAGGGAGAGAAGTTTCCTTCAGACGATCGAATGAATTAATATATTCGTAAGGGAATACACCTTTTCTTGTTAGTAGTGTAAACTCATTATCATTTGAATACACTTGGCGAATAGTTTTGAAATCAGACTCCGATAAGTTTTTAGCTAAACTATCCAAGCTAGCGGCCATAAATCGGAAGGAATCTAAAAATCGTAACTCTATCGTTTTGTTTTCAGTAACTTTTATATATTTTGAAAGGGATACATACAACTCCTTATTCAATGGTATAACTTTAATATCACCCTCAATAAGATTTAGCTCTTTCATGAATAAGTGGGCGTCGTATCCGGAAAAATTATGAAAGAACACTGGAATAAATTTGGCTATTTGATATTGGAGGTTGCAGCTATTGTGTGCTGGACCCCTGTATTCGCCAGTGAGATGGCAATGGTCTGCCACCCTGTCAGAGCCCAAATCTTTACTGCAAATATGACAGTGTTTGCTTAGTAATTGTTGGTTTAGCTGCTGAGAAGTTAAAGAGGCCATAGCTGTGGTTTTACTTAAATACTTATTGTAAATATCTATAATATCCCTAACCAAGTACTCAATCATTTTTTTGGGAGCATCCTCTCCTGAATAAATTACAAATTTACTTAGACTATGGTTAAAACTACAATGTATATTGTAACTGAAAGCTACCGGAATGTGCTTACAAATAAACTTTTTATTATCAATATCTAAACTACTTAAAACGCATTCAAAATCTGCGTAAACTACAAACGGAACGTCCAACCTGCGCTCGTAGTTCTTAAACCTGATTGTGGCCTTCTCCAACTCCGGCATTACTGTAACAGTTTTGTTACATTCGTCTCTATGGCTCTTCATTATATTATTATTTCTGGAATACTGCAGGCAGGTGTTACAAAAGTGTGTAGCAAGAGTTCTTTTAGTCAGCTGGCTGCGTACAAGTCTATTGAGAACAAGAAAATAGAAAAACAAAAAACCAAATTTATAACTAAAATTAAACAAATTATTTAAATTGGCAAATTGAATAATCTAAAATATTCTGAAAGTATTAAAAAAACCAATTGCAAAAAAAGTGATAAAAAAATAATATAACATAAGGTTTATTACAATTTAAAAGTAGTTTTAAAATTTTTATAACCCACCTTGAAATAGATTTTATCCAAACGTAGTGTGAAAGATCCAAGTCTTGGATAAGCAGCATGTTGATGTGATGTTCTTTTTCAGCTTGAGTGCTATAAAATGGTCCTATTATAGCTCCAAGCTGTTCATCAAAGCCGAAAACGTTTATGCTTATACTATTATTTAGTCGTTCGAAATCCGAAATCTCTGTGAGCGGTAAAGGAAAAGTTAAGCGCTCAAAGTTGACCACAATTCCATTTGATAGTCTAACTATACTATCTTGGATATTGGTAATGTTGTAGTTCTGTGGCCTATAAGAATGATCCACAGTGGGGCTAAGAGCAGCTACGACTGCCCACTTGAAGCAGTATTCGTCATCATTGCGTACATTTATGCATGCTTTCTTGTTATCTAAAACTTTTGGTAGAGGCAAATACGAGGATCCCTTTAATGGCCTGTACTGATTAATATTAATCTCTACATGGCATATTTTAGATAGAGCCCAGCCACTGTCTCTTTCTTGGAATTCTGTGAGCTTACTTAATAAGCTTTCAAATTTTTGGCTGAGAATCTGGTCTAGCTGGTTTTGTAATTGCAATATCATCATTTTCGTTTGGAAGGATTTGATTTCCACTATTTGCTTATCGTCAGATGTTTTAACAAACTCACAGAACAACTCCAAATTAAATTTAAAAGACATATGCTTTTCGAGGACGTTAATCAGCTCTAGTATCATGTCATTTTTCCCTTTGTGGAGGAATTCTTCCGGCAAGAGAATACCCAAATCTTTATTTTCGTAAATGAGAGACTCTATTCTCTCGTTGAAGTTATCTCTTATAGATTTCAGCTTACTGCTGTTAGTCGGAACACAACATTTTTGCTTGTGTGCGTTTGTTCTCATATGGTATGCCCAATTTTTTAATTCAATGTGTTTTGCACATCCGGCGCAATATGATGTGGTTCGTTGTAGGACACTTAATTCACTTGAACTATCAGATCCTTCATTTCTGTGAGACTTATTTGTATGCTCATGTAACTGGTAATTACGCTCAAATTTCGCGTCACACTCTTGGCATTTTAAAAATTTATATTCATGTTTTGCCTTTGTGTGCCGAGTTAAGTTACCTTTTGATGCATAAGCAGCGTTGCACTTTTCACATATGAATTGCATGTTGTTTTGTTTAAGTTTTCTAAATAAATGTTTAAAGCACACACTATAAACAATTTAATTTGTTGTTAAAGGTATTATAAACAATAAATACTATGGATTTATTGTTTATTAAACTCCAGGAATCTCACAATTTAGAGAAAACTTTATCTTTTTTTCTTCTTTGAGTTTCCTTGGCTTCGTTGTTTCTCTGCTGCACTGTTTTTAAGTACTATATTTAAATTTTCACACAAATTATTTGTTTATAATTTTAAATTAATTTTTTTTGTTTGATGTTTAGTTTTGTTTTTCACTTGTTTAGCACGTTCTTAACATACGGAGGAATGATGAAAGACTGTTTGTCTAATATAATTGCGCGAGGTCTTATAGCATATGTGTTCTATTTGCAAAACTGTTGAATAATGAAAAGCCGTAGCATAGAAGCAGACCCGAAGCATAAGAACCGAGCCGAAGCATAAATCCGAAGCTTACAGAGCTTACCCGAAGCATTCATTATGAATAAGTATACAGCATTGCCTATAAACACTTCTTGTCAATGTCCATACTGCGTCTTATCCATGAGAACTAATAAACATTACACACATACATATACTTATAGTTATACGCATTTGCATACCTACATACGTACATATATATTAAAATATGAACATATGAAAAGTAAACTTCAAAACAGAACAGCATCTTCATGCTCTCCATTTGTACTGAAGCAAAATCAACCTTATGTATGTATATACATGTATATGTATGTATATGTATATGTATATGTATATGTATGTATATATGTATTTTTAATGAAATGGGATGACCCACAATTGTAGCAACCAAAAACTAAACTTTTCTGTTTACTAAAAATAAAAGAACGATAAAAGATGAATGTTCTTGAAATGTCATTGATCTTAAGAACGGAATTCCTTACCGATACCAATAAAACGTATTGCTACACAATAAGAACATAATTGCTTAAAAAGAAAAACAACAGCATCGTCAAATAAATCTCTTTTAATTTAACCAGAACAATAACGATCACCAACTTTGTATACATCATATCAGTGATCCGCGCTTAAAAAATATTAACTACCATATGAACTACAATTCTACGGCATAAGTAATTAAAGAAATTAATTTACCGAAATTTTATTACACTAACTCCATGGGCACCCTAATCTTATGTAAGAAAACAGCACAAACACACAAACATACATACTAGAAGGCCTATAGCAAAATGACCTACATTTGTAAGAAAAAAAAAGAAATATCAACCCTACATTTGTTCAATGAACTCATATTATTCCCGTTTTTAGCAAGCTTAGATTTGGTTCACCAAGAATTCAAGTTCCAAGAAACTTGAAAGGGTCTCAATTCATTTACTAAAACAAAAAAATAGCTCACAAGAAAGGCATTCCCAAAATACATTGCAAAGAAAAAAAGAACAGAAACAAAAAAAATCTTCTGTCGTGCCACGCATTGGACATACACATAATCCTACCACATGTCACCAAGTATTGAAAACAAATCCACAACAACAACAGCATAGGCAAGAAAAGGGAAACCAACGGAATTTGTTTGCATTAACTCCACGGCGATCTGTTCTACTATAAGATTTCTATTAAAACAAATAACAACAACAACAACAACATAAGCAATTAAATAGTCAAAACAATCACCGAAATTTTATTACACCAACTCAGTCGACGGCACTTCGTTTAAAACACCGAAATTTGTTTACACTAACTCTGTGGACCGACGATCACGTTCGCTACAAAAATCATATTACAACAAATAACAACAACAACACGTTCCTACACAACGATCATCTGAAACTGCTGCTCTCCTATCGCTTCGATCACACACATTCCCCTTCCTTCCCTTCCCCTCCCTTGTATGACCGTCTGTCTATTTGTCAGTCCGTCTGTATATATTTCTGTCCGTCCGTCCATCGGATTATCTGTCCGTATCTCCTTTTCACTCACACTCACAACCCGTATAGCCGCATCTCCCTCTAACACACGTAAAGCATATCGCCAAACAGATGTCTGTCCAAAGCTTCTATTGCCTTCTCAATCGCTCTTACAGTATCCGTATAGAGCTATCTCACTCTAACACACGTAAAGCATTTTGCCATGGCACACAGTTGGCCCAGAACAGACCTTTCCATACTACTACCTTTCATTTGATATATGGCTTGGCGCGATCGGTTGGCTAGACCTCGAGATATGACTGAAAGGAGAGGGGAGTGTTTTTCTCCTTCAAGTAGGGTATTTAGGTTTTTCGCTCTAAACAAATACGCTCCTTCAAGTACGGCGCCTAAACTATAGAAGTGACACGAAAATGTTATATAGCGCGGTTGTTCCTCATTTAAAGACCTTTCATATGATATATGGCTGGGCGCGATCGGTTGGCTAGACCTCGAGATATGACTGAAAGGAGTGGGGAGTGTTTTTCTCCTTCAAGTAGGGTATTTAGGTTTTTCGCTCTAAACAAATACGCTCCTTCAAGTACGGCGCCTAAACTATAGAAGTGACACGAAAATGTTATATAGCGCGGTTGTTCCTCATTTAAAGGCCTTTCATTTGATATATGGCTTGGCGCGATCGGTTGGCTAGAACTCGAGATATGACTGAAAGGAGTGGGAGTGTTTTTCGCTCTAAACAAATACCCTCCTTCAAGTACTGCGCCTAAACTGTAGAAGTGACATGAAAATGTTATATAGCGCGGTTGTTCCTCATTTAAAGACCTTTCATTTGATACATTGCTTGGCGCGATCGGTTGGCTAGAACTCGAGATATGACTGAAAGGAGTGGGGAGTGTTTTTCGCTCTAAACAAATACCCTCCTTCAAGTACTACGCCTTAACTATGGAAGTGACACGAAAATGTTATATAGCGCGGTTGTTCCTCATTTAAAGACCTTTCATCTGATATATGGCTTGACGCGATCAGTTGGCTACAACTCGAGATATGAGTGAAAGGATTGGGGAGTGTTTTTCGCTCTAAACAAATACCCTCGCTCTAAACAAATACCCTCCTTCAAGTACTGCGCCTAAACTATAGAAGTGACACGAAAATGTTATATAGTGCGGTTGTTCCCCATTTAAAGGCCTTTCATTTTGTATATGGCTTGGCGCGATCGATGGGCTAGAACTCGAGATATGACCGAAAGGAGTGGGGAGTGTTTTTCGCTCTAAACAAATACTCTCATTCAAGTACTGCGCCTAACCTATAGAAGTGGCACGAAAATGATATAGAGCGCGGTTGTTCCTCATTTAAAGACCTTTCAGTTGATACCTGTCTTCAACCTCAACATCAATCTCAACCTCAGCCTCAACGTCAAAGTCAACCTCAACCTCAACCTCAACCTCATCCTCAACCTCAACTACAACCTCTTCTTCAACTTCAACCTCATCCTCATCCTCAATCTCATCTTCAACTTCAACCTCATCCTCAATCTCAACATCAACCTCAACCTCAACCTCAACCACAACCTCAACCTCAACCTCAACCTCAACCTCAACCTCAACCTCAACCTCAACCTCAACCTCAACCTCAACCTCATCTTCAACTTCAACCTCATCCTAATCCTAATCCTCAATCTCAACATCAACCTTAACCTCAACCTCAACCTCAACCACAACCTCAACCTCAACCTCAACCTCAACCTCAACCTCAGCCTCAGCCTCAGCCTCAGCCTCAGCCTCAGCCTCAGCCTCAGCCTCAACCTCAACCTCAACCTCAACCACATTCTCAACCTCAACCTCAACCTCAACCGCATTCTCAACCTCAACCTCAACCTCAACTTCAACCTCAACCTCAATCGTAACCTCAAGCTCCACCTCAATTTCAACTTCAACTTTAACCTCATGCTCAACCTCAACTTCAACCGCAACTCACAAGTATGTAGGGGTCCGCTGGCCGTAGGTAGGGCTCTGCTGGCCGTAGGTAGGGCTCCGCTGGTAGTAGGTAGCACTGCGCTGGCCGTAGATAGGGCTCCGCTGGCCGTAGATAGGGCTCCGCTGGCCGTAGCTAGGGCTCTGCTTGCAGTTGGTAGGACTCCGCTGGCCAAAGGTAGGACGGTTGTGTGTTCGGTTGAGGGACGGTTGAGGTATGGTTGAGGGATGGTTGAGGGATGGTTGAGGGACGGTTGAGGGACGGTTGAGGGACGGTTGAGGGACGGTTGAGGGACGGTTGAGTGACGGTTGAATGACGGTTGAGGGGTGGTTGAGGGACGGTTAAGGGACGGTTGAGGGACGGTTAAGGGACGGTTGAGAGACGGTTGAGGGCCGTTTGAGGGACGTTTGAGGGACGTTTGAGGGACGTTTGAGGGACGGTTGAGGGTCGGTTGAGGGTCGGTTGAGGGTCGGTTGAGGGTCGGTTGAGGGAAGGTTGAGGGAAGGTTGAGGTAAGGTTGAGGGAAGGTTGAGGGGCGGTTAAGGGACTGTTGAGGGACGGTTGAGGGACGGTTGAGGGACGGTTGAGGGATGCTTGACGAACGCTTGAGGGATGTTTGAGGAAGGGTTGAGGGACGGTTGAGGGACGGTTGAGGGACGGTTGAGGGACGGTTGAGGGACGGTTGAGGGACGGTTGAGGGACGGTTGAGGGACGGTTGAGGGACGGTTGAGGGACGGTTGAGGGACGGTTGAGGGACTGTTGAGGGACGGTTGAGGGACGGTTGAGGGACGGTTGAAGGACGGTTGAGGGACGATTGAGGGACCGTAGAGGGATGGTTGAGGTATGGTTGTGGGACGGTTGTGAGACGGTTGATTAACGGTTGTGGGAACGTTGAGGAAAGTTTGAGGGACGGTTGTGGGAACGTTGAGGAACGGTTGAGGAACGGTTGAGGGATGTTTGAGGGAAGGTTGAGAAAAGGTCGAGGCACGGTTGAGGTACGGTTGAGGGACGGTTGAGGGACGGTTGAGGGACGGTTGAGGGACGGTTGAGGGACGGTTGAGGGACGGTTGAGTGTTGGTTGAGGGGTGGTTGAGGGACGGTTAAGGGACGGTTGAGAGACGGTTGAGGGCCGTTTGAGGGACGCTTGAGGGACGTTTGAGGGACGGTTGAGGGTCGGTTGAGGGTCGGTTGAGGGAAGGTTGAGGGAAGGTTGAGGGAAGGTTGAGGGAATGTTGAGGGACGGTTAAGGGACTGTTGAGGGACGGTTGAGGGAACGTTGAGGAACGGTTGACGGAAGGTTGACAGAGGGACGGTTGAGAGACGTTTGAGGGATGTTTGAGGGATGGTTGAGGGACGGTTGAAGGACGGTTGAAGGACGGTTGAAGGACGGTTGAAGGACCTCAGAGGGATGGTTGTGGGACGGTTGAGGGACGGTTGTGGGAACGTTGAGGAACGGTTGAGGTATGGTTGACAGATGGTTGAGGGACTGATGAGGAACGGTTGATACCTGTCTTGGCGCGATCGGTTGACTAGAACTCGAGATATGACTGAAAGGAGTGGGGAGTGTTTTTCGCTCTAAACAAATACCCTCCTTCAAGTACTGCGCGTAAAGTATAGAAGTGACACGAAAACGTTATATAGCGCGGTTGTTCCTCATTTAAAGACCTTTCAGTTGATACCCGTCTTCAACCTCAACATCAATCTCAACCTCAGCCTCAACGTCAAAGTCAACCTCAACCTCAACCTCAACCTCAACCTCAACCTCATCCTCAACCTCAACTACAACCTCATCTTCAACTTCAACCTCATCCTCAATCTCAATCGCAACATCAACCTCAACCTCAAACCTCAACCTGCGCCTAAACTATAGAAGTGACACGAAAATGTTATATAGCGTGGTTGTTCCTCATTTAAAGACCTTTCATTTGATATATGGCTTGGCGCGATCGGTTGGCTAGAACTCGAGATATGACTGAAAGGAGTGGGGAGTGTTTTTCGCTCTAAACAAATACCCTCCTTCAAGTACTGCGCCTAAACTATGGAAGTGACACGAAAATGTTATATAGCGCGGTTGCTCCTCATTTAAAGACCTTTGATTTGATATATGGCTTGGCGCGATCGGTTGGCTAGACCTCGAGATATGACTGAAAGGAGTGGGGAGTGTTTTTCTCCTTCAAGTAGGATATTTAGGTTTTTCGCTCTAAACAATACGCTCCTTCAAGTACGGCGCCTAAACTATAGAAGTGACACGAAAATGTTATATAGCGCGGTTGTTCCTCATTTAAAGACCTTTCATTTGATATATGGCTTGACGCGATCGGTTGGCTAGAACTCGATATATGACTGAAAGGATTGGGGAGTGTTTTTCGCTCTAAACAAATACCCTCCTTCAAGTACTGCGTCTAAACTATGGAAGTGACACGAAAATGTTATATAGCGCGGTTGTTTCCCATTTAAAGACCTTTCATTTGATATATGGCTTGGCGCGATCGGTTGGCTAGAACTCGAGATATGACTGAAAGGAGTGGGGAGTGTTTTTCGCTCTAAACAAATACCCTCCTTCAAGTACTGCGCGTAAAGTATAGAAGTGACACGAAAACGTTATATAGCGCGGTTGTTCCTCATTTAAAGACCTTTCAGTTGATACCTGTCTTCAACATCAACATCAATCTCAACCTCAGCCTCAACGTCAAAGTCAACCTCAACCTCAACCTCAACCTCATCCTCAACCTCAACTACAACCTCATCTTCAACTTCAACCTCATCCTCAATCTCAATCGCAACATCAACCTCAAACCTCAACCTGCGCCTAAACTATAGAAGTGACACGAAAATGTTATATAGCGCGGTTGTTCCTCATTTAAAGACCTTTCATTTGATATATGGCTTGACGCGATCGGTTGGCTAGAAGTCGATATATGACTGAAAGGATTGGGGAGTGTTTTTCGCTCTAAACAAATACCCTCCTTCAAGTACTGCGCCTAAACTATGGAAGTGACACGAAAATGTTATATAGCGCGGTTGCTCCTCATTTAAAGACCTTTCATTTGATATATGGCTTGGCGCGATCGGTTGGCTAGACCTCGAGATAAGACTGAAAGGAGTGGGGAGTGTTTTTCTCCTTCAAGTAGGATATTTAGGTTTTTCGCTCTAAACAATACGCTCCTTCAAGTACGGCGCCTAAACTATAGAAGTGACACGAAAATGTTATATAGCGCGGTTGTTCCTCATTTAAAGACCTTTCATTTGATAGATGGCTTGGCGCGATCGGTTGGCTAGAACTCGAGATATGACTGAAAGGAGTGGGGAGTGTTTTTCGCTCTAAACAAATACCCTCCTTCAAGTACTACGCCTAAACTATGGAAGTGACACGAAAATGTGTTATAGCGCGGTTGCTCCTCATTTAAAGACCTTTCATTTGATATATGGCTTGACGCGATCGGTTGGCTAGAACTCGATATATGACTGAAAGGATTGGGGAGTGTTTTTCTCCTTCAAGTAGGATATTTAGGTTTTTCGCTCTAAACAATACGCTCCTTCAAGTACGGCGCCTAAACTATAGAAGTGACACGAAAATGTTATATAGCGCGGTTGTTCCTCATTTAAAGACCTTTCATTTGATATATGGCTTGACGCGATCGGTTGGCTAGAACTCGATATATGTGACTGAAAGGATTGGGGAGTGTTTTTCGCTCTAAACAAATACCCTCCTTCAAGTACTGCGCCTTAACTATGGAAGTGACGCGAAAATGTTATATAGCGCGGTTGTTTCCCATTTAAAGACCTTTCATTTGATATATGGCTTGGCGCGATCGGTTGGCTAGAACTCGAGATATGACTGAAAGGAGTGGGGAGTGTTTTTCGCTCTAAACAAATACCCTCCTTCAAGTACTGCGCGTAAACTATAGAAGTGACACGAAAACGTTATATAGCGCGGTTGTTCCTTATTTTTAGACCTTTCAGTTGATACCTGTCTTCAACCTCAACCTCAGGTCAACGTCAAAGTCAACCTCAACCTCAACCTCAACCTCAACCTCAACCTCAACCTCAACCTCAACCTCAACCTCAACCTCAACCTCAACCTCATCCTCAACCTCAACTACAACCTCATCTTCAACTTCAACCTCATCCTCAATCTCAATCGCAACATCAACCTCAACCGCAAACCTCAACCTGCGCCTAAACTATAGAAGTGACAGGAAAATGTTATATAGCGCGGTTGTTCCTCATTTAAAGACCTTTCATTTGATATATGGCTTGGCGCGATCGGTTGGCTAGAACTCGAGATATGACTGAAAGGAGTGAGGAGTGTTTTTCGCTCTAAACAAATACCCTCCTTCAAGTACTGCGCCTAAACTATGGAAGTGACACGAAAATGTTATATAGCGCGGTTGTTCCTCATTTAAAGACCTTTCATTTAATATATGGCTTGGCGCGATCGGTTGGCTAGAACTCGAGATATGACTGAAAGGAGTGGGGAGTGTTTTTCGCTCTAAACAAATACACTCCTTCAAGTACTACGCCTAAACTATGGAAGTGACACGAAAACGTTATATAGCGCGGTTGTTCCTCATTTAAAGACCTTTCAGTTGATACCCGTCTTCAACCTCAACATCAATCTCAACCTCAGCCTCAACGTCAAAGTCAACCTCAACCTCAACCTCAACCTCAACCTCAACCTCATCCTCAACCTCAACTACAACCTCATCTTCAACTTCAACCTCATCCTCAATCTCAATCGCAACATCAACCTCAACCTCAAACCTCAACCTGCGCCTAAACTATAGAAGTGACACGAAAATGTTATATAGCGTGGTTGTTCCTCATTTAAAGACCTTTCATTTGATATATGGCTTGGCGCGATCGGTTGGCTAGAACTCGAGATATGACTGAAAGGAGTGGGGAGTGTTTTTCGCTCTAAACAAATACCCTCCTTCAAGTACTGCGCCTAAACTATGGAAGTGACACGAAAATGTTATATAGCGCGGTTGCTCCTCATTTAAAGACCTTTGATTTGATATATGGCTTGGCGCGATCGGTTGGCTAGACCTCGAGATATGACTGAAAGGAGTGGGGAGTGTTTTTCTCCTTCAAGTAGGATATTTAGGTTTTTCGCTCTAAACAATACGCTCCTTCAAGTACGGCGCCTAAACTATAGAAGTGACACGAAAATGTTATATAGCGCGGTTGTTCCTCATTTAAAGACCTTTCATTTGATATATGGCTTGACGCGATCGGTTGGCTAGAACTCGATATATGACTGAAAGGATTGGGGAGTGTTTTTCGCTCTAAACAAATACCCTCCTTCAAGTACTGCGTCTAAACTATGGAAGTGACACGAAAATGTTATATAGCGCGGTTGTTTCCCATTTAAAGACCTTTCATTTGATATATGGCTTGGCGCGATCGGTTGGCTAGAACTCGAGATATGACTGAAAGGAGTGGGGAGTGTTTTTCGCTCTAAACAAATACCCTCCTTCAAGTACTGCGCGTAAAGTATAGAAGTGACACGAAAACGTTATATAGCGCGGTTGTTCCTCATTTAAAGACCTTTCAGTTGATACCTGTCTTCAACATCAACATCAATCTCAACCTCAGCCTCAACGTCAAAGTCAACCTCAACCTCAACCTCAACCTCATCCTCAACCTCAACTACAACCTCATCTTCAACTTCAACCTCATCCTCAATCTCAATCGCAACATCAACCTCAAACCTCAACCTGCGCCTAAACTATAGAAGTGACACGAAAATGTTATATAGCGCGGTTGTTCCTCATTTAAAGACCTTTCATTTGATATATGGCTTGACGCGATCGGTTGGCTAGAAGTCGATATATGACTGAAAGGATTGGGGAGTGTTTTTCGCTCTAAACAAATACCCTCCTTCAAGTACTGCGCCTAAACTATGGAAGTGACACGAAAATGTTATATAGCGCGGTTGCTCCTCATTTAAAGACCTTTCATTTGATATATGGCTTGGCGCGATCGGTTGGCTAGACCTCGAGATAAGACTGAAAGGAGTGGGGAGTGTTTTTCTCCTTCAAGTAGGATATTTAGGTTTTTCGCTCTAAACAATACGCTCCTTCAAGTACGGCGCCTAAACTATAGAAGTGACACGAAAATGTTATATAGCGCGGTTGTTCCTCATTTAAAGACCTTTCATTTGATATATGGCTTGGCGCGATCGGTTGGCTAGAACTCGAGATATGACTGAAAGGAGTGGGGAGTGTTTTTCGCTCTAAACAAATACCCTCCTTCAAGTACTACGCCTAAACTATGGAAGTGACACGAAAATGTGTTATAGCGCGGTTGCTCCTCATTTAAAGACCTTTCATTTGATATATGGCTTGACGCGATCGGTTGGCTAGAACTCGATATATGACTGAAAGGATTGGGGAGTGTTTTTCTCCTTCAAGTAGGATATTTAGGTTTTTCGCTCTAAACAATACGCTCCTTCAAGTACGGCGCCTAAACTATAGAAGTGACACGAAAATGTTATATAGCGCGGTTGTTCCTCATTTAAAGACCTTTCATTTGATATATGGCTTGACGCGATCGGTTGGCTAGAACTCGATATATGTGACTGAAAGGATTGGGGAGTGTTTTTCGCTCTAAACAAATACCCTCCTTCAAGTACTGCGCCTTAACTATGGAAGTGACGCGAAAATGTTATATAGCGCGGTTGTTTCCCATTTAAAGACCTTTCATTTGATATATGGCTTGGCGCGATCGGTTGGCTAGAACTCGAGATATGACTGAAAGGAGTGGGGAGTGTTTTTCGCTCTAAACAAATACCCTCCTTCAAGTACTGCGCGTAAACTATAGAAGTGACACGAAAACGTTATATAGCGCGGTTGTTCCTTATTTTTAGACCTTTCAGTTGATACCTGTCTTCAACCTCAACCTCAGGTCAACGTCAAAGTCAACCTCAACCTCAACCTCAACCTCAACCTCAACCTCAACCTCAACCTCAACCTCAACCTCAACCTCAACCTCATCCTCAACCTCAACTACAACCTCATCTTCAACTTCAACCTCATCCTCAATCTCAATCGCAACATCAACCTCAACCGCAAACCTCAACCTGCGCCTAAACTATAGAAGTGACAGGAAAATGTTATATAGCGCGGTTGTTCCTCATTTAAAGACCTTTCATTTGATATATGGCTTGGCGCGATCGGTTGGCTAGAACTCGAGATATGACTGAAAGGAGTGAGGAGTGTTTTTCGCTCTAAACAAATACCCTCCTTCAAGTACTGCGCCTAAACTATGGAAGTGACACGAAAATGTTATATAGCGCGGTTGTTCCTCATTTAAAGACCTTTCATTTAATATATGGCTTGGCGCGATCGGTTGGCTAGAACTCGAGATATGACTGAAAGGAGTGGGGAGTGTTTTTCGCTCTAAACAAATACACTCCTTCAAGTACTACGCCTAAACTATGGAAGTGACACGAAAATGTTATATAGCGCGGTTGTTCCTCATTTAAAGACCTTTCATTTGATATATGGCTTGGCGCGATCTGTTGGCTAGAACTCGAGATATGACTGAAAGGAGTGGGGAGTGTTTTTCGCTCTAAACAAATACCCTCCTTCAAGTACTGCGCCTAAACTGTAGAAGTGACGCGAAAATGTTATATAGCGCGGTTGTTCCTCATTTAAAGACCTTTCATTTTATATATTGCTTGGCGCGATCGGTTGGCTAGAACTCGAGATATGACTGAAAGGAGTGGGGAGTGTTTTTCGCTCTAAACAAATAATCTCCTTCAAGTACTACGCCTAAACTATGGAAGTGACACGAAAATGTTATATAGCGCGGTTGTTCCTCATTTAAAGACCTTTCATTTGATATATAGCTTGGCGCGATCGGTTGGCTAGAACTCGAGATATGACTGAGAGGAGTGGGGAGTGTTTTTCGCTCTAAACAAATACATACCCTCCTTCAAGTACTGCGCCTAAACTATAGAAGTGACAGGAAAATGTTATATAGCGCGGTTGTTCCTCATTTAAAGACCTTTCATATATATATAGCTTGGCGCGATCGGTTGGCTAGAACTCCAGATATGACTGAAAGGAGTGGGGAGTGTTTTTCGCTCTAAACAAATACCCTCCTTCAAGTACTGTGCCTAAACTATGAAAGTGACACGAAAATGTTATATAGCGCGGTAGTTCCTCATTTAAAGACCTTTCATTTGATATACAACATCAACCTCAACCTCAACCTCAACCACAACCTCAACCTCAACCTCAACCTCAACCTCAACCTCAGCCTCAGACTCAACCTCAACCTCAACCTCAACCACATTCTCAACCTCAACCTCAACCTCAACCGCATTCTCAACCTCAACCTTAACTTCAACCTCAACCTCAATCGTAACCTCAAGCTCAACCTCAATTTGGACGGACGATTGGTTGGCTAGACCTCGAGATATGACTGAAAGGAGAGGGGAGTGTTTTTAGCTCTAAACAAATACCCTCCTTCAAGTACTGCGCGTAAACTATAGAAGTGACACGAAAACGTTATATAGCGCGGTTGTTCCTCATTTAAAGACCTTTCAGTTGATACCTGTCTTCAACCTCAACATCAATCTCAACCTCAGCCTCAACGTCAAAGTCAACCTCAACCTCAACCTCAACCTCAACCTCATCCTCAACCTCAACTACAACCTCATCTTCAACTTCAACCTCATCCTCAATCTCAATCGCAACATCAACCTCAACCTCAACCTCAAACCTCAACCTGCGCCTAAACTATAGAAGTGACAGGAAAATGTTATATAGCGCGGTTGTTCCTCATTTAAAGACCTTTCATATAAATTTGGCTTGGCGCGATCGGTTGGCTAGAACTCGAGATATGACTGAAAGGAGTGGGGAGTGTTTTTCGCTCTAAACAAATACCCTCCTTCAAGTACTGTGCTAAACTATGAAAGTGACACGAAAATGTTATATAGCGCGGTTGTTCCTCATTTAAAGACCTTTCATTTGATATATGGCTTGACGCGATCGGTTGGCTAGAACTCGATATATGACTGAAAGGAGTGGGGAGTGTTTTTCGCTCTAAACAAATACCCTCCTTCAAGTACTACGCCTAAACTATGGAAGTGACACGAAAATGTGTTATAGCGCGGTTGCTCCTCATTTAAAGACCTTTCATTTGATATATGGCTTGACGCGATCGGTTGGCTAGAACTCGATATATGACTGAAAGGATTGGGGAGTGTTTTTCTCCTTCAAGTAGGGTATTTAGGTTTTTCGCTCTAAACAAATACGCTCCTTCAAGTACTGCGCCTAAACTGTAGAAGTGACACGAAAATGTTATATAGCGGTTAAGGGACGGTTGAGGGACCGTAGAGGGATGGTTGAGGTATGGTTGTGGGACGGTTGTGAGACGGTTGATTAACGGTTGTGGGAACGTTGAGGAAAGTTTGAGGGACGGTTGTGGGAACGTTGAGGAACGGTTGAGGAACGGTTGAGGGATGTTTGAGGGAAGGTTGAGAAAAGGTCGAGGGACGGTTGAGGTACGGTTGAGGGACGGTTGAGGGACGGTTGAGGGACGGTTGAGGGACGGTTGAGGGACGGTTGAGGGACGGTTGAGTGTTGGTTGAGGGGTGGTTGAGGGACGGTTAAGGGACGGTTGAGAGACGGTTGAGGGCCGTTTGAGGGACGCTTGAGGGACGTTTGAGGGACGGTTGAGGGTCGGTTGAGGGTCGGTTGAGGGAAGGTTGAGGGAAGGTTGAGGGAAGGTTGAGGGAATGTTGAGGGACGGTTAAGGGACTGTTGAGGGACGGTTGAGGGAACGTTGAGGAACGGTTGACGGAAGGTTGACAGAGGGACTGTTGAGAGACGTTTGAGGGATGTTTGAGGGATGTTTGAGGGACGGTTGAGGGAACGGTTGAGGGATGGTTGAGGGACGGTTGAAGGACGGTTGAAGGACGGTTGAAGGACGGTTGAAGGACGGTTGAAGGACCTCAGAGGGATGGTTGTGGGACGGTTGAGGGACGGTTGTGGGAACGTTGAGGAACGGTTGAGGTATGGTTGACAGATGGTTGAGGGACTGATGAAGAACGGTTGATACCTGTCTTGGCGCGATCGGTTGGCTAGAACTCGAGATATGACTGAAAGGAGTGGGGAGTGTTTTTCGCTCTAAACAAATACCCTCCTTCAAGTACTGCGCGTAAAGTATAGAAGTGACACGAAAACGTTATATAGCGCGGTTGTTCCTCATTTAAAGACCTTTCAGTTGATACCCGTCTTCAACCTCAACATCAATCTCAACCTCAGCCTCAACGTCAAAGTCAACCTCAACCTCAACCTCAACCTCAACCTCAACCTCAACCTCATCCTCAACCTCAACTACAACCTCATCTTCAACTTCAACCTCATCCTCAATCTCAATCGCAACATCAACCTCAACCTCAAACCTCAACCTGCGCCTAAACTATAGAAGTGACACGAAAATGTTATATAGCGTGGTTGTTCCTCATTTAAAGACCTTTCATTTGATATATGGCTTGGCGCGATCGGTTGGCTAGAACTCGAGATATGACTGAAAGGAGTGGGGAGTGTTTTTCGCTCTAAACAAATACCCTCCTTCAAGTACTGCGCCTAAACTATGGAAGTGACACGAAAATGTTATACAGCGCGGTTGCTCCTCATTTAAAGACCTTTGATTTGATATATGGCTTGGCGCGATCGGTTGGCTAGACCTCGAGATATGACTGAAAGGAGTGAGGAGTGTTTTTCTCCTTCAAGTAGGATATTTAGGTTTTTCGCTCTAAACAATACGCTCCTTCAAGTACGGCGCCTAAACTATAGAAGTGACACGAAAATGTTATATAGCGCGGTTGTTCCTCATTTAAAGACCTTTCAGTTGATACCTGTCTTCAACATCAACATCAATCTCAACCTCAGCCTCAACGTCAAAGTCAACCTCAACCTCAACCTCAACCTCATCCTCAACCTCAACTACAACCTCATCTTCAACTTCAACCTCATCCTCAATCTCAATCGCAACATCAACCTCAAACCTCAACCTGCGCCTAAACTATAGAAGTGACACGAAAATGTTATATAGCGCGGTTGTTCCTCATTTAAAGACCTTTCATTTGATATATGGCTTGACGCGATCGGTTGGCTAGAAGTCGATATATGACTGAAAGGATTGGGGAGTGTTTTTCGCTCTAAACAAATACCCTCCTTCAAGTACTGCGCCTAAACTATGGAAGTGACACGAAAATGTTATATAGCGCGGTTGCTCCTCATTTAAAGACCTTTAATTTGATATATGGCTTGGCGCGATCGGTTGGCTAGACCTCGAGATAAGACTGAAAGGAGTGGGGAGTGTTTTTCTCCTTCAAGTAGGATATTTAGGTTTTTCGCTCTAAACAATACGCTCCTTCAAGTACGGCGCCTAAACTATAGAAGTGACACGAAAATGTTATATAGCGCGGTTGTTCCTCATTTAAAGACCTTTCATTTGATATATGGCTTGGCGCGATCGGTTGGCTAGAACTCGAGATATGACTGAAAGGAGTGGGGAGTGTTTTTCGCTCTAAACAAATACCCTCCTTCAAGTACTACGCCTAAACTATGGAAGTGACACGAAAATGTGTTATAGCGCGGTTGCTCCTCATTTAAAGACCTTTCATTTGATATATGGCTTGACGCGATCGGTTGGCTAGAACTCGATATATGACTGAAAGGATTGGGGAGTGTTTTTCTCCTTCAAGTAGGATATTTAGGTTTTTCGCTCTAAACAATGCGCTCCTTCAAGTACGGCGCCTAAACTATAGAAGTGACACGAAAATGTTATATAGCGCGGTTGTTCCTCATTTAAAGACCTTTCATTTGATATATGGCTTGACGCGATCGGTTGGCTAGAACTCGATATATGTGACTGAAAGGATTGGGGAGTGTTTTTCGCTCTAAACAAATACCCTCCTTCAAGTACTGCGCGTAAACTATAGAAGTGACACGAAAACGTTATATAGCGCGGTTGTTCCTTATTTTTAGACCTTTCAGTTGATACCTGTCTTCAACCTCAACCTCAGGTCAACGTCAAAGTCAACCTCAACCTCAACCTCAACCTCAACCTCAACCTCAACCTCAACCTCAACCTCAACCTCATCCTCAACCTCAACTACAACCTCATCTTCAACTTCAACCTCATCCTCAATCTCAATCGCAACATCAACCTCAACCGCAAACCTCAACCTGCGCCTAAACTATAGAAGTGACAGGAAAATGTTATATAGCGCGGTTGTTCCTCATTTAAAGACCTTTCATTTGATATATGGCTTGGCGCGATCGGTTGGCTAGAACTCGAGATATGACTGAAAGGAGTGAGGAGTGTTTTTCGCTCTAAACAAATACCCTCCTTCAAGTACTGCGCCTAAACTATGGAAGTGACACGAAAATGTTATATAGCGCGGTTGTTCCTCATTTAAAGACCTTTCATTTAATATATGGCTTGGCGCGATCGGTTGGCTAGAACTCGAGATATGACTGAAAGGAGTGGGGAGTGTTTTTCGCTCTAAACAAATACACTCCTTCAAGTACTACGCCTAAACTATGGAAGTGACACGAAAATGTTATATAGCGCGGTTGTTCCTCATTTAAAGACCTTTCATTTGATATATGGCTTGGCGCGATCTGTTGGCTAGAACTCGAGATATGACTGAAAGGAGTGGGGAGTGTTTTTCGCTCTAAACAAATACCCTCCTTCAAGTACTGCGCCTAAACTGTAGAAGTGACGCGAAAATGTTATATAGCGCGGTTGTTCCTCATTTAAAGACCTTTCATTTTATATATTGCTTGGCGCGATCGGTTGGCTAGAACTCGAGATATGACTGAAAGGAGTGGGGAGTGTTTTTCGCTCTAAACAAATAATCTCCTTCAAGTACTACGCCTAAACTATGGAAGTGACACGAAAATGTTATATAGCGCGGTTGTTCCTCATTTAAAGACCTTTCATTTGATATATAGCTTGGCGCGATCGGTTGGCTAGAACTCGAGATATGACTGAGAGGAGTGGGGAGTGTTTTTCGCTCTAAACAAATACATACCCTCCTTCAAGTACTGCGCCTAAACTATAGAAGTGACAGGAAAATGTTATATAGCGCGGTTGTTCCTCATTTAAAGACCTTTCATATATATATAGCTTGGCGCGATCGGTTGGCTAGAACTCCAGATATGACTGAAAGGAGTGGGGAGTGTTTTTCGCTCTAAACAAATACCCTCCTTCAAGTACTGTGCCTAAACTATGAAAGTGACACGAAAATGTTATATAGCGCGGTAGTTCCTCATTTAAAGACCTTTCATTTGATATACAACATCAACCTCAACCTCAACCTCAACCACAACCTCAACCTCAACCTCAACCTCAACCTCAACCTCAGCCTCAGCCTCAGACTCAACCTCAACCTCAACCACATTCTCAACCTCAACCTCAACCTCAACCGCATTCTCAACCTCAACCTTAACTTCAACCTCAACCTCAATCGTAACCTCAAGCTCAACCTCAATTTGGACGGACGATTGGTTGGCTAGACCTCGAGATATGACTGAAAGGAGAGGGAAGTGTTTTTGGCTCTAAACAAATACCCTCCTTCAAGTACTGTGCTAAACTATGAAAGTGACACGAAAATGTTATATAGCGCGGTTGTTCCTCATTTAAAGACCTTTCATTTGATATATTGCTTGGCGCGATCGGTTGGCTAGAACTCGAGATATGACTGAAAGGAGTGGGGAGTGTTTTTCGCTCTAAACAAATACCCTCCTTTAAGTACTACGCCTAAACTATGGAAGTGACACGAAAATGTTATATAGCGCGGTTGTTCCTCATTTAAAGACCTTTCATTTGATATATGGCTTGGCGCGATTGGTTGGCTAGACCTCGAGATATGACTGAAAGGATTGGGGAGTGTTTTTCTCCTTCAAGTAGGGTATTTAGGTTTTTCGCTCTAAACAAATACGCTCCTTCAAGTACTGCGCCTAAACTGTAGAAGTGACATGAAAATGTTATATAGCGCGGTTGTTCCTCATTTAAAGACCTTTCATTTGATATATGGCTTGGCGCGATTGGTTGGCTAGACCTCGAGATATGACTGAAAGGAGTGGGGAGTGTTTTTCTCCTTCAAGTAGGGTATTTAGGTTTTTCGCTCTAAACAAATACGCTCCTTCAAGTACTGCGCCTAAACTGTAGAAGTGACACGAAAATGTTATATAGCGCGGTTGTTCCTCATTTAAAGACCTTTCATTTGATATATTGCTTGGCGCGATCGGTTGGCTAGAACTCGAGATATGACTGAAAGGAGTGGGGAGTGTTTTTCGCTCTAAACAAATACCCTCCTTTAAGTACTACGCCTAAACTATGGAAGTGACACGAAAATGTTATATAGCGCGGTTGTTCCTCATTTAAAGACCTTTCATTTGATATATGGCTTGGCGCGATTGGTTGGCTAGACCTCGAGATATGACTGAAAGGATTGGGGAGTGTTTTTCTCCTTCAAGTAGGGTATTTAGGTTTTTCGCTCTAAACAAATACGCTCCTTCAAGTACTGCGCCTAAACTGTAGAAGTGACACGAAAATGTTATATAGCGCGGTTGTTCCTCATTTAAAGACCTTTCATTTGATATATGGCTTGGCGCGATTGGTTGGCTAGACCTCGAGATATGACTGAAAGGAGTGGGGAGTGTTTTTCTCCTTCAAGTAGGGTATTTAGGTTTTTCGCTCTAAACAAATACGCTCCTTCAAGTACTGCGCCTAAACTGTAGAAGTGACACGAAAATGTTATATAGCGCGGTTGTTCCTCATTTAAAGACCTTTCATATGATATATGGCTTGGTGCGATCGGTTGGCTAGACCTCGAGATATGACTGAAAGGAGTGGGGAGTGTTTTTCTCCTTCAAGTAGGGTATTTAGGTTTTTCGCTCTAAACAAATACGCTCCTTCAAGTACTGCGCCTAAACTGTAGAAGTGACACGAAAATGTTATATAGCGCGGTTGTTCCTCATTTAAAGACCTTTCATTTGATATATTGCTTGGCGCGATCGGTTGGCTAGAACTCGAGATATGACTGAAAGGAGTGGGGAGTGTTTTTCGCTCTAAACAAATACCCTCCTTTAAGTACTACGCCTAAACTATGGAAGTGACACGAAAATGTTATATAGCGCGGTTGTTCCTCATTTAAAGACCTTTCATTTGATATATGGCTTGGCGCGATTGGTTGGCTAGACCTCGAGATATGACTGAAAGGATTGGGGAGTGTTTTTCTCCTTCAAGTAGGGTATTTAGGTTTTTCGCTCTAAACAAATACGCTCCTTCAAGTACTGCGCCTAAACTGTAGAAGTGACACGAAAATGTTATATAGCGCGGTTGTTCCTCATTTAAAGACCTTTCATTTGATATATTGCTTGGCGCGATCGGTTGGCTAGAACTCGAGATATGACTGAAAGGAGTGGGGAGTGTTTTTCGCTCTAAACAAATACCCTCCTTTAAGTACTACGCCTAAACTATGGAAGTGACACGAAAATGTTATATAGCGCGGTTGTTCCTCATTTAAAGACCTTTCATTTGATATATGGCTTGGCGCGATTGGTTGGCTAGACCTCGAGATATGACTGAAAGGATTGGGGAGTGTTTTTCTCCTTCAAGTAGGGTATTTAGGTTTTTCGCTCTAACAAATACGCTCCTTCAAGTACTGCGCCTAAACTGTAGAAGTGACACGAAAATGTTATATAGCGCGGTTGTTCCTCATTTAAAGACCTTCATTTGATATATGGCTTGGCGCGATTGGTTGGCTAGACCTCGAGATATGACTGAAAGGAGTGGGGAGTGTTTTTCTCCTTCAAGTAGGGTATTTAGGTTTTTCGCTCTAAACAAATACGCTCCTTCAAGTACTGCGCCTAAACTGTAGAAGTGACACGAAAATGTTATATAGCGCGGTTGTTCCTCATTTAAAGACCTTTCATTTGATATATTGCTTGGCGCGATCGGTTGGCTAGAACTCGAGATATGACTGAAAGGAGTGGGGAGTGTTTTTCGCTCTAAACAAATACCCTCCTTTAAGTACTACGCCTAAACTATGGAAGTGACACGAAAATGTTATATAGCGCGGTTGTTCCTCATTTAAAGACCTTTCATTTGATATATGGCTTGGTGCGATTGGTTGGCTAGACCTCGAGATATGACTGAAAGGATTGGGGAGTGTTTTTCTCCTTCAAGTAGGGTATTTAGGTTTTTCGCTCTAAACAAATACGCTCCTTCAAGTACTGCGCCTAAACTGTAGAAGTGACACGAAAATGTTATATAGCGCGGTTGTTCCTCATTTAAAGACCTTTCATTTGATATATGGCTTGGCGCGATTGGTTGGCTAGACCTCGAGATATGACTGAAAGGAGTGGGGAGTGTTTTTCTCCTTCAAGTAGGGTATTTAGGTTTTTCGCTCTAAACAAATACGCTCCTTCAAGTACTGCGCCTAAACTGTAGAAGTGACACGAAAATGTTATATAGCGCGGTTGTTCCTCATTTAAAGACCTTTCATATGATATATGGCTTGGTGCGATCGGTTGGCTAGACCTCGAGATATGACTGAAAGGAGTGGGGAGGGTTTTTCTCCTTCAAGTAGGGTATTTAGGTTTTTCGCTCTAAACAAATACGCTCCTTCAAGTACGGTGCCTAAACTATAGAAGTGACACGAAAATGTTATATAGCGCGCTTGTTCCTCATTTAGAGACCTTTCATATGATATATATAGCTTGGCGCGATCAGTTGGCTAGAACTCGAGATATGACTGAAAGGAGTGGGGAGTGTTTTTCGCTCTAAACAAATACACTCCTTCAAGTACTGCGCCTAAACTGTAGAAGTGACAGGAAAATGTTATATAGCGCGGTTGTTCCTCATTTAAATAACTTTCATTTGATATATTGCTTAGCGCGATCGGTTGGCTAGAACTCGAGATATGACTGAAAGGAGTGGGGAGTGTTTTTCGCTCTAAACAAATACCCTTCTTCAAGTACTACGCCTAAACTATGGAAGTGACACGAAAATGTTATATAGCGCGGTTGTTCCTCATTTAAAGACCTTTCATTTGATATATGGCTTGACGCGATAGGTTGGCTACAACTCGAAATATGAGTGAAAGGAATGGGTAGTGTTTTTCGCTCTAAACAAATACCCTCGCTCTAAACAAATACCCTCCTTCAAGTACTACGCCTAAACTATGGAAGTGACACGTAAATGTTATATAGCGCGGTTGTTCCTCATTTAAAGACCTTTTATTTGATATATGGCTTGACGCGATCGGTTGGCTAGAACTCGAGATATGACTGAAAGGAGTGGGGAGTGTTTTTCGCTCTAAACAAATACACTCCTTCAAGTACTGCGCCTAAACTGTAGAAGTGACAGGAAAATGTTATATAGCGCGGTTGTTCCTCATTTAAAGAACTTTCATTTGATATATTGCTTGGCGCGATCGGTTGGCTCTCGAGATATGAATCGGTTGAACTCGAGATATGACTGAAAGGAGTGGGGAGTGTTTTTCGCTCTAAACAAATACCCTCCTTCAAGTACTACGCCTAAACTATGGAAGTGACACGAAAATGTTATATAGCGCGGTTGTTCCTCATTTAAAGACCTTTCATTTGATATATGGCTTGACGCGATAGGTTGGCTACAACTCGAAATATGAGTGAAAGGAATGGGGAGTGTTTTTCGCTCTAAACAAATACCCTCGCTCTAAACAAATACCCTCCTTCAAGTACTGCGCCTAAACTGTAGAAGTGACACGAAAATGTTATATAGCGCGGTTGTTCCTCATTTAAAGACCTTTCATATGATATATGGCTTGGTGCGATCGGTTGGCTAGACCTCGAGATATGACTGAAAGGAGTGGGGAGTGTTTTTCTCCTTCAAGTAGGGTATTTAGGTTTTTCGCTCTAAACAAATACGCTCCTTCAAGTACGGTGCCTAAACTATAGAAGTGACACGAAAATGTTATATAGCGCGGTTGTTCCTCATTTAGAGACCTTTCATATGATATATATAGCTTGGCGCGATCAGTTGGCTAGAACTCGAGATATGACTGAAAGGAGTGGGGAGTGTTTTTCGCTCTAAACAAATACACTCCTTCAAGTACTGCGCCTAAACTGTAGAAGTGACAGGAAAATGTTATATAGCGCGGTTGTTCCTCATTTAAAGAACTTTCATTTGATATATTGCTTGGCGCGATCGGTTGGCTAGAACTCGAGATATGACTGAAAGGAGTGGGGAGTGTTTTTCGCTCTAAACAAATACCCTCCTTCAAGTACTACGCCTAAACTATGGAAGTGACACGAAATTGTTATATAGCGCGGTTGTTCCTCATTTAAAGACCTTTCATTTGATATATGGCTTGACGCGATAGGTTGGCTACAACTCGAAATATGAGTGAAAGGAATGGGGAGTGTTTTTCGCTCTAAACAAATACCCTCGCTCTAAACAAATACCCTCCTTCAAGTACTACGCCTAAACTATGGAAGTGACACGTAAATGTTATATAGCGCGGTTGTTCCTCATTTAAAGACCTTTCATTTGATATATGGCTTGACGCGATCGGTTGGCTAGAACTCGATATATGTGACTGAAAGGATTGGGGAGTGTTTTTCGCTCTAAACAAATACCCTCCTTCAAGTACTGCGCCTTAACTATGGAAGTGACACGAAAATGTTATATAGCGCGGTTGTTTCCCATTTAAAGACCTTTCATTTGATATATGGCTTGGCGCGATAGGTTCGCTAGAACTCGAGATATGACTGAAAGGAGTGGGGAGTGTTTTTCGCTCTAAACAAATACCCTCCTTCAAGTACTGCGCGTAAACTATAGAAGTGACACGAAAACGTTATATAGCGCGGTTGTTCCTTATTTTTAGACCTTTCAGTTGATAACTGTCTTCAACCTCAACCTCAGCTCAACGTCAAAGTCAACCTCAACCTCAACCTCAACCTCAACCTCAACCTCAACCTCAACCTCATCCTCAACCTCAACTACAACCTCATCTTCAACTTCAACCTCATCCTCAATCTCAATCGCAACATCAACCTCAACCGCAAACCTCAACCTGCGCCTAAACTATAGAAGTGACAGGAAAATGTTATATAGCGCGGTTGTTCCTCATTTAAACACCTTTCATTTAATATATGGCTTGGCGCGATCGGTTGGCTAGAACTCGAGATATGACTGAAAGGAGTGAGGAGTGTTTTTCGCTCTAAACAAATACCCTCCTTCAAGTACTGCGCCTAAACTATGGAAGTGACACGAAAATGTTATATAGCGCGGTTGTTCCTCATTTAAAGACCTTTCATTTAATATATGGCTTGGCGCGATCGGTTGGCTAGAACTCGAGATATGACTGAAAGGAGTGGGGAGTGTTTTTCGCTCTAAACAAATACACTCCTTCAAGTACTACGCCTAAACTATGGAAGTGACACGAAAATGTTATATAGCGCGGTTGTTCCTCATTTAAAGACCTTTCATTTGATATATGGCTTGACGCGATCTGTTGGCTAGAACTCGAGATATGACTGAAAGGAGTGGGGAGTGTTTTTCGCTCTAAACAAATACCCTCCTTCAAGTACTGCGCCTAAACTGTAGAAGTGACGCGAAAATGTTATATAGCGCGGTTGTTCCTCATTTAAAGACCTTTCATTTTATATATTGCTTGGCGCGATCGGTTGGCTAGAACTCGAGATATGACTGAAAGGAGTGGGGAGTGTTTTTCGCTCTAAACAAATAATCTCCTTCAAGTACTACGCCTAAACTATGGAAGTGACACGAAAATGTTATATAGCGCGGTTGTTCCTCATTTAAAGACCTTTCATTTGATATATAGCTTGGCGCGATCGGTTGGCTAGAACTCGAGATATGACTGAGAGGAGTGGGGAGTGTTTTTCGCTCTAAACAAATACATACCCTCCTTCAAGTACTGCGCCTAAACTATAGAAGTGACAGGAAAATGTTATATAGCGCGGTTGTTCCTCATTTAAAGACCTTTCATATATATATGGCTTGCCGCGATCGGTTGGCTAGAACTCCAGATATGACTGAAAGGAGTGGGGAGTGTTTTTCGCTCTAAACAAATACCCTCCTTCAAGTACTGTGCCTAAACTATGAAAGTGACACGAAAATGTTATATAGCGCGGTAGTTCCTCATTTAAAGACCTTTCATTTGATATACAACATCAACCTCAACCTCAACCTCAACCACAACCTCAACCTCAACCTCAACCTCAACCTCAACCTCAGCCTCAGACTCAACCTCAACCTCAACCTCAACCACATTCTCAACCTCAACCTCAACCTCAACCGCATTCTCAACCTCAACCTTAACTTCAACCTCAACCTCAATCGTAACCTCAAGCTCAACCTCAATTTGGACGGACGATTGGTTGGCTAGACCTCGAGATATGACTGAAAGGAGAGGGGAGTGTTTTTCGCTCTAAACAAATACCCTCCTTCAAGTACTGCGCGTAAACTATAGAAGTGACACGAAAACGTTATATAGCGCGGTTGTTCCTCATTTAAAGACCTTTCAGTTGATACCTGTCTTCAACCTCAACATCAATCTCAACCTCAGCCTCAACGTCAAAGTCAACCTCAACCTCAACCTCAACCTCAACCTCATCCTCAACCTCAACTACAACCTCATCTTCAACTTCAACCTCATCCTCAATCTCAATCGCAACATCAACCTCAACCTCAACCTCAAACCTCAACCTGCGCCTAAACTATAGAAGTGACACGAAAATGTTATATAGCGCGGTTGTTCCTCATTTAAAGACTTTTCATTTGATATATGACTTGGCGCGATAGGTTCGCTAGAACTCGAGATATGACTGAGAGGAGTGGGGAGTGTTTTTCGCTCTAAACAAATACCCTCCTTCAAGTACTGCGCCTAAACTATAGAAGTGACAGGAAAATGTTATATAGCGCGGTTGTTCCTCATTTAAAGACCTTTCATATAAATATGGCTTGGCGCGATCGGTTGGCTAGAACTCGAGATATGACTGAAAGGAGTGGGGAGTGTTTTTCGCTCTAAACAAATACCCTCCTTCAAGTACTGTGCCTAAACTATGAAAGTGACACGAAAATGTTATATAGCGCGGTTGTTCCTCATTTAAAGACCTTTCATTTGATATATGGCTTGGCGCGATTGGTTGGCTAGACCTCGAGATATGACTGAAAGGAGTGGGGAGTGTTTTTCTCCTTCAAGTAGGGTATTTAGGTTTTTCGCTCTAAACAAATACGCTCCTTCAAGTACTGCGCCTAAACTGTAGAAGTGACACGAAAATGTTATATAGCGCGGTTGTTCCTCATTTAAAGACCTTTCATTTGATATATTGCTTGGCGCGATCGGTTGGCTAGAACTCGAGATATGACTGAAAGGAGTGGGGGGTGTTTTTCGCTCTAAACAAATACCCTCCTTTAAGTACTACGCCTAAACTATGGAAGTGACACGAAAATGTTATATAGCGCGGTTGTTCCTCATTTAAAGACCTTTCATTTGATATATGGCTTGGCGTGATTGGTTGGCTAGACCTCGAGATATGACTGAAAGGATTGGGGAGTGTTTTTCTCCTTCAAGTAGGGTATTTAGGTTTTTCGCTCTAAACAAATACGCTCCTTCAAGTACTGCGCCTAAACTGTAGAAGTGACACGAAAATGTTATATAGCGCGGTTGTTCCTCATTTAAAGACCTTTCATTTGATATATGGCTTGGCGCGATTGGTTGGCTAGACCTCGAGATATGACTGAAAGGAGTGGGGAGTGTTTTTCTCCTTCAAGTAGGGTATTTAGGTTTTTCGCTCTAAACAAATACGCTCCTTCAAGTACTGCGCCTAAACTGTAGAAGTGACACGAAAATGTTATATAGCGCGGTTGTTCCTCATTTAAAGACCTTTCATTTGATATATTGCTTGGCGCGATCGGTTGGCTAGAACTCGAGATATGACTGAAAGGAGTGGGGAGTGTTTTTCGCTCTAAACAAATACCCTCCTTTAAGTACTACGCCTAAACTATGGAAGTGACACGAAATTGTTATATAGCGCGGTTGTTCCTCATTTAAAGACCTTTCATTTGATATATGGCTTGACGCGATAGGTTGGCTACAACTCGAAATATGAGTGAAAGGAATGGGGAGTGTTTTTCGCTCTAAACAAATACCCTCGCTCTAAACAAATACCCTCCTTCAAGTACTACGCCTAAACTATGGAAGTGACACGTAAATGTTATATAGCGCGGTTGTTCCTCATTTAAAGACCTTTCATTTGATATATGGCTTGACGCGATCGGTTGGCTAGAACTCGATATATGTGACTGAAAGGATTGGGGAGTGTTTTTCGCTCTAAACAAATACCCTCCTTCAAGTACTGCGCCTTAACTATGGAAGTGACACGAAAATGTTATATAGCGCGGTTGTTTCCCATTTAAAGACCTTTCATTTGATATATGGCTTGGCGCGATAGGTTCGCTAGAACTCGAGATATGACTGAAAGGAGTGGGGAGTGTTTTTCGCTCTAAACAAATACCCTCCTTCAAGTACTGCGCGTAAACTATAGAAGTGACACGAAAACGTTATATAGCGCGGTTGTTCCTTATTTTTAGACCTTTCAGTTGATAACTGTCTTCAACCTCAACCTCAGCTCAACGTCAAAGTCAACCTCAACCTCAACCTCAACCTCAACCTCAACCTCAACCTCAACCTCAACCTCAACCTCAACCTCATCCTCAACCTCAACTACAACCTCATCTTCAACTTCAACCTCATCCTCAATCTCAATCGCAACATCAACCTCAACCGCAAACCTCAACCTGCGCCTAAACTATAGAAGTGACAGGAAAATGTTATATAGCGCGGTTGTTCCTCATTTAAAGACCTTTCATTTAATATATGGCTTGGCGCGATCGGTTGGCTAGAACTCGAGATATGACTGAAAGGAGTGAGGAGTGTTTTTCGCTCTAAACAAATACCCTCCTTCAAGTACTGCGCCTAAACTATGGAAGTGACACGAAAATGTTATATAGCGCGGTTGTTCCTCATTTAAAGACCTTTCATTTAATATATGGCTTGGCGCGATCGGTTGGCTAGAACTCGAGATATGACTGAAAGGAGTGGGGAGTGTTTTTCGCTCTAAACAAATACACTCCTTCAAGTACTACGCCTAAACTATGGAAGTGACACGAAAATGTTATATAGCGCGGTTGTTCCTCATTTAAAGACCTTTCATTTGATATATGGCTTGACGCGATCTGTTGGCTAGAACTCGAGATATGACTGAAAGGAGTGGGGAGTGTTTTTCGCTCTAAACAAATACCCTCCTTCAAGTACTGCGCCTAAACTGTAGAAGTGACGCGAAAATGTTATATAGCGCGGTTGTTCCTCATTTAAAGACCTTTCATTTTATATATTGCTTGGCGCGATCGGTTGGCTAGAACTCGAGATATGACTGAAAGGAGTGGGGAGTGTTTTTCGCTCTAAACAAATAATCTCCTTCAAGTACTACGCCTAAACTATGGAAGTGACACGAAAATGTTATATAGCGCGGTTGTTCCTCATTTAAAGACCTTTCATTTGATATATAGCTTGGCGCGATCGGTTGGCTAGAACTCGAGATATGACTGAGAGGAGTGGGGAGTGTTTTTCGCTCTAAACAAATACATACCCTCCTTCAAGTACTGCGCCTAAACTATAGAAGTGACAGGAAAATGTTATATAGCGCGGTTGTTCCTCATTTAAAGACCTTTCATATATATATGGCTTGGCGCGATCGGTTGGCTAGAACTCCAGATATGATTGAAAGGAGTGGGGAGTGTTTTTCGCTCTAAACAAATACCCTCCTTCAAGTACTGTGCCTAAACTATGAAAGTGACACGAAAATGTTATATAGCGCGGTAGTTCCTCATTTAAAGACCTTTCATTTGATATACAACATCAACCTCAACCTCAACCTCAACCACAACCTCAACCTCAACCTCAACCTCAACCTCAACCTCAGCCTCAGACTCAACCTCAACCTCAACCTCAACCACATTCTCAACCTCAACCTCAACCTCAACCGCATTCTCAACCTCAACCTTAACTTCAACCTCAACCTCAATCGTAACCTCAAGCTCAACCTCAATTTGGACGGACGATTGGTTGGCTAGACCTCGAGATATGACTGAAAGGAGAGGGGAGTGTTTTTCGCTCTAAACAAATACCCTCCTTCAAGTACTGCGCGTAAACTATAGAAGTGACACGAAAACGTTATATAGCGCGGTTGTTCCTCATTTAAAGACCTTTCAGTTGATACCTGTCTTCAACCTCAACATCAATCTCAACCTCAGCCTCAACGTCAAAGTCAACCTCAACCTCAACCTCAACCTCAACCTCATCCTCAACCTCAACTACAACCTCATCTTCAACTTCAACCTCATCCTCAATCTCAATCGCAACATCAACCTCAACCTCAACCTCAAACCTCAACCTGCGCCTAAACTATAGAAGTGACACGAAAATGTTATATAGCGCGGTTGTTCCTCATTTAAAGACTTTTCATTTGATATATGACTTGGCGCGATAGGTTCGCTAGAACTCGAGATATGACTGAGAGGAGTGGGGAGTGTTTTTCGCTCTAAACAAATACCCTCCTTCAAGTACTGCGCCTAAACTATAGAAGTGACAGGAAAATGTTATATAGCGCGGTTGTTCCTCATTTAAAGACCTTTCATATAAATATGGCTTGGCGCGATCGGTTGGCTAGAACTCGAGATATGACTGAAAGGAGTGGGGAGTGTTTTTCGCTCTAAACAAATACCCTCCTTCAAGTACTGTGCCTAAACTATGAAAGTGACACGAAAATGTTATATAGCGCGGTTGTTCCTCATTTAAAGACCTTTCATTTGATATATGGCTTGGCGCGATTGGTTGGCTAGACCTCGAGATATGACTGAAAGGAGTGGGGAGTGTTTTTCTCCTTCAAGTAGGGTATTTAGGTTTTTCGCTCTAAACAAATACGCTCCTTCAAGTACTGCGCCTAAACTGTAGAAGTGACACGAAAATGTTATATAGCGCGGTTGTTCCTCATTTAAAGACCTTTCATTTGATATATTGCTTGGCGCGATCGGTTGGCTAGAACTCGAGATATGACTGAAAGGAGTGGGGGGTGTTTTTCGCTCTAAACAAATACCCTCCTTTAAGTACTACGCCTAAACTATGGAAGTGACACGAAAATGTTATATAGCGCGGTTGTTCCTCATTTAAAGACCTTTCATTTGATATATGGCTTGGCGTGATTGGTTGGCTAGACCTCGAGATATGACTGAAAGGATTGGGGAGTGTTTTTCTCCTTCAAGTAGGGTATTTAGGTTTTTCGCTCTAAACAAATACGCTCCTTCAAGTACTGCGCCTAAACTGTAGAAGTGACACGAAAATGTTATATAGCGCGGTTGTTCCTCATTTAAAGACCTTTCATTTGATATATGGCTTGGCGCGATTGGTTGGCTAGACCTCGAGATATGACTGAAAGGAGTGGGGAGTGTTTTTCTCCTTCAAGTAGGGTATTTAGGTTTTTCGCTCTAAACAAATACGCTCCTTCAAGTACTGCGCCTAAACTGTAGAAGTGACACGAAAATGTTATATAGCGCGGTTGTTCCTCATTTAAAGACCTTTCATTTGATATATTGCTTGGCGCGATCGGTTGGCTAGAACTCGAGATATGACTGAAAGGAGTGGGGAGTGTTTTTCGCTCTAAACAAATACCCTCCTTTAAGTACTACGCCTAAACTATGGAAGTGACACGAAAATGTTATATAGCGCGGTTGTTCCTCATTTAAAGACCTTTCATTTGATATATGGCTTGGCGCGATTGGTTGGCTAGACCTCGAGATATGACTGAAAGGATTGGGGAGTGTTTTTCTCCTTCAAGTAGGGTATTTAGGTTTTTCGCTCTAAACAAATACGCTCCTTCAAGTACTGCGCCTAAACTGTAGAAGTGACACGAAAATGTTATATAGCGCGGTTGTTCCTCATTTAAAGACCTTTCATTTGATATATGGCTTGGCGCAATTGGTTGGCTAGACCTCGAGATATGACTGAAAGGAGTGGGGAGTGTTTTTCTCCTTCAAGTAGGGTATTTAGGTTTTTCGCTCTAAACAAATACGCTCCTTCAAGTACTGCGCCTAAACTGTAGAAGTGACACGAAAATGTTATATAGCGCGGTTGTTCCTCATTTAAAGACCTTTCATATGATATATGGCTTGGTGCGATCGGTTGGCTAGACCTCGAGATATGACTGAAAGGAGTGGGGAGTGTTTTTCTCCTTCAAGTAGGGTATTTAGGTTTTTCGCTCTAAACAAATACGCTCCTTCAAGTACGGTGCCTAAACTATAGAAGTGACACGAAAATGTTATATAGCGCGGTTGTTCCTCATTTAGAGACCTTTCATATGATATATATAGCTTGGCGCGATCAGTTGGCTAGAACTCGAGATATGACTGAAAGGAGTGGGGAGTGTTTTTCGCTCTAAACAAATACACTCCTTCAAGTACTGCGCCTAAACTGTAGAAGTGACAGGAAAATGTTATATAGCGCGGTTGTTCCTCATTTAAAGAACTTTCATTTGATATATTGCTTGGCGCGATCGGTTGGCTAGAACTCGAGATATGACTGAAAGGAGTGGGGAGTGTTTTTCGCTCTAAACAAATACCCTCCTTCAAGTACTACGCCTAAACTATGGAAGTGACACGAAAATGTTATATAGCGCGGTTGTTCCTCATTTAAAGACCTTTCATTTGATATATGGCTTGGCGTGATTGGTTGGCTAGACCTCGAGATATGACTGAAAGGATTGGGGAGTGTTTTTCTCCTTCAAGTAGGGTATTTAGGTTTTTCGCTCTAAACAAATACGCTCCTTCAAGTACTGCGCCTAAACTGTAGAAGTGACACGAAAATGTTATATAGCGCGGTTGTTCCTCATTTAAAGACCTTTCATTTGATATATGGCTTGGCGCGATTGGTTGGCTAGACCTCGAGATATGACTGAAAGGAGTGGGGAGTGTTTTTCTCCTTCAAGTAGGGTATTTAGGTTTTTCGCTCTAAACAAATACGCTCCTTCAAGTACTGCGCCTAAACTGTAGAAGTGACACGAAAATGTTATATAGCGCGGTTGTTCCTCATTTAAAGACCTTTCATATGATATATGGCTTGGTGCGATCGGTTGGCTAGACCTCGAGATATGACTGAAAGGAGTGGGGAGTGTTTTTCTCCTTCAAGTAGGGTATTTAGGTTTTTCGCTCTAAACAAATACGCTCCTTCAAGTACGGTGCCTAAACTATAGAAGTGACACGAAAATGTTATATAGCGCGGTTGTTCCTCATTTAGAGACCTTTCATATGATATATATAGCTTGGCGCGATCAGTTGGCTAGAACTCGAGATATGACTGAAAGGAGTGGGGAGTGTTTTTCGCTCTAAACAAATACCCTCGCTCTAAACAAATACCCTCCTTCAAGTACTACGCCTAAACTATGGAAGTGACACGAAAGTGTTATATAGCGCGGTTGTTCCTCATTTAAAGACCTTTCATTTGATATATGGCTTGACGCGATAGGTTGGCTACAACTCGAAATATGAGTTAAAGGAATGGGGAGTGTTTTTCGCTCTAAACAAATACCCTCGCTCTAAACAAATACCCTCCTTCAAGTACTACGCCTAAACTATGGAAGTGACACGTAAATGTTATATAGCGCGGTTGTTCCTCATTTAAAGACCTTTTATTTGATATATGGCTTGACGCGATCGGTTGGCTAGAACTCGAGATATGACTGAAAGGAGTGGGGAGTGTTTTTCGCTCTAAACAAATACCCTCCTTCAAGTACTACGCCTAAACTATGGAAGTGACACGAAAATGTTATATAGCGCGGTTGTTCCTCATTTAAAGACCTTTCATTTGATATATGGCTTGGCGCGATCGGTTGGCTAGACCTCGAGATATGACTGAAAGGATTGGGGAGTGTTTTTCTCCTTCAAGTAGGGTATTTAGGTTTTTCGCTCTAAACAAATACGCTCCTTCAAGTACGGCGCCTAAACTATAGAAGTGACACGAAAATGTTATATAGCGCGGTTGTTCCCCATTTAAAGGCCTTTCATTTGATATATGGCTTGGCGCGATCGGTTGGCTAGAACTCGAGATATGACTGAAAGGAGTGGGGAGTGTTTTTCGCTCTAAACAAATACCCTCCTTCAAGTACTACGCCTAAACTATGGAAGTGACACGAAAATGTTATATAGCGCGGTTGTTCCTCATTTAAAGACCTTTCATTTGATATATGGCTTGGCGCGATCGGTTGGCTAGAACTCGAGATATGACTGAAAGGAGTGGGGAGTGTTTTTCGCTCTAAACAAATACCCTCGCTCTAAACAAATACCCTCCTTCAAGTACTACGCCTAAACTATGGAAGTGACACGAAAGTGTTATATAGCGCGGTTGTTCCTCATTTAAAGACCTTTCATTTGATATATGGCTTGACGCGATAGGTTGGCTACAACTCGAAATATGAGTTAAAGGAATGGGGAGTGTTTTTCGCTCTAAACAAATACCCTCGCTCTAAACAAATACCCTCCTTCAAGTACTACGCCTAAACTATGGAAGTGACACGTAAATGTTATATAGCGCGGTTGTTCCTCATTTAAAGACCTTTTATTTGATATATGGCTTGACGCGATCGGTTGGCTAGAACTCGAGATATGACTGAAAGGAGTGGGGAGTGTTTTTCGCTCTAAACAAATACCCTCCTTCAAGTACTACGCCTAAACTATGGAAGTGACACGAAAATGTTATATAGCGCGGTTGTTCCTCATTTAAAGACCTTTCATTTGATATATGGCTTGGCGCGAGCGGTTGGCTAGACCTCGAGATATGACTGAAAGGAGTGGGGAGTGTTTTTCTCCTTCAAGTAGGGTATTTAGGTTTTTCGCTCTAACAAATACGCTCCTTCAAGTACGGCGCCTAAACTATAGAAGTGACACGAAAATGTTATATAGCGCGGTTGTGTCTCATTTAAAGGTTTTTCATTTGATATATGGCTTGGCGCGATCAGTTGGCTAGAACTCGAGATATGACTGAAAGGAGTGGGGAGTGTTTTTCGCTCTAAACAAATACCCTCCTTCAAGTACTGCGCCTAAACTGTAGAAGTGACAGGAAAATATTATATTGCGCGGTTGTTCCTCATTTAAAGACCTTTCATTTGATATATTGTTTGGGGCGATCGGTTGGCTAGAACTCGAGATATGACTGAAAGGAGTGGGGAGTGTTTTTCGCTCTAAACAAATACACTCCTTCAAGTACTACGCCTAAACTATGGAAGTGACACGTAAATGTTATATAGCGCGGTTGTTCCTCATTTAAAGACCTTTCATTTGATATATGGCTTGGCGCGATCGGTTGGCTAGACCTCGAGATATGACTGAAAGGATTGGGGAGTGTTTTTCTCCTTCAAGTAGGGTATTTAGGTTTTTCGCTCTAAACAAATACGCTCCTTCAAGTACGGCGCCTAAACTATAGAAGTGACACGAAAATGTTATATAGCGCGGTTGTTCCCCATTTAAAGGCCTTTCATTTGATATATGGCTTGGCGCGATCGGTTGGCTAGAACTCGAGATATGACTGAAAGGAGTGGGGAGTGTTTTTCGCTCTAAACAAATACCCTCCTTCAAGTACTGCGCCTAAACTGTAGAAGTGACATGAAAATGTTATATAGCGCGGTTGTTCCTCATTTAAAGACCTTTCATATGATATATGGCTTGGTGCGATCGGTTGGCTAGACCTCGAGATATGACTGAAAGGAGTGGGGAGTGTTTTTCTCCTTTAAGTAGGGTATTTAGGTTTTTCGCTCTAAACAAATACGCTCCTTCAAGTACGGCGCCTGAACTATAGAAGTGACACGAAAATGTTATATAGCGCGGTTGTTCCTCATTTAAAGACCTTTCATATGATATATATGGCTTGGCGCGATCAGTTGGCTAGAACTCGAGATAAGACTGAAAGCAGTGGGGAGTGTTTTTCGCTCTAAACAAATACCCTCCTTCAAGTAATGCGCCTAAACTGTAGAAGTGACAGGAAAATGTTATATAGCGCGGTTGTTCCTCATTTAAAAACCTTTCATTTGATATATTGCTTGGCGCGATCGGTTGCCTAGAACTCGAGATATGACTGAAAGGAGTGGGGAGTGTTTTTCGCTCTAAACAAATACCCTCCTTCAAGTACTACGCCTAAACTATGGAAGTGGCACGAAAATGTTATATAGCGCGGTTGTTCCTCATTTAAAGACCTTTCATTTGATATATGGGTTGACGCGATCGGTTGGCTACAACTCGAGATATGAGTGAAAGGAATGGGGAGTGTTTTTCACTCTAAACAAATACCCTCGCTCTAAACAAATACGCTCCTTCAAGTACTGCGCCTAACCTATAGAAGTGGCACGAAAATGATATAGAGCGCGGTTGTTCCTCATATAAAGACCTTTTAGTTGATACCTGTCTTCAACCTCAACATCAATCTCAACTTCAGCCTCAACGTCAAAGTCAACCTCAACCTCAACTTCAACCTCAACCTCATCCTCAACCTCAACTACAACCTCATCTTCAACTTCAACCTCATCCTCAATCTCAATCTCAACATCAACCTCAACCTCAACCTCAACCACAACCACAACCTCAACCTCAACCTCAACGCCAACGTCAACCTCAACCTCAACCTCTACCTCAACCTCAACCTCAACTACAACCTCATCTTCAACTTCAACCTCATCCTCATCCTCAATCTCAACATCAACCTCAACCTCAACCACAACCTCAACCTCAACCTCAACCTTAACCTCAACCTCAGCCTCAGCCTCAGCCTCAACCTCAGCCTCAGCCTCAACCTCAACCTCAACCTCAACCTCAACCTCAACCACATTCTCAACCTCAACCTCAACCTTAACCGCATTCTCAACCTCAACCTCAACCTTAACTTCAACCTCAACCTCAATCGTAACCTCAAGCTCAACCTCAATTTCAACTTCAACTTTAACCTCATGCTCAACCTCAATTTCAACCGCAACTCACCCTCAACCGTACCTCAACCGTCTCTCAATCGTCTCTCAATCGAACCCTCAATCTCTGCCAGCGGAGCCCTACCTACGGCTAGCGGAGCTCTAACTACGGCCAGCGCAGCGCTACCTACTGCCAGCGGAGCCCTACCTACTGGCAGCGGAGCCCTACCTACTGGCAGCGTAGCCCTACCTACGGCTAGCGGAGCTCTAACTACGGCCAGCGGAGCGCTACCTACTGCCATTGGAGCCCTACCTACGGCCAGCGGGCAATATGTAGGGCTCCGCTGGCTGTGGGTAGGGCTCCGCTGGCTGTGGGTAGGGCTCCGCTGGCTGTGGGTAGGGCTCCGCTGGGCATAGGTAGGGCTCCGTTGGCCATAGGAAGGGCTCCGTTGGCCATAGGAAGGGCTCCGTTGGCCATAGGAAGGGCTCCGTTGGCCATAGGAAGGGCTCCGCTGGCCGTAGGTAGGGCTCCGCTGGCCGTAGGTAGCGCTCCGCTGACCGTAGGTAGGTTTCTGCTAGCCGTAGGTAGCGCTCCACTGGCAATATGTAGGGCTCCGCTGGCCGTAGGTAGGGCTCTGCTGGCCGTAGGTAGGGCTCCGCTGGCAGTAGGTAGCGCTGCGATGGCCGTAGATAGGGCTCCGCTGGCCGTAGCTAGGGCTCCGCTTGCAGTTGGTAGGTCTCCGCTGGCCAAAGGTAGGACGGTTGAGGGTTCGATTGAGGGACGGTTGAGGTATGGTTGACAAATGGTTGAGGGACGGTTGAGGGACGGTGGAGGGACGGTTGAGGGACGGTTGAGGTATGGTTGAGGTATGGTTGACAAATGGTTGAGGGACGGTTGAGGGACGGTTGAGGGACGGTTGAGGGACGGTTAATTGACGGTTGAGGGGTGGTTGAGGGGTGGTTGAGGGACGGTTAAGGGACGGTTAAGAGACGGTTGAGAGACGGTTGAGGGCCGTTTGAGGGACGTTTGAGGGACGTTTGAGGAACGTTTGAGGGACGTTTGAGGGACGTTTGAGGGACGTTTGAGGGACGTTTGAGGGACGTTTGAGGGACGTTTGAGGGACGGTTGAGGGTCGGTTGAGGGTCGGTTGAGGGTCGGTTGAGGGTCGGTTAAGGGAAAGTTGAGGTAAGGTTGAGGGAAGGTTGAGATAAGGTTGAGGGAAGGTTGAGGGACGGTTGTGGGAACGTTGAGGAACGGTTGAGGGACGGTTGTGGGAACGTTGAGGAACGGTTGAGGGACGGTTGTGGGAACGTTGATCTTCGACTCGTATTTTACGCACGAGAGACCGCGCGTTGCCATAATTCTTCGAGCATTTCTGAATAGTGAATACAACAGACATGTCGACCACAGCGCAACAGACCACGACAGCAGCACGGGTAACGGAACAAAGGAGAGGTTCTAGCGGCGATAGCGACAGCGAGAGTAGCAGCGATAGCGGCAGCGGGAGTAGCAGCGATGGCGACAACAAGAATAGCAGCAGCAGTAGTGTAAGTGGCGACAGCGAGTTGTCAAACAGGACACAACCAGTAGCGGAATCGCCACACATGGACTGGCCACCAACACCGGGTCGTGCAACCTTGTCAGACGTTGCGTCAATAAGCGGGTGGGCATCATCGATCGAAGCATCCCCTTGCGCGCGACGCCAAGACGACGACATCCGCGACTGCCCCACAATGCAAGAGCCGCCATGCAACAAAGCAATACCGGAATGGCTAAGAGCCGAAATCGATGAGAGGCAACAACCCACTGGCAGACGAAGACGGATAAGAGTAACACGAATAGTGGACGGCCGCAAGGTGCGGGTTACCTCAAAGCGGAGCGGCGAAAACTACATCACTCCTCGTCCGGAATTGGGGGGGGTGATGTAACGACGAAATTAATCGGCCTAAATTTCGCCATACATATATCATAATCTTACAATATTTTTTATATTCATATAGTTTATATTTAATAGTTCATACTACTCACTAATGTAAACTACATAAAATACATACTTATATCATGTATTTAAGGTTGAGGGACGGCTGAGGGACGGTTGAGGGATGTTTGAGGAACGGTTGAAGGACGGTTGAGGGACGATTGAGGGACGGTTGAGGGACGGTTGAGCGACGGTTGAGGGATGGTTGAGGGACGGTTTAGGGTCGGTTGTGAGACGGTTGAGGGAACGGTTGAGGGCAGGTTGAGGGAAGGTTGAGGGACGGTTGAGGGACGGTTGAGGGACGGTTGGGGGACGGTTGAGGGACGCTTGAGGGACGCTTGAGGGACGGTTGAGGGTCGGTTGAGGGTCGGTTGAGGGAAGGTTGAGGGTAGGTTGAGGGACGATTGAGGGACGGTTGAGGGACGCTTGAGGGACGGTTGAGGGTCGGTTGAGGGTAGGTTGAGGGTAGGTTGAGGGAAGGTTGAGGTACGGTTAAGGGACGGTTGAGGGACCGTAGAGGGTCGGTTGAGGGCAGGTTGAGGGAAGGTTGAGGGACGGTTAAGGAACGGTTGAGGGACGGTTGAGGGACGGTTGAGAGTCGGTTGAGGGCAGGTTGAGGGAAGGTTGAGGGACGGTTATGGAACGGTTGAGGGACCGTAGAGGGACGGTTGAGGGAGGGTTGAGGGACGGTTTAGGGTCCATTGAAGGACGCTTGAGAGACGTTTGAGGGAATGTTGAGGGAACGTTGAGGAACGGTTGAGGGACGGTTGTGGGAACGTTGAGGAACGGTTGAGGGAAGGTTGACAGATGTTTGAGGGACGGTTGAGGAACGGTTGAGGGATGTTTGAGGGACGGTTGAGAAACGGTTGAGAGAACGGTTGAGGGACGGTTGAGGGATGTTTGAGGAACGGTTGAGGAACGGTTGAGGGACGGTTGAGGGACGGTTGAGGGACGGTTGAGGGACGGTTGAGGGACGGTTGAGGGACGGTTGAGGGACGGTTGAGGGACGGTTGAGGGACGGTTGAGGGACGGTTGAGGGACGGTTGAGGGGCGGTTGAGGGACGGTTGAGGGACGGTTGAGGGACGGTTGAGGGACGGTTGAGGGACGGTTGAGGGACGGTTGAGGGACGGTTGAGGGACGGTTGAGGGACGGTTAAGGGACGGTTGAGGGACCGTAGAGGGATGGTTGAGGTATGGTTGTGGGTCGGTTGTGAGACGGTTGAGGGACGGTTGAGGACTCATTTAAATACCTTTCATTTGATATATGGCTTGGCGCGATCGCTTGGCTAGAACTCGAGATATGACTGAAAGCTCTAAACAAATACCCTCCTTCAAGTACTACGCCTAAACTATGGAAGTGACACGAAAATGTTATATAGCGCGGTTGTTCCTCATTTAAAGACCTTTCATTTGATATATGGCTTGGCGCGATCGCTTGGCTAGACCTCGAGATATGACTGAAAGGAGTGGGGAGTGTTTTTCTCCTTCAAGTAGGGTATTTAGGTTTTTCGCTCTAAACAAATACGCTCCTTCAAGTACGGCGCCTAAACTATAGAAGTGACACGAAAATGTTATATAGCGCGGTTGTTCCTCATTTAAAGGCCTTTCATTTGATATATGGCTTGGCGCGATCGGTTGGCTAGAACTCGAGATATGACTGAAAGGAGTGGGGAGTGTTTTTCGCTCTAAACAAATACCCTCCTTCAAGTACTGCGCCCAAAACTGTAGAAGTGACACGAAAATAGTATATAGCGCGGTTGTTCCTCATTTAAAGACGTTTCATTTGATATATGGCTTGACGCGATCGGTTGGCTACAACTCGAGATATGAGTGAAAGGAATGGGGAGTGTTTTTCGCTCTAAACAAGTACCCTCGCTCTAAACAAATACTCTCCTTCAAGTACTGCGCCTAAACTATAGAAGTGACACGAAAATGTTATATAGCGCGGTTGTTCCCCATTTAAAGGCCTTTCATTTTGTATATGGCTTGGCGCGATCGGTTGGCTAGAACTCGAGATATGACCGAAAGGAGTGGGGAGTGTTTTTCGCTCTAAACAAATACACTCATTCAAGTACTGTGCCTAACCTATAGAAGTGGCACGAAAATGATATAGAGCGCGGTTGTTCCTCATTTAAAGACCTTTCAGTTGATACCTGTCTTCAACCTCAACATCAATCTCAACCTCAGCCTCAACGTCAAAGTCAACCTCAACCTCAACCTCAACCTCATCTTCAACCTCAACTACAACCTCATCTTCAACTTCAACCTCATCCTCAATCTCAATCTCAACATCAACCTCAACCTCAACCTCAACCTCAACCTCAACCTCAACTACAACCTCATCTTCAACTTCAACCTCATCCTCATCCTCAATCTCAACATCAACCTCAACCTCAACCTCAACCTCAACCACAACCTCAACCTCAACCTCAACCTCAACCTCAACCTCAACCTGAACCTCAGCCTCAGCCTCAGCCTCAGCCTCAACCTCAACCTCAACCTCAACCTCAACCTCAACCACATTCTCAACCTCAACCTCAACCTCAACCTCAACCGCATTCTCAACCTCAACCTCAACCTTAACTTCAACCTCAACCTCAATCGTAACCTCAAGCTCAACCTCAATTTCAACTTCAACTTTAACCTCATGCTCAACCTCAACTTCAACCGCAACTCACCCTCAACCGTACCTCAACCGTCTCTCAATCGAACCCTCAATCTCTGCCAGCGGAGCCCTACCTACGGCTAGCGGAGCTCTAACTACGGCCAGCGCAGCGCTACCTACTGCCAGCGGAGCCCTACCTACTGGCAGTGGAGCCCTACCTACTGGCAGCGTAGCCCTACCTACGGCTAGCGGAGCTCTAACTACGGCCAGCGGAGCGCTACCTACTGCCATTGGAGCCCTACCTACGGCCAGCGGGCAATATGTAGGGCTCCGCTGGCTGTGGGTAGGGCTCCGCTGGGCATAGGTAGGGCTCCGTTGGCCATAGGAAGGGCTCCGTTGGCCATAGGAAGGGCTCCGTTGGCCATAGGAAGGGCTCCGTTGGCCATAGGAAGGGCTCCGTTGGCCATAGGAAGGGCTCCGCTGGCCGTAGGTAGCGCTCCGCTGGCCGTAGGTAGCGCTCCGCTGGCCGTAGGTAGCGCTCCGCTGACCGTAGGTAGGGCTCTGCTAGCCGTAGGTAGCGCTCCACTGGCAATATGTAGGGCTCCGCTGGCCGTAGGTAGGGCTCCGCTGGCAGTAGGTAGCGCTGCGATGGCCGTAGATAGGGCTCCGCTGGCCGTAGCTAGGGCTCCGCTTGCAGTTGGTAGGTCTCCGCTGGCCAAAGGTAGGACGGTTGAGGGTTCGGTTGAGGGACGGTTGAGGTATGGTTGACAAATGGTTGAGGGACGGTTGAGGGACGGTGGAGGGACAGTTGAGGGACGGTTGAGGTATGGTTGAGGTATGGTTGACAAATGGTTGAGGGACGGTTGAGGGACGGTTAATTGATGGTTGAGGGGTGGTTGAAGGACGGTTAAGGGACGGTTAAGAGACGGTTAAGAGACGGTTAAGAGACGGTTGAGAGACGGTTGAGGGCCGTTTGAGGGACGTTTGAGGGACGTTTGAGGGACGTTTGAGGTACGTTTGAGGGACGTTTGAGGGACGTTTGAGGGACGGTTTAGGCTCCGCTGGCCGTAGCTAGGGCTCCGCTTGCAGTTGGTAGGTCTCCGCTGGCCAAAGGTAGGACGGTTGAGGGTTCGGTTGAGGGACGGTTGAGGTATGGTTGACAAATGGTTGAGGGACGGTTGAGGGACGGTGGAGGGACGGTTGAGGGACGGTTGAGGTATGGTTGAGGTATGGTTGACAAATGGTTGAGGGACGGTTGAGGGACGGTTGAGGGACGGTTAATTGACGGTTGAGTGGTGGTTGAAGGACGGTTAAGGGACGGTTAAGAGACGGTTGAGAGACGGTTGAGGGCCGTTTGAGGGACGTTTGAGGGACGTTTGAGGGACGTTTGAGGGACGTTTGAGGGACGTTTGAGGGACGTTTGAGGGACGGTTGAGGGTCGGTTGAGGGTCGGTTGAAGGTCGGTTGAGGGTCGGTTGAGGGTCGGTTGAGGGTCGGTTAAGGGAAAGTTGAGGTAAGGTTGAGGGAAGGTTGAGATAAGGTTGAGAGAAGGTTGAGGGACGGTTGTGGGAACGTTGAGGAACGGTTGAGGGACGGTTGTGGGAACGTTGAGGAACGGTTGAGGGACGGTTGTGGGAACGTTGATCTTCGACTCGTATTTTACGCACGAGAGACCGCGCGTTGCCATAATCCTTCGAGCATTTCTGAATAGTGAATACAACAGACATGTCGACCACAGCGCAACAGACCACGACAGCAGCACGGGTAACGGAACAAAGAAGAGTGTCTAGCGGCGATAGCGACAGCGAGAGTAGCAGCGATAGCGGCAGCGGGAGTAGCAGCGATGGCGACAACAAGAATAGCAGCAGCAGTAGTGTAAGTGGCGACAGCGAGTTGTCAAACAGGACACAACCAGTAGCGGAATCGCCACACATGGACTGGCCACCAACACCGGGTCGTGCAACCTTGTCAGACGTTGCGTCAATAAGCGGGTGGGCATCATCGATCGAAGCATCCCCTTGCGCGCGACGCCAAGACGACGACATCCGCGACTGCCCCACAATGCAAGAGCCGCCATGCAACAAAGCAATACCGGAATGGCTAAGAGCCGAAATCGATGAGAGGCAACAACCCACTGGCAGACGAAGACGGATAAGAGTAACACGAATAGTGGACGGCCGCAAGGTGCGGGTTACCTCAAAGCGGAGCGGCGAAAACTACATCACTCCTCGTCCGCAATGAGGGGGGGTGATGTAACGACGAAATTAATCGGCCTAAATTTCGCCATACATATATCATAATCTTACAATATTTTTTATATTCATATAGTTTATATTTAATAGTTCATACTACTCACTAATGTAAACTACATAAAATACATACTTATATCATGTATTTAAGGTTGAGGGACGGCTGAGGGACGGTTGAGGGACGGTTGAGGGATGTTTGAGGAACGGTTGAAGGACGGTTGAGGGACGATTGAGGGACGGTTGAGGGACGGTTGAGCGACGGTTGAGGGATGGTTGAGGGACGGTTTAGGGTCGGTTGAGAGACGGTTGAGGGAACGGTTGAGGGCAGGTTGAGGGAAGGTTGAGGGACAGTTGAGGGACGGTTGAGGGACGGTTGGGGGACGGTTGAGGGACGCTTGAGGGACGCTTGAGGGACGCTTGAGGGACGGTTGAGGGTCGGTTGAGGGTCGGTTGAGGGAAGGTTGAGGGTAGGTTGAGGGACGATTGAGGGACGGTTGAGGGACGCTTGAGGGACGGTTGAGGGTCGGTTGAGGGTAGGTTGAGGGTAGGTTGAGGGAAGGTTGAGGTACGGTTAAGGGACGGTTGAGGGACCGTAGAGGGATGGTTGAGGTATGGTTGTGGGACGGTTGTGAGACGGTTGAGGAACGGTTGTGGGAACGTTGAGGAACGGTTGAGGGACGGTTGTGGGAACGTTGAGGAACGGTTGAGGGACGGTTGTGGGAACGTTGAGGAACGGTTGAAGGAAGGTTGACAGATGGTTGAGGGACGGTTGAGGAACGGTTGAGGGATGTTTGAGGGACGGTTGAGGGACCGTAGAGGGATGGTTGAGGTATGGTTGAGGGACGGTTGAGGGACGGTTGAGGGACGGTTGAGGGACGGTTGAGGGACGGTTGAGGGACGGTTGAGGGCAGGTTGAGGGACGGTTGAGGGACGGTTAAGGAACGGTTGAGGGACCGTAGAGGGCCGGTTGAGGGAGGGTTGAGGGACTGTTTAGGGTCCGTTGAAGGACGGTTGAGAGACGTTTGAGGGACGGTTGAGGGACGGTTGAGGGACGGTTGAGGGACGGTTGAGGGACGGTTGAGGGACGGTTGAGGGACGGTTGAGGGACGGTTGAGGGACGGTTGAGGGACGGTTGAGGGACGGTTGAGGAACGGTTGAGGAACGGTTGAGGAACGGTTGAGGGATGTTTGAGGAACGTTTGAGAAACGCTTGAGGGACGGTTGAGGGACGGTTGAGGGACGGTTGAGGAACGGTTGAGGGACGGTTAAGGGACGGTTGAGGGACGGTTGAGGACGGTTGAGGGACGGTTGAGGGACGGTTGAGGGACGGTTAAGGGACGGTTGAGGGACGGTTGAGGGACGGTTGAGGGACGGTTGAGGGACGGTTGAGGGACGGTTGAGGGAACGTTGAGGAACGGTTGAGGGATGGTTGACAGATGGTTTAGGGACTGATGGGGAACGGTTCATACCTGTCTTGGCGCGATCGGTTGTCTAGAACTCGAGATATGACTGAAAGGAGTGGGGAGTGTTTTTCGCTCTATACAAATACACTCCTTCAAGTACTGCGCCTAAACTATGGAAGTGGCACGAAAATTATATAGAGCGCGGTTGTTCCTCATTTAAAGACTTTCCATTTAATATATGACTTGGCGCGATCGGTTGGCTAGAACTCGAGATATGACTGAAAGGAGTGAGGAGTGCTTTTCGCTCTAAGCAAATACCCTCCTTCAAGTACTGCGCCTAAACTATAGAAGTGACAGAAAAATGTTATATAGCGCGGTTGTTCCTCATTTAAATACCTTTCATTTGATATATGGCTTGGCGCGATCGCTTGGCTAGAACTCGAGATATGACTGAAAGCTCTAAACAAATACCCTCCTTCAAGTACTACGCTTAAACTATGGAAGTGACACGAAAATGTTATATAGCGCGGTTGTTCCTCATTTAAAGACCTTTCATTTGATATATGGCTTGGCGCGATCGCTTGGCTAGACCTCGAGATATGACTGAAAGGAGTGGGGAGTGTTTTTCTCCTTCAAGTAGGGTATTTAGGTTTTTCGCTCTAAATAAATACGCTCCTTCAAGTACGGCGCCTAAACTATAGAAGTGACACGAAAATGTTATATAGCGCGGTTGTTCCTCATTTAAAGGCCTTTCATTTGATATATGGCTTGGCGCGATGGGTTGGCTAGAACTCGAGATATGACTGAAAGGAGTGGGGAGTGTTTTTCGCTCTAAACAAATACCCTCCTTCAAGTACTGCGCCTAAACTGTAGAAGTGACACGAAAATGTTATATAGCGCGGTTGTTCCTCATTTAAAGACGTTTCATTTGATATATGGCTTGACGCGATCGGTTGGCTACAACTCGAGATATGAGTGAAAGGAATGGGGAGTGTTTTTCGCTCTAAACAAGTACCCTCGCTCTAAACAAATACTCTCCTTCAAGTACTGCGCCTAAACTATAGAAGTGACACGAAAATGTTATATAGCGCGGTTGTTCCCCATTTAAAGGCCTTTCATTTTGTATATGGCTTGGCGCGATCGGTTGGCTAGAACTCGAGATATGACCGAAAGGAGTGGGGAGTGTTTTTCGCTCTAAACAAATACACTCATTCAAGTACTGTGCCTAACCTATAGAAGTGGCACGAAAATGATATAGAGCGCGGTTGTTCCTCATTTAAAGACCTTTCAGTTGATACCTGTCTTCAACCTCAACATCAATCTCAACCTCAGCCTCAACGTCAAAGTCAACCTCAACCTCAACCTCAACCTCATCTTCAACCTCAACTACAACCTCATCTTCAACTTCAACCTCATCCTCAATCTCAATCTCAACATCAACCTCAACCTCAACCTCAACCTCAACCTCAACCTCAACTACAACCTCATCTTCAACTTCAACCTCATCCTCATCCTCAATCTCAACATCAACCTCAACCTCAACCTCAACCTCAACCTCAACCACAACCTCAACCTCAACCTCAACCTGAACCTCAGCCTCAGCCTCAGCCTCAGCCTCAACCTCAACCTCAACCTCAACCACATTCTCAACCTCAACCTCAACCTCAACCTCAACCTCAACCTCAACCTCAACCTCAACCTCAACCTCAACCGCATTCTCAACCTCAACCTCAACCTTAACTTCAACCTCAACCTCAATCGTAACCTCAAGCTCAACCTCAATTTCAACTTCAACTTTAACCTCATGCTCAACCTCAACTTCAACCGCAACTCACCCTCAACCGTACCTCAACCGTACCTCAACCGTACCTCAACCGTACCTCAACCGTCTCTCAACCGAACCCTCAATCTCAGCGGAGCTCTAACTACGGCCAGGGCTCCGCTGGCCGTAGGTAGGGCTCTGCTGGCCGTAGGTAGGGCTCTGCTGGCAGTAGTTAGAGCTCCGCTAGCCGTAGGTAGGGCTACGCTGGCAGTAGGTAGGCCTCCGCTGGCAGTAGGTAGGGCTCCGCTGGCCGTAGTTAGAGCTTCGCTTGCAGTATGTAGGGCTCCGCAGGCAGTAGGTAGCGCTCCGCTGGCCGCAGGTAGGGCTTCGCTGACCGTAGGTAGGGCTCTGCTAGCCGTAGGTAGCGCTCCACTGGCAATATGTAGGGCTCAGCTGGCCGTAGTTAGAGCTTCGCTTGTAGTATGTAGGGCTCCGCTGGCCGTAGGTAGGGCTCCGCTGGCAGTAGGTAGCGCTGCGCTGGCCGTAGATAGGGCTCCGCTGGCCGTAGATAGGGCTCCGCTGGCCGTAGCTAGGGCTCCGCTTGCAGTTGGTAGGGCTCCGCTGGCCAAAGGTAGGACGGTTGAGGGTTCGGTTGATGGTTCGGTTGAGGGACGGTTGAGGTATGGTTGACAAATGGTTGAGGGACGGTTGAGTGACGTTTGAGGGGTGGTTGAGGGACGGTTAAGGGACGGTTGAGAGACGGTTGAGGGATGTTTGAGGAACGGTTGAGGGACGGTTGAGGGACGGTTGAGGAACGGTTGAGGAACGGTTGAGGGACGGTTGAGGGACGGTTGAGGGATGTTTGAGGAACGGTTGAGGGACGGTTGAGGGACGGTTGAGGAACGGTTGAGGGACGGTTGAGCGACGGTTGAGCGACGGTTGAGCGACGGTTGAGCGACGGTTGAGGGACGATTGAGGGACGGTTGAGGGACGATTGAGGGACGGTTGAGGGACGGTTGAGGGACGGTTGAGCGACGGTTGAGGGACGGTTGAGGGACGGTTGAGGAACGGTTGAGCGACGGTTGAGCGACGGTTGAGCGACGGTTGAGCGACGGTTGAGGGACGATTGAGGGACGGTTGAGGGACGATTGAGGGACGGTTGAGGGACGGTTAAGGTATGGTTGACAAATGGTTGAGTGACGTTTGAGGGGTGGTTGAGGGACGGTTAAGGGACGGTTGAGAGACGGTTGAGGGCCGTTTGAGGGACGTTTGAGGGACGTTTGAGGGACGTTTGAGGGACAGTTGAGGGACGGTTGAGGGACGGTTGAGGTAAGGTTGAGGGACGGTTGAGGGACGGTTGAGGGACGGTTGAGCGACGGTTGAGCGACGGTTGAGGGACGATAGAGGGACGGTTGAGGGACGGTTGAGCGACGGTTGAGGGATGGTTGAGGGACGGTTTAGGGTTGGGTGAGAGACGGTTGAGGGAACGGTTGAGGGAAGGTTGAGGGACGTTTGAAGGACGGTTGGGGGACGGTTAAGGGACGGTTGAGGGACGGTTGAGGGACGATTGCTGGACGATTGAGGGACGGTTGAGGGACGGTTGTGAGACGGTTGAGGAACGGTTGTGGGAACGTTGAGGAACGGTTGAGGGACGGTTGTGGGAACGTTGAGGAACGGTTGAGGGACGGTTGTGGGAACGTTGAGGACCGGTTGAGGGAAGGTTGACAGATGGTTGAGGGACGGTTGAGGAACGTTTGAGGGATGTTTGAGGGACGGTTGAGAAAAGGTGGAGGGACGGTTGAGGGACGGTTGAGGGACGGTTGAGGGACGGTTGAGCGACGGTTGAGGGACGATTGAGGGACGGTTGAGCGACGGTTGAGGGATGGTTGAGGGACGGTTTAGGGTTGGGTGAGAGACGGTTGAGGGAACGGTTGAGGGAAGGTTGAGGGACGTTTGAGGGACGGTTGGGGGACGGTTAAGGGACGGTTGAGGGACGGTTGAGGGACGATTGATGGACGATTGATGGACGATTGAGGGACGGTTGTGAGACGGTTGAGGAACGGTTGTGGGAACGTTGAGGAACGGTTGAGGGACGGTTGAGGGACGGTTGAGGGACGGTTGAGGGACGGTTGAGCGACGGTTGAGCGACGGTTGAGCGACGGTTGAGCGACGGTTGAGGGACGATTGAGGGACGGTTGAGGGACGATTGAGGGACGGTTGAGGGACGGTTGAGGGACGGTTGAGCGACGGTTGAGGGACGGTTGAGGGACGGTTGAGGAACGGTTGAGCGACGGTTGAGCGACGGTTGAGCGACGGTTGAGCGACGGTTGAGGGACGATTGAGGGACGGTTGTGGGAACGTTGAGGACCGGTTGAGGGAAGGTTGACAGATGGTTGAGGGACGGTTGAGGAACGTTTGAGGGATGTTTGAGGGACGGTTGAGAAAAGGTGGAGGGACGGTTGAGGGACGGTTGAGGGACGGTTGAGGGACGGTTGAGCGACGGTTGAGGGACGATTGAGGGACGGTTGAGCGACGGTTGAGGGATGGTTGAGGGACGGTTTAGGGTTGGGTGAGAGACGGTTGAGGGAACGGTTGAGGGAAGGTTGAGGGACGTTTGAGGGACGGTTGGGGGACGGTTAAGGGACGGTTGAGGGACGGTTGAGGGACGATTGATGGACGATTGATGGACGATTGAGGGACGGTTGTGAGACGGTTGAGGAACGGTTGTGGGAACGTTGAGGAACGGTTGAGGGACGGTTGAGGGACGGTTGAGGGACGGTTGAGGGACGGTTGAGGGACGGTTGAGGGACGGTTAAGGGACGGTTGAGGGACGGTTGAGGGACGGTTGAGGAACGGTTGAGGAACGGTTGAGGGACGGTTGAGGGACGGTTGAGGGACGGTTGAGGGACGGTTGTGGGACGGTTGAGGGACGGTTGAGGGACGGTTGAGGGACGGTTGAGGGACGGTTGAGGGACGGTTGAGGGACGGTTGAGGAACGGTTGAGAGACGGTTGAAGGACGTTTGAGGGACGGTTGAGCGACAGTTGAGGGAGGGTTGAGGGACGCTTTAAGGTCGGTTGAGAGACGGTAGAGGGAACGGTTGAGGGACGCTTGAGGAACGGTTGAGGGACGGTTGAGGGACGGTTGAGGGACGGTTGAAGGACGGTTGTGGGAACGTTAAGGAACGGTTGAGGGATGGTTGACAGATGGTTGAGGGACTGATGAGGAACGGTTGATACCGGTCTTGGTGCGATCGGTTGGCTAGAACTCGAGATATGACTGAAAGGAGTGGGGAGTGCTTTTCGCTCTAAGCAAATACCCTCCTTCAAGTACTGCGCCTAAACTATAGAAGTGACAGAAAAATGTTATATAGCGCGGCTGTTTCTCATTTAAAGGCCTTTCATTTGATATATGGCTTGGTGCGATCGGTTGGCTAGAACTCGAGATATGACTGAAAGGAGTGGGGAGTGTTTTTCGCTCTAAACAAATACACTCCTTCAAGTACTGCGCGTAAACTATAGAAGTGACACGAAAATGTTATATAGCACGGTTGTTTCTCATTTAAAGACCTTTCATTTGATATATGACCTCGAGATATGACTGAAAGGAGTGGGGAGTGTTTTTCTCCTTCAAGTACGGTATTTAGGTTTTTCGCTCTAAACAAATACGCTCCTTCAAATAAGGCGCCTAAACTATAGAAATGACACGAAAATGTTATATAGCGCGGTTGTTCCTCATTTAAAGACCTTTCATTTGATATATGGCTTGACGCGATCGGTTGGCTAGAACTCGAGATATGACTGAAAGGATTGGGGAGTGTTTTTCGCTCTAAACAAATACCCTCCTTCAAGTACTGCGCCTAAACTATGGAAGTGACACGAAAATGTTATATAGCGCGGTTGTTCCCCATTTAAAGACCTTTCGTTTGATATATGGCTTGGCGCGATCGGTTGGCTAGAACTCGAGATATGACTGAAAGGAGTGGGGAGTGTTTTTCGCTCTAAACAAATACCCTCCTTCAAGTACTGCGCGTAAACTATAGAAGTGACACGAAAACGTTATATAGCGCGGTTGTTCCTCATTTAAAGACCTTTCAGTTGATACCTGTCTTCAACCTCAACATCAATCTCAACCTTAGCCTCAACGTCAAAGTCAACCTCAACCTCAACCTCAACCTCAACTTCAACCTCATCCTCAACCTTAACTACAACCTCATCTTCAACTTCAACCTCATCCTCAATCTCAATCGCAACATCAACCTTAACCTCAAACTTCAACCTGCGCCTAAACTATAGAAGTGACAGGAAAATGTTATATAGCGCGGTTGTTCCTCATTTAAAGACCTTTCATTTGATATATGGCTTGGCGCGATCGCTTGGCTAGAACTCGAGATATGACTGAAAGGAGTGGGGAGTGTTTTTCGCTCTAAACAAATACCCTCCTTCAAGTACTGCGCCTAAACTATGGAAGTGACACGAAAATGTTATATAGTGCGGTTGTTCCCCATTTAAAGACATTTCGTTTGATATATGGCTTGGCGCGATCGGTTGGCTAGAACTCGAGATATGACTGAAAGGAGTGGGGAGTGTTTTTCGCTCTAAACAAATACCCTCCTTCAAGTACTGCGCGTAAACTATAAACCCTCTCTGCCGCGCAAGAGATTTCGTATTTCATAGTCGTAATGAAAAGGAAATGTTGAAGGACTTTCCAGGTCATCAGGAATATTTAGATTTTTTGGAGGAGATTCGGCAACAACTTGAGGAAACAAACGAGATTGATACCGAGGAAAAGCTACATGTCGATAAAGATGATATTATGATGGAGTTGGCAGACGATCTCAAGAGTATCGAGTCCTGCCTTACTTCACTGAGCAGTTCTGAATGCACCAATTTGAGCAACGACAGTGGCAGTTTTCTGCTCATGCAAGGAAAAACGAAGGTCCCACTTGATTACATTCGAAATTCAGTGGTGCCTTTCGAGGAGCTCAACAGATATCGCTTTCAATTTGTTCCCATCGATGCCGATGCTGAAGACTCCAATCCGTTCAAGATGATGCCGTTCTCTGGCCAACGGAAAGACCAACTTAAGCTATCTGGTCCAAAAGATAACTTCTTCACTTTTAATACACGTTTGCATAATGGGGTACGCCTACGTTTGGAGATACCAGTCGTGGATGTTCGCAACAAGCTTTTAGGACATGGTCCCAATAAGTATCCTGGTGCTATGACAACCGACACAACTGACAAACTTCCGGAGGACTCGAAAACGCACGCGAGTTTTGACATTAAAAATACTTCCTACACGCAGATGTTAGACGCACTGCATCATCATGATCAGTACGATCCAACGCAGGAAAGAAATCTTACCGTACATTATAAACCGCAATTAGTGAAAGCAGATGTAACCAAAGTTAAAGTGAACGAATTTGAGTAACCACAGTTCCGTGGGTAAAAGAGAGACACAATTCGCGGTTTCTACGAAATTGTATCCAAAATAAAAATAGTCGAGTTTCTTTGTGCATAATATAAAATTAAATGATATGGAAATAAGCAATTCTTAGTAGATCAGAAAACTTGGATTCAAAACATAGTTTTCTTCAGCTATTGCTCCTGATTGTAAAGATGCTACTTTAGTCAACGGAGTGACGTGTTCCTCAATTCTTGTAAATTTTGGGAAGTCAGTTGCTGCAGGTGGTGGGGGGCCTAGTGCCAGTATGGCTGCAAAATCGTCAGCAGTGGTTGGATCAGCAGTCTTCCCATCCTTTCCTTTGACTTTCCTATCCTGTAAGCATGCTCACCCTCCTCAAGCTTGTTGTCTTCTAGAAGAGCTTGTTGCCCTGATGAAAATTATCGATACTCTTCTCTATAGTTTCGAGCATGATGGAGGCTGTTCAGTGAAAGTCAGCGTTGCTCCAAACTTACTCATTCATATTGTGTCCATGTGGATGCGAGTGGTTGTGTTGTGAGTAAAGTTAGGGTGCCTGCCGGCTCGCCACAAATATCTTGGTGGAGATCTGGCCACAAAACCGACAACAAAGAAACATAATCGTGGCAATGACGCCAGTCACACAAGTACTCAACCATACTACCCGCCTCTATTCGCGTGCATAAACATACCTCAATCATCCTATAAAGCACCACAAGACTCATACATCTTAACAAAATACAGCCTACGTCATCGCCCCTCTGTGAGTTGTCCACCATCTCTGCAGTTCTTTTGAGTGTACTTTTGGCACAAAGTATACCACGATTCCCTTATTTATGATTTTCCCTTATTTTGCTGTGATCTCCACTTACTCGTCACTCTTTCTGGTTTTATTTGTTTTGCTTCAGGAAGTTGTCTCTATAGATTCTACTTACTTGAGAGTTATCTTTTCGAATAGTTGGTATTATGAAGTTAGTATATATATCCATTCAATAAAATTATTAATAATTTCCAATAAAAGAATTGTTTGGCAGTGCAATGATAAAGAATCGTTGCGCGATCCAGCTTCCTTATAGTCTGCAGTTTGACTGACCACAGTTAATATGAACGATCGCAAGTCAGTGGCAAAAGCCCATAGAACAAAAGGTAAGTGTATTCCTTCTTCGCTGCTTTGCATAAAGTCGAGATTATAGCTCTCCACGGAGGTGAGATATACCCCAATCCTATACTAAATACCATGGGATTCAGCTTTTCTTTATGTTAAAGAAGTGGAATAATGACAACGAAACCTGCTGAATTAAACGGAATGAATGAGTCTACAGCGTTTGCCCTTTGCTGTTTACTACATCCATCAGGCAGTGTCATCACGTTAATATGCGTGCTATCGCACGTACCATGAATTCCCGCCATACAGAGATTGTGTTCTACTCTCCTGGTTCCTACATATTCAAAGTAGATTCGTTTTAATTCAATTTATTTGCACCATGTAAATAACACTTTGCAACGAGTAAGAGACGGTGTATAAGCTAGCTACGATTGAATATTTGAAAATTATTATGATGACGACGAAGTTTTACTTTGTTTTCTATTGCACAAAATCACAGAGTTGGCGTTGAAATTTTATCTTATTTAAAATTATTGAATATTTTTCACAGTTTTATATTTTAAAAATAGTATATATAGTATTATGTCCAATTTAAAGAATTACCACTATTCGAAAAAATCAGCAGAAGTTTTTGAGTTGAAGATTGATGTACCAAGAAACGAATCGCAGAAGAAGCATTCTAGCTCTTCTTCCAAGAAACAGCGTCCTCCTAACTCTTTACGCGCTGAAGGAAAAAGCATTGGGGATAGTTCTACCGAAGCCATCATACGCAGTTCTGAAGTTCGTATAGAGAAACAACCGACTTTAGGAGCAAAGTTCCTTTTCGATAATGAAAAATCAGCATGGAAGCCTACCAAAGATAAATATCCTGAACATACGCAAAGCTCACGGCCCTCTCGTTTAGATGGATTGGTTTCGACTTATCCTCTTAATTTGAAGAAAAAATGTTCAGTGTCGTCTGCCAGCACTACATCATCAACCTCGGATAGGACTAGCAACAGTAGCAGAAGGAAACTTGATGTGTCGCAAGAAATGGATGACACTTTACACGAGGGTTCCAAAAACCGCATGAACATTGGTACATGTCCAAAAAATTTAGCAGACTTGGCTAAGCTATCCAAAACTCGCCAAAAGTTTTTTCTTACTCAAGATCAACGAAGTTGCAAATAACATAACCAATTTTATTTATTATTTACGTCTGCCGAAGTTATCCCAGCAACATCGTCGGTGGAAACGAAGTTATGCAACATCATCGGTGGAATCAGTGTATTTTTTGGCAAGCTACCAGCGAGACAGAAGAAAACTGTACCTCGACTGGTCCAAAAACATCAGCCACTCTAATGTGTTAGTATTCCATTTCCAATGAAATGGAGAATCTATGAAATTGTATTCCTTGCAAAATAAACGTTCTCCAATTTTTGTTGTGTATAATAAAAATCTATTAATATAAGTGATACGGAAGTAAACAATTCTTCGTAGATTAGAAAACTTCAATTGAAAACGAAGGATTCTTCAGCTACTGCTGCTGCTTGTAAAGGTGCTACTTCAGTCAGCGGAGAGACGTAAACTTCAAATGTAATATCTCAGTTGATGCTGGTTGTGACGACCGCTATACGGCTGCAACATCCGCAGCTTGTGGTAAAGCAGAGATAAACATTTTACATAAGACACTACGTGACAAAACAAAGGCCAGACTTTTTATCATAACACAAGAATGCGCTAAGAACACCGCTGGACTTCAGCAGAGTTCAACAATTGCAGCTGCATTGTGAGCCAATTAATAGTTTGAGTATATATAGTTGAGGTTTATGTTGCGGAATAAGACTGGGCAAGTGTACCATATAGCCGCTCCCATGCTAAAGTCTCCCTCACGTTCTCCTGAAGCCCGTCTTTAAGTAATGAGGTTACGTCGAGTGACGTCGGCGGTTTATATCTCTACGCATTCCCTCTATCTACTTTCTTGCTCTTTCTGTTCTCTAATCTGTTTTTCTGCGGTCCAAGCCGAGGTATTCGGCTTAAAAATAGTTAAGAGCCGACGGATGTCCAAGGTAGATAGTCTTGGAATTAGCACTCTCTCCATCTCCGACAGGAAGCTAGGTAGCGTCACCGACAGTGCCAATTACCGTTCTGCTGCTGCAGGGTTTGTCTGTCGGTATGACCAGAGAATAAAACGTGGGCGAGTTGACTAACAAAATCCCAACATTGCGCAAGGAGGCAGATGCCGACACTGATATTGACAAATAACGAATTCCCACTTTAGATCTCACCTGCTCGAGTACGTTGGCCACGAAGTGCTACTAAGTGCTGCTAAGTTTGACTTTTTTGCGATGTGTAAAGTCATTCTTGACAGACTGTATGTATCGACTCAGAGACCTTACTTTAAGCGGATTCATATCGCAGATATTTTTATAAAAATACTTCCATTTGGGCCCTGCCATAAGAGATGTAAGGCAGTCTCCTTCCCATATCTGCAGCTCCTACAAAAGTCATTTCAGAAAAATCCCAGCCTCCTAGCATGAGCCCCAAAAGGCAGATACTTGCCGAATGTTAGGCGCCAAATTCACCCGCTTGTTCTTCTTACAAGTTTACTAGCAAAACAACAGCAAAGTCGTGATACCTGATGTATGATGCACGAGTGTAAATTTTCCCTTAGAGATTGAGACTGGTTGGTCCATCATGCTGGCAAATTGGAATAGTTAAAGGTATATTCCACGAATCGTAACGCAGCCTGGCTATCGGTGTAAGAAGAGAATGTTTGTTTATCCTTCCAGTGCGGACTGTGCCTTCCGAATGTCCATCACTTCCGCCTGGAAGATGCTGCAATGGTCCGGAAAATGAAATTTTCCCTAATTCATTAACGGAAAACAGAGGACATATGCTGTTCTACAATTAAGCGTTGCTATGTAGTTTACGTTCTTTGAGTAAGCGGTGATGTGTAATGTATGCTCTTTGAGTAAGCGTCGATATCGGTGATAATTTTGACGTTGAAAGGAAGGCCGCTGACTGATGCAGTGTACCAGGGAATAGGAGAGAAGAAAATTTCTTGGAGACTGATGCAGTCTATCAAGGAGCAGAAAGAACTAGGAAACTCGTTGGTTTATTTTATCACTCCGCAGAACGATGTTGCTACGTACCGATCTGGACGCTGACTGACTTCGGTATGTGCCAAAGACCATATCCCTAGACCATAGTCTTTGGTTTGCGCTGCTCTTTTTATACTCTGGCTGCTTTGTTTGTGTGCGTGACTTTTTAACATGCCTTTCTTAGTATGTGTGTCTCATTTTGACTTCAGACGTCTATCGATGCATCGTTATACTGTGCACTATATAGCACCATTATATTCACTGTGACTTTGATTTACTTAGTTATCTTTTAAGTAATTTAATTTTATTTTTTTGTATAACTTGATTATAACAATAGAAATTTTCGTCAAATATATTTGTTCAATATATACATATATATAGTGGTTTTCATAATACCGTTAGTAAACGTTTCTTTATATATTTTAAATCCAATCCAAAATACTTTTTTCTATACCATAATTTTAACGTAATATTCATATTAGTCCAATTCAATATATTTTTTCCTTGTTATAATATTAATGCAACTTTTTCTAATGTTTATATCTGTAAGTATTCTAGGACGTTTTTCGCAAACCTGGCGCGCCACTGCAATCTACGCAGACGGAACTGCTAATCAGAAGTTGGGCAATTGGTGATCAACCAAACTCATTAGTTCACGAAAACCGCAGAAGGTTGTAACGCCAAATTTTACTTTATCCTCAATCCGTCAAACTGCAAGAGATGAACGTCAAGGAAAACGTAGTTTAAGGTACTTTTGGTACTTCTTTTACTTCCTTGTATACGTTGTAAATAAAAGAAAGTAGTGTTATTCTGTTAAATATGTGTCCTGTTAGGGGTCATAAGCAGGAAATTTATGGTTTTGTATATTTCTTTGTGCTAGGTTGTATGCACATCATGCTGATACGATGTCCTACTCCTGAGGTCTCAGAGCACGTCCTCTGCGATTGTCCGGCCCTCAGCAATCGGAAGCTATTGTTTTTTGGTGATCCGCAAGTGCCCCACTTCAAAATCTGGAACACTAATCCGGGTACTGTGCTTAAATTTCTAAAGAGCCTAAACCTGGATTAGAACTATGGCACAATAGATCCCAAGGGTCGCTGGGTGGTAGTGCCCATTAATAATAATAATACTCCTACGGTTCCTAAGTGCATTCGAAATCAGTGTTGCTACAAAAGGTAAATAATACATTACAACGAATACGTGACGTTTCTAAGCACTATTGGAAATTTAAAATCTAAAATATTGGCGACGACTTTTAAATCTTTTCTGTCTTGCCTACAATCAGAGAATAGTCAGATAGGCGTTGAATTTTATTGTATTATATTTTATTGAATATTTTCCACAGATCTACATATATTTTAAAAGTAATCTAAATATTATTATGTCCAATTGGAAGAATTATAATGCTTCGAGGAAAATAGCAAAAGTTTCTGAGTTGAAGATTGACGTACCAAAAAAGGAGTCACATAAAAAGCACCCCAGTTCTTCGGCCAAGAAGCAGGACCCTCCTAAGTCTTTACGTGCTGAAAGAAAAATTAATGTTGGTAGTTCCACAGAAACCATACGCAGTTCTGAACTTCATATAGGGAAACAACCGACCTTATCAGTAAAGTGCCCAGTTTTCGGAAATGAAGAGGCAGCATGCAGGCCCATCAAAGCCTTCCATAAATCTACGCTCAATGCCCAAAGCTCTTCGGCCTCCCGATTAGATGGATGGGTTTCGACTGTACCTTTAAAATTTAAGAAAAAGTGTTCTGTGTCGTCTTCCAGCACTTCATCATCAACCTCGGATAGCACTAGTACCAGTAGCAGAAAGAAACTGAATGTGTCGCAAGAAATGGATGACACTTTACACAAGGGTTCCAAAAAGCAAATGAACTTCAAGGGTCCCGAATGGGAGATGCCTTGCAAAGAAAGCTTCGTGGTAGGTGCTCCACGCCCTTACATTGGTACATGTCCAAAAAATTTAACAGACTTGGCTAAGCTACCCAAAAATCGCCAAAAGTTTTTTCTCACCCAAGATCCACGGAAGAGCATTTGTTTACGAAATCCGGAGGTTTTGCGCCAGAAAACTTATTCTCCGAAAAAGTCATTCAATATGCTAACTGAGATGGTGGAACAAGCCGAAAACGTGTGCGCCGGTACAGCTTCACATAGCTCCGAGTCCTTTATATGCGATGTCATGGATCCAGATAATCCATATCAGTTGGACTTTCAGGGAATGGATTACAAGAACACTTATCAGGACGACGAGCAGGATATACAGAATCAACGCATGTTTCGGAATGTAGTTCGTTACATGGACCGCAGACGTGTCAAAGCCGAGTCCCAGAAGATGGTTGAAGATGAAATGCAGCAGGAGCGCTTGGCAGTTCCGCCTCAATTCGCCATAGTTGATCGAAATGAAGTTATTCCGCCGACACCATCGGTGGAATCGGTCCATTTTAGCAAGCTATATCGTGCCGCCGACAAGCCTGCTAATCAGAGAATTATTGCCGATGAACACACCAAGCGTGTAGCGCGTTACAAGGACTTATATCTGCGTAAGAAGGAACGTACTGAAAAAGAATTGCAACAGAAGGTAAATGCGGAGCAGCGGAAGGAAGACCACTTAGCATCAGATTTGATGTTAAAGAATTTTAACCACCTGGTCGATTCCATCAATGATGCTATACGCCGAACCTTTCGACAAGAGCGCAAGTTAAAGCGAACAGAAGTGAAGCATCGTGTTTTCCCACACACTTTACGTGAGACGGAGCACTTTAAACATGAATTGAAGGAAATGAGACGAGTTGAGCGAGATGAGGCTAAAGTTAAGATGGAGTTTTTTAAGGACCACGTAGGCAAAATCAAGCACTATCCAGAAGCTGATATGGAGATCAGTAGCGACTCAGCAAAGAACAGCAGTGAGAGTCCAATAAGCGAGCAGTCCAGCGATGACGAGGACGCCTTGAAAGTCGGTAAGGAAGGCGAACTTTTTAAGCTGCGGGGCTTTCATTTCTCATTGGGGGATGGAATTCGAGGTAAGCGACACCAGAGCGAAGTGACTGGAGTTAAGGGCCAGCATAGACAAAAGGGCTGCATTACCCGCGAACAATGGCTCTCAGAGTTGGTTCCGAAAAAGGAAAAAGTCCGGCTAGACATTGATGTCGGAATTGAAAAGATTAAGAATCCTGACGATCCGGACCTGGACCTGTTTCCGCCCCAGTTTGGATTCAAGCCTAAGAAGGCAAAAATTAGTCCCATTAAAGAATATCGCCAGCAGCCCTTGGGCCGTCAGTATAGTCACATGGTGCGTAAAAAGTTAAAACTTGTAAAGCCAAGGTTGCGCTATTCCGTTAAGAAGTTCAACCTCATAAGATTTCTGTATCCAGAGGACAACAAAGTAGACACTCGAGACATCGATGAAGATATCCCAGATGTACGAACCCAGAAAACCACTCAAAACTATATTGAGGCTAAGATACTTATTAAAAAGAAAAATCAGGAGAAGCTGCGAAGAAACCGACTTAAGCTTCTAGGCCTACCCTGCAAGGTCGTGAAAAAGTCGCGGTTGCAGATGCAATGTGAACACTCCGACAGCGAGAGCGATTCCGATTGGGTACCAAAGTGGGAGGAAAATATGTCTGTTGACTCTGCCGATGTAAAAGCCATAGCACAGAATACACGAGTGCCTATGCGTCAGCGCGGAAACATGCCAGCGTCGCGCACGCGCCAATCAACTTTGCGCTGCCATCCGAGACACCCACGGGACTACGTCGGCCAGCGCGTTCCGTCGCAACTATTCGCTCAGATCGTGCACACCACAAAGACGCCGATCATGCATAAACTTCCGGAGGACTCGAAGATGTACGCGAATTTGGACATTAAAAAGACTCCCTACACGCAGATGTTCGAGGCACGGCATCATCATGATCACTACGATCCAACGCAGGAGAGAAATGTTAACGTACATTATAAAGCTCAAGTAGTCACAGCAGATGTAACTAAAGTTAAAGTCAAGGATGCGAAACTTGCGGAACAGTTTCAGATGGCGGATCCACCGTGCAATGCGTTCGTCGACATGGACCTCACGTTGCCGCACTACGACTTTGGGGAAATGATTGAGGATCATGCAGAGCAAGTGCGTCTAAAAGGACTAAAAGCAGCCCAAGACCGGGCCAAGGACATCTGCCGCGCAAGAGATTTCGTATTTCATAGTCGCAATGAAACGGAAATTTTAAAGGACTTTCCAGGTCATCAGGAATATTTGGATTTTTTGGAGGAGATTCGGCAACAACTTGAGGAAACAAACGAGATTGATACCGAGGAAAAGCTACATGTCGATAAAGATGATATTATGATGGAGTTGGCAGACGATCTCAAGAGTATCGAGTCCTGCCTTACTTCACTGAGCAGTTCTGAATGCACCAATTTGAGCAACGACAGTGGCAGTTTTCTGCTCATGCAAGGAAAAACGAAGGTCCCACTTGATTACATTCGAAAATCAGTGGTGCCTTTCGAGGAGCTCAACAGATCTCGCTTTCAATTTGTTCCCATCGATGCCGATGCTGAAGACTCCAATCCGTTCAAGATGATGCCGTTCTCTGGCCAACGGAAAGACCAACTTAAGCTATCTGGTCCAAAAGATAATTTCTTCACTTTTAATACACGTTTGCATAATGGGGTGCGCCTACGTTTGGAGATACCAGTCGTGGATGTTCGCAACAAGCTTTTAGGACATGGTCGCAATAAGTATCCTGGTGCTGTTACAACCGATATCGACGAGAATTACGTCGAGCAGCTTAAAAATAGGCCATCAGTTAAAATGTTCAAATTTAAATCTTGCGGATCCATGATTAAAGATGCCATTAGGCTAAAATTCGAATCACTATTGATTCAGGGTCAATTAGTACGCACGAAGATTTACGATCGTCTAAATGACCAACACTGGGAAAAAATGCAACACACAAAAATATTGTATGAAAAACTTTTCGCAAAGTGGGAGAAAAAGGAGTATGAAGCATCAATGGCTGTGGTGTACAAGGTACTGTATTGAAATGAGGCACTGAAATCGGGAAAAGTTAAGTTCGTATTTTCAGTTTTGGCCTACAACTTTAGGAGCGGTTTCCGTTTATTTCCTGATTCGAGAGTTTAGATCATAGCTCTAATCTTTCTTTTTTCCCTTGAACATTTCTTTCACACAGGTTAAGACATATTATGACATGACCGATGGGCTGAGGCATGACTTCCGGGAACTGGAGCGTCAACAACTCGTCCTTGGTATGGACATCGTATACATCGAGAGCGACTGGATACGACGCATCATGTTGCAAAATTTCCACTACTTGCTGGCCGATGCGGAATGGCGTTGCGAAAACGATTGGATACATCGTATTGACCCCGCGGATGAGGAATCACTGCTTGAGAACTACGATGTATCCATAGCTAAACGAACGGTGGTGAACATCAGGCAACGTGAAAAGGACGACGCTTGGGCCATCAAGGCTTTCTACGAAGATCAATATCTGCCAAACAAGCATCCTATTCTAATTGTTTTTCCAGATGCTGAGAGCTTCTTAAAAGGGATTGAAAATCTTAAGAATAAAACATTCGTTCTACTCTTGGAGTTGCACTTCACACTTTCAATTCACACAGCGCTTCAGGGACGTCTTGAGACTTTCGAAGAATGGTGCGCCTACGATCTGGCAGAAAAGAAAGATTACGTTGCCCGTAAGAGTGCTAAGAAATTCTTCTTGATGGATCGGGCGAACGCATTAATGGCAACAACGATGGATTTTCTGCAAGCACCCATCGAAAGATCATTCAACGATGAACACTTCACACGCGACCGAGCAGTTGTTGCCGAGGTTTGGCGCCAAATCGTGCCGGCAAACATTCGCGGATCGAGCGATAAAGATTTCGAACCGATTGATATGATTGCCATGATGGCTGATGTGGCACTGGAAGTGTTGGGTAAGTTCTAATTAAAAATAAATTCTGAAAAAGACATTATGAAATTATATTTCATCCATGCAGCTAAATTCGAAACGATCGCAGTCACAGAGGCCAAACGAATTGAAACAAATCTGCGAAAGCGGACAGCATATTTGAAAAAAATGTCTTATCATGCGTATCAAGTTGAAAAACGCATCGACATCGAAATGAAGAAAGTCCGCAAAAATCTCGAACCTCCATATCAGAAACCAAAGCGAATCGGCCGTTTGCCACGTTTGTTTATAAGGAAACACAAACCTACAGTAGTTGTTCACGAGAAGGTCGTATCCGAGCATGCAAAATTCTTCTTTCGCGCTTTTCATGATGAGGGCGACGTCATGCAAGGAGATGAAATGCAAGAAAGCCTCTTAGCTGCAGACAATATCGAGAATATTGTGCCTTTCTATTTCGATCACTTCCTTAAGATAAACGGTTACACGCCATCTTATAACTTTAAGACACAGATTGAATTACGTGATGGTCCAGAGGCGAACCGTGTTCAGGTACGCTCCTTGTTGCCAGATGTAGTTCAAAGAATGGAACGCTGGGAAATGATGCGTCGCAAAGTAATGGACGAAAATATATCAAGGAATCCGCAAATGTACGTGAACGTTAACTTCTAAAGACCAACGTTAGCATTTAAATCCTACTATAAATTGAAGTGTTGGAAATTTCATTATTAACTTTATGTAATATTTGATCAGAGTTGGAAACTCTCAATCTCTAAATTCCGATATATACCCACTGACATATGTACATATATTTTGATAAATTTAATAAAATCGTTAAATTTGCATCTAATGTTTAATTTGTTGTAGTTTGCTCTTGCTCGTTGCTCGGACCTTGACTTATTTTTTGAATGCTCATCACATCCTTCAAAATGTTTTTCTTATTTTCAAAATAGTCCCGATACCATAAAATATGATCTTTTTTTTCCTTCGCAGTTATATGCGGGTTTTTCGACAGACCAACACAGACTAGCTCCATGAAGTGACGTATGGGGCCTTTGGTTGGACACCATCCTTCCAAGTGCTGGTCGAGAAACACGTGATCGCTGAAGTCTTCATTCACTACTTCGTCGCTCATATCTTGTTCATTGTCGATGGGAAAACGCCACAATTTACCCTGTTCAGTCCACATTATGAGCTTCTCGAAATAATTATTTGGCGGATGGGACATTTCAACCTGAAATTCACGCTCTTGCAAATGAGCCCAAACGCGTAGAATATCCACATTTGGTTTAAATTTACTGATATCCTTGAAAATACCGATCGGTTCACTACCAAAAAGATTGACACTTCCTGTGTAGGTTTCTGCTGTCCGTTGAGTGCTGCGATGAAAGTCCGGCTTCTTCCTCTGTGAGTTGGAAGTCAGGCTTTGCCGCACGTATTCGGCTCGGCTGGCCATATGTTGCTTTGGCTTTGAAGTGCGATCAATTTTCATGCTTACAATTAGTTCGCTATTAAAGTGTAAAAATTATAATTTTTTTTGGAATAATTTTACTTTAGCCCAAATAGGCTGTTTTTGTTGTTGTTGTTGTTGTTGTTGTAGTTGTTGTTCCTGATGCCAAAAACAACAACAACAAATCCCGCTCCCCCCTACTTCCGGAGAAATCCCCCCTCGAAGTTTGCAACTTTGGCACCCTGTATTTCGTGAACAACACAACAGACCCGGCAGATATATATACCGTTACAAAGGTAATTTTAATATCTATTATTTCTTCAAATAAACTTATATCGAGAAACTTATAGTTTTCAAGAAAAATGAACTTTTGTGTTTTTACTACCTTTTTTTGACTACTTTTTGATTTTTTTAAGGGTCAAAATTGTATCAATAACACTAAATGTCCTTATTTTATGAAAGCCGACATCGGAACCTACCCTTACCTTTTTTTTTATTAAAATTCAAGCAGTATTAGACGAGAAATCCATATTTGTAAGGTAAGAATTTGTGCCTTTTTTCCAACTCGTGCTACTCCGTTTTGTATAAATTAATTTTGAGTACTACTTTTGCAATGCGGGCAAAAATTTTTTATGTTAAGTATAGCGCCGCAGGCAAAAAATTTTTATGAAAAATCGCGCGATTTTTCATAAAAATTTTTTATGTTAAGTGTAGCGCCGCAAGTGTAAACTGGCTTGCCCTTATGTGATGTAGCAGCGTCGCATTAGTGAAAAAAAGTAAAAAGCTGCTGCTGGAAGTTAAGTAGTTTTGTCAAATATAATTGTTGTTTTCTTGAAAAATTATGCTTGAATTTTAATAAAAAAAAAGGTAAGGGTAGGTTGCGATGTCAGCTTTTATAAAATAAGGACATTTAGTGTTATTAATACAATTTTGACCCTTAAAAAAATCAAAAAGTAGTCAAAAAAAGGTAGTAAAAACACAAAAGTTCATTTTTCTTGAAAACTATAAGTTTCTCGATATAAGTTTATTTAAAGAAATAATAGATATTGAAATTACCTTTGTAACGGTATATATATCTGCCGGGTCTGTTGTGTTGTTCACGAAATACAGGGTGCCAAAGTTGCAAACTTCGAGGGGGGATTTCTCCGGAAGTAGGGGGGAGCGGGGTTTGTTGTTGCTGTTTTTGGCATCAGGGGCAACAACTACAACAACAACAAAAACAACAACAACAACAGCTTATTTGGGCTAAAGTAAAATGTAGCCTTTTTTTTTGCCTAATTCAATTTCTTAGAGGTTTTTACCTTAAAGACAATTCGTTAGGTTTTTGTATTGGTTTATTTGCATCATCCGAAGTATTTTCATCCGGAGCAGTTGGTCGTGGTGCTTCGTGATTAGTGTGGGAAAGCAATTTCGAGAGCAATACGGATTCGGTTTGTTTTTTGTCACCTCCTAGCAAGTTGGCTACTACCTTCGCCGCTTCAAAAACACCTTTGTTGGATGCGGCCCTCTTAACTTCTTCCTTAAGTTTCTTATTGGCTTCGCCCGGTTTGGAAATTTTCACTTTTGTTGCGAAGCTGTATGTGCCATCCGTCTGCATACTCGCCAATACGCGGTTTAATCGGTTGGCGGCACTATCGCTGGCGCTATCAATTTCGTCGGCGGATTTCGCCTTTCCAGTCGGCTTTTTAGCACTTTGCAGCTCCTTCTCATCGTCAGAAGATGACGCGTAGTCCTTTGAGTAACAACGACACGATATTATAATGGATCTCGCCGCAATGTAGCTATTATAACGAGGTTCTTTATTAGAAAACGGTAAACTGTAAACAGAATTACAAACCGTAGCTGAACGAAAGCCAAACGTGATGATCTAACCACAGACATTTATAAAATATTTTAATTAATAATTAAAGTCCAAAATTGTCTCCAAAAACTATAGTCTTTGATTGTCTCTTTGCACTTGGCCAAAAAAAAAATTACTGAGAGAAAGGGATAGCAAGCCTGTTTGTAAATTTCAACCACCTATGAATTTAACGCAAGAGCTGCCTACACATAATACTTTTAGTAAACTTTTACCAAACATTTCAACAAATACACATTTTCCATTTTTTTAGTTAAACAAAATATTGAAAAATAAAGTTTTTCTACTTTCGTCAATAGGCGTTAAATTACGTTAAAAGACCTATAACTGTCTAACCATTCGTTAACTTGCGTTTTTTATAGGAACTAAGAGGTTTTGCTATAAGAAAACGATGAAGGAAATTTGATATTATATGGAAGTCTTTAGGCACTGATTCCACTTTGGTAAATTCATCCACGCAATTTTATTTTCTCAATGTCTTTATCGAATCCATCAATTAATCCGTAAAAAAAACTATCAATTTAAAAGCGACTATGCTAAATTTTATGTGAAAGCGTCAATACGAAAATATAAATAACATAATTTGGTTTTCACTTACCCTCCTCTCCACGTCTTTAGAGTTACAAAAATGCTTAGCAATTCGGGCTTCATTACACTTTATAATTAGCACATCACAATAAAACTTTTTGCACTTAAATGTTTCAAAATATAATAACTCCACTTGCGAGTGAAATGTATACAACTGCAACAAAAATCTTTACTCCATTTGTGAAAATCCACTTTATAGTAGTATCTCAGGAACTAAAGTAGTTAGAACAAAAACTTTTGCATTCAAATTTCCAGAATGGTTGCTTCCAGATAAGTATGCAACCACAGTCAGAATGAGTGAATAAATTGGTAGCAACTCTTGAACACATTGCATGTTGCCATTTTGCACTTCATTCGAATTTGCACCTTTAACACAATTACAATGGACTTTTCAATTTATTGCTGAAATTGTCCACTATCTAACCGAAAAATTGTCATTTCAGAATTTTTCCTTCAAATGGCATAACGGTATATATTTTTATACAAAAAAAAAAAAAAACCGTCCACAAAAACCCCCCTAAAAATCGTGCCTATATTTTCGTGGCTATTTTCACGCACGTAAACCATGAATAGGTTTGACAGCTGTGTTTTGAGAACACCGCAATAGTATCCATTTGAAAATCTTTAAAATATTGATGTGTGCTGGGCTGGCGGTGTGATTACCGTCGAAATACTTTTATTCTGACGGCGTGTGAATTTTACGTTGTGTTTTATTTTACAATTTGTCGCGAGCCTAATTTTCACAACAACGGACAATAATGAATTTATCAGTAAAATCTCAAGTATACATGTGAGTTTCTTTCTACAACTGCAAAAAATCCTTTAATCGATTATTAGTATATGTATAATAAACATATGCTAAACATTCATCAGTTAAAAAATTTTTTTTTGATACGTATAATCGATTAGTGGATCTTTTTGTGTATTTGAAGTTTTCAGTTATTTCAAACATTGGATTTATTCATGGTTCATGGAAAAACCATTTATTTAAAAAGTTTTGTATTTTACGGGTTCTTTAAGTATTTTAATATTTTCGAAAACGTCATATTTTCGGTTTCAAAATATGAAATCTATGACAATTAGTTATAATTAAAAGTTCATAAAGTTATAAGAATCGCAAAAGTTAATTTCTGGAAATTTTTTCCGTTTAGCAAAAATAGTGACAATTACATAAGATGAAAACAATCCAAAATATAAATGCTTTCAGCTTTGTGCAACAATCTATCGTTCAACCGAAGCTTAACTATACTATGTCATCATTGTTAAATATAAAACTTTTCCCTTTTTTTTATTATAAATTTATTCTTAACTTGTATTCATTCTCTTTTTGCAGTTTAGTACATATTTTATGCTGAAATAGACGAAAGAACGACATTCTGCGCAACCGTTACCTCACATAAGCAGAAAAAATACAAAAAAATTATTTAAAATTATAAAAAGTGGCAAAATATAAAAGTTTTTGCGAATCGTCAACGCACGGAAGATACTGTTAATTTTTGTGAAAGCGATAGGAAGTCTTCTACAACAATTCTATATAGCCGGAAACATATGAATGAAATTGATTTTTGTTTTGGCAAAATCTGAAGGGAAAACATTCGCACAAGTTAACCTCATTCAGTCGTTCCTTCAGTTGCAGTCGTCGCTGTCGGAGTCACCGCCCACGTAACACTATGCCCAAAGCCATCTACGAGACACATGTGAGTTATGAAACAGATTTTAATATTGTCTTCAGATTTCTATTATTATGAGTATGTGTTCTATTAAAATTTATGTTATCTTCTGTGCCATCGTATGTTATCTGCTTGCTAATCGCCTGCTTTTCGGTCTGCGCGGTTTGTTGTACTGCTTGCGTCACTAACAAAGAATTTAATTGCTATGATGCGCACAGCAGAGCAAAAAAAAAATGTCTAACAATCCGACGCTATTTACGTATATGCGCCAATTTTTATTTGGTACACATAAATACAATTAAATATTTCACTGCCGTACGCTAAGTAAATGCAAACTTAATAAATTTCATAGAAACCAGAATTTTTACGTTTTTCTGTTTAATATAAAGCCGGAATTTTAAAATAAGTACCGCAAAGCGAAAATAATTACGATTATTAAAAGGTGAGGAGACAGTGAAAAGCTTTTGTCTGTAGAGCGACCTTCAAATATAAAGTTATCGCTTTTTGCGATGCAACCAAATTAGTATAAACGCAACGATTTACTTCGATTAGAATAAATTTCCCAAATAGAAGATAGAAATAATAACATAAAAAATAAACTACATATGGATATATTATCAAATCATATTGGAAACATTAATTGAACTGTTTGCTTTATTTAATTATTTGGAGGCTAAGTAAATTTATTATCGTTTTTCTTTTCGCTTATCATTCGTGATTTGATTTGCCGCAAAAGCAACTTCAAACGAATCACTCTCTCAAAACCATGAAAGCTTCACTTCTCCAGCTTTGTTCTGAATTCGTTTTAAATAAATTTCATTTTATGCATAGCTTAGAAAACGCGTGAACGTGATACACGCAGTTCTTTTGTATTAACGTTTACAGAAGAAGGTTTTGTTTTTTTTTTAGTCATTTGTCAGTGTTATTTGCTTTAAATCAATTGAATATGATTGATTTTGATGTAAGTTATTCGAATATTAATAATACTGAGTCAAAGTGTTGGATAAATCGGATAAAAATCGGTATTGTAATTATTTCAAGGACTTCATCAAACTTTTTAATGGTTTTGAAAGAAACGCTTTGCTCTAGTTTCTATAAAAAATGTAATAAAATTATTATTTAATATAGTTCTGTTTACTAGAATATCCTCTCAGTTATTATATAATAAATATTTAAACCTTACGCAACGAAAAATACCTAATAAATGAGTAATTAATTAATTAATGAGTGTTCATTAGCGTGATCAAGGTGATGTTTTACAAAAGCAATAATTGAGAACAATATCTTAATTATTAACTATGATTTTATTTGCATTAACAGTCAGCAGTTTTGAGTCATTTGATAAACTTTGCTTTCCTTTAAATTAAAAAAGAAGCCGATAAGGAATAATTTTAATAACTAAATTCTTTTTATTATTATCTTCTAGAATTGAGGTGAATTTGTCTTAACTTACCTTACAGCTTAATAATTATCTTTAATTTTTTTCTCAGTTTGTTCCTATTGCCGTTGGCATTGTTGCTGTTGTTTCTGGTGCTCTCATTTTGCATTATTTCTTGTATAAGAAAGCCAAGCCGCAGCAAAGGAAGCCGAACAAAACTGCACGCCTTCGTACGCTGGTCGATCCCAACGACAAATATCTGCTGCCACTCATCGAAAAGGAGGTGCTCAGCCATGATACGCGCCGTTTTCGCTTCGGTCTTCCCTCCAATCAGCACATCCTCGGCCTGCCCGTGGGTCAGCACATTCATTTGATTGCCACCATCGACAACGAATTGGTTATACGGCCGTACACGCCCATCTCGTGCGACGACGACCTCGGTTACGTTGATCTAGTCATCAAAGTGTACTTTAAGAATGTCCATCCTAAGTTCCCGGCTGGCGGCAAGATGTCGCAATACTTGGACGCCATGGAAGTGGGCGACACAATTGCTTTCCGCGGTCCGTCGGGTCGATTGCATTACATGGGCAACGGCAGCTTCTCCATTAAAAAATTGCGCAAAGATCCTCCGAAAACGGTGATGGTGAAGCGAGTGAATATGATTGCCGGCGGAACGGGCATCACTCCGATGTTGCAACTGATACGCGACGTTCTAAAGAACAGCGTCAAAGACAAGACATCCTTGGCATTGTTGTTTGCCAATCAGGTGAGCAATTTGCAAAAAATTTAATATAAAATGAATGAGTGTAAACGTTGAACTGATTTCAGAGTGAAGAAGACATCCTGCTGCGTAAAGAACTAGATGATTTAGCCAAACAGCACCCCGACCAGTTTAAAGTGTGGTACACCATCGACAAATCTACTGAAGGTGAGTCGAGGAGCATTTCGTGACGTGTTATTTCTTGTTCATAAGTCTTCGAACCGAATTCATTGCATACATTTACTTCTGTTCCACATGCTGCTCATGTGATTGTTGTGCTGAACGGCTTCCGCAGCCTGGCGCTACAACACTGGCTACATAAACGACGACATGATGAGGGAGCACTTATTTCCGCCGCACAACGAGTGTCTGTGCCTGCTGTGCGGTCCACCGCCCATGGTTAACTATACATGTATCCCGGGCTTGGAGCGAATTGGCCATAACGCCAACTTGCGTTTTAGTTATTAGGCAAACGTTCCAATTCGCAATAGCATTAACCTAGTTAATTTAGTTTATTTAATGTAACTTTTTTTAAATTTTTCTTTCATTCCTTTAACTGCTATCTTTTTATCATTGGAGCGTGGAACTTAAGGTATAAGAATCACCAATTCCAATTCATTAATCTTATATGGAATTATTTCGAAGAAGATTATTCGTTAAAAGTTTTAGTTATTACAATAACAATTATTATTATATATTTATTTATCGCTGTTCGTATTAATTGCAGGCTGGCGCTTTAGCACTGGTTTCGTCAATGAAGAGATGATCAAATCGAATCTGTATCCCGTCGACGATGGCACGATTGTTTTGATGTGTGGACCACCGCCCATGATTAATTTTGCTTGCAGTCCTGCTCTCGACAAATTGAATTATCATCCCGACTTTCGTTTCACTTACTGATGGCCGGCTTTTTACGTTCTTATGATTGAAGTTCTTGAAGCAGTCTGCAGTCACAGCATTTCTTACAAATTTATACTGCATACTGAACGCATTGCCAATCAGTCCACGAACGCATTTGAAATAATTTGGGTAATGCGCCGTCGATGCACACAATATATTTGAGATTTTTATTTTATAGTTGTTGCCAGTACTTATTGAAATCAACTAATGCAAATAAAACAATATCTATTCTAAATTATAGTAAAAGAAGAGGGGGGAAATTGTTGTTGTAGTCAAAACTATTATTAATAATGTAAAAAAAAACATCTAAACATAAAATAGACGAGCTGTGAATCTTTATTTTTAGCAGTTTTAAATATAATTGACCGATGTGTATGCATATCTGCAAATATAAATCAATAAAATTAATGTTATGCTATAAAAAAAAGAAAATGTTTTTAATCCACGGAAGGTTCTAAATTATTCCCACGAAACTCACCATTCCCAACTACAATAAACACCTCGAATTAAACACATGAACACATACAACGTAAAAGAAACGTTTTATTAGATTCGTTTCATATTCCGTTTCTTTTCTCTTTCACTGAATTTATTGACCCGATGTTAATTGTTTTTATATATACTATTTGCATTTATTTGCTTTAAAATAGAACTGTAGCAAATGCTATTTTTAACACTGAATAAGCGCCGCGGTGACGAAACAAGCGCGTGTCAATTTTACGATGCGCATAAATTAGAAATTCGATGAAGGTTTTTTTTCCTTTGTTAATCTACAAACGAAAAACGAAATTGGCGATTAATTTAGGAATTTTCTTTACTTCACCGTCGCGTAGCAAAACGAAAAAGATTTTTATTCGCATCTTTCGATGATGCCAATGTAATATAATAAAATCCCCATTGGCTGCATTTTCAAATCATTTATATTTATTTGATCATATAAAATCGTAAAAAATCTTACAAATGAGAATTACTATACTATTTTATAAATATTCTTTTAGAAATGCAACTTTTGCTTATTGAGCTTCTTTGTGTGCTATTGAGATTTCCACAGACATAAGTCTATAAAAACCGAACTTCAAAATTCATTTAATTTAATTAATCATTTAATTTGCTTTACATACACTTGCGTATAAAAGAGCGAGTGACACGCCTGCAAGCGAAGGTTATTTCATTTTTATATTTAGGTCATAAATAAAATAGTTAATAGCTAGCTATTCACTTAAGATATTTTATTATATGTTACATTTTAATATTTAAGTTTTAAGCTTTTCCGGCTAAAATTTTAATGTCTTTTTTTTTTCTTTTACAAGATTTTTGATTTATAAAAATATGTATTTTCGGGGACAATTTAGAGTTAAAATTTAATGTCTTTTGCCTAAAACGAGTAAAATTAAGAATAGTTTATATTGTACTTATCCCGTTATTGAAATTACAGCAACTGTCCAATATGGAAAACAATCTGTAAAAACAATTAATTCCACGGCGAAATTTGCTGCTTTAAAATTTGTGATGTTGTGATTAGTTTAACAATTAAACTCTATCAAAGCAAATTCAGTTAATTATTTTAATCCTCTTTTATATATTTTTGTTAACATAAACAGCATTTCTTTTTATAAGAAAAACATTGGTTTGAATTGATTAAAATTTTGCACAAATTTTTTAAAAATGATTTTGTCCGATTTTGCCTTTTCTGTATATATTTTTTTTTTTAAAATTAACAGAAATTAATATTAATAAATAATAATACAATAACTTATATAATTAAGTGTTTAAAAAACCAACTTCTCTTTTCGGTAGTTCCTTTTTAAATTACATTCGTGGAGAATATATTGACTTGAATTTTACTTTTTCAATGCTTTTTGTTTGCATTCGAAATAAGAAGCGAACAATTGTATTATTAACAACATATAAAACACATAGTTGAACATGTGACTAAACGCAGAATCAAGTAAATTAATACAACTGCTGTGAATGTGTGTGTGTGTGTGTGTGTGTGTGTGTGCTGGAGTTGTTGGAATGTTCGATTTCGACAAACAAAAGCGGAAATATATTAAAATTGGCTAAAATTAAGTTAAGTCGACAAAGCGGATTGGCTGCATTTAAATTGTAGTATTTTATGCCACTCTAAAGATAAAAAAATGCAATGAAATTTGCCATTTTGAATAAAATACAAATGCTATATGTTATTTTTCTACAATCAGACAATGAAGACAGCAAAAAAAACTCGCACCATGAACAGTAAAAACAGAAGGAACACAAAAACATTTTTTAATATAATAACAAATAAGTGAGGGACGAAGTATAAAGAAGGGAGCTCTAAAAAAAGGAGTGTAACTGGCGGAGTTTCTTCATTGTTGTCCACGTGGGCCTTTTAAAGACCGCCTCAAAATAATTGCGCATGGAAATGGAAGTTGCGCCAAGATGAACTAAATTCTAGCTTCTCTAGTTCTGTAGAGTCTTATAAAATAAGTGTAGCGCAGCAAGAATGTTGAAATATTGTGCATACATTTTCCTATGCACTTGTTTGAGTTGTTACTCTGATTGTTTGTTCGTTTTTTATAATGTACAATTCGCAATCAACGCAGAAAACCCATCGGCCGAACTTTCATCAAATATTACATTTTCAATATTAATTAAACATCAACGAAATCATTCGTCGAACATTCTCATTGCTGGCAATTGTACAATCCTTAGCTTTATTGGCGGCTGTTGCTGGTTTTCGATTATGTTCGAGCACCAACTCATCGAAAATAGCCTCGTTCAATTCCACGGGCTGAATCGATGATACTTTCTTAAATCTGTCGGAAATATTCAGTTAATGAGTTATAGAATATACTAAAGCGAAGGATATATAAAGTGTACTTACTTATCGGAGCGGTATTTATCTTGAATTGCCTGCTGGGTGAGTGTTTCAGCTGCGTGGTGTGTTTTACTGAGATGCAGTATAACCTCCTTCAGATCCTCCAAGCGATATTTCGTAATCTCCTGCAAACGCTCAGACCAAATCGATTTGTTGAGAGTATATCTGGCCAAGGCGAGTGAGGAAGCCGATATTAAAGAGGGATAGAAACGCAAGTAGGGATCGGCTTCGAGTAGCGATAGCTCAGCAATGTACTAAAAGGACGAGAAGACAGTCGCTCGATTCCAAACACAAAGTGCAAATTGTTTTCAAACCTGGCAAAGAAATTTAACAATCTCCGGAACATCAGCCACAACTGTGTAGGTGTTGATGAACACATAAGCAGTCGGTGTGCACAAGTCAAAGGCTAGAATTTTCAATATAATTTGTTCCATGCGGAGAACTTGAGCTTTATTGTATGTGTCGTCGGTTATAAAAACGAACTCGCTGACTTCAGGTGGATATATTTCTTCATATTTCCTAAACAATCAAATAATAAGATTTATTTTAATATATGTACTGTGATCCTTCATCTAAAGATAAAAGACAATTGATACTTACGATGCAATGTACATGGCAGCAGTTCCAACCAGTTGCAATTTGCTGCGCACCACCGACATGTGGCTGAGAAAACGATCAATATACGAAACGGACAGGTAGAGCGTCTCCGTGTCCAAGTTGTACTCCTCCGACACCTCAACCAGCCAATCGACTAGAATGGTGCGCATTGAATAGTTTATGTCCGCCTGACGTCGCATGTAGTGAGGCTTCGGACGATGCTTCTTCTGTAGAAAACAGAAAACAAAAAAATCAAAAGTAAATAAACAAACTACAATAATTTAAAATGCGGAGAATACAAAAACAAAGAAATACACATTTGTTTCATTGAGGCATTCATATAAAGAAATATTAAAACGTGAGCCAACGAGAATAAAATAATATAAAATCTTATTTTATTAAGAGAGAATTAAGGAAATTCTATTTTGTAATATTATTTGCATTGATTAAATGCACAACTTCTTCAAGTTAATCTTAAACATGTTGAAAATTGGTTGCTGGATTTGGATTTCTTAAATAAGAAATGAATGAATGCAACAGGCAGAGTTTATTTGTGACTGTTGTTCACTAAGAGCTTAACCACAATAGCGCTGTGACTGTGACTGTGTTTTTGGAATGCATGTAAATCTTATGGGCTGGAACGACGCCCGGCGTCGTCATGAAAACAAAAATTTTTGTTGACTGCGAAAGAGGCACGACTGCGTTTGAGTTTTTCTCTCAAACAATGATGCCTACTTTTGGGTTCAAAATCTCACTTGTTCTACAAAAATGAAACAAAACAAAACATATGACTTCATATTTTGGCTTTTGGTGCTGAGTTGATACACTTTGAAAATTATTTTCAAAAAAATTATGAGGTAGTATCTGAAGTAGCTAAACATGATTGCATGAATTATTTGCACTCTGCAAATTATGAAGACGTGCTGGAGCAGGAGAGGCTGATTATCAAATTTAATTAAACTAACATGATCGAATTTTATATAACATTAACAATACAAACATTGTTATTTTCAACCGCACGAAAAAAGTGACAGTTCGACGCTGCGACGTCACTGCTCCATTCTGTGCCAACTGCGCTAAGGAGAGAAACACAGTCGCAGTCACAGCGCTATTGTGGTTAAGCTCTAATGCTAAAATATTTCATTGTCGAGTTTTGTGAAAATCGAAATTCGTTGCTTAGCAGCTTTGTACTTCAAGTGATAAAGTTTTATCGATTAAAAAAAAAAGTAATCACTTCAATTTTTCTATTCGAAAGCATCTTTGAATTTCACATCATTTTTATTGTTTGAAATAAAATTTTATTTGCTACAATTTTTCAGAAGAAAATTCATTATATTTGGTTGAAAAGGATATAATTTTGATTTTATTATATATATATATTTATATAAAAGCATTTTACTAAAATGCTTAAACTTCAAATTACTACTCAAGATGACTTGAATGAGTCGAACAAGCTCCAGCGACGGCAAATATTCGAGGAGGAGCGCAAGAAGCGCATCCTGAATTCCAAGCAGCGCTTGCTCGGAGTGCGTTCATTTTA